>CM059432.1:138960542-139655542 GCA_030390025.1 Squalus acanthias | reverse complement strand
TTGTTATGATCTATATTTACTGCAGTATAAAGCCTACTCTGAGCATATTTTCCTCTGTCCCCTGCTATCCTAAAAGTGATGATGTGGAGATGCCGGTGTTGGACTGGGGTGGACAAATGTGAGAAGTTGCACAACACCAGGTTATAGTCCAACAGCTTTATTTGAAATCACAAGCTTTCGGAGCGCTGCTCCTTCGTCAGGTGAAGTGAAGAGATGCATATAGGCACAGCATATATAGTCAGAGAACACTGCCTAAAAGTGCTGGGATACTGTCCCACGGGTACTGGTCACCCTCTGGTGTCACACCCAAGTGCCCATTAACAATGTGAACGGGACAGAGAGCGTCAACAGATTGTTCGTGCATGCCAGGCATCACAGGCCCAAACCTGTCCTCACTCGACGCAGACACATTTCCAATCAGGTCACTAAATTATCATTTAAAATCTGGAACCCTGGCTGACCTTTGCCCTTCTTAGCCCAGGAGCACTGAAACAAAACAGGCATTCACCTTTGTATCAGCACAGAAATACCACTTTAAGTAAAATATCTACAATATCTTTTCGAGTCTATCTTTACCGCTGTCGACCAAATCAAAAGTTACAGCTCCAGCTTTTTCCAGTTCTGACGAAGGGTCATCGACCTGAAACGTTAACTCTGTTTCTCTCTCCACAGAGGCTGCCTGACCTGCTGAGTATTTCCAGCATTTTCTGTTTTAATTTCAGATTTCCAGCATCCGCAGTATTTTGCATTTGAAATAGTAACTAGTTTTCTCTGATGTTGGAATACAGGCTAATTACAACAACAACTTGCATTTATATAGCGCCTTTATTGTAGAAAACCATCCCAAGGCGCTTCACAGGAGCGTCATAGAAACATAGAAGATAGGAGCAGGAGCAGGCCATTCGGCCCCTCGAGCCTGTTCCGCCATTTAATGAGATCATGGCTGATCATCCAAATTCGGTACCCTGTCCCTGCTTTTTCCCCATATCCCTTGATCCCTTTAGTCTTAAGAAATATATCTAACTTCTCTTGAATATATTTAATGAATTGGCCTCAACTGCCTTGTGTGGTAGAGAATTCCACAGGTTCACCCTCTCTGGGTGAAGAAATTCCTCCTCATCTCAGTCCTAAATGGCTTACCCCTTATCCTTAGACTGTGACCCCTGGTTCTGGACTCCCCGCCATCGGGAACATCCTTCCTGCATCTAGTCTGTCCAGTCCTGTTAGAATTTTATAAGTTTCAATGAGATCCCCTCTCATTCTTCTAAACTCTAGCGAAATCATCCGACAAAATTTGACACCGAGCCACATAAAGAGATATTAGGGCAGATGGCCAAAAGCTTGGTCAAAGAGGTAGGTTTTAAGGAGCGTCTTAAAGGAGGAAAGGCGGTGAGGTTTGGAGAGGGAATTCCTGAGCTTAGAGCCTAAGCAGCTGAAGGCACGGCCACCAATGGTGGAGCGATGAAAATCGGGGTTGCGCAAGAGGCCAGAATTGGAGGAGTGCAGAGATCTCGGAGGGTTGTCGGGCTGGAGGAGATTACAGACTAGAAAAAACCGCTTATGTCGAAAACCAGCAAGTAATTGACATGGGACATATAAACCGCAATTGACACTTTTAACAGTACAAAGTTGACAATGTGCCACTTCTTGTGTCGTTCAAATATAAACTTGTTGTTGCATTCTCTTGATAAACCCCTCTCTCTCTCTTGTGTGATGTGCGGTGCAGAATATAGGAGTCCGGCATGTGTCTGGTGACCTCTACTGTGCAAAATCAGGAAAGAAGTTCTCCGGCCAAGTTCAGGAAAATTTTGTCATCATAGACTGCCTGTATGTGTTAGCGGGATCCTACAGGTGAGTGGAACGTTACTCTGCCAACACACACCCTCAGTTCAGTGTGTTTCCAGACAGTGCGAGTAGCAAAAGGTGACATGGGGTTCGGGTTGCCAATCCTCCAGGATTGCCCTGGAGTCTCCAGGAGTTAAAGACTTATTCCAGTCTGTAACCTCCTCTGGCCCTTACAACCCACCGAGATCTCTGCGCCCCTCTTGGACACTACTGCGAGCAAACCCGGGAGAAAGAATCGTAGGGGGGGGGGGGTTAAACAAAATTATGTTTATTTTTTAATTTTCTTTGAACACTTTTGATTATTAGTTATAAAAATATGAGACTTGTGGGGGTAAAAAAAAAAGGAAGAATCATCCAATCAGGTAACGAAGAGTCTGTTCGCTTTTCGATTGGCCGTGGGAAGGCGGGACACCATGAGCATGGACATGTCGGGCGGCCAATAGTGGGAGAGTAGGGGCGGGGCAGTTGGAGGTTATGTGATGACACTTCCAGGAATACGTCCAACCGGAGTTGGCAACCCTACATGGGCTGTGTGACAACAGTGGGATAGATTTTTTTTTCCATTGTGGGAATGATAACCGGATGGTTTCTATAAACGGGCAGTCGATCTAAAACCACAGTCTGTACCTGACTGGCAAGTTGCAGATCTTCTCCAGAATCTTGCAAGGCCACTTGGTGAGGAATCATTTGTTGGTCAGTTTTTACTTAACACTGGGCCGTGTGCCCTTTGCTGACTTTGGGCTGAATTTTAATGGGGAAGGCAGGTTGGGAGCGGAGGGGGGGGGCTCCGAAGCGGTTGGGAAACCCGGGAGAACAGGTTTCCTGCAGGCCCTGCCGAATTTAAGCCGAGGGATTTCACCACTTCAGATTACCTGTCGACAAGTTCTGTACATTACCGCATAAAAGTAAAGGTTCCGAAGTTCCAATATTGTAGGCCAACAAAATAAGAAAAACCTCCTTCGATTGGCAGCATTGACGGATATTTTTAATCCTGGTATTGATAAGATTTATAAGGAAACATTTTCAGGGCTGTGGAGGAAAGAGCAGGGGGGGAGTGGGAATAATTGGATCGCTCTTTCAAAGAGCCGGCACAGGCATGATGGGCCCAATGGCCTCCTTCTGTGCTGTAAGATTCTGTGATGCAAATAGGATTGGATCCCTGATCTGTGCAGGAATCACTGTGGGTGGGCGGGTGGGGAGATTTTAATTATCGGGAGACTCACTCCGCCCACTCCAGTCCTAAATTGGAGATCGGAGTCCGATGTGCGTCACAGGGCCCCACTTTGCATATTTAAACGGCCCACCGCTTGTAACAGCAGCTGCCCAGCAGAAGTCCCCTTAAAAAATGGCAGCAGCTGAAATGTTGTCATTAACAGGGCGGTATTGCCGACCGACCCGATTTTGAGAACCTTTGCTGCTCCGTTAATACGGATTCGGCCAAATTAAAATAGGCCCCACTTTGGTTCTGTGAAAATTAAACTGAAATTCTAATGAACATTCTGATATATTATTAAGGGATTAGCACTCGCATTTCTCTTTAATCCTCTTCTACTCTTATGTGTCAGCTATGGCGCAGCTGTAGCACTCTCGCCTGTGAGTCAGACGGTCGTGGGTTCAAGTCTCGCTCCAGAGCCTTGATCTCGGCTGACACTGCTGTGCAGTACTGAGGAAGCACTGCATTGTCGGAGGTGCCGTCTTTCGGATGAGGAAAGACTTGCTTTTATATCGCTCCTTTCACCACCTCACGCTGTCCCAAAGCGCTTTACGGCCAATTAAGCACTTTTGAAGTGTAGCCGCTGTTGAAATGTAGGGAAATATGGCAGCCAATTTGCAAGATCCCACAAACAGCAATGAGATAATCTGTTTTTAGTGATGCTGGTTGAGGGATAAATGATGGCCAGTACACTGGGGGGAGAGCTTCCCTGCTCATCTTCAAAATAGTGCCATGGGATCTTTAACGTCCACCTGAGAGAGCAGACAGGGGCTCCGGTTTAACATCTGGTGCGAAAGACGGCACCTCCGACAGTGCAGCACTCCCTTAGCACTGCACTGGAGTGTCAGCCTGGATTTTTGTGCTCAAGTCTCTGGGCTGGGACTTGAACCCACGACCTTCAGACTCAGAGGCCAGTGTGCTACCCACTGAGACACAGCTGACACCTTATTGCAGCAAAATACATTAAAAAAGCACATTTGCCAAATTTCGTAGCAAGATATATTAAGCATTTTTATTATTTTGTTTCAGTAAAACTTTTGATTTCTTTTCTCTTTGGGACTTCTCTTTTTTTTTTACAGTTTTACTTGGTTATCAGGGCAAGTGCACAGGAACTTCATCACCCTCTTTTCAGGACACGTTGTCGAGCGTTTTGACGAGGAGTTCCGCAGGCTCTATTCTCAGTCCAAGCCGGTGAACGAATGCAGCTCCGCGCAAGCAGCGACCACTTGCTCCCTGCCGCACAGCTTCAGGAAAGCCAGCGCCGGCCCGCTGGTGCTGTGGCCAGAAAGTCGCGACGCCCAGGCAGACGACTTCAGCAGCCTGTCCAGTTGCAGCGAGCCGCTCAACGCCCTCCACTTCCAGCCGTCGCCCTTGGCCGGCGGCAAAGCTGAGCAGCTGTACAACCGGGCCGCCCCTCCCCAGCACCGGGCGTCCTACACGCAGCTTCTCCAGCAGAGGAACTACCCCTTCCCGGTCACCGGCCTGGAAAGGCTGTGTTCCAGTCCGACTGACCCCTACCTCAAAGAAACACCCAAGCCGGCATGCATTCCAAAAACATCAATGTGCTGAGAGCTCAGAGGGAGGACTCGCACAACCTATCACGCCTGTTGCCAATCGGGCAGTATCACTGGCTGTCAGACACTAAACACTGCTTCAACCCGGAGCAAAGCAACAAAGGGAAATACTCAATGGACTTCCTGTATAGACCAAACAACCTGATGGATCCCAGGCACTTCAACAAGATGTGAAAAGCACCTGAAGCAATGAAAATGATAAGTTTCGAAGCAAATGCAGAAACATTTTATTTGCATGTAGTGTTACGGAAATATAAATGTGATATCCATCTACAGGGGTGGACACTCGTTTTTGCTTCATCAAAATCCCGAAGTTCTGGACTAAAATTATTTTTTAAGGTCGCCATCATGCGTGACTCTCATGTGACATGTCCATTCTCGATCAAAAAGACCAAAACAGCCACTCTCTGTCCCTGTGGATTCTTCACTCTGTCCATGGGTGTATCTGGTTTTCTCTCTTTCTATTCCTGTATCTGTTCTCTCTCTCTCTGTGCATGTTTTTCTCTCTCTCTCTCTCGCTCCCTGTACATATCCGTTGTAAGAACATAAGAAATAGGAGCAGGAGTCGGCCATACGGCCCCTCGAGCCTGCTCCGCCATTCAATAAGATCATGGCTGATCTTCGACCTCAACTCCATTTTCCTGCCCCGATCCCCATATCCCTTGTTTCCCCTAGAGTCCAAAAATCTATCTCGGCTTTGAATACACTCAACGACTCAGCATCCACAGCCCTCTGGGGGCAGAGAATTCCAAAGATTCACAACCCTCTGAGTGAAGAAATTTCTCCGCATCTCAGTTCTCTCTCTCTGTATCTGTGAAGATAATTTGTTTTTAGTGCTTTTAGGTCACAGCTTTGGTTGCCATGGCACACATTGGATATTCAGGCACGTACCCAATTTCCCAATGTGTTCCTGGCATGTGAAAAACTGCTCCACGAGTGTTAGCCATGAAAATTTACCATGTCTGTGATTCACTTCTTTGTCCTGCTGTGCTTCTCTGTGTACTTCAGCACCTGTGAATTTTCTCTCTCTTGCGTGTGGTTATTTGTATCTTTGATTCTTTCTGTGTATTGTATACACCTGTGATTATCTCGCCCTCTGTCTGTTTGCTTCGAATACTATTTGTCGCATTGCATATTTATGCTTTTCTCTCTCTCTCTCTCAATGTTCAGCCTGCTACTCGCACTTTATTCCTAATGAGCTACATGTGGTTAACACACTGGGCAGCATCGGTCTAGCACAGACCAGCTAATTTAGAACAGGTATGAAATCTGGAACAGTCTTGGTCCTTATGGCTTGATGTGGTGTGCATTCATTCACCCAGTAATTGGAGTGGGAAAAGAAAAGAGGACCAAAAATAAAAGAGTTAAAAATAGCTCACCCTGCATCCTATGTGAATGACCAAAGTCAACAATTGAGTAGTGACATACCGCAATTGGGAATCTGTGAGTAATTAAAGTAACTAACTTCTCGCCTACTTCTTCCGACCTCTGTTGTGGTTGTAATGAATTGTGAACATGTTTTATGTTGTAATAGTTGGCAACAGAAAGGTTGGCTCCATTATCATTGTACAAAACGTTCCAGAACATTCATTACGATCATTACTTGATTGCGACATAATGTAAGAATCTAGATTTTAGCCACACATTAAAATAAGATTGGCAAAGAGAGAATGAGAGTAGAATGGCGGTTAACATAAAAGGGAACCCAAAAATCTTCTACCGGCATGTAAACAGTAAGCGGGTAGTAAGAGGCGGGTTAGGGCCTATTAGGGACAAAGAAGGTGATATATGCTTAGAGGCGCAGGGCACGACTAGAATACGCAATGATTATTTTGTATCGGTGTTTACTATGGAGGTGGATGCTGACAAAATATCAGTAGAAGTGGAAAAGGTAGAAGCAATAGAAGGGGTGAAAATTGATAGACAGGATGTACGAGAAAGGCTGGGTATGCTTAGAGTGGATAAGTCGCCTGGTCCAGATGGCTTGCATCCCAGGTTGCTAAGGGAATTGGGGGAGCAGATAGCGGAAGGGCTTGCCATAATTTTCCAATCTTCCCTAGATGCAGGGGACGTGCCTGAGGATTGGAAAGTGGCAAATGTGACACCATTGTTCAAGAAAGGGTGCAAGGACAATCCTAGTAACTATAAGCCGGTCAGTTTAACATCAGTAGTGGGTAAAGTTTTAAAAACAATAATCAAGGAAAAAATTAACGGGCACTCAGAGGTTTAAGCTAATTAAGGAGAGCCAACACGGATTTGTAAAAGGCAGATCATGTTTGACTAATCTAATTGAATTTGTTGATGAAGTAACAGGGAGGATTGATGAAGGGAATGCAATGGATGTTGTCTACATGGATTTTCAGAAGGCGTTTGACAAAGTACCACATAGAAGGCTGGTTAACAAAATTGAGGCTCATGGAATAGGTGGGTCAGTGGCAGCTTGGATATGGAATTGGCTTAAGGACAGAAAACAGCGAGTTGTGGTAAATGGCGGTTTTTCAGACTGGAGGATGGTAGACAGTGGTGTTCCCCAAGGGTCAGTGCTGGGGTCACTGCTTTTTTGATATATATATATAAATGACCTGGATATTGGAATACAGAGTAGAATTTCTAAATTTGCCGATGACACCAAACTTGAGGGTGTGGCAAACAGTGATGATGATACCAATCGACTGCAACAGGACATAGAAAGGCTAGTAGAATGGGCAGACAAGTGGCAGATGGAATTTAATACAGAGAAGTGTGAGGTAATGCATTTTGGCAGAAGGAACAGGGAGAGGCAATATACACTTAATGGCACAGTTTTAAAGAGTGTGCAGGGACAGAGGGACCTGGGAGTTAATGTGCATAGGTCCCTGAAGGTGGCGGGACATATTGAGAGAGTGGTTATAAAGCGCTGGTTAGGCCACAACTGGAGTATTGCATCCAGTTCTGGTCACCACACTTTAGGAAAGATGTGAAGGCACTGGAGAGGGTGCAGAGGAGATTTACCACAATGGTTCCGGGGATGGGAGATCTTAGCTACAAGGACAGGTTGGAGAAGCTGGATTTGTTTTCATTAGAGCAAAGGAGATTGAGGGGTGATTTGATAGAGGTGTACAAGATTATGACGGGTTTAGATAGGCTAGACGGGGAAAGGCTGTTCCCACTAGTAGATGGTACAAGGACTAGGGGACACAGATTTAAGGTTTTGGGAAAGAGATACAGGGGGGATGTGAGGAAAAACTTTTTTACGCAGCGAGTGGTGAGGACCTGGAACTCGCTGCCGACGGAAGTGGTGGAAGTGGAGACACTCAATGTTTTCAAGGGGAGACTGGATAGGCACTTGAAGGAAATAAACTTGCAGGGCTACGGGGATAGAGCGGGGGAATGGGACAGACTGGATTGCTCTACAGAGAGCTGGCACGGACTCGATGGGCCGAATGGCCTCTTTCTGTGCCGTTATGACTCTATGACATTAAAGTAATACTTCAGAATAAGGCCTCACAGTAGCTTCATTTCAAGTACTCATCTGACAAATATATACTGTGTATATATTCTTTTTCAAATTATTTATAATTATAATCTTTTTTATTAAAGTTTGACTTCACCATTTTGAGTTCCAAACTTTTAAGTTATTTTCTAGTTCCTCAGCCAAGAGAACCTGTGATCAGACTGTTTCCAGGGTCATTCTGTGACCAGCCACTAGGGGGACACACAAGAGCAGATCATAGCGACATTCCTTCGAATTTTCTCTCCCTCCTCATACAGAAATCCATTCAGGACTTTCCCTGTGGCCCAGTGGGTAGCACTCTTGCCTCTGAGTCAGAAGGTCATGGGTTCATAGTCCCACTCCAGGGACTTGAGCACAAAATCTTGGCTGACATTCCAGTGCAGTACTGAGGGAGTGCTACACTGTCGGGGATGCCGTCTTTTGGATGCGACGTTAAACCGAGGCCCCGTCTGACCTCTCAAGTGGATGTAAAAGATCGCATGTACTATTTCGAAGAAGAGCAGGGGAGTTCTACCTGGTGTCTTGGACAATATTTATCTCTCAAATCAACATCACTAAAGCAGATTACCTGGTCATTATCACATTGCTCTTTGTGGGATTTTGCTGTGCACAAATTGGCTGCCTCTTTTCCCTACAGCAGTGACTACACTTCAAAAGGAATTCATTGGCCAATGAAGCTTCATCGAGTGCTTTGGGACATCCTGAGGTCATGAAAGGCGCTATATAAATGCAAGTCTTTTTTACAATCTGACTGAGAACTTGCTGTACATGGAGATACAGAATGCAAACCTGCATCTTAGTATTTCACGATCAACTTGTTTGCTACACCAATGCATTTTTTGAGCCAACAGGCCACTTAATTCTTTTTAATACATTTCTATCAGTAAAGGTTAAAATCAACAAGGGGGTTAAATTCGGGAGAGCCCATTTTTGGGCCCGACACCCATCTCGTGATACAGTCCACAACTGACCGGAGGTAGGACAATTGGCAGCTCTGGGACTTGAGTCCACCATCGGAAGACAAGATGTCGACTACTGGAAGGCCATTCGAGTCTTACTCTACATAAAATCTTCAGCATACTTTTCTACATCTTACTTCCCATCCACAGCACTACTGTTAATACCATTAAGATGTCAAAGTACACAATAGGTTTATGGAAAGAACATAAGAAATAGGAGTAGGCCATTCAGCCCTTCAATAAGATCATGGCTGATCGTCTACCTCAACTCCACTTTCCTGCACTATCCCCATATCACTTGATTCCCTTAGTATCCAAAAATCGATCGATCTCTGTCTTGAATATACTCAATGAAAGGAATGATACATTTTTCTAAAACTACAGCACACCCCATCTAGTGTGTGGTCTTATATTGGGTTATGTATGGAACGTTTCTATCGATTATGCATGAGAGAGTTATAAGTGTATCATATAGCCAAGGTATGAGAAGCTGTCATAAATCACTATACTGATTTGAAATAGGGGACTAATCACTAGATTTAGCATTGGGCAGAGTAAAATCCTTCTATCTTACTTCAGTATCATTTTTTGAACGCATTAAATATATGTACCCTCATCTGGGGGAAAACCTAATTTGACTGTAAAATGAAGTGACTTTGGGGACGGCTCACATTGACACTTCTTGCCCTCATCTACACATCAATGTGTTTTAACATTCCACCTTAAACATCCACTCCCTCCACCACCGGCGCACCGTGGCTGCAGTGTGTACTATCCACAGAATGCACTGCAGCAACTCGCCAAGACTTCTTCGACAGCACCTCCCAAACCCATGACCTCTACCACCTAGAAGGACAAGGGCAGCAGGTGCATGGGAACACCATCACCTCCAAGTTCCCCTCCAAGTCACACACCATCCTGACTTGGAAATATATCGCCGTTCCTTCATCGTCGCTGGGTCAAAATCCTGGAACTCCTTCTCTAACAGCACTGTGGGAGCACCTTCACCACACGGACTGCTGCGGTTCAAGATGGCGGCTCATCATAATTTAACTATAAAAATAATTCTTCTTCTTCTTAGGCAGTCCCTCGGAACCGAGGATGACTTGCTTCCACACTAAAAATGAGTTCTCAGGTGACTGATGAGTCCAATGCGGGACCTACAGTCTCTGTTACAGGTGGGGCAGACGGTGGTTGAAGGGGCGGGCGGGTGGGGTACTTGGGTTGACATGCTCTCCTTCCGCTGTTTGCGCTTGGCTTCCGCTTGCTCCCGGCGAAGAGATTCGAGGTGTTCGGCGCCTTCCCGGATGCTTCTCCTCCACTTTGTGCGGTCTTGGGCCAGGGATTCCCAGGTGTCGGTGGGGATGTTACACTTTTTCAAGGAGGCTTTGAGGGTGTTCTTGAAGCATTTCCTCTGCCCCCCCGGGGTTCTCTTGCCGTGCCGGAGCTCCGAGTAGAGCGCTTGTTTTGGGAGTCTCGTATTGGGCATGCGGACAATGTGACCCGTCCATCGGATCTGATCGAGCGTGGTCAAAGCTTCGATGCTGGGGACGTTGGCCTGAGCGAGAACACTGACGTTGGTGCGCCTATCCTGCCAATGGATTTGCAGGATCTGTATATTAAATAACCACTGCACCATTTTTGTAGCTTGCTAACAATTTTTTTAATACAGAATACCTCTGCATTTTCTTTGCACTTCTCTCTTCTATTTGCAACTATTGATGATGTAAGAGCAACTGAACACTTTGTTTTGTGCTTGCCAAATACTGCATTCATTTAACAGTCTTCTCAAGGGGAAGAAACCAGGGATGGGCAACAAATGTCGGCCTTGCCAGCGACACCCACATCAAAAAGCATCATGTTCTTAAATCCTTTTCTCTGGGTTTTTTCTATTCCATACTCTAATAAAAACACATTAGCTATGATTGTATGAAGTGGCAAATCTGGATTCAGCTGATTCCTTGTTTAATTTGGTAGCAACCCTGTATTCCACTTCAAAGACTTCAGAAAAGAAAATTAATTCCCCAAGCATCTGGGTTGCAGTTGTGTATTTAGCAGAAATGCATTCTTGCTTTGCCCTGTTGATGAAATCCTGATTTCCTTTGTGAGGGAGAAAACATCAGGTTGCCAGATCTTGCGGTCAATATTCCCATCCTGCACATTAATCAAATCTCCTGAACGGACACTCAATTTTGGGACCTCCAGCCACTGATGGCAGGAAACTAAGGGGTAGAGGTGAATGCGCTAAGATATAAATGTTTCCTTCAAATGCAAATACATATTTGACAATTTTTTTTCCTCGTTTCTGTAAATGATATCTTATGTGGGATGGCAAATTATGTTTTATCCATGCCTTTGTTACCTCTAAACCAATGTTACCGTTAAACTGCCCAGTGGCGCAGTCATCTGCAAGATTCCGCGCAGGCCGCTCACCGGCTTTCACATTGTAGATACTGCACATGCACAAAGATTTGAATGCGCCGCGCGCGCAGTGGGGGAGGCAGCCCACACAGGAGGCAGCGCAGCTTACGGGGGACGTTGCTCTAGACTCAACTAATCCCTCTCTCTTAGGCAGTCCCTCGGAACCGAGGATGACTTGCTTCCACACTAAAAATGAGTTCTCAGGTGACTGATGAGTCCAATGCGGGACCTAGTCTCTGTCACAGGTGGGGCAGACGGTGGTCGAAGGGTCGGGTGGGTGGGGTGCTTGGGTTGATGTGCGCTCCTTGCGCTGCCTGCGCTTGGCTTCCACTTGCTCCCAGCGAAGAGACTCGAGGTGTTCAGCGCCTTCCCGGATGCTTCTCCTCCACTTTGTGCGGTCTTGGGCCAGGGATTCCCAGGTGTCGGTGGGGATGTTGCACTTTTTCAAGGAGGCTTTGAGGGTGTCCTTGAAGCGTTTCCTCTGCCCACCTGGGGCTCTCTTGCCGTGCCGGAGCTCCGAGTAAAGCACTTGTTTTGGGAGTCTCGTATCGGGCATGCGGACAATGTGACCCGTCCATCGGAGCTGATCGAGCGTGGTCAAAGCTTCGATGCTGGGGATGTTGGCCTGAGCGAGAACACTGACGTTGGTGCGCCTATCCTGCCAATGGATTTGCAGGATCTTGCGGAGGCAGCGTTGGTGGTACTTCTCCAGTGCTTTGAGGTGCCTGCTGTACATGGTCCATGTCTCTGAGGCATACAGCAGGGCGGGTATCACTGCTGCTCTGTAGACCATGAGCTTAGTGCCGGGTTTGAGGTCCTGCTTACGGGGGACGTTGCTCTAGACTCAACTAATCCAATGCTCTCCTGGCTGGCCTCCCACCCTCCGTAAGCTTCAGCTCTTCCGAAACTCTGCTGCCCGTATCCCAACTCGCACCAAGTTCCGTTCACCCATTACCCCCCCCTGTGCTCGCTGGCCTACATTGTCAAAAAGGTAAGTTTTAAAGGAGCATCTTAACAGGAGGAGTGAGAGGTAGCAACGCAGAAAGGTTTAGGGAGGGAATTCCAGAGCTTAGTGCCTAGGTGGCTGAAGGCACGGCCGCCAATGGTGGAGCGAAGAAAATCAGGGATGCGCAAGACGCCAAAATTGGAGGAACACAGAGATCTTGGAGGGTTGTAGGGATGGAGGTGGTTCCAGAGATAGGGAGGGGTGAGGCCATGGAGCTCCCATTCCATCTTAAATGATGTTACAGACTCTACCTCAACAGCCACCTGATTAAACATTCCATGCTCTAATCACGATCTGCATGAAATCTTTTCTAACTTCTCTCTTCCTGTGATAATTCTGAATCCATGCCCCCTTATTACCAATTCTCCAACCAGCAGAAACAATCTTTATTTGCCTTCTCAAAACCTTTCATTATATTGAAAGCCTCTATTAGGTCCCTATTAAAATTAATGATGCGGAGATGCCGGTGTTGGACTGGGGTGGACAAATGTGAGAAGTCGCACAACACCAGGTTATAGTCCAACAGCTTTATTTGAAATCACAAGCTTTTGAAGCGCTGCTCCTTCGTCAGGTGAAGGAGCAGCGCTCCGAAAGCTTGTGATTTCAAATAAAATTGTTGGATTATAACCTGGTGTTGTGCGACTTCTCACATTTATTAAAATTAAAATTAGGTTTCTATTGAAATTAGAGCCAGGCTGTTCAGGGGTGATGTCAGGAAGCACTTCTTCACACAAAGGGTGGTGGAAATCGGGAACTCTCTCCCCCGAAAAGCTGCTGAGGCTGGGGGTCAATTGAAAATTTCAAAACCGAGATTGATAGATTTTTGTTAGGCGAGGGTATTAAGGGTTACGGAACCAAGGCGGGTAGATGGAGTTAAGATGCAGATCGGCCATTGATCTAATTGACTGGTGGAACTGGCTCGAGGGGCTGAATGGCCTACTTCCTTCGCAAGTCTAATAGAATTAAAGACTTACAGCAGGAATAACAGACAAAGGAAAAAAATAATTAAAAACCCTTACTCTTCTCTGATCAGTGAAAAATGCCCCAATGGAGGTGTACTTCCCCTGCGTACTTTACAGATCCAGGATATTCCACGACATACATGTTACACACATTGCTGGTCGAGCTCCTGATCCCGCTATTTCTATGGTCCTAACTTTTATGCAGCTCGGGACTTAAATTCATTCGAACCGATTCTCACTCAGTGCCGGACACATGGATTTACAGCAGGAGTTGCTTGATGGTGATCAGGTGTGAAAATCCAGACCTGGGAGTGCCAAGGGTAAATGTAGTGTGTCAATATAGCCTAGACGTGATCCTAGCGAAGACCTGCACAAACCTGGCGTCAAACCTGGGTTCTGTATGACTTCTGTTCCTCACTGCATTAAATCAGTGAACCATCTGGTGAGCTAGGGTGGGGCCTGTTGTCTTCTGCTGCTGCCAGAGGACAACTAGGAGTCTGTTCGCTCTTGTAAAGTCAGAGCAATGTCGCAGCTCTCTGTAATTAGCATTTGGCTTCTGGACATAAAGCATTTCTATAGAGCCTTTCACAACCTCAGTACAGCCAATAAAGTACTTTTGAAGCGTAGTCACTGTCGTAATGTAGGAAACGCGGCAGCCAATTTGCGCACAGCAAGCTCCCACAAACAGCAATGTGGTAATGACCAGATAATCTGGGTGTTTTTTTTAAGTGATGTTGATTGAGGGATAATTATTGGCCAGGACACCAGGGAGAACTTCCCTGCTCTTCTTCGAAATAGTGCCGTGGGATCTTTTGCATCCACCTTGAGAGACCAGACGGGGCCTCGGTTTAACGTCTCATCTGAAAGACGGCATCTCTGACAGTGCGGCACTTCCGACAGTGCGGCACTCCCTCAGCCTGGATTTTTGTGCTCAAGTCTCTGGTGTGGGACTTGAACCCACAACCTTGTGACTCACGAGGCGAGAGTGCTGCCCACTGAGCCACGGCTGAGCTAAGTATGTATTTACCGCAAGATGGCATATATACAAATCAACTCATCATGAAGGTGCATTAGAAAATTATAAAACAGCTTTAATTTCGAGAAATTATTAGAGTAGCTGACTGCCTTTTCACCGCTCACTTTCCTACATTAAGAAAAATATAAATAAAACCAAAATTAAAAACCCAGTAAAAAACAGAAAAATGAGCTTCCAGAGCATCTTAAATATACGTTAATCTCACAGTACATGAACATTGCTCTTCACACTGGCTACTGAGCTTATATCAGCGACTCTTTTGTAATAAAATCCCATCATGGCAAGACAGCTCACTGAAGAAACCAGTCAGTGACATCATGTAAAGTGTATGATATCGGTGAGGTTGGCAGAGGTGAGGTACGAACCAGTGATTTCTTCCACACCAGTCAGCGTTTTTAAGAACTCTCACTTCTGAAGTCTGCAGGAGCCAGTTGCTTCAGCAAGTTTGAGAAATTCAGGATCAGCGTTTGCTCCAGTCCATCAAAAGTACGTGTTTTTTGCTTGATACTTTATTTCTATTATTTCAGCACAGTTCCTCGATTGTCCACTATGAACACAGGGTTACTGCCACAGTCCCTGGCAGAGATCAAACCACGCGCACGTTATCCAATGATTTTTTTTTCCTCCCCACCTTGCTTTACTTCTGGTATGGGACAGTAGAAGGATTCGCATCTCAGCTTCTTGAACCACCTCTCCTCAAAATTGGAGCCTGACTCAATGTCAACGCAGATCAGTGAGGATGAACTCAGAAAAGCTGCAGACCTTTCAGTCTCGGCACCATTTTTAAACCTGTCTGGCAACAGATCCTCCCCCATCGCCTAAGAGAGAGGAAAGACAGACTTAATATTTACATTAAAAAAAGCAAAATACTTTATTTACAATATAGATATCACAGAATCATACAGCACAGAAGGAGGCCATTCGTCCCATCGTGCCTGTGCAGGCTCTTTGAAGGAACTATCCAATTAGTCCCATTCCCCCCCCTGCTCTTTCCCCATCGCTCTGCAAATTTTTCCTTTTCAAGTATATATCCCTTATGAAAGTTAATATTGAATCTGCTTCCACTGCCTTTCAGGCAATGCATTCCAGATCACAACAACTTGCTGCGTAAGAAAGTGTCTCATTTCCCTCCTGGATTTTTTTGCCAATTATCTTAAATATATCAGTATTTACAGTAGAGGATGATGATAGCATGCCGGAAATCCCAAGGAAACTGATATTGAATCAGGGACTCAACAAAATAAACGTAAGCAAAATAACAGTAATGAAGCAAATAATGGCACTAAAGAGTGACAAATCCCCAGGGCCAGATGATTTCCATCCCAGGGTTTTAAAGGAAGTAGGTGAGCACATTGCAGATGCCCTAACTATAATCTTCCAAAGTTCTCTCGATTCAGGAACCATTCCTTTAGATTGGAAAATTGCGCATGTCACTCCGCTATTTAAGAATGGTGAGAGAGGGAAACCAGGGAATTATAGACTAGTTAGCCGAACATCTGTTGTCGGGAAATTACTAGAGTCTATAATTAAGGATAGGGTGACTGAACACCTTGAAAATTTTCAGCTGATCAGAGAGAGCCAACGTGGATTTGTAAAGGGTAGGTCATGCCTGACAAACCTGATTGAATTTTTTGAAGAGGTGACTAAAGTAGTGGACAGGGGAATGTCCATAGATGTTATTTATATGGACTTCCAGAAGGCATTTGATAAAGTCCCTCATACGAGATTGTTAACTAAGGTTGACAAGGTTGGCTAACCCATTGAATTGAAGGCAAATTATTGAACTGGTTAGGAAATGGGCTGAGCGGCAGGAGACAGAGTAGGGATAATGGGCAGGTACTCTATTGGCAGGATGTGACTAGTGGTGTCCCACAGGGATCTGTGTTGGGGCCTCAACTATTCACAGTATTTATTAACGACTTAGATGATGGGATAGAAAGCCAAATATCCAAATTTGCCGATGACACAAAGATAGGCGACATCGTAGGCAGTGTAGATAAAAGCATAAAATTATAAAGGGATATTGATAGATTAAGTGAATGGGCAAAACTGTGGCAAATGAATTTCAATGTAGGCAAATATGAGGTCATCCTCTTTGGACCTAAAAAGGATAGAACAGGGTACTTTCTAAATCCAGTGGAGGTCCAAAGAGACTTGGGAATCCAGTTACAACAACAACAACAACTTGTATTTATATAGCGCCTTTAACATAGTAAAAAGTCCCGAGGTGCTTCACAGAAGTATTATAAGACAAAAAATTTGACACCGAGCCACATAAGGAGAAATTAGGGCAGGTGACCAAAACCTTGGTCAAAGAGGTAGGTTTTAAGGAGCGTCTTAAAGGAGGAAAGAGAGGTAGCGAGGCGGACAGGTTTAGGCAGGGAATTCCAGAGCTTAGGGCCTAGGCAACAGAAGGCACGGTCACCAATGGTTGAGCGATTGTAATCAGGGATGCTCAAGAGGGCAGAATTAGAGGAGCGCAGATGTCTCGGGGGGGGGGGGGGGGGGGGGGGGGGGTGGTGCGGGGTTGTGGGGCTGAAGGAGATTACAGAGGTAGGAAGGGGCGAGGCCATGGAGGGATTTGAAAACAAGGATGAGAATTTTGAAATTGAGGCGTTGCTTAACAGGGAGCCAATGTAGGTCAGCGAGCACAGGGGTGATGGGTGAATGGGACTTGGTGCGAGTTAGGACACGGGCAGCTGAGTTTTGGATGACCTCAAGTTTACGTAGGGTAGAATGTGGGAGACCAGCCAGGACTGCGTTGGAATAGTCAAGTCTAGAGGTAACAAAGGCATGGATGAGGGTTTCAGCAGCGGATGAGCGGAGGCAAGGGCGGAGACGGGCGATATTACAGAGGTGGAAATAGGCGGTCTTAGTTATGCTGCGGATATGTGGTCGGAAGCTCATTTCAGGGTCAAATATGACACCAAGGTTGCGAACAGTGTGGTTCAGCCTCAGACAGATGTTAGGGAGAGGGGTGGAGTCAGTGGCTAGGGAACGGAGTTTGTGGCGGGGACCGAAAACAATAGTTTCGGTCTTCCCAATATTTAATTGGAGAAAATTTCTGCTCATCCAGAACTGGATGTCGGACAAGCAGTCTGACAATTTAGAGACCGTGGAGGGGTCGAGAGAAGAGGTGGTGAGGTAGAGCTGGGTGTCGTCAGCATACATGTGGAAACTGACGCTGTGTTTTCGGATGATGTCGCCAAGGGGCAACATGTAGATGAGAACATTATTTTCTGTACCTGTTCATGACATTTTAATCAAAAAGGCTAATGGAATGCTGGCCTTTATATCTAGAGAACTAGAATACAAGGGGGTAGAAGTTATGCTGCAGCTATACAAAGCCCTGGTTAGACCACACCTGAAGCACTGTGAGCAGTTCTGGGCATCACACCTTAGTAAGGATATATTGGCCTTGGAGGGAGTGAGAATTTTAAAATCGGGTATATGAGTTAGGTCGCAGATCAGCCATGATCTCCTTGAATGGCGGAACAGGCTCGAGGGGCTAAATGGCCTACTCCTGTTCCTATGTTCCAAAGCCTCGATTTTAAAATTCTCAAACTTGTTTTCAAATCCCTCCATGGCCTCACCCATCTCTATCTCTGTAACCTCCTCCAGTCCTACAACCCTCTGAGATATCTGTGTTCCTTCAATTCTGGCATCTTACACATCTCCGATTTTCTTTGCTCCACCACTGGCGGCCGTGCTTTCAGCTGCCTCGGCCCTAAGCTCTGGAATTCCCTCCCTAAACCTCTCCACCTCTCTCTCTCCTTTAAGATGCTCCTTAAAACCTACCTTTTTGACCAATCTGTTGGTTACCTGTCCTAATATCTCCTTATGTGGCTCGGCATCAAATTTTGTTTGGTAACGCTCCTGTGAAGAATCTTGGGTTGTTTTACTTGGTTAAAGGCGCTATATAAATGCATATTGTAGTTATATTTACATAGTGCCTTCTCATATCTCTGAGAAATGTCTCTAAGTCCCTCATATAAATGAATTACATGGAAATAGTGACTGTTGCCACCGACAAGCAGCACAGTGTCAAGAAGCACCTAAAAACTGAACCAGACTGTTTGCAACCTTGGTGTCGTAGTTGACACCGAGATGAGCTTCCGACCACATATCTGCTCCATCAGCAAGATCGCCTACTTCCACCCCCGTAACATCGCCTGACTCCGCCCCTGCCTCAGCTCATCTGCTGTTGAAACCCTCATCCGTGCCTTTGTTACCTCTAGACTTGACTATTCCAACGCACTCCTGGCCGGCCTCCCATCTTCCACCCTACATAAACTTGTTCTGCTGCTCGTATCCTAACTCGCTCCAAGTCCCGTTCACCCATCACCCCCTGTGCTGGCTCCCCAACACTGGCTCCCAGTCCGGCTACACCTCAATTTTAAAATTCTCATCCTTGTTTTCAAATCCCTCCATGGCCTCGCCTCCTCCCTATCTCTGTAATCCTCTCCAGCCCCACAACCTTCCGAGATCTCTGCGCTCCTTCAATTCTGGCCTCTTGCGCATCCCCAATTTTCATCGCTCCACCATTGGCGGCCGTGCCTTCAGCTGCCTCGGCCCTAAGCTCTGGAATTCCCTCCCTAGCCTCTCCGCCTCTCTTTCCTCCTTTAAGACGCTCCTTAAAACCAACCTCTTTGTCCAAGCTTTTGGTCATCGGTTCTAATATCTCCTTATGTGGCTTGGTGTCAAATTATTTTTTGATATCACTCCTGTGAAGCGCCTTGGGACGTTTTACTACATTAACGGCGCTATATAAATACAAGTTGTTGTTATTCTAATCCACTTGTTGTGTTGAAGTTAAAAGTATTACCCACATTAAAAGCATTTCAGCGTCAACCACAGAGAGTGATCAGGCCCCACTTAAAATGCCATTCAGCTGTTCCATGCTATTAAGAGTGTTTAGACAAAAAACAAAATTGCTCTTTCATCCCTTCCCAAAAGAAATACTTTTACTGTGTCAATGTCAGATCACTTTTGACAGTCGTGTCAAATTTAAATGAAAGCATCATTCATTCTGACTGAATTGAACCGGGTGGGGTGTAGAAGTGGAAAATCTCAAAGCATTACTTAAAATGTGAAGTGCATTGCTGCCACCATACTTCGATTCTACCTCGCCCTCTGTAACACTTTCTGTTTAACTATGAACAGTGAGTTCTGTAACATTTCCCACATTTATGTTTCTGAAAACTATCACCCATGCAAGAGAACTGAATGCTATTCGAAAATTCATCATAAATGGGAGGGAAGTTATAAGTCCTAAATGGCCGACCCCTAATCCTGAGACTATGACCCCGTGTTCTAGAGTCTCCAGCCAGGGGAAACTGCCTGCCATCATCTACCCTGCTACGCCCAAGAATTTTATATGTTTCAATGAAATCAACTCTCATTCTTCTAAACTCCCGAGAATATAGGCCCAGTCTACTCAATCTCTGCTCATAGGACAGCCCTCTCATCCCAGGAATCAATCTAGTGAACCTTTGTTGCACCGCCTCTAAGGCAAGTATATCCTTCCTCAGATAAGGTGACCAAAACTGTGCACAGTACACCAGGTCTCACCAAAGCCCTATACTTTCTTACTCTTATCTCTCCAACCCCCTTACAATAAAGGCTAACACACCATTTGCTTTCCTAATTGCTTGCTGTACCTGTATTAGCATTAACTGCTACTGGACAGAGCCTGTGGCGAGGCATGGCTAGAGGTCTGCTTGACGCAAGTGACAAAACTCTGTCGCAGCCTCTCTCTACTGAGGTGTAGCAAAGAAAAACTTGCATTTCTATAGCGCCTTTCACGACCTCAGGACGTCCCAAAGCGCTTTACAGCCAATGAGGTACTTTTGAAATGTAGTCACTGTTGTAATGTTGGAAACGCGGCAGCCAAATTGCACACAGCAAGCTCCCACAAACAGCAATGTGATAATGACCAGATCATCTATTTTAATGATGTTGGTTGAGAGATAAATATTGGCCCAGGACACCGGGGAGAATGCCCCTGCTCTTCTTCCAATAGTGCCATGGGATCTTTTACACCCACCTGGAGGGGCAGACGGGGCCTCGGTTTAACGTCTTGGCCGAAAGATGGCACCTCCGACAGTGCAGCACTCCCTCAGCACTGCACTGGACTGTCAGCCTAGGTTTTTGTGCTCAAGTCTCTGGCGCGGGACTTGAACCCATGACCCTCTTGAGGAAGTGTTTCTCAGGCAAACTGATGTATGATCGTCTCCATCGCTATATGGGGTTTGGAGGGTCGTTAATGGGGTGGTAATCGCAATGACTGGATTTTAGTCTCTTCCTTTACTTCCTCCAGGAAGCATAAATACAGTGGGATCCCGGGAGAACCCCATGTTGCCACTTGAAGTACAAGTGGAAATAAATCGGTGCAAACTGCCTAGCTATGTTTCCAGGAGGGGGTAAATGTAAAATAAACTACCCCAAAGATTCTTTCAAAAATTAGGCTGTTCAGCTTTAATGCAAGTCTGCACTTTTTGTACTTTCAAGTACGTTGGACAACAATTTTCAATGAGCTTTTATTTGCATTGATTGTATTTCCAGGGCGAAAAGCTGAAAGGGCACATGCTGCCCCCAAGCAGCTCATTCTGATATTACAGCAAGCAGCTCACTGGCTTTCGGTGAGATTGTCAGGTCCTGAAGTGGGCAGGGAATCGGCAACGTTGCTCACTGCCTATACTTCTGACCCCTAACAGTGACGTTACGCCACCACCACTGGTGTGAAGCAGCAGATGGTCTTCCCGAAGATGTTTTGTATTAACATCTTGCGTTTAAAAAAAAATCCTTCGAAAAAGTTACATGGAATCCTTCCAGCGCAAACAGAACGGGTGGCTCCATGGATAATGACGGAGCTGAACCACTTGGTCTGCAGTACACAATAAACCGTTTTATTTAAAGAACAGTTCAAACAAATTCCTGTGCATGCTTTCTTATGCAGCACAAACTTGCAGTCTTGCTAAAATGAACCACACTGTTTGCTAACACACCGGGCTCATTTCCAAATGCTCTGGCTCGTAATAGACCAAATTGCATACATATGTTTCCGGGCCAATAGATTTCGATACGGTTGAAAATAAACTGTACATTTTGTTCTGCCAGACTGAGCTTTAAACTATCCAACAAAAAAAACCACACCAAATGTGCACGGCATATTTTTGAGCATTTATCATATAGACTCGTTAAAATGGACTCCAATGGAAATTAAATAAAATTATTAAAAAGCACACAGAAATATCGATTGTGATCATTTTCCACAAAATCAAAAATAGATTTGCATTTATAAACCACCTCATCGGATCTCTCAGAAACTTCTCAAAGTGCTTCACCTACTATGAGTTACTTTCAACTGCAATGACTCTTGTTATCTAAGTAAATGAGGCAGCCATGTTGCACACTGCAAGATCCCACAAACAACAAATAAGATGAATGACCAGTTAATCTGGTGATGTTAGTTGAGGGAGGAATGTTGGCCAAGAGAACTCTCTGCCCTTCTTTGAAATAGCATCACGGGATCCTTAACGCACGTCTGAACAAGCAGACAGGTTCTGTCCCATCCGAAGGACAGCACCGTTAACAGTGCAGAACTCCCTCAGTACGACATTGGAATATCAGCCCCGGCTTATCAGCTTTAGCTCGGACTGGGACTCAAACCCACAACCTTCTGACCCAGAGGCAAGTGTATCACGAACTGAGCCAAGCTGAAGGTTCAAAGTCTTCAAACTTTTTGCAAGCTTTCCAAAAGGTGGCCAAACCACAGGTCACTGCAACTCATTTGGCTGTTTGTAAAGGAGTTTCAATGACTACTGAAGCTTCTGTATTTGGCTACAAGAACCTTACCTATAGTCTACATAAGAACATAAAGGAGCAGGAGGAGGCCATGAGGCCATTCGGCCCTTCAAGCCTGCTCCGCCATTCAATAAGATCATGGCTGATCTTCTACCTCAACTCCACCTTCCCGCACTATCCCTATATCCCCTTAGTAGCCAAAAATCTATCGATCTCTGTCTTGAATATACTCAACGACTGAGCCTTCACAGCCCTCTGGGGTAGAGAATTCCAAAGATTCACCACCCTTTGAGCGAGTCCGGTATGTTCACTCTTGGGTGTAGGCATCGCTGGCAAGACTGGCATTTATTACCCATCCCTGGTTGCCCTGATTTTTATACAACTGAGTGGCTTGCTAAGTCACTTCAGAGGGCAGCTGATGTGGGACTGGAGTCACATATAGGCCAGACTGGGTAAGGATGGCAGATTTCTTAGAAAACCAATCAGACAGCTTCATGGTCACTTTTACCATCTTTTTAGTCCCAGATTTTTAAAACTCAAATTCTCACACTGCCGTGGTAGGATTTGAACCCTGGAGTATTAGTCCAGGCCTCTAGATTGCTAGTCCAGTAACATAACCGCTATGCTACTGTACTCCAATATACCCAGAAGCCAGCAGATGTTCACATGTCCGAGTGGCAAGCAGTGACTAGTGGGGTACCGCAGGGATCGGTCCTTGGACCCCAGCTATTCACAATATACATTAATGATCTAGATAAGGGAATTAAATGTAATATCTCCAAGTTTGCAGATGACACAAAGCTGGGTGGGAGTGTGTGCAGCGAGGAGGATAGCGAGAAACTCCAGGATGATCTGGACAGGTTGGGTGAGTGGGCAGAAGCGTGGCAGATGCAATATAACGTGGATAAGTGCGAGGTTATCCACTTTTGTGTCAAAAACAGAAAGGCAGACTATTATCTGAATGGCAATAGATTGGGAGAAGGGGAAGTGCAACGAGACCTGGGTGTCCTTGTGCACCAGTCGCTGAAAGTAAGCATACAGGTGCAGCAGGCGGTGAAGAAGGCAAATGGTATGTTGGCCTTCATAGCGAAAGGGTTTGAGTATAGGAACAGGGATGTCCTGCTGCAGTTGTACAGGGCCTTGGTGAGACCACACCTTGAGTACTGTGTGCAATTTTGGTCGCCTTATCTGAGGAAGGATGTTCTTGCCATGGAAGGAGTTCAGCGAAGATTCACAAGGATGATACCTGGGATGGCAGGAATGACATATGAGGAGAGATTGGATCGATTGGGCTTATACTCACTGGAGTATAGAAGAATGAGAGGGGATCTCATCGAAACATATAAAATTCTGACAGGTCTGGACAAACTAGATGCAGGAAGAATGTTCCCGATGGTCGGAGAGTCCAGAACCAGGGGTCATAATCTACGGATAACGGGTAAACCATTTAGGACAGAAATGAGGAAGAATTTCTTCACCCAGAGAGTGGTGAACCTGTGGAATTCTCTACCACAGAAGGTAGTTGAGGCGAAGTCATTAAATATATTCAAGGATGAGTTAGATATATTTCTTAAAGCTAAAGGTATCAAGGGATATGGGGAGAAGGCAGGTACAGGGTACTGAGTTTAGATGATCAGCCATGATCTCATCGAATGGCGGAGCAGGCTCGAGGGGCCGAATGGCCTACTCCTGCTCCTATCTTCTATGCTTAGTTCGGTGCCAGCTGCACTTGTTTGACAAAATTTGATCTAAACTGGACATTAAAATTAAAATGTGACGGAACAGCAAACTCACAATAAAATACTAAAGATCCCTCCCATCAAGATTTTTACCAGAAAAAAAGGTCAGTGCAAGTATAAAATTGGATTCCAATGAGTCTAAGAATGGGACTCTGTCGCTGTATTACACCGTCGGAAGATTATAATTTTGGGCCAATTTCCCCTAAAATTGAGATGAGTTTGAAGTTGATGTTTGTGGCCAACTCCTCCCGTGACTCCGCAAAGACTGAAATCAAAAATAAGTGCTTTAACTGCTCATATCAATAAATAATGATTTGGTCAACGCTCCTGGGCAGTTTTGGAATAAGTACTGAATCCACCAAAACACGTGATCGAAACAGACATAGAATTACAGAGAATATACAGAACAGAAACAGGCCATTCGGCCCAACCAGTCCATGCCGGCGCTTATGCTCCACTCGACTTGGGGAGAACCAAAAACCCTCGACACATGGTATTCAAAACATGCAACGCTTTGGGCTCACAGGCCATGCTTATCTGCCAGCACTCACTGGAGTATATTACTGCATTTCAACAGAATAACGATATCAATAACGCAAAATACTCTTCCCAAATAGATGTTATTTAGTAACAAATATACAATTAAAAGAAAACTGGAAATGCTTATATAATTAAGAAACTTGTAGGTTCACAGAATCGTACAGCACAGGAGGCCATTCGGCCCATCGTGCCTGTGCTGGCTCTTTGAAAGAGCTGTCCGATTAGTCCCACTCCCCTGTTCTTTCCCATAGCCTTGCAAAGCTTTCCTTTTAAGTATTTATCCAATTACCTTTTGAAAGTTACTATTGAATCTGCCTCCACCACCCTTTCAGGCAGCGCAGTCCAGATCATAACAACTCGCTGAGTAAAAAAAAAATTCTCATCTCCCCCTGGCTTTTTTGCAATTATCTGAAATCTGTGTCCTCTGGTTACTGACCCTCCTGCCAGCGGAAACATGTTTCTCCTTATTTACTCTATCAAAACCCTTCATAATTTTGAACACCTCTATTAAATTTCCCCTTAACCTTCTCTGCTCCAAGGAGAACAACCCCAGCTTCTCCGGTCTCTCCACATCACTGAAGTCCCCTCATCCCTGGTATCATTCTAGTAAATCTCCTCTCCACCCTCTCCAAGGCCTTGACATCCTTCCTAAAGTGTGGTGCCCAGAATTGGACACAATACTCCAGCTGTGGCCTAACCAGTGTTTTGTAAAGGTTTACCATCACTGCCTTGCTTTTGTACTCTATACTAAAGGTTAATAGAACTGTTCAACAATTTCTTAATATTAGCAATACCTGCTTGTATACAGCACCACATCAAGCTAAGCTTGTCACAAGTTAGGTTTGGATGAAGATGGCTATCGCTCCTGAATACCAAGCCTACTATCTTATTATTACAGTATCTAACAGTTTCTTAAATCATTGCAGTATCCTGGTCTCAGCACTCCTACCTGGTAACCTATTCCAGCTGTTGATCAGCCTCGATGTAAATACAATACTTCCTGGCGTCTGTGTAAAACTGCACTGCGCAACCTTGGACTTGTGCTTTTGTGCGTCTCAAAGTACCGCTTTGGGGCTTATAATTATCCCTCAAATCAACATAACAAAAACAGTTTATCTGGTCATTATCACATTGCTGTTTGTGGGAGCTTGCTGAGTGCAAATTGGCTGCCGCGTTTCCCACATTACAACAGTGACTCCACTTCAAAAGTACTTCATTGGCTGTAAAGCGCTTTGAGATGTCTGGTGGTCGTGAAAGGCGCTATATAAATGCAAGTCTTTTCTTTTTCTTTTATAATTTTTTTCAAAGCGTTTCACACAGTGCATGAACTATTGAAGTGCGGTGATTTATTTTTAAGTAAGCAGAGAACCACAACTTGCATTTATATAGCGCCTTTAACGTAGTAAAACGCCCCAAATTGCTTCACAGGAACGACTATCAAGTAAAGTTTGACACCGAGCCACATAAGGAGATATTAGGACCGGTGACCAAAAGCTTGCTCAAAGAGGTAGGTTTTAAGGAGCGTTTTAAAAGGAGGAGAGAGGGGGAGGGAGAGGTTTAGGGAGGGAATTCCAGAGCTTAGTTCAGACACAAAAACACCCCGGGGTTTATGAATAGAAACTGTAGTCACATGGCCTGTACGAGTCCTGGACAGAAACATTTACACAGCTTACTCACACGGTATCTAAAAATACAAATTCAAGCAACTAATAGATCCAGCTACCTCATTTAGTGCATTCAGTGCCTCTTCCCTCAGCTCTAGGTTGCTGAGCTGCTGCCTGAGCTCCTCTTGGACAGTCAGGTTCCTTTCCAGGACAAAGGAGGCCTGCTGAGGCTTCACCACCTGCAACAGAAGTCTAAGCACAGATGATTTCATCGGTTAATCTTTCACACTGCAAAGAAAACTGCATCGTGTAGTAAATGATACATAAACTGCACAGACCAGTCCTTTCCAAACTCATTGGTGCTATGCAAAACTCGTCTCAGAATGGTGTCTTTATTTGCATCGACGGAGCTGAAACTCACTTAAAATTGTTCTACTGGGGTGATATTCAAATGTGCAAATGGGAAAAAAGCTACAATTAGAAACAGAAGCTTCACAGAGTTATTTTTGAGGTAACTATTTTAGGATAGAATGTCTTTACATACAGAGTCAGAATACTGGAGGCTTCTACCCCCATTCTGGCTCATGTGAGATTACAGTATCCAATACACACAACATCACTGTTACAACCCCCATGTCACAATATTGTATTTCCAGAAACTGGGCCGTAACTGCGCTCTCCGGATTGTAGGGAATATAGGGTCCACTTCTGGGAGAGACCAAGAGTAATTTTCTCACCGCCTGCCCCGCCTTTCTCAATGCGAGCGAGCGACCCTGGGATGGGAGTTTCATCTGGGGGTTCCTCTCCACTCCACAGTTGGATACGGAGGATGGCATGAAGGAGAGGCTAATAGACTTGTGAAAAGCTAGAGAATCACCAACGATAGAATATTTCTATGCACAACAGAAAAATTATTTTTGAAAACAAGGGAGAAAAAATGCAAGATATAAGAGAGAAAGAGAAGGATAAGGAGAGAGAAAGCAAGAGGGAGAAAAACAAAGATAAGTATAGTAATGCATACAGAGTAGGAAACTTCCAGAAGAATAATGACGTGTTAACGACGCACGGCGTTATTAACGTGCAAATCGGCCAGCAAGCTCAGGGGATTAAAAGGTACGCCGTGAGTTGCCAATCTCCAGAACTTGTTGGTCGATTTACGCCGTTCCGCAGCTTGCTTCGCATAATTGGCATCTCACCCTTAGCCTCCCCGTTACTTTTAAGAACTTGCTGGATTTGCACATTAATTGCCCATTAAACTCGCTGCAGAAAGTTCGGGCTGAAACTTAACAGCACAAGTACCCTTTTAACAACGTGATAATTGTTAATGCAATGCCAATCAATCTCTCTCCCCTAAAAATTGAACAACTGAAACCGTTGTTAAGAGATTTTAAAAATGTCAAAGTTAAAATGTTTACATTTTTTTCCTTACTTTTCCTTTCTGTCTATCCAATCTTTCTTTCCCTCTCTTTATTTCTCCTTCTGTACCTGATTTGACTCTAATTCACCCATTCTAATTCACACTCCTTCTCTGTCGTTCCTCCGTTCACCGAGGTCCCGAATGCCCGCTTGCCCTCGCCGCACCGTTATCAGCTCGCACTTCCAGCGAGTTACGCCGCAAAACTTTTTCAAGCTGAAGGGTGCGGGGAAGAATCTAACTAACGGGGCACACCGAGAGATGCCCTGTTCCAGCAGGATCCGGCCCGGTGACACAGATAAATGACATACCCCGTTCACACCTTACATGCATACCTTGCTCTTACGAAGGAGGAACATGCAAACATCCACATATCCCTCAGCTCCTCCCCACGTTTGGAATCGATTTCTATGCTATCGCCAGCAGCTGAGTGGATAGAGCCAACATTTCCTGTCCCTGATGGTTGCTTTCTGCTGCTTGTAAGTGTTGGATCTGAATTCTCCTCTTCGGACACACTTTTGGGGCAGACTGTCCGCCTTTTACAATCCACTTGCACGGAAGGACCTTTGCTCGCGCGTTGAGGCTCTGCGCCGCCAGGTTTGGTTTTAGATGTTTCGGTCTCAACACCTGTCTTTTGCGGCGTTTTGAGGCAGTGTCCATCCCTGCAGGCTGGGACTGCTGACACTGTCGGAGACGATGAGGCTTGAACTAGACCCAGGTAAGACTCAGCTAGTTTCTTCCAGCACCACGGATTGAGAGGGTGCAAGGAAACTAACTGTTGTAAGCAGCAAAGTTCTCGGGACAGATTTCCAGCATGCCGATAAATCAGAATATTGAGGTTAAGAACTGTGGTGAGGTGGTCCATGTTGGTTACCTCGCATCTCTAGTATAACCAGAATAAAAATAATATAGAATAAAAATAAGGAGAATTCTAAGCACTTAACGTACATGAAAATAAACAAGAAGCTAACCCACAAGTGACAGGCACTTAATTTTGCAGTGTAATTAGTTTTCTGTTGTTCCTGCAGCACAAAATCATAGAATGATACAGCACAGGAGACGGCCATTCGGCCCATCGTGCCTGTGCCGGCTCTTTGAAAGAGCGATCCAATTAGTCCTACTCCCCTCCTCTTCCCCCATAGTCCTGCAAATTTCTCCTTTTCAAGGAATTATCACATATTCTGAATATTATAAACTTCTCAGCAATTTTTTTAAATTTATACTTTCCCTTCCTTTTAGTGCCTTTATGTCATTTACTATTTCCCAGTTGAGAAGGACCTCCAATAGACCTCTATCAATATCACTTGGTAAAGTGCTGTTGGTGAGAATGGAGGAGAGTGGCCAAAGGTGACCTGTCCACTTATTATCCTTCCCATCTTGTGGTCTCTGTCCACTACCTACCAACAACCTCAGCTAGCGCTGGAACTGACAATGTGGAGGAATTAGGAATGGGGGTTTGTGACCCCAACACTCCACAGATCTACATCAACCCACTGAACGACAAACATTTCCTGTCTCCCCGAAAACATTGGCCTGGAATTTGCGGTCAGCGGCGAAGTGATGGCGCTCACTGCTGACCTCGAAGGAAGCTGCCCACAAAGATCTAATCGCTCTCAGTGGCGTGAATTTCAGCTCTCCTGACGTTAATTTCATGCTGGCGTCAAGTCCTGGGGATCTCCAGCATCCAGCAATAGTGATGTCATCAAGCTGGCTAAGCAGCTCATCACATTGAAGAATTCTCACAGACAGCAAACTAGGAAATAAAATGCACTGATTATCCTTCACTTCTTAATAATTTGAGAGAGCGAAATAAAGATTGGGACATACACATGGGATTAAGGTAGAAGCTGAAATATCATAAACAATTTATTTTAAATTAAAAATATAAAATTATATATTAAAAACTATGGAATTTTTAAAATTTGACATTCCACAAGTATAAAATTAGTTTTTCAGGGCCAGAACAGTTGTTCAGCAGTAATTATGAATCAGTACGCCATTAAAAACCCAGTTACGCCTCATTCAACAAGGCTTAACCTTTTCGGGGGGGGGGTTTAAGAGCGATATTACAGGATGAAAGCTTAAGTTCTCGTCAGTTCAGTAATTTTTCAAAAGTTATCCAGCGCCGGGGAGTTCAACAGCGCACCCTATGGAGAAGCGTAGAATTACTGACAACAACCTCTGGAGTTCCGCCTTTACCTGCGCACGCGCTATCTCCAGAAGTTGCTGTCAGATTCAGAGGGGTAATGACAGCGAACGCTGACAGTTTCACCGTCATTACCACCGCAAAATCCAGGCCATTATCCTTTCTAACAGTACTGTACTATCTTGCAGGGTCTGTGGTCCTGTGGGTTTCTATTGGGGGGCTGTCTACTTTTTTTTTATAAATTCGTTTTGGGTAACATTTTACTTTTTGGAACCTATACAAGAATATGTTGCATATCTCTGATATTCCATCCTAATTATCAACATTCTAATTGTTTAATTATTTCAGTAAAGAAGGAAAGACTTGCATTTATATAGCGCCTTTCACGACCTCAGGACGTTGAGGGATAAATATTGGCCAGGACACCGGGAAGAACTCCCCTGCTCTTCTTCGAAATAGTGCCATGGGATCTTTTAGATTGACCCAAGGGCAGACAGGGCTTCGGTTTAATGTCTCATCCAAAAGACGGCACCTCCGACAGCGCAGCACTCCCTCAGTACTGCACAGGGCATGTCAGCCTGGATTATAGTGCTCAAGTCTCTGGAGTGGGACTTGAACCCACGACCTTCTGCCTCAGAGGCGAGAGAGTGCTACCCACTGAGCCACAGCTGACACTTCAGTATCTTGTGATACGAGCACAGTACTTTTTGATTGCACAGTACTGTGAAGCTAAATTGTAATTTAATTTTACACTGCCACTGTTAAGACTAACCAGCTTTTGCGCTATATCCAAAGCATCCTCATCTCTGCCAAGAAGGCACAGAGATCGAGCTCGGGCCTCCTGTAGGTCTCTTCTGAGAGCTATATTTGTGTCTGGAACAAGGGCCAGGCTACTGGTGTATTCACACAAAGCTTTCTGGAAAAGAAAATGTACGGAACAGTATGCATTATACAGTATTTTGTAATCAAGTGAACTTTTACAATGATATACCATTTAGACTAATACTAAAATGTAGCACGGGCAAAAAGCATTTCTTAAAAAAAACTACAAGTCCTCCGCAAAAAAAGTATGCATTTCTTTTTCCACAATTTAAAACTTAGTAGCCAATGCGTCACTGGACTTTGTTCTGATAATGAAAGCGAGATTACCGTGTAGTTTTCTTTCTACGTCTTTTAAATCCACTTTATTAAAAAGACAAAGGAAGCACCATAGTCCTTTGAGAAAATGTAAGAAGTATTAAAATATTGGCTTGATTGGCACCCCATCCTCCACCACCTTAAACATTCACTCCCTCCACCACTGGCGTACCGTGGCTGCAGTGTGTACCATCTACAAGATGCACTGCAGCAACTCGCCAAGGCTTCTTCGGCAGCACCTCCCAAACCCGCGACCTCTTCCACCTAGAAGGACAAGGGCAGCAGGCGCATGGGAACACCACCACCTCCAAGTTCAACCTCCAGGTCACACACCATCCTGACTTTGGAAATATATCGGCCGTTCCTTCATCGTCGCTGGGTCAAAATCCTGGAACGCCCTCCCTAACAGCACTGTGGGAGCACCTTCACCACATGGACTGCAGCGGTTCAAGAAGGCGGTTCACCACCACCTTCTCAAGGGCAACTAGGGATGGGCAGTAAATGCTGGCCTTGTCACATACCATGAATGAATTAAAAAAATTACAGACGGGATATGGTCTTCCCTTGGTCAGGGCAAACATCCCATATTTCTAGATACCTGATAATCCTGACGCTTGAATGCCAGATCTCCCCGAAACTTCAGTACAGTCAGTTTCTCCACATCATCAGCTGTGCAGATTTCTTCCCAAAACCACTGGAAGTGATCAGAGATGAAAAATGATGAAATCAAAGTAGGACTTAATTTTTTTTTAAATCTACTAAAGAGGAACTGATTCAAGCCAATTTGTGATATGGAAATTACTGGCAACTTTTCACCTCAGCCAGCCCATTTTGATTTTTTTTAAAAGACATACCCAAAACTGTAGTAAAGTAGACGAGTAAAATTTCTTTACACAGAGGGCAGTCAACAGGAAGGAAGTCATGCTAAACCGTTATAAATCACTGGTTGGGATTCAGCTGGAGGATTGTGTCCAATTCTGGGCACCACACTTTAGGAAGGATGTCCTTGGAGAGGGTGCAGAGGAGATTTACTAGAATGACTCCAGGGATGAGGGGCTTCAGTTATGTGGAGAGACTGGAGAAACTGAGATTGTCCTCCTTAGAACAGAGAAGGTTAAGGGGAGATTTAACAGAGCTGTTCAAATTATGAGGGGCTTTGATAGAGTAGATAGGGAGAAACTGTTTCCACTGACAGGAGGGTCGGCAACCAGAGGACACGTGTGTAAGACAATTGGCAAACGAACCAGGCGAGGAAAATTACATAGGATTACATAGGATATGCGGCTGAGAAACAGGCCATTCGGCCCAACCAGTCCATGCCGACGTTTATGCTCCACACGAGCCTCCTCCCGTCTTTCCTCATCTAAATCTATCAGCATAACCCTCTATTCCCTTCTTCCCTCATATGCTTGTCCAGCCTCCCCTTAAATGCATCTATACTATTCGCTTCAACCACTCCCTGTGGTAGCGAGTTCCACATTCTCACCACTCTTTGGGTAAAGAAGTTTCTTCTGAATTCCCTATTGGATTTCTTGGTGACTATCTTATATTGATGGCCTCTAGTTATGCTCTTCCCCACAAGTGGAAACATTCTCTCTGTACCCACTCTATCAAAACCTTTCATAACTTTAAAGACCTCTATTAGGTCACCCCTCAGCCTTCTTTTTTCAAGAGAAAAGAGACCCAGCCTGTAATACCTCACATTTATCTGTGTTGAATTTCATATGCCAATTAAATTTAAAACAGAAATAGACAGTTTCCTAGAAGTAAAGGGCATTAAGGGTTACGGGGAGCGGGCAGGAATTTGGACATGAGTCTAGGTTCGGATCCGGTCATGGCCCTGTGGGTAGTGGAGCGGGCCCAGGGACCGTGTAGCCTGATTCTGCTCCTATTTCGTGTGTGCAATTCTGTTAGATGCAGGAGATGGTTCTGTGATAGATAGTAGATTGGCGGTTAGGATCAGATCAGCCATGATCTTATTGAATGGCGGAGCAGGCTCGAGGGGCCGATTGGCCTACTCCTGCTCCTATTTCTTATGTTCTTATGTTCTTATGTTCATCCTTTCCTGATATGTATACCCTCGCATTTCTGGTATCATCCTTGTAAATCTTCTCTGCACCCTCTCCAGTGCCTCTATATCCTTTTTATAATATGGCGACCAGAACTGTACGCAGTACTCTAAGTGTGGTCGAACCAAGGTTCGATACAGGTTTAGCATAACTTCCTTACTTTTCAATTCTATCCCTCTAGAAATAAACCCTAGTGCTTGGTTTGCTTTTTTTATGGCCTTGCTAGCCTGTGTCGCAACTTTTAGTGATTTGTGGATTTGTACTCCGAGATCCCTTTGTTCCTCTACCCTACCTAGACTTGCACCCTCCAAGTGTTAAGTGACCTCCCTATTCTTCCTACCAAAATGTAATACCTCACATTTATCTGTGTTGAATTTCATATGCCAATTATATGCCCATTCTGCAAGTTAATTAATGTCCTCCTGTAATCTGTTGCAGTCCTCCTCAGTATTGACTATCCCCCCCTAATTTGGTGTCATCTGCAAATTTAGAAATTGTGTTTTTGATTCCGAAGTCTAAACTGTTAATGTAAATTGTGAACAACAGTGGTCCCAGCACTGAACCTTGTGGAACACCACCTTCCCACCTTCTACCACTGTGAATAGCTACCCTTTACCCTTACTCTCTGCTTTCTGTCCTGAAGCCAGCTTGCTATCCATTCTGCTACTTGTCCCCTGACTCCACATTCTCTGACCTTGTTCATCAGTTTATTATGGGGTACCTTATCGAAGGCCTTTTGAAAATCCAGATAAATTACATCTACTGCATTACCATTGTCTACTCTCTGTGTTACCTCTTCAAAAAATTCATTAAGGTTGGTCAAGCGAGACTTTCCCTTTTGAAATCCATGTTGACTGTTCATTATTATATTTTTGGTTTCTAGATGTTCTTCTATTTTCTCCTTTAGCAGGGATTCTATTATTTTTCCTACCACCGATGTTAAGCTGACTGGTCTATAATTGCCTGGACATATTCTCTCCCTTCTTAAATATCAACTTCACCTGACGAAGGAGCAGCGCTCCGAAAGCTTGTGATTTCAAATAAAACTGTTGGACTATAACCTGGTGTTGTGCGACTTCTCACATTTGTCCACCCCAGTCCAACACCGGCATCTCCACATCATTCTTAAATATCAGTGTTACGTTAGCTATCCGCCAGTCCTCTGGCACTATACCTTTTTCTAATTAATTATTAAATATGTGTAGTAATGCCTCTGCTATCTCTTCCCTAGATTCTTTTAAAATGTTTGGATGCAATCCATCGGACCAGGGGTTTTAATCCTCTTTGAGTTTGATTAATTTATTTAATATATTCCCTTTTTTATTTTAAATGTACTTATCTCATTACTAATCTCATCATCCAATGTCATGTCCACCTGTTCTATCTCCTGGTAAATACTGAAGCAAAATAATTATTTAATATTTCTGCCATCTCTCTATCGTTACCTGTGGTATTATCCTGTCTATCCCTTAATGGCCCTATTCCCATCCCAACCTTCCTTTTTTTATTGATGTGCCTATAAAATATTTTACTATTTTGTTTTACGTTCCTAGATAATTTAGTTTCATAGTTCCTCTTTGCCTCCCTAATTGTTTTTTACTAATCTTCTCGTATTCTCTCTTATCATGCACTCGCCTGTTGTCTATGTACTTAATGTAAGCCTCCTTCTGCATTGTTTTAATGCAGCGAGTTGTTCTGATCTGGAATGTGCTGCGTGAATGGGTGGTGGAAGCAGATTCAACGGTAACATTCGAAAGGGAATCGGATAAATACTTGAAAAGGAGAAGTTTGCAGGGCTATGAGAAAGAGCAGGGGGAGTGGGACTAATTGGATCGCTCTTTCAAAGAGCCGGCACAGGCACGATGGACTGAATGGCCTCCTTCTGTGTTGTATGATTCTATGGAATGAATAGTGGTCGCGATCAGGACACTGGGCTCATTTAGGAAACAACTACTGTAGATGCTAGAATAGGTTTGGTGTTCTGAAGACATGAGATCAAAGGGGCCTTCTTCATTCAAACCCATCTTGTGACATTTTATATTCAGCCAGCTAATCCATCTCCTCTAAAATAGCACCAGTGATTTAAAAAAAAGCTACTGCTGATCGTCAATCCAAGTCCAATATGTGTGAATAGAATAGGGATATGTATAGTGGAGTTCCTGGAACATTGCAGGTAACCAACACCATAAGTGACAGTCACCCAACAACAACAACTTGCATTTATATAGCGCCTTTAACGTAGTAAAACACCGCAAGGTGCTTCACAGCAGCAGCAGCACCCTGCACCTAAACTAACAGCTTTCCAAAAATAGAAAGCTTGCCTACTAAAAACTGACCAGTTATTTGCTTAATTTTCCCACAAAAAAAGATCTATTACCATGAAATTTGTTTCATTCTGCTTTTTTCCCACTTTCTTAAAAAAAAAACCCTAAACCATTCTCCAATCAACAAGAGGAGAGAACGTACAAGTAGACCTGTTCTCATCTTTCTCACAATGGCTCACAATGTTTACTTATACCCATGGCTATTTCCTTGATCTTTCCATTATGCAAGACCTCAAACCTTCCAAGGTTTCAGTCATCAATGAGGCCGTCTCAGATAACTTGCCCCCTTCCACCCCATCTCCTTTGCCCACGAACCTCACCCTTTGCCCCAGTTCCTTCACCAATACACTCTTTAACACCCTCTCCTCTGATGTCCCCCCAGTATAGTTCCCACCTCCACCCCTGAAGTCTGCGGGGCAACAGATTCAGAGGGCACTTGCCGCTGACTGGTCGCTTCACAGGAGCGATTATCAAACAAAATTTGACCACAGAGCCCCATAAAGAGATATTAGGACAGGTGACCAAACGCTTGGCCAAAGAGGTAGATTTTACAGGAGCGTCTTAAAGGAGGAGAGGTAGAGAGGCGGAGGGGTTGAGGGAGGGAATTCCAGAGCTGAGGGCCTCGACAGCTGAAGGCACGGCCGCCAATGGTGGAGCGATGAAAATCGGGGATGCGCAAGAGGCCAAAATTGGAGGAGCGCAGAGATCTCGGAGGGGTATAGAGCTGGAGGCATCGTCAGAGTCATAACGGCACAGAAGGAGGCCGTTCAGCCCATTGAGTCGGTGCCGGCTCTCTGTAGAGCAATCCAGTCAGTCCCATTCCCCCAGCTCTATCCCCTTGGCCCTGCAAGGTTGTTTCCCTCAAGTGCCTATACAGTCTCCCCTATCGTGCTGGAATGGGTAGCAGTGCACTAAAACCTGAAATGCCATGTTTGATGGGGAGGACACACGACTTCTCTCCCCCTCTCCCTTTGTAAACCGGTCAGCAAACAATGTCATTACAAATAAGGGTCATGATGCGGAGATGCCGGTGTTGGACTGGGGTGGACAAAATTGAGAGGTCGCACAACACCAGGTTATAGTCCAACAGTTTTATTTGAAATCACAAGCTTTCGGAGCTATCGATTGCTCCTTCCTCAGGTGAAGTAAATTAGATACAGAATCGCCAAAGCATATATAGATAGAGAACAAAGCATGTGTACCTTACAATTGCAGACCACTAAATTAAATCATCCTGACTATCTGCCGAGGTGTGATAAAGTTAATCAAGTCAGCCAGGAAGGTACCACATCAAAGACATAGCAAGATACAACTGAGACAATGAGGTGTAGTCGCAGGGGTTCTAACGTGTCAAAAGCTGCCGTCTGTATGTAAAACGAAAAGCTTTAAAATTTTTACTTTTTTACTGGGAAAATTTTTACTTTTTTACTGGGAATCATATCTGTGAACAAGCCAACGACGGCTCGAGTCCGGATCACGTCATGTATCGTGACATAAACCCAAGATCCCGGTTGAGACCGTCTTCATGAGTGCGGAACTTGGCTATCAGTTTCTGCTCGATGATTTTGCGTTGTCGTGTGTTTCTAAGGTTGCCTTGGAGAACGCTTACCCGCAGATCCGAGGCTGAATGTCCTTGACTGCTGAAGTGTTCCCCGACTGGGAGGTAACAATCCTGCCTGGCGATTGTTGCGCGGTGCTCGTTCATACGTTGTCTCAGTGTCTGCATGGTCAAATAAGGCACAGGCATTGTTCTCTGTCTATATATACTTTGCTGATTTGTATTCCTTCACTTCACCTGACGAAGGAGCAGCAGCTCGGAAAGCTTGTGATTTCAAATAAAACTGTTGGACTATAACCTGGTGTTGTGCGACTTCTCACTTTTATTACAAATAACAAAGCCAGTGAGGCTGAGGATTTGGCCCAGGGATGGTTCAGGGATTGAACACATTTTGGGGGAATGTCATTACTTTTGATCATTAATATACACACGTGTTATTTCACCGCGGCGGGGCATGCATTTGTTTGATCGCCTGGAAGATCTTTTTGGTGTCCGCGACTGACAACCCAGCCGAGCGGCCTTGTTCTCCTGTCTGACCACAGTTTGTGTAAGCTCACTGTGGGCAACACACCTGCAGAACACAACAAAACCTCTTACCTCCGGCTCGCAGAATTTGGCTTTGTAGGAACCGAGCTTGATCCCCGGCGCCGTCTTTCTGTCCCGAAACTCCTCGAAGACGGAATCGTCAAACTCACACCCCAAACCCTCCATCTTCATCTTCACCAACCAGCCCAGTTGCACCGAGCAGCCAGTCCCCCGGAGCACAGCGCAGCAGCACAACAGTTCCAATCCTTCCCCCCACCCCTCCCTGTTCCAGCACAGCCTCCCTTCCTGCCTGATTAATCAAATTCGGGTTGACTTCAGTTCGTAGTGTGTGCCAAACCTTGAAGACTCCAGGAATTAAAGATTGTGTCAGCCTTGGCTCGCGCTCTCTCTATCTCTCTGAGTCAGAAAGGATTTTGTGGGTTCCAAATCCCGCTCCCTAGAGACTTTGAGCACCATAATCTAGGCTGACACTCCCAAGGGAGCGCTGCACTGTCGGAGGTGCTGCCTTTCGAAGAAGTCGTTAAACCCGAGACGCTGTCTGCCGCTCTCTCTCAGGTGGACGTAAAAGATCCAGCGATGCTACTTCGAAGAAGAGCAGGGGAGTTCTCCCCGGTGTCTTGGCCAATATTTATCCCCCAACCAGCCTCAGGAAAAAAAAACAGATTATCTGGTCGTTATCACATTTGTGGGTGCTTGCTGTGTGCAATTTGGCTGTCGCGTTTCCTAGATTGCAACAGTGACTATACTTCAAAAGTACTTCGTTGTCTGTTAAGCGCTTTGCGACGTCCTGAGGTCGTGAAAGGCGCAGTATAAATGCAAGTCTTTCTTTCTATTAATTTCCTGGACACAGCTGTGAGCAATCCAGGAGAAAAATCACAGGGGCGTAAAAAACATTGTGTGGATTTTTTCCCCCCATTTTCTTTGAGCACTTTTGTTTATTAGTTATTAAAATATTGGAGATGGGGGCGCGGCGGTTGGAGGCGGGAGGTCATGTGATGAAACCTCCAGGAGTATATCAAACCAGAGTTGTCGATCCTAGTTTAATGTTAAGCATAATGCAGAAACAGCTCAGTAAGAGTGACGACCATTAAAAAAAAATGAAACCTGCTTTTGGTGACTGACATTCTCGGAAAAATAAACCCAGCTCTAGGTGTTTAGATGGTTTGCAATTTCTGTTGCTTGGTGATCATGAGTCTCACTCCTAACAATTCCACATCCACCATGCTGATAATTTTATGAATCTTTATTAAGGACTGTCGTCCCTTTTTCTTGTCATAAATACAAAGTCACTTGCTCTCATCCTCATTTGATTTGAAATTGGTTGTTAATGTACCATATTCTGAATTACAGCGAGTCCCCCTTTATTCATGTTGTCCTGGAGTCAGCTATAATAATTGATGTGACAGTGAGTCTTTCATACCTGGGGCACGATGGCAAGGTCAAAGGGCATGTTTCAGGAACACATATCCACAATTCCCTCAGTTTCCCTACATTAAATATGGAGGCCCTTGTGGGGAAGTTAGGTTTTAAGGAGCATCATAAAGGAGGAGTGTGAAGTAGAGAGGCGGAGAGGTTTAAGGATAGAATTCCAGAGCATAGGGCCCAGGCAGCTAAAGGCACGGCTGCCAATGTTGGGGCCAAGGAAATGGGGGATGTGCAAGAGGTCAGAATTGGAGGAACGCAGAGTTCTCGGAGGGTGGTCGGGCTGCAGGGGGCTAGAGAGATAGGAAGGGGCAAGGCAATGGAGGGATTTGAACACAAGTAGTTTAATTGGGGCGGTGTTGAATATTAGTGCCATGGAATGGGAATAGCTGTCGATTTGAATCCCATTCCTTTTATATGCTAGTCTGAGCCATATTGATGGCACTTAGCAGAAGCTCCATCATCTTCCAGTAAGGGAGGATTGCATCTGGAAATCTCTAGCACTTTCCTGGTGAGCTCCAGGGGCATTGCCATGCACCTGCTCCCTCAGCTTTAAGTCAGGTCAAGTGGACAAAGAGGTCATAAAAATATAAAACAAAAAAAGAGGAATATAATTATATATCAGTTTGAGTATGCAAACTTCTAGATGTTCCCTTAATATAAATGAGTCAATGTTTCGATTAAGCAGCTGGTTATAACCACCTATGGAAGCAACTACGGTTAGACAGTAAAGTTCCATAGCGATGACCGTCCATGACTTGGCTGTATGGCTTCATCTGCTGCTGAAATTTCATCCTTGCCTTTGTTACCTCTAGACTTGATTATTCCAATGCTCACCTTGCCGGCCTCCCATCTTCCACTCTTGCTAACTTGAGCTCATCCAAAACTCTGCTGCCTGTATCCTAACTCACACCAAGTTCCATTCACCCATCACCCCTGTGCTCGTTGACCTACACTGGCTTCTGGTCTGGCAAGGCCTCGATTTTAAAATTCTCAATTGTTTTCAAATTCCTCCATGGCTTCGGCCCTCCCCATCTGTGTTACCCCCTCCAGCCCTACAACCCGCTGAGATCTCTGCGCTCCTCCAATTCTGGCCTCTTGTACATCCCCGATTTTCTTCGCTCCACCATTGGCGGCCGTGCCTTCAGCTGCCTAGGCCCTAAGCTCTGGAATTCCCTCCCTAAACCTCTCGTTCCTCTTTTAAGGTGCTCCTTAAAACCTACCTCTTTGACCAAGCTTTTGATCATTTGTCCATCTCCTTATGTGGCTCAGTGTCAAATTTTGTTTGATAACACTCCTGTGAAGTGCTTTGGGATGTTTTACTACATTAAAGGCGCTATATAAATGCAAGTTGTTTTGTTGTGTCAAGAGAATTCTACTGGACTGTTGCTAATCTGGTATAGTCAGGTCAACAAATCAAGCCCGTGGCCGCCTCCAATCCTGGAGTAGGTTGGTGTCCCTTCCTGACCTCGATTCTGATCTTCTGTGTCTGCTTACGAGAACTTTGTCTCTATATGGACTTCCAGAAGGCATTCGATAAGGTTTTGCACAGGAGATTATTAGCAAAAATAAAAGTGCACGGAATTGGAGGTAACCTTGTGACATGGGTTGGTATTTGGTTGGGAGGTAGGAGACAGAGTAGTGGTAAAGGGAACGTACTCTGATTGGTGGGATGTGACAAGTGGTGTTCCCCAGGGATCTCTACTGGGGCCTCAGCTTTCACCATATATGTTAACAACTTGGATGAAGGAATAGAGTTGTATATCTACGTTTGCAGATGACACTGTTAGGAGGCACAGTAAATTGTGTAGATGAGAGGAAGAAGTCACAAAGGGACACAGACAGACTAATGAATGGGCAAAACTGAGACAAATGCAGTTCAATGTGGGGGAAGTGTGAGGATCAAAAAAAGACAATCGGAATATTTTTTTAATGATGAGGGACTGGGAGCTGTGGAGGAACAAAGAGATTTGGGTGTCCATGTGCACAAATCACTGAAAGCTAGTGCACGGGTATAAAAAGTAATCAAAAATGCTAATGGAATGCTGACCTTTATTTCAAGGGGGTTGGAATACAAAGGGTAGTGGAGATCTGGAACTTGCTTCTCCAAAAGGTTGTGGATGCTGGAGGTCAACTGAAGTTTTCAAGACTGAGATTGACAGATTTTTGTCAGGTAAGGGTATCAAGAGATACAGAGCAAAGGTGGGTGAATGGAGTGGAGGTACAGATTAGCCAATATCTCAGAATGCTGGAACAGGCTCGATGGCCTACAATCTTTTCCTACAAAATGCTCATCATACTTTTCCAACATCGTGCTGTGCTTTTTACTTTCACCATCTTTTAGGTCAAATTATGCTAGAATATCATCTTACGAGCACATAATCTAGGCTGACAGTCCAGTGCAGTACTGAGGGAGTGCTGCACTGTCAGAGGTGCGTTCTTTCAGATGAGACATTAAACCGAGGCCCCGACTGCCCTCCTAGATGGACGCAAAAGATGACATTATTTAAAAGAGCAGGGGGAGTTCTCCCCGGTGCCCTGGCCAATATTTATCCCTCATGCAACACTGTGGTCACAATCACATTGCTGTTTGTGGGACCTTGCCGTGTGCAAATTAGCTGCAGTGTTTCCAATAACAGTGACTACACTTCAAAAATATTTAATTGGCTGTAAAGTGCCTTGGGACATCTTGAGGTCATGAAAGATGCTATATAAATAAAATCTTTGTCACTGATGCAGTGAATTGTCTTGTCTAATTTCAGCTCTATCAGCTAGTCCTGGTGCAATCCCATTAACACTACGGTCTCGCTTTCCAGTTCAGCCATTCCACAGATTTGAGAAATTAAATTTCATTGAGAAGCTATAGCAATATCAGCCTCCATCATATTTAGTTTTGCTTGACATTCATGTTTCAGAATAGCCTGACAACGTTTCACTGGAAAGTCATATGCCTTTTACTTTCCTCATAGATGCTCGCACTTGCTTCTTTTGTTTCTTGCCGACAAATTACACTTCAGCAGTTTATGTAGGTTTTCACCATGTTTACTTTTGTCATCAACTGATATAATCCAACTTTTGATATCATGTAAAGGTTAGAGAATCACAAACACAGTTCTTGACTGTTAGCATCAGTGAAAGGCTCTTGGCTTTAGTTCATGGAAAATAAATAAATCACAAGAGACAGGTAAAGCTAATGGAGCACAGAGAATACCGATTCAGAGCGCTCTATTACTGCTGCAGCTGTGCTCCACGCTGTGCCACCAGAGTGTTCAAGTTCTGCTTCACTCCCTTCCTGAATACTCTAGCTCTGTTGCATTTGCTTCCTTCTTCCCAGAGGCGTGCTACAGGTGCGCCAGCTCAATCCCATCCCGCTATTCAACCACAGATTTTTTTTTTTTTAAAAAGCTGCATAATAATTGCAACAGTGGCGAGAGAGAGATAATAGGGGTACTTAACCAGCTATGGACAAAGTACATATATTTCCCATTTACTGTACATTAGGGACCAAATGGTGAAGATTCATGGGTATATGGGTAGAATTTGGTTTAAAAAGGTGGCTAATACCAATGTCTTTAATGTTTGTTGCAGTGGAAAGATAGACTTGCATTTATATAGTGCCTTTCACTACTACCGGACGTCCCAAAGTGCTTTACAGCCAATTAAATACTTTTGAAGCGTAGTCCCTGTTGTAGTGTAGGAAACGCGGCAGCCAATTTGCGCACAGCAAGCTCCCACAAACAGCAATGATAATGACCAGATAATCTGTTTTAGTCATGTTGATTGAAGGATGAATATTGGCCAGGACACCGGGGATAATGCCCCTGCTCTTCTTCACAATAGTGACATAGCATCTTTTACGTCCACCTGAGGGAACAGACAGGGCCTCGGTTTAACATCTCATCCGAAATACGGCACCTCCGACAGTGCAGTGCTCCCTCACTACTGCACTGGAGTGTCAGCCTAGACTTTTGTGCTCAAGTTTCTGGAATGGGGACTTGAACCCAGAACCTTCTGACTCAGGAGGTGAGGGTGCTACCACTGAGCCACAGCTGACACCATGATCAGAAAGCAAATTTAAATCCAACAACTCTAATGAATCACAGAATGGAGGTTTATTTTGAAACGTGTTATGTTCACATGTTACAATCATTGTAGTCAATGGAAAAGGATTTGTCAAAGCTACAAAAAAAAACTTCAAGACAGAATTGCAGTAGAGAGAGCTAAACAGATGTCATTTTAAAAACATTATCTGTAGTAATAGAACAGAAAATATTTTTTAAAATAAGCCTATATAAAATCTCCACGGACTCCTTCAACAGCACATTTAAGTCTCCTGGAAAGCTCTCAGAATGGCACGAATGCTGGCTGATTATGTCAAATATCTTTATCCATCATCTTTTACACGTGGCTGTTCACAGAACCTTAGAGGTGGTGGTTGGACAAAGACAGCAGTGCAAACCTAAAAAAAAAGTTAAGTGGCAATCATGGAGTAATTTTTGTTTAAATTTACTTTCAAGTTTCTAGTCAAGTGATTTATTGGACATTGGTCCTCTCTGCCGATTCACCTTCACGGCAGTCAATTTCCATTGGCGGAAGAACTCTACAAGGGCTGTGACCAGTGTCATAGCCAACTGCACCCAAGCCACCAGGCTACTCATCAAAAAGTCTGGATTAAATACTGCTCAAGCTTCCTGAAGACCATCCATATGTGATGTATTAAGGCTTCTAAATTTTTTCTAAATGTAGTTCTGACATTTAAAAACTTTCAATTGTATTTTCTGCGTTGGTCTTCGGGGGGTGGGGGGGGGTAGAAGGGGACGTACTCTCTCAAGTTCCATTTAAATAACGCTTGGTCTGGTTAACATTTTACTGTTCACAACTACTGTGACAATCGTTAACACCTTTAAAAATATAGGCTGCTAAATCTTTAAGATTTAGGTTACTAGCTCTGTGTGCAAACTAAAAACTGTAGCACTGGCGAGCCAGAATAGAGCATTGGGTGCAACATGCTAGCATTTCCCAAAAAGTGTTGAGAAACTACTACACAATTTGTGCTAGTGTATGTGCAACAAAATGTCTTTGCTAAATTTAGTAGCTAAAATACTGTTCACATATTTTAAACCTGAAAAGGTGACCAAGATCAATGCTTGTATTATGGTGAATTTAGACAGGTCATGTTTTCCCAGGATTCTTGATGAATATTAAAAAAGGAAAATAAAAAGCTAAACTGCTTTTGTGAATTACTAGTGCAGGTCCAAACTACTGTGATGATGTGTGTGTGCCAGTAGTGGTTGGACAACCAAAGTTCTAACCAATAATGATCAAAACTTTGAAGAATTTAGTATACAGTACTTGTATAATAACTGTGCAAACAACTTTTTTTGCATTATAAAAATGCGCATTCACCAGCCATTACTGTAATCATGATTTAAATTTGTAAAGAGACCAATATTTTCTATAGAAATGGAAAGTATCTGTCTAAAACTAGGTACGTGTTAACTGGTTTGCCTTACCACTAGTGCTTTATAGATATTTTACTTTCAGAAAATAGTCTAAACAAAAATTCTTGAAATGGATGGAGCACAAATAGTAATTTCTTACACAAGCAAAACAAACTAAATGCAAATAACTATGGTGGTGAACTGCTAACTAAAAAAAGGCATGACTAATCAACTTGGATGTTTCTTCTCACAGTACTCATACCAAAAAGTACAATAAATAGTGTGAAAAATTAGACATTGATTTATTCAAACCACAGCTTGCAACCCCTTTACTCAATGCTTACAATATTTAAATACTATATATATATTATATAAACGTAGTACTGTATATATAGAAGCAGCATTTTCCTAATGTCAGTATATAAAATGACTTTTGCAGAAGATACTGAAAAATACTAGCAACTGGGAATATGGCTTCTGAAGAAAATATGTGGGGAAAACAGAAGTCTGCTGACTTTATCTACATCTACAATGTGTAATTTCGAGCAACTACTAAAGCTTAAAGCATAAAATTGAACAGATGAATTTTCCAAAGCATATACAAAAAGCAGCATGCATAATTAAGTCACAAATATATCAGTTTACACTTCTTTACTGATAGATGCTTATTTTAAACTAATGCTGAAATGTCATTTGGTTGCTCAAAGCTTATTGCAACTGCCATCATCATAGGAAGGCAGATTACTATATCGCATGAGCCAAAACGATGTGGGTAATGTAACAGCCTACATGAAAAAAAACAAGTGGTTGCTAAATCTAAAAACAAATGTGCTCAAAGACGAGATAGCTCCAAAATTAAACCTCAGTAAAAATGTAGTAAAATCCCAAACTGTACAAATCTGTTCCAAAACAATCACCTATGTACAAAAATCCTTTCAACTACATTATTAAAACTTTGGCACTATGGAAATTTAAAAAAGCCTTTATTTTACTGAGAAATAAAACATGTGGCGCATGGATATTTCTTTATGGAAATAATCTTGCAGCTGAGAGGGGATAACCATAGTTGAGGATTCTCCGTTTTAAATTCTTTGACCCAAGCGTCCACTGAAGATTTTCACACATTCGCAGTTCCTAAGGAAAAAGAGAGTAGATTAGGAATTTTGTAGAAAGTCTATTAACACTAGTTTGTAGATATATTAATAAAAAAAAAAACAGGAAATGAACAGCAAAAATGTATTGTTCCAGACTGCAGCATTTTGCTCTAGCTCCAACTAAGTCTGTTACAGGATTATAGATATTAACTGATCTTTCTGATGAAAGCTTACCTTTTCTAAAATAATGTTCAAATTTGCAGTTCTTAAAGATGAGATTCAGTTGGACAGATTATTCTGCCAAAAATCCCCTCCCATGCCCATTTTTCTCCCTTTTTCATCTAACCCACCCAGGTGTCTCGGTGGCAGGTTAGCTCATCTATGTTGTTGCTAGGATATAACCATTTCCCTTTTGTTCACCAGTAACCAAAAGGAAAACATCAGGAAGCAGGGCTAAATTGCCTCCACATTGCAATTAAAAGGGTTCCAACTTGACACTGTCACAGTCGGGCAGTGGGTCCCACCAGTAAAATAATAAAAAAATTCAACTGTTTAAGAGCAGCTGATGAGTCTTGGTATCAATACATCCAAATCATGAACTTAAAAGGATCAATGGCCATGACAGAAATTACTTAACAGGTGTAATTATGTCAGATATTTCCACCAATAATTCTCATCTTTTCTAGCTTGCATTCAAGAATCAGAACACGTGCAATCTGACTGACTAGAAGAGCAGCCAGTTCTGGAAGACCCCAGTTACCACTATTGTGTGACATGCCAAGATTGGTGAATACCTATCTTTCTACAGAGAACTCAATATGCCATATCTATTGTTCCCATTCCAACATAAAAACAAATTTGTACTACGTGTGAATTGTGTTTGCATTAAGTTGCAATCGTACACACTCTCTAACCTGTCCTTGAGATGGAAAAAAAAACTGAACACAAATAACCTATTGCATATATCAAAAAAACTTCACAACTTTACAATCTTTAAATTCAGATGAAATTTCTAGTTTTTTAAAAAAAAACACATCTGCAAATCTAGGAATTTCACCTCAATTTATATTTTTAAATAAAAGCGCAAACTTAATTTCTCACAATTAAAACAAATCTCTAGAAATGAACAGATCTTCGATGATGAGCACAGCTCCTATCATTTAACTCTTGTGTATAAAACTTGTTTTCAGAACTGTAAATAAACTAGCTCACATGCCAGATTGTAATTATTTCAAAAAGCTTTTCTGACCAAGTGGAAAAAATTCTCCGTGCTAATGGATTAAATGTAGTATTATTTACTAGTACTTAACTACAAACATGCATTAAAAATCAAATAAAATCCCTGTATAAACACAACATATCAACAATATAATACAACCACCACCAACCTTCATTTATACAGGTCTTACTACTGACCACTTTTGGTTTGTATAAACATGTCGCAACATTTCCAGCAAACACATCCTCTCCATTTTAAAAAGTATGCTAAGGATGTGTGTGCCCCAAATCAGCCTTTTCCAAAATTCACAACCTGCATAAGCAGGTTCTTTGCAACATTTGAAGCTGTTAAACATGAGTTCTCAACGTGTTCTCATCTGAATCCAGACAGTATTTACTGGATAGCAACTAGAAGCAAAATCCTAGCCGATTGTACCCCTCCTTAGTCCACGGCATAGAGGGAGAGATAAACTGTAACTAACTACTCTACTGCTGTTGGCCAAGTTCCGCTAACTCAACAACTTAACAGGGATCAAAGCTGATACTTTCTGGTCAGTATCACACATGTTGCGATTTATCCACTGATACATTAGGGAGTTAGAATACTGTTAAATTGGTATCCTATTGCAAGTAAAAATAGTTTAGTAACTGAAAGGGACTCACAATTGTTAGAGATTTTGAAAGGAGGTCAAAAATTATAGCAAACAAACTACTACAGAATCTGGCACAACTGTACCTATACAAGCTGTATTTGTGATTTGCTTCTCTCTTGCCCATGCAGGGGGAACAAGTGGAGAAGCCAATAGAATGTCAGGTATCCAAAGGCAAATATGGGGATGCTTTTTGCAATTTCAAATTAAAATGGTGAAATTATTTGCAATAATGAGCAATTTACACAAGGACATCTGTCACAAGGCTCAATAAAGCTTTCTTTTTTCACGTCATAGATTGATAGTGAATCAAATCGATAACCAGCAGCTTATGGTTATTTCTCACTAGAGAATAATAATTAATTAGATTTCTAAAATCTACAAATTGCAGGATACCACAACCCAATGTTTGTATTCCACCTACTGAAATCAGATAAGGACAAAAGATTCTAAAAATATACCTTGCACTTCACAAGTGGGTTTAATAGAACCTCCTTCTGGCAATAGTTAAAAATAAAAATCAAGTTTGAAGTTATTCTTTTCTCTTGATAATTTGTTAGGAGTGCAAAACCCCATTAATGTGATTCCGAAGATTCTTAAAAAAAAATTAAACTGGCTAATCTCCTGTGATACTTGAACACTTTTGGGCCTGAAATAGGCAGCGCACGCCAGAACCCAGAGGCCAGTCCCAAATTGCACCTCGGGTCTCATCAGCATATTGCTGCGGGCGCCAATCGGGCAACCAGAGGCAGTTTGCCGGTTTGAAGAAGCCCCATTTTGTCCGACTGCTTTGTTAGCAGTGGCCCTGGGACAGGGCATGGGAGGCAGGAGTGGTACGAACGTGGGCTGGAAGTGGCATGCAGTAGTGCTGTAGAGCCGGGAGGAGTACTGCTCCTCCCGGCTCTACATAGAAAAATATATTTATCTTTTTGGTTGAGGCCCTTAGAAATCCCAATTAGGTCGCATTAGGAACCAAAAATCTGAGCTCCGTGCAAATGAATTTCCAGGAGATGTCCTTAAAACGGGCATTAGGCCCTTCATTAACATATTCAAGGACCCCAAAGTCTGTTTTAGGCGACCAACTGAAACGCAGGCGTAGATCGGTCATGGGACGTTGTGGCCCGAAATTGGTCCTTTTCACCCGGAAAACAATTTCTCCCCCAAAGTCTCTTAGAGGCAGCAAGCAAACAAGAGGGAGCCAAAGGTGGATCTTGGGGTACTCCAGAGGCAACTGTGTGGGGCAACAGGAGAAACCATTGCTAGAGATTGGAACCAGGCATGTGTAACCCCTCATAAGTGGACCATTGAGAAAAGGCAGTGGAGGAAAATGGAGTGGTCAGCAGTTTCCAGTCCATGCAGGGGCAGAGATAGCCGGAAAAGCTTGAAGAGTGACAATCTTTAAGGCAGCTCAGTTCCAATGCTCTGCCTAGTAATGAAATTGTAACCATGTTTGGAATGCTGCAGAAAAAAAATCTCTCTTGGTTCTGTGAACCACAGGGCATGTAGGCTGGGGAAATTCTAATTATTAGTTGTAAAAATACATATCCTCTACAATAGCAAACATAGCTTCCCCACCCTTAAAATAAGTGTGGATAAAACACCTATAAGATTTACAAGAGTCCAAATGGGTAATGAATGGGTGCTCTTGATGTGTACTTGTTACATTTTGGATTTTCACATATTTCCCTGTGCTTAGCGCCAAAGACCACCTCTAAGCAAGCCATCGCTCTCTATGACCTACCCAATATCTGGTAATGCAGTGAGCTCAAGGGCTGAACAAAAATCCTTGTTACTGTATTTAGCTTTCTGGCCCTCTTGTGATCTCCTAAATTTCAGAAAGTGGTAGAGGAAACATCCTGATCAACAGTAGCTCTGGCTATAAACCACAGGGCAGGTTTATTAAAAACAAATAAACAACAGTAAAGGCAAATACAGCAATTTGGATTGTTTTTATGCTTTTAATTCACACTCACTGCTTGGATACAAAAATAACAAAAAGGCCTGACATTTCCCTAACTCTACTGAGACTAAACATGTACCTGCCTCCGCAACATAATTTATACGTTGGGGTTCCTTGAGAGTCTCCAGCCGTATCTCAATGGTCTCAGAAATAATGGTGAATTGAGAGCACACTCCTGGAATATACCCTGGTACGCTTTGAGGTTCAAACAGGAACAAGGGAAATCAAAAATGCATCATAAAATATTAGATAAAGCTGCCAGACAAATATATACTTAAATAAGTACCCAGCTAACAGGTGTACAACCAATCATTTGATAGCTGACAGCAAATTCCTCTAGTCTTAATTGACCATCCACAGAATAAATAGTTGTCAATTAAGGATCTCTATTCAAGTTGCAAGCAAAATGTATCTGCATTGGAAGAATTCCCTGTCTATTCAATGGAATACGAAAGCCATGGATTTAATCTACAGTGGTCTGTATATGTTGAGCTGAACATTGACTGGCACTAACCAAAATTTAAAGTGACGAGCCTTTTTTAAATACACATTAAAATATATTTAATGATTAGAATTGGTACAAATTCCCCATTTGTCCTAGCACTGTTTGAAGTATACACAGATCAAAATATTGATCTTGTACTTGTAGGAGTATAGATCAAGAAAAATGTACCATGGTATAATTAACCGTATAAACTTTCCATAGCTCTCGGGATGGAAAGTGTCTCAGCATTTCTGGGACCTGGGTGTTTAAAATCAAATAGATGGAATTAAAGCAACCTGGAAAGCTGTAAAGGTTTCCAAGTGAAACAAATTCTGACAGTCTCAGTCTAGCCTTAGCTGACACAAATTCACAGACGAAACTACCGCAAATATTGCAATATCTAAATGCTGCAAGATAAGCAATTTTGCAAATCAGAATTCAAGTGCAGCAGTGGTGTGGTTTGTGTTTAAACCTACCATTAAAGTGGAGAGCTTAATTGCAACTTATACTTGTGCACTCTTAATTCAGGAGTGCCTGATGCAAAATTGAAATTAAATGATATAGTTCTACCTTAAAACTAGTACAAATAAATAGAATGGAAATACTCCTACATCAACAAAATACAAATAGAATATAAATTCAGTTAGTATATACCGGGGGATGCCATCAAACAACTTATCCAAATACCATTTTAACCATGTAAAAATAAAAGAAATCCCATTGTATGATATGTATATTTGTGCTGAATTAATACTGTTTGATGGAATACAGCATTGGAATTAATAGGGTAATTCAAATTATTCACTTATTCAAATGGGTAATACCAAAAGTGTTTAGGTAAATGACATTCCATCGTACCACTTAACAACATTACATTGGCGCATTATTTCCCAATTTCAGTTTCTAGATCGATTACAACAGAATGTAAAAGGTTACCTCTACAACTCACATTTATATGTTGGAATTCTCTACAGAGAATTCAGCATCTGGTTCAGTTACTTCATTTTCTTTATGTGAAGGAGGCTTCCATACATCACTGCTGCCACTTGCATCAGAGGCATCATCATCATCTTCCTGGCTAGCATTCTCTTCACCTGGCCAATCTTCATCCTCTTCAAGTGGTTCATTCTTCTCATCGTCACCAGGGTACTGTCCATCTGAGTTATTGCTCTCAGAAACTCCACCTTCTGTTTGCCTTTGTAGAAACCACTCCCTGATGCTTTCATAACTCATACATGATCTTGCAACAAGATCATCAAGGTCCTCTTCATTTAAATATTTGTGTTTCAAGTAGTATTGTTCAAGAACGTTTTTCCCTGAAGAGGTATGGCCTGAAGATGTTTTACTCCAGTTGTTTGACCTTGCACTTCCTCTGGGCCTTCCTCTTCCTCGTGGTCTCCCTCTTGATCTACCTCTACCTTTACTCTTTTTGGAGGAAACTTGGGTTTGTCCATTTTGGCTGTCCACGTTACCACTTTGATAGTAATAGTACCATTTCAAGTTGCCATTTTTCCACGCATATCTGGTATCGCCAAACCAACTTACTATGTCAGTTCTAGCCAGTCCACTGTCTGCTGCTAATCGGTCATATTCCTCTGGGGATGGCCACTGTGTGCGGACAAATGCACTTTTAAGGAGATGTAGCTGCTCTGGAGTTTTCTTATATAGCCTACTAGCTGCAGCTGCCATTACTCTTGGTATTGCTAGGCCACTTGCCAAAGATGTGGTATGAATTTGCCCATAATGTGATTTGGTACGTCCCCCTTCAGAGTCTTTGTATTTAACATCGACTTCACCTCCGATTGCTTTTCCATTCTCCTCATTTTTATCTTCAGAACTTTTAGCTTTCCTTCGTTCACAGAACCAGACATCAATCTCTCTCCTGGTGAGCTTTGTATCAGTCCTTAGCTTGTTAATCTCATCATCAGTCGGAAATGGACTAAAAAGAAAACTTTCTTCAAGGAGATGAAGCTGCTCTGCAGTTTTCTCTTTGAACTTCTGTGGAGTAAAATCAGGGAAAGCATTCCACCCGTGTTTGCGCTGTTGATTTACTACAATGGACTCGGATGCGGTTTCATCACCTGAATCCAAAATGATAGTGCTGCTGACCTCAGCGACATTGACATTTTGATTACACCTTGAATTCCTGTGGTTGTATCTTGTGTCACTGAACCACTTCTTAATGTCACCCCTCGAGAGGCCTGTTACTTGTATAATTCTAGCAATCTCAGTGTCACTGGGAAATGCATTTCTATTAAAGCTGGCTTTTAGTTCTGTCAGTTGCTCTTTTGTCTTTTTGAGGCGCACACCATATGGATCTGTGGCGGAGGCAGAACTAAGAGAACTTCCTTGTGAAGCAAGTTGAGAAAGCTGAGCACTGTTTGCCCGTTTTGCTTCAGGACCTGCGTCACCTTCCTGCGTTCTGCGTTTTTGCCAGTGCAATTGATTTGTAACTCCTGCAACGGTCACAGTAACTGGAGAATTCCCAGCAACTGCATTTGTACTGGCGACCTGTGCCAAGACGATACCTGGCTGGCCAACTATCTGACAAGGCTGAAGGATCTGCTGCAATCCATTAGCAGATGTTGAAATCTGTGCGGGTATGACTGTAATTGTTTGTGGTATAGTGTGCACAGTACCATTGAACAGTTTCTTTTTAGCATCTTCCACCTCCTCTGGGGTCCAACTGATGCCATGCTTGAGGCGCTGAGCAGTGAACCAGATTTTAATCTGTTCCTCTGCATATTTCGTCTGAGTTTTTAGTGTTACAACTTCTGACTGTGTGGGATAAGGAAATTTGTTGAATGAATTCACTAGGTGAGTATTTACATCCATATTAGTGTTGTAAGTTGGAATGCTGTTTGCAGGAATCATAACTTTTGGAATTAAATTAGAATTTGGAGAGGATATCACTTGACTTACACCTACTGAATCAAGTATTACCCCATTTGTTTCCTGGTTAATGCAAATTTCACTGGTATTGGTAGAGCCCAAGGCTGAGTTGGCCCCCGTTGTCTCATCATCATTTTCTTGTCCAGCAGTAAATTCATCTACCAAACTGGGAGAGACAGAGATTCTTTTGGTCTCAGTTTTATTTTTCATCATCTTCATAATTGGAGTTTTACTTATTGAAATTCCTGTTGTAGTGGTGTCAGTGCTTTCTGCTGGCTCTTCATTTATAGAAACACCATTACTATTGTATTCTTCAACAGTTTGCTCAAAGACCGTTTGATTATTGTGTTTTACCATTTTAAGCTTAAAATTTATTTCACCTGAATGATATCTGGCATTGTGGTCATTAAGAGTATCATACCTTTTGGTCGTAAAATTACATTCCACACAGAAGTAGGATGGATTAAGAATAACATTTGGGTGCTTTGAGTCAACATGAACTGTAAATTCATTTAAGTCCTGTGTTTCAAAAGTACAATATTTACATTCATAGCCTCCTTCTAGTTTCTTGATTTGGGCATCTTGCACTTCCTTTTCTGGAATATTCTCATCATCGATTACAGCACCATCTGCTGTCAAGCTCTCATCAGAAATATCTGGAGGAAGATCATCATCGACATCTGTAATCATATCCAGATCTGGGTCCTGGTCCAGGGTCTCACTGGAAGGAACCATGCAAGGAATTTTAGACTTCCTTTTGCTGGCCATGGTCAGTGGTGAAAAATGGAATTTCTTTCAGAAACTACCAATGTCACAAAGTTGATCTAGCTTCACTTCTAGATCTTCCTAATGTCCCCCACCCCACAGGCAGTTGCTCTATCACATTGCATTCACCTGTAGATAAAAGTGAAGAAATATGTTACTTCAGGGTTACAAATAAAAACTGCTTACTACATTAAAATCTGAGGCCATCATTTTGATACACTACATTGGAGCACAGACAATAATGGGATTCAAGCTTGAAAGAGTGACCCTGATATTTCCTGATCTCAGCAGTGTTCCTATGGCAAGACACCAAAGGGCCTATAGAAAGTGAGGGAAACTTAAAGACAGCAGCTATTATCACACTGGTTCCACAACATTCGAGTGCCAGAGGCAGTGCAGAGAAGAATCACAAGACGGATATCTAGTGTTAGAGGTCTGAGTTATGAGGAAAGATTGGAGAAATTTAAGCTATTTAGCCAAGAAAGAAGGTATCATAATTGCATTCAATGAAAACTGTAACAAAGCAAGATCTGAGACACTGGCATCCAACTGGGAACTGCTTCTACGCAACCCAGAAAGATGCCAGCTTCCCAAGAGATCTTCCCAGAAACCAGACAGACAGGAAAGTGGTTCCCTGGCAGTAGTAGATGAGATTTACTTAGAACGGGGGGGGAATGGCGTGGCGTGGCGCAGCGCAGAGGGGGGTCATCAGTCAGTGAGTTCCAAGTCCATTTAGGCCACCCTATAGGACAGTGGTTTTCAAACTTTTCTGTGTGGGGGACCATTTGCAAATACTGACACTCAGGAATCCCTTGTCCCAACTTCCAAACACAGTGTCAGCTACCCAAAAGGAGAACAGGAATATCAGCGTGGAAAATATGTACTAGTAATACAACAGATGCAGATATTTGATGACCTTGCTGACCCTCTCATACATTCCCTAAGGGTCTATGGGTCCCAGTTTGAAAACCTATGCAGCTGGCTGTTGGAGCTACTTGTGAAATCCTTGTGATTTTCTTTAGAGAAAAGTATCTGAAGTCCCTTATCTGACCACTGTGAGCTAGGCAGAGGGCCATCCTTCCCACCTTGAGAGATAGAATCTTTCAAATAGGTGGTAGATTTCAATTTACCTGGGTACTACCTTTGCCACGTATCAGACATCAAGCTCATTAGAACCTATTTTATTCCCTCTCCTCCTCCCCTGTCACAGTCTTATAAGTTCTTTCTTGAACTTTACATTTCCTCCTGCACATACACTTTTAGTTGCTCAGCTTTTCATCCAATTTTTTTCTAACTCATTCTGTCCTTGGACCAAAAAAATTATAGAATTCCTTACCTTTCAAGTCTTTCCTTCCTCCAAAAATCTTAAAGCTTTTAAAAACCAAGGTTGGAGTCTCCCAATCACTACTTTGATTTACTTTGTCTTCTCCTTTACCCTTTTTAACCTCGGTGGTATCCTACACATGGGCTCTTCACTTTGGTTTCTCAAATTGTGTTGAACAGCATGCCTAGACTCGCTGTGCAAGCCACCACATTTAGAATGGCCATTTGGGCACAGTATTGGAAGCATGCAGGTGGTCATGGAACCATATCCTAGCTTAGGTCACCACTTTCAGGAAAGGAGAAATATTTTTGTTTAAAAGCTTAGTGACAAAAGCTGTCTAATAAATAGCCAACTGAACCAATCGCAATTATTTTTCAACCATGACTATTTTAAAAACTCTCAACCACAGTTCTGTCCAGCGAGTAGTAAAATCAACTGTCACCAACATTAGGCTCTGAATATAGCAACAGAACAAAAATAACAGAAAATGCCGGAAACTCAGCAGGCCAGTTAACGCTTCAGTTCTGTGACCCTTCATCAGAACGTTAACTCTGTTTCTCTCTCCACAGATGCTGCCTGGCCTGCTGGGTGTTTCCAGCATTTTCTGTTTATTTCAGATTTCCAGCATCCACAGTATTTTGCGATTAAGAAAATAGAACAATCCTGTTTAGCTTTTTTCCCCCCCAATTTCTCATGTAACATTTTACTTAGAATATTACAGTCCATTTCTTACTTCTTTAGTGAGAACAGGCAAGATACTTACCTGGAGACATATGATAGCTTATCAGTTAATGAGCCCAGACTTAGATTTACAGCCTCAAACCATCTTGAAAAATGGAACTTGCTACTGGAGCTACGACAAAGGTTTGGTACTTTATTCGTGCAATATGGTTTCAAAGCTTTATTCCCAACACTAACTTTTTTTTCTAACCTGGATCACAGTTAGTTAACTTATTTTTATTCTCTGGCTAAAAAAAAAAATACACAAACACCCCAAGTTTTGATGCTTTCCTTAGAATACAGTTAAAGGGTCCTTCTACCTGTAGCTTTATATCTCTAAGCTACATTTCCCATTTGGGGAAAAAAAAACAGGCGAAATGCCTGTTTTTAAAATCATAATTCGCAACCTAACTAAATTGCAGGAACATGCAGTTTTAGATGTGCAATTCTGGAAAATGAAAAAAAATTAGGAGCCAATCATGACATGTACAATACTGATCCTCAGTTCTCACACAGCAAATGGGTTACTCAGCCAGTATAAATATAGAAAAGTTTATTAAGCAGCCTGGTAGTACGCAAAACTTGGAGATTGGCGAGATAAGCTTGCTTTGCAGGTCTAGCCTGGATACACTGGTAATTGCTGTAATGGAGAAAAGGAGAGGCAGAGCGCAATTTACAAAAAAGAGGCCATAATTATGCCATTATGACAAAGTCAATACAGTGTCAAGAACTCAGAAGACCTAGTACTGTATCAGGTCCAGAGAAACTGCACGATCTGAAGAGTACAGAAATGTACGGCATGAATATTACAGTAAGGCAACATATGGAAAGCAGTAGTTGCTAAAGGTGCATCAAAGAATGCTACACTGAGGCAGACAAGTGCTAGCAGGAATGGTACATGTGAAAATGGCATTTTTATTCAGATTACACTATGCACGCTATGATAACTAAGATGCGGAGATGCCGGTGTTGGACTGGGGTGGACAAAAGTGAGAAGTCGCACAACACCAGGTTATAGTCCAACAGCTTTATTTGAAATCACAAGCTTTCGGAGCGCTGCTCCTTCGTCAGGTGAAGTCACCTCACCTGACGAAGGAGCAGCGCTCCGAAAGCTTGTGATTGCAAATAAAACTGTTGGACTATAACCTGGTGTTGTGCGACTTCTCACTTATGATAACTAAGAGAAAGAACTTGCATTTATATAGAACCTGATCACATCTTCAGGATGTCCCAAAAAGTGTTGAATTCCAGCTGTTTGCTACAACTTAGTATGGAAAAAGTGCTTCCTGATTTCTCTCCCGAATGGTCTAGCTCTAATTTTAAGATCATGTCCCTTTGTTCTCGATTCCCCCACCACAGGAAATAGTTCCTCCATATCTACCCTATCAAATCCTTTTTAACATTGTAAACAGCCAAATCCCTTAAAGAGTAATGAGATAAATGACCAGATATTCCATTTTTATGATGTTGGTTGAGGGATAAATGGTGGCCAGGACACCCGAGAGAACTCCCAGCTTTTCTTCGCCATGGGATTTTTTACGTTCTGAGATGGCAGAGTGTGTCTTGGTTTAATGTCTCATCCAAAAGGTGGCACTGCTGACAGTGCATCACTCCCTCACTACTGTACTGAAGTATCAGCCTAGTGTCAAGTGTCTGGAGTAGGACTTAAATCCATGACCTTCTGAATCAGAGGTGAGTGCCAAGTTTCAAGCACTCCCAAGAGTGCGTGGAAGATAGAGCCCCCACTTCCACAGTGTTTCCAGAAAATGGGGGATACTTTGTTACATATGCTGCTCAAGATTGAGTTCTACAGCAAGATCAGTAATGGTGCATTTACAGCTTTATTTTGAACGCAAGAAGGAACATCAGCTGACATCTCACTCCTCCTTAAAGAGTGGTCTAGTGAGAGCCTTAGCAAATGTTCCTTTCAACTGCTGTGGGAAATCAATGGGCAGATCATGTGATCCATGTATAAATTTGGTTCCAGAAAAGTTTCAAGAGGTTTAAAAAAATGTCTGGAAGAATAACGAGCAGATTAGAATAAATTTACCAAGATGCAAACCTAGTCAAATGTGTAGAAACAGAATTCTGGTGTAACAGGTCTTCAACTGATTTAATCCCCAGTTGAATATTATATCTCGAGCCAGAAGTAAAATTTACTGTCTTGTTGACCCAGGTAAAATAATCTGGACCCAAACAAAATTCAATTCTACTTCAACCAAAATTTCAGCAATTAAATTTTCCAAAATATATGATGCAATCATGGGACAACTACAACAAGAGGATTGTGTTGTGTCTACACTTCTCAATTTTCCAGCAGGAGCTACTGGATAGTGTTCATGAGCAAAAGCCCGGGCTGATATCACCAAAATTCTGGAGGCGGGTTGGGGGCGGCTCAGCTGGTTTCCGGTTCCACCCCAGCTGTCTCCGCTCTGCAGACATGATTTTCCCTTGATTGGCCTCTAATTAACAGGAAGCGGGTCTGATGACATAATTTGATGAGGCGTCATCTGCCGGTTTCCTTAAAGGGATCATGCACAATTTAATTTTGACAGTTGATCTGTCAGTGTTTGACAGCATCGAGGTGCTACAAACACTGACAATCATTGCACAAAGGTGAATACTTGAACCCAGGCTCTCCAATGGCTCCCTCCATATGCTTATGGAGGGAGTCACAGCACGCAGAGAGGTTTCTCTTCCCTTCCAAGGGCGGAAGAGACCTCCCCAGGACACCAACTTACCTTGAACCTCCACCCAACCCTCTCTATCTACTTTATCACTTCCCCATCTCACTAGCCACCCCTCACCCTCATCCTACTGCAAGCATACCAACTAACACACAAGGGTAGGTACTTGAGAGGTTTAGCCAATGTCCATGTGAAGTTTCTGGTAATGTGTTGTCATACAGTGTAATACCTTTTTCCAAAAGTGCCCCTTATTGGACAGATCTGTGCGCACATTGATAAGTGTCTTACTGAGTTCCAGTGATTGTTCAGTCATAACCCGCCCCCCCCACTATAGTGATGTGTTTGCATGGAATGGCTTGGACATTAAAGGGATGCTTCACAGTGCTGGTGTGGGATGGTGTCAACCTGGCGCATCATGTGTCAGCCAGGGTTAACAGCATCAAGTGAAGAAAATCTGGCCATGGTGATGCCATCGCTGGCCTCTCGGCCAGCAATTTTGTCAGGGGCTGATGTCCTGTGTCCAGTGCAGCATCAGGTGGGTGAGGAGGAGGTTGGCGCTCCTGGTGCTGGTGCCGCTGCAGTGGCTGCTCTTCCTCCGAATTGGACGACAAGGATGAGAGGATGTAAATGGTTCCCATCCCATTGCTATAGATTTCAGTTGAGGCAAGAAGCTTGCAAGCGCACACTCAAAGTGGCCTGAAATTATTCCAATCAGGTAACACTGCAGATGGGCGTCAGTTTGAACAGTCACAAGGTCAATAGATTTGCAAAATCTTATCCCAAATTTCAAAAACAAAGTTGTTGCATTTGAATGTCAGCCATGTTACAGGAGCGCTTTTAAAATGCTGCATCAATGACTACAAATCACGTCCTCCAGCAACTCGTCTCCTTGCAGCTGGCCTGTTTCTGACAAGACGGGAAACAGGAGCCAGAAGCACGAAATTGGGAAACCACTATAAAAATAGGATTAGCAAGGCAGTTAACAGGCTCTTAACTGCCTTAACTACCTGTCCCACCGGTTCCCATCGAGTCAGTTTGGAAGAGGCTGACCCAACACTCACGAAAATCATGTGGGGACGGGATGAAGGCGGGTTGGCAGTCTGAAGCCATTTTTTCCGATTTTCGCTGCCAACCCGCCTCCAAAGGGCTATTAAAATGGAGCCCTGGGATTTTCCTGGTCTATATGGCTGCCTACCACACTGGGAATTTACCTGTGGAGCATGTCATGTGGGACAGGTGGGGTGGAGAGGAAGAAAAAAAGCCAGATGATCCCAGTGCGATGGAATTTTACATGTTTACATTGCAGGGTAAATTCTATAACAAAATGAAAACTGTGCACGTTTTAAAGCTGCTGTTCTTAAACGGTCTTGCAACTGAAGTTTGAACAGAATTTTTTTTTTTTTTTTTAAATCCTTTACTGCTTCAGTTCCACAACATCCAATTGCTTACAATTTATCAAACAAATGCCAATAAAAGGTGTTTACTATTGTCACAGAGGTATTACTACATCCAGCTCCTTTCTCAATTGTACAATATCCTCATTCAGAACTAAAACTAACTTGTGAATTTAATGCATTAACTTAGGAGAATTTCAAAATGGTGGCAATGCACTTCTGAAGGAGACCAGAAACAGCTTACCTCAAGTCACTGAAGTATGAAAGTACCTTCATTATAAGCATAGTAAAAGTTTAAGTTATTATTTTTTAGTTACACTATTATGACTTGTGTAGACACAAGAGCTCATGGAACTTTAAAATACAGAATTTCTTCTATTTTTGATCAAGAACATAACACACCAGTGAGTCACCAGACCTCCAAAAAGTCAGAAAAAGAGATTACTCATGAGTTGTTAAATTCTTCACCAGTGGAATAAATTCTGTATGCCACAGCTGCACATGGAGTATTTTCTAGACCATAGCAATTTACCTTAAAATTGAAGATTAGAAAATAAAACTCAATGTGATCCAGAGTGAAAGAAACACAGTTAATTTAATTTTGAAAGTATAGTGCAGTGCTTTTTGTTGAGGACCAGAATACCAAGCGTATGAACCCAAGAACATAAGAAATAGGAACCAGGGGAGGCCATACGGCCCCTCAAGTCTGCACCACCATTCCATAAGTCATGGCTGAACTTCTACATCAACTCCATTTTTCCACCCTATCCCTTGATTCCCTTAGTGCTCAAAACCTATCAATTTCATTCTTGAATATACTCATCGACTGAGCATCCACAGCCCTCTGGGGTAGAGAATTTCAAAGATTCACAACCCTCAGTGAAGAAATGTCTCCTCATCTCAGTCCTAAATGGCCGGCCCCTTATCCGAGATCTAGACTTTCCAGGTCACTCTCAGACTAGTTGCACCCACAGAGCAACAGTATACAGGTAAGCCTGAAATTCTGCACAGAGTGAGCTCCCAATTTCAATCTTGCAACTTTGGTTATTTGCCATGCAGAGGGCATGCACTTCCAAGGATGGAAAATAAATTATAGGATTGATAGATATGTTGAAAACACAATTTGAGAATTTCAATAGAGCCCTTTCACTTGCCCTCTAGATGCTGGAGTAGCCTGAATTTAAAGAAAGAATTCCTTCCTTTCCCTTGCAAGGCAGCAAAAGGGGAGGGAATAGAAACTCTCAGTCTGCAAGGCCAGGGACAAAGGTCCAGGGACCAACAGAGCTGCAAAGCTGACAAGAGTATCAGATGAAGGGTAGATAGAAACCTATATTATGTATGCTATGCAACCATACACCAGCATACATCCCTTATAGGAGTGATTTTAACCCAGGCAGGCAGTTAAACTCACATGGAACTTACGCGTCAAGGTCCCGCTATCTTTATGTGGGTCCCTATTTTAACCTGCGCTTCTGAGCAGGCAAGAGGGACACCTGCCGGAAACCAGAGGGATCCTTCTTTAAATATGCAGATCGCGCTGAGGTGACATCATCAGGGCCTGACTACTATTTTAACTATAGGCTTGCATGGGGAAGTTATGACTTTCCTGCCACCAAGCCAACCTAACGGGAAGGGAAGTCAGGGGCCAGAGGAGGTCCAAACTGTTACATGCTTTTACTTTGATAGTTTAGGCTTTCCCTGCCCTAGGCTTTATCCAACCACAAGGCCCTCCCAAACTCCTTCCCAGCCACTCCGAGTGCGGGGGACCGTTGCTTCTGTCCCCCAATGGTGGCATCCTGCCGCCTGACATTCCGCTCCTGCCCGCCCGACCATCAGCTTCCGCTTCCCAACAGTTTCGAACGGGAGACTGATGGGGCCTCTGCGGATGAGGCCTGGGAATAGGCCTGCCTTGATCCCCAGCTGCACGACTGCTGCCCAGAGGTAAAAATCAGGGCTATAGTTACAATTCAAGAACAAAATATTCTTGCACATTACATAAAAAATAATGGTACCGTTAATAGAAAAAAATAAAATCCACAGAAAGGCATTCTCTGACATTTACTGACATGTCTGAATTCTGTTTAGCACACGCTCACAGTCAGCCAGTTGGAAAGCATCATTGCCCTGAAGCAGTGGTTCAAACCAGCTACTATACTACAAAGAAAAACCACTACTTCTTCAACCGGATCTTAATCAATCGCTCCCAGTATGTTTTGAGGGCATTGTCACATTTCATGTTCACTTCCTGGAGGTACAATTATATTAACAAAAATGTACGGTTAACCCAACCATTAAACCACGGCTATATTGAAAGTGACATGATCACAATGCAGACCCGTTGAGATACAGCAAACACAACTCCCATCAGGTTCTACATTACACTGGAGAAGTCAAGCTTTTGTTCAATGGAAAATGGGTGAAAGGTGACTTTTGGCTGCCTTTTAAACCTAGAATTTTTTTGGTCTGCAAGACCACCACCATCATCATCGATTGAAAAGCACAGCCTTCAAAACAATTAAAATACCAATGACTCATGTCAGCCCTCACCCACATACATTTTTTTTTGCAAGAATCAATAGGGGTAAAATATTTTACATTTAGTTCAACAAAATATACTGAACTTGCAAGTTACACCATGGCAAAGAGAAAATTTTAAAAAAGTATGAATCACAGGATAATCTTTTAAAGTCTATGGACTATTGCAAGTTTCTTGGTAGCTCTTGAAAGAAGCCCATTTGTATTCAGTGATCTGAATGAATTATTACTTTGGTTCTCCTGACAATGTAATTGATTTGCCAATCTTTTTATTTCAGTTTTGAAAACAAAAAGAACATTGCAAGAAATTTTCAAAAATAATTGTTAAATAAAAGCTCTTCCCAAGTCAGAGTTAGTGCTGCCGGTCTCACTCTCTCTCTCTCTCTCTCTCTCCTTTCAAGGCCCTGCTCTCTAGTTGTTAGTTTCACTGCTGCTTTCTGTCCTTACTGAGTGCTGACTAATGCTGATGTTCTCTCTCTCTCTCTCTCTCTCTCCTCTCTCTCTCTCTCTCCTCTCTCCCCTCCTTACCTTTTCCCAGTTCCAATCCCAGCCCACACTACTGCTTTGTCCTGGCTTCTGAGAGTGCGCTCACTCTCTTATTCGCCCCCTGCCCCCCCGAGGAATCTGATTTCCAACCTTCAAAAAAAGAGCAATTAATCTTACAAGAAAGAGAGAGAAAAAGCCACAGAAAAATAAATTTATATAGAATTGTTGGAAAAGGAAAAATAAAAACACTTCTGGAGTGAGTAATGAAACTATGTGAAATGTGAATTAAAAATAGTAAAGTGCAAAAAAATGGAGATAAGAACTGGGAAAAGAAAGAGTCACTAAGGAAACTGACAAATTGTTTTTTAGCACTTCACCACTCAGCTGTTTTTCTTGTAGTGGCTAACGTGGGATAAAAAGCTCAAGCAATATCCCTTCCCCCTACCCACCCTGGTATCTGTCTCTGCCACTGACTGTCTACACCTTATTTCAAAAATCTGGAGTTCCTATCTCCCTGCTGCATAAAAAGTTTTTTTTTTAAATACACTTAAATTTTTAAAATCCTCAATCTGCAAATTAAAAAATCCTCTGAACCTGCAAGTTTGAAAAAATCACCAAATTGAGAACATAAGTGAAAGTACAATTTAAAAAATGTGGCCATGTAAATATTTATGAATGGTCACACTGACATGCATGGTGAAATCCTGGATTTGAGCTCAAATAGGAAGTAAAACCTGCACATACTGGAAATCTGCAATAAAAACAAAAACATCTGCAGCAATTTTATGCTTTATTTGAAAGGTTGGTTCATTGCATCCTGAAAATATTATTTTCCCTCACTTTAAACAAAAAGTCATCCCAATCATAGTAGCACTTCCAGTGATACTGCTTTGGATATTTCTTAGCTTACTTCAAATCAAAATTATGGCTTATTTATTCGCAGGTTCAAATACAAACAAAGCCGAAACACCTTCAACCACCTCAAAGCAAATCATACCACCCACCTAGTTAAAACAAAGTAGTTTTGCCAATTTACTTTAACCCACCAACAGATCTACAGCCGGGTGCAAAAGAGCAATGCTTGATACACAAGCAGATAGAAATTAATAGGTTTGATTTAATAGCCATTACGGAGACGTGGTTGCAATGTGGCCAAGGTTGGGAACTAAATATTCCAGGATACTTAACTTTTAGAAGAGATAGGCAAAATGGAAAAGGAGGAGGGCAGCCCTGATAATAAAGGATGGGATAAAGACAGTAGAGAGAAAGGATCTTAGCTCCAAAAATCAAGAAGTAGAATCAGTTTGGGTGGAGCTAAGAAACAGCAAGGGGCAGAAAACATTGGTGGGAGTTGTTTATACTCCCCCAAACAGTAGTTGGAACGTAGGGCAGAGTATAAATCAGGAAATTAGAGGCACATGTAACAAGAGTAATTCAGTAATCATGGGGGACTTTAATTTACATATAGACTGGGCAAACCAAATTTGCAGTAATGGTGTGGAGGACGAATTCATGGAATGTATACAAGATAGTTTTCTAGATCAGTATGTTGAGGAACCAACTAGGGAACAAGCTATTTTTGATCTAGTATTGTGCAATGAGAAAGGGTTAATTAATAATCTTGCAGTAAAGGGGCCTTTAGGGAAGAGTGACCATAATATGATAGAATTTTATATTGAGTTTGAAAGTGATTTAGTTAAATCAGAAACTAGGGTCTTAAATCTAAACAAAGCAAACTACGTAGGTATGAGGGCCAAGTTGGCTATGGTAGATTGGGAAACTACATTAAAAGGTATGACGGTAGACAAGCAATGGCTAGCATTTACAACAAATATACATTCCTTTAAAGCACAAAACCCCCCAGAGAAACTAGGCCTATATTCCCTAGAGTTTAGAAGAATGAGAGGTGATCTCATTGAAACATACAAAATTCTTACAGGGCTTGACAGGGTAGATGCAGGGAGGATGTTTCAACTGGCTGTGGAGTCTAGAACTAGGGGTCACAGTCTCAGAATAAGAGGTTGGCCATTTAGGACTGAGGTGAGGAGACATTTCTTCACTCAAAGGGTGGTGAATCTTTGGAATTCTCTACCCCAGAGGGCTGTGGAGGCTCAGTCGTCGAGTATATTTAAGACAGAGATCAACAGATTTTTGGATATTAAGGAAATCAAGGGATATGGGGATAGTGCAGGAAAGTGGAGTTGAGGTAGATCAGCCACGATCTTATTGAATGGTAGAGCAGGCTCGAGGGGCCAAATAGCCTGCTCCTGCTTCTTATGTTCTAACAACAATTTGAATTTATATAGCATCTTTAACATAGTAAAACATCCCAAGGCACTTCACAGGAGCGTTATCAAACAAAATTCGACACCAAGCCATAAAGAAATACTAGGACAGGTGAGGTAGGTTTTAAAGGAGCATATTAAAGGGAGGAGAGATTTAGGGAGGGCTATATTCTGTTTCTATTTCAAGACTACTTTTCTTATGCAGCACTGTCCTGACTACCTGTACATATAGTCCTATCTGTTAAAAAACACTAATCAGAGAATGCCCATCGTGCCTGTACCAGCTCTTTAAAAGGAGCTACCCAATTAGTCCCACAGCCCCTGCTCTTTCCTTCCCCCCCCCCCCATAAAGGAAAATTAAGCTAATCATATTCCTATAATCATTTTTTTTTTAAATTGCACTTTTCAAAAAAACTTCCCCCAAGACGAAATCTGAAACGGCCCATCAGTTTCTATATATAAAAAGAGAGGGGGTGGGGGGGGGAGGAAGAGGGGAGAGAAGAGAAGGATTAAGACTGTACATTGTGCAGCAGTAAAAACAGTCCACCCACCTGGCTTGCACAGGGGACAGGGCACGATGTGGCTTTGCTGGCACCGGGGGCGCGCGCGCGGTAGGTAGGTAGCTCGCTCGCTCCCGCTAGTCTTGTCTCGAGGAGCTTCTCCCCTATTGTCTCCTCTCGCTTCCAACGATTGGGATATGGGGGGGATGAGAGAGAACTGACGCTCGCGCGGTTGATGTGTGTGCGCGCGCAAGCGTGGGAGGGGGGGTGCTGTCAATCTGTCTATAAACTCGAGCTCGCCTACTCTTCCCGGGGGGGGGAGGCTGAAGCGCGTGCGGGCGATTGGTAGGTAGCTCGCTCCCACTTGTCTTGTCTCGAGGAGCTTTCCCCCCCCCTCCCCTTCTCTCCTATTGTCTCCTCCCGCTTCCAACGATGGGCAGCTGACGCTCGCGCGGTTGGTGTGTGTGAGAGAGAGACTGACTGGCTGGCTGGCTTTGAGCTCGAGCTTCGCCCCTCCCCTCTCCTATTGTCTCTCTCTCTCCCGTTTCCAACGATGGGGGGGGTTGAAGGTCGAGGTTCGCGCGGGCGGCGGTTGGTGCTCGCGCCGGGTTTGACTCGGCCCGGCGGTTCCCTCACTCCCCCGCGGGCTGTTGTCTCCGAGCCCGCTCTTCAAACGGCCGGGAGGCTGACAGCGGGCAAGGACGATGGTGGTGATGACTAACCGACGGCCACCGCCGATAATATCCACCAACAACGTTTATCGCGAAACCTCCTCCCTCCCTCCTTTCCTTTCCTTCCCCCGCCGGCCTTTTTCTTTAACGAATGGCGGCTGTTTCTATTTTCTCGCCGATCGCTTGCTGCTCAGATGACGTACCCGACACCCAGGAACCATCGAAACCGCATACTGGCCCGAGGAGACTCCGCTCCCCGCCAACCATCCAGTGCTCGATATCCGCTCTTTAATTAATTGACGGATTTATTTTATCGGGAGGGACAGCGACGCCGACGCCCTGACGTCATCGGGGCGCGACTTCTCGGGCGGCCGCAAACCGAATCGCATTTAATTTTACGACAACGGTTCCCTTTGATTGATTGGAAAATATTCTTCCGATTTGGGGAAAAAAAAAAATAAACTATCGACGCAACAAAATATCTGGTAAAGTTAAGAAGAATAAATCGGCTACAACAATTTTATTTTAAAAAAAATTACGAATTCGAATGGCTGGAAACTCCTTGCTAAGCGTGCCGTGACCACCTGCAGCCCCATCACTGACACTGCAGCCGGTGTCCGGCCAGGTCAGCGCTTCTCTCTTCAGGTCACGTTTGTGGTGCCAGTTTATTTATTGCTTTGCTCTCTGCAGATTTGCATATAAATCTTTATGTCGTACGGAGTGCAGGAACAGTTCCTGCTACAACAACACAAGAGCAGAATTCTGCGGATGCTGGAAATCTTGAAATAGAAACAGAAAATGCTGGAAATACTCAGCAGGCCAGGCAGCATCTGTGGAGAGAGAAACAGAGTTAACGTTTCAGGTCGATGACCCTTGTCAGAACTGGGAAAAGTTTGAGATATAACAGATTTTAAGCAAATGCAGAGGCAAGAGGAGGGGAGGAAAGAACGAAAGGGAAGGTCTGTGATAGGGTGGAAGGCAGGAGTGATTAAATGACAAAAGGGATGATGGTGCAAGGCGAAAGAAGATGGTAATGGAACAAGAAACAAAAGATGGGTCTAGAGGAGGTGTAAATGGGAATAGCAGAATCATCAGCAACAGCAGATTATATTAATAGTTCCTGTTACATCGCTTTATTGTGAAGGGTTTTGATAGATTAAATAAGGAGAAACTGTTTCCAGTGGCAGGAGGGTTGATAACCAAAGGGCACCAATTTAAGGTAATTGGCAAGTGAACCAAAGGGGAGAGATGAGATTTTTTTTTATGCAGCAAGTTTATGATCTGGAATGCACTGCCTGAAAGGGCGGTGGAAGCAGATTCAATAGTAACTTTCAAAAGGGAATTGGATAAATACTTGAAAAGGAAAATTTTGCAGGCCTATGGGGAAAGAGTAGGGGGAGTGGGACAAATTGGATAGCACTTTCAAAGAGCAGGCACGCTGGCCTCCTGTGTTGTATGATTCTTTAATGTTTTCCTTCTTTGTTTTTGTGCGTGAAGTTGCATATTTAAATAACTTTGTATGTGGTCGCCTCATTCTCCTGTAAACGTTTTTGCTGCAATCGAATAAGATTTTGCATCCGCAGTCATTCTAAAACAGCAATTGTGTTTTATCAGTTTCACAAATATTTAAAAATTTGCTTGTGACTTTAAAACCAATCATTTAATGTACAAAATCAGATTTTCTGAATAAGGAACGACGCGCTGTGCCGTTACTGCCTGTGTAACACACAGTGAAATGTAATGCAATTCCGCATTTTAGAAGTATCTGTTCTACGCTTTAAAGAGAAGTTTACTTTAAAAGTATGTTCATTACGCAAATTCCTACCTCAATAGATTTTTGTTTGTTTGGTTTCAGATTGCTCAGCACAACATTCCCGTAAGTTGCCCAATGATTCAAAGATAAGCACTGGAGTTTGCCTCTATATTGCTCAGCGCTTCCTTTAAAGCTAGTAACAGATGATTAGAAAGTTAACTCAAATGGTACAACATCGCTTTTAAAATGCCCCTCTGCAGGACTTGCACCTGAAGAAATTGATACTGGAGGAATCTTGTGGCTGACAGCTGTGCTGACCATTTTGGAAATGTCTTGAGCCTGGATCAAATTGGACTATGTGCTGTGCTCAACAAATCTTTGTTACGGACATGCGAAGAAGCAAAAGGAGTGGAAATGGCACGTAAACAACTTACTTTTGTGATCTGTGCAAGTTTTGCTGGTGAGAAAATGGCAGCGTCTGTTATCGGAAAGGCTGCAAAACCTTTTAAAACTTGGATGTAAATGATTTCCCAGTAATCTGGAAAGATAAAAGAAAGGCGTTGATGACTTCTGACATTCCGGGTGAACTCCTGCAAGACCTAAAGAAGAAGATGAAAGCAAAGAGAGGGAACTTCTTACTATTGTGTAATAATCCACCAAATAATCGATGAAAGGTCATCAACCTGAAATGTTAACTCTGTCTGTCTCTGTCTCTCTCCACAGATGTTACTTGACTGGCTAAGCATTTTCTGTTTTTAATCCAGAATTAAACATTGGCAATATTTTTATTAAGAGGTTTAGTGCACATAACACATGTTAGTCTCTTCATCCTCGTTATTCTCTTCAACCTCTGTAAGCAAGAGTGACAAAAATATTTTCAGAGTTTGTACCACAAACTAATTGTACAAACCATAATCAGCACGGGTGACCAAGCAGAGGCTGGTTTCGCAGATCTCTGTGCTTCGTGCAGTACGATGGATTTCAGCAGCTTGGAATGAATACCAGTCTCTGCCATCACAAAATGTTTCCAGAGTTGTGGCATTTTCCCCCACTGAGGAAGCTAATGTTTCAGTAACCAAGGAATACCTGTGTTGGAGACCGTGCAAACAATTGTTGATGTTGCTCGCTTTATTGAACTTGACACTGAAACACCAACTTGTGAAGAGCTTGGCAAACAGGAAGAGGAACCTCTTGTCAGGGCAGCTGGGAGACCATATTCTTGAACACATGAAAGATGAAGAATGTGATGAAGCTGAGCCAGTGATTGACCAGGATCAACTTGGCATTCTTAGCATCATTATGGGCTGTTGCTGATCTAAAATCATTTGCTGCGACCAACGGCTATGGAGACCTTTCCAGTATGTTCTGTAGTGTGGAACAGAAAATGTGTGAGATGCAAATCATGGAAGTGTGAAGTTACATATGAAAATGATGGCCAGGAAAAGACCAGCTAGTCCACCAAGCCTGTCCCACACTCATGATGGCTGGAGTATCATGACTAGGCACTTGCTATTCCCCGTAGTCATGTAAAGGAGGCAAAAAAAAACAGGGCCAATGAGGGGGGAAAAAAACTACTCTAGAAAATTCCTCTCCGATCACTGGTCCAGAGGTCACATTTTATTTTTAATGAGTAAATACAGTAGTATGTGTGTTACGACCATGCAAAGTCCTTTCTAAAATTATAATTCAAAGTTGTGTTGTGTTGATTAAACCTTTGTTTTTAAAACAATACACTAAAATTGGGATTTAATTATTGAAATGTGAATTATAAGTTTGTATTTTACTATGTGCCGACATATTGTATTCAGGTTGTAACTATTTCAGAGTCTATTTTTCTAAAAATGTCTTCTGTAGTTGCTGCCAAATATCCTAGAAAACATCTCTAGTTCTATGAGAATATGATGATCAGGTAGAAGTTCTTTTCAGATGTCAAATAATAAGCAATTTGATAATGTTTCAATATATAGCGTATTCAAGATCCCGTTTTCTGGATAAGTGAATAGTAAAATAGGCATTACAATTATTTCAATTAATATTCTGCAACTGTATTCATGGAGTCTTAAGCTCTGAAGTGAGGGAGGTAATACATGGGACCCTGTTTTGCTGAGCAAAGTCTGGAAATACTTCTTTAACACCACACAGTGCTTCCTTCAAATCATTTCCATTGTAAATCCATTGCAGCATTCTCTTAATTTCAGTTACTGTTCTGAGTTTATTTAATAAAGGTCTGCAAACTTGTTTTCAGCAAAACGGTGGAATAAGGATTACATATCCTAGTGCAAAACAGACAGGAGATAAGCCTGTAAAACATTTTCATCCCATATTCCTGAAGTTACATTTTCAAGTATCAGCAGATACTTGAATGCATTAGATTGTTTTACAATGTTATATCTTGGGCAATTTTTTTGTTACATGTGAGACTATATTTAAATTTTACTCGTCCTTAATCACAACTCAGTCTTTCCTGTTTTAGTGATACTTGGCAACTTTTTGTTGCTGGTTTACAAATGAAACAACTTGCATTTATACAACGTCTTTAATGTTGAAAAATGTCCCAATGTGCTTCACAGCGGTGTAAAAGAAAGCTATAATTTTTCAGTACAAGGTCCACTTTTAGTGTTACTATATGATTGCTTTACCATGACATAAGCATATTTAAATCAAAACTATCTAGTTTAGTGCCTGACCAAAATGAGGTTGACATGAGCCAACTATAGACTTGAGTTTAAAACTTGGTAGTCAAGCTGTATGTAGTTTGCATACTTAAGGTTCATCCAGATTGTAATGACAACTGCCACAGTTTACACTAAAATTGACAGCAAGTCAACTTTTAAAAAATACATCTTAGTAACACAGTAAGTTTTTAAGACATGCAGAGGAAGTAGGAAGATAGGAACAGGAGGAGGCCATTTAGCCCGCGACTGATTTTGTCAAAATTGCGTGGAGGCGGGATGGGGTCGGAAACCCCGACCCCGCAAATTTAACCCCCCACACGCCTCCAAACCCAACTCCATGGGTCATTCAAAATCCAGCCCTTAGCGTGTAATTATTTCCGTGGTGCCCAAGTTTAACATTCTCCTGAAACTCGCATTACAATCCAGTTACAGTTGCATGTTGTAAGTGTGTGGTACGGTGGGTGTGAGAGTCACTGTGCCTGTGTGTGGGACTAATGTTGATTTCCAGTACCTGACACACAAATAAGAATTCGGAATGATTTGCAACACATTTTTCACTAACTGCGCGTGCGCAGTACTAAATGGTGCAGCAGCCTGTACTGCCACGTTTCTCTCGGTTCCGTGTTGTGAAGGTTAGGGGATCGGATGTGGGGTGGGGAGAGAAGAGAGGATCGAAGGGGGGTGGGGAGAGAGAGGATCGAAAGGGGGGGGGAGAGTGGAGGGGATCGAAGGGGGAAAGAAAGGAGGGGATCGAAGGGGGAAAGAGGAGGGGATCGAAGGGGGGGAGGGGATTGAAGGGGGAAAGAGGCGAGGGGATCGAAGGGGGAAAGAAAGGAGAGGGGATCGAAGGGGGAAAGAGGAGGGGATCGAAGGGGGAAAGAGGAGGGGATCGAAGGGGGAAAGAGGAGAGGGGATCGAAGGGGGAAAGAGGAGGGGATCGAAGGGGGAAAGAGGAGGGGATCGAAGAGGGAAAGAGGAGGGGATCGAAGGGGGAAAGAGGAGAGGGGATCGAAGGGGGAAAGAGGAGAGGTGATCGAAGGGGGAAAGAGGAGAGGTGATCGAAGGGGGAGGGGATCGAAAGGAGAGGTGATCGAAGGGGGAGGGGATCGAAGGGGGAAAGGGGAGGGGATCGAAGGGGGAAAGGGGAGGGGATTGAAGGGGGAAAGAGGGGAGGGGATCGAAGGGGGAAAGGGAGGGGATCGAAGGGGGGAAGAGGAGGGGAGGGGATCGAAGGGGTAAAGAGGAGGGGAGGGGATCGAAGGGGCAAAGAGGAGGGGAGGGAATCGAAGGGGGAAAGGAGGGGAGGGAATCGAAGGGGGAAAGGAGGGGAGGGGATCAAAGGGGAAAGAGGAGGGGAGGGGATCGAAGGGGGAAAGGAGGGGAGGGGATCGAAGGAGGGGAGGGGATCGAAGGGGGAAAGAGGAGGGGAGGGGGTCGAAGGGGGAAAGAGGAGGGGAGGGGGTCGAAGGGGGAAAGAGGAGGGGAGGGGGGTCGAAGGGGGAAAGAGGAGGGGAGGGGGTCGAAGGGGGAAAGAGGAGGGGAGGGGGTCGAAGGGGGAAAGAGGAGCGGAGGGGGTCAAAGGGGAAAAGAGGAGGGGAGGGGATCGAAGGGGGAAAGGGGAGGGGATTGAAGGGAGGAGAGGGGATCAAAGGGGGAAAGAGGAGAGGATTGAAGGGGGAAAGAGGAGAGGTGATCGAAGGGGGAGGGGATCGAAAGGGGAAAGGGAGGAGAGGGGATCGAAGGGGGAAAGAGCAGAGGGGATCAAAGGGGGAAAGAGGGAAGGGGATCAAAGGGAAAGGAGGGGATCGAAAGGGGAAAGGGAGGAGAGGGGATCGAAGGGGGAAAGAGGAGAGGGGATCGAAGGGGGAGGGGATCGAAAGGGGAAAGGGAGGAGGGGATCGAAGGGGGAAAGAGCAGAGGGGATCAAAGGGAGAAAGAGAGGGAAGGGGATCGAAGGGGGAAAGAGGAGAGGGGATCGAAGGGGGGTGGGGAGAGAGAGGATCGAAAGGGGGAGGGGAGAGTGGAGGGGATCGAAGGGGGAAAAAAGTAGAGGGGATCGAAGGGGGAAAGAGGAGGGGATCGAAGGGGGGGAGGGGATCAAAGGGGGAAAGAGGCGAGGGGATCGAAGGGGGAAAGAAAGGAGAGGGGATCGAAGGGGGAAAGAGGAGAGGGGATCGAAGGGTGAGGGGATCGAAAGGGGAAAGGGAGGAGGGGATCGAAGGGGGAAAGAGAGGGAGGGGGAAAGAGGAGAGGGGATCGAAGGGGGAAGAGGAGGGGATCGAAGGGGGGGAGGGGATCGAAGGGGGAAAGAGGCGAGGGGATCGAAGGGGGAAAGAAAGGAGAGGGGATCGAAGGGAGAAAGAGGAGAGGTGATCGAAGGGGGAGGGGATCGAAGGGGGAAAGAGGGAGGGGATCGAAGGGAAAGAGGGGAGGGGATCGAAGGGGGAAAGCGGAGGGGAGGGGATCGAAGGGGGGACGAGGAGGGGAGGGGAGGGGATCGAAGGGGGAAAGAGAAGGGCAGGGGGTTGAAGGGGAAAAGAGGAGGGGAGGGGATCGAAGGGGGAAAGAGGAGCGGAGGGGGTCGAAGGGGAAAAGAGGAGGGGAGGGGATCGAAGAGGGAAAGAGGAGGGGATCGAAGGGGGAAAGGGGAGGGGATCGAAGGGGGAAAGGGAGGAGAGGGGATCGAAGGGGGAAAGGGAGGAGAGGGGATCGAAGGGAAAGAGGAGCGGATTGAAGGGGGAAAGAGGAGAGGTGATCGAAGGGGGAGGGGATCGAAAGGGGAAAGGGAGGAGAGGGGATCGAAGGGGGAAAGAGCAGAGGGGATCAAAGGGGGAAAGGGAAGGGGATCGAAGGGGGAAAGGGAGGAGAGCGGATCGAAGGGGGAAAGAGGAGGGGATCGAAGGGGGAAAGAGGAGAGGGGATCGAAGGGGGAGGGGATCGAAAGGGAAAGGGAGGAGAGGGGATCGAAGGGGGAAAGAGCAGAGGGGATCAAAGGGGGAAAGAGGGAAGGGGATCGAAGGGGGAAAGAGGAGAGGGGATTGAAGGGGGAGGGGATCGAAGGGGGAAAGGGAGGAGAGGGGATCGAAGGGGGAAAGAGGAGAGAGGATTGAAGGGGGAAAGAGGAGAGGGGATCAAAGGGGGAAAGGAGAGGGGATTGAAGGGGGAAAGAGGAGAGGGGATTGAAGGAGGAAAGAGGCGAGGGGATCGAAGGGGGAAAGAGGGGAGGGGATCAAAGGGGTAAAGAGGGGAGGGGATCAAAAGGGAAAGAGGGGAGGGGATCAAAGGGGGAAAGGGGAGGGGATCGAAGGGGGAAAGAGGAGGGGATCGAAGGGGGAAAGAGGAGGGGAGGGGATCGAAGGGGGAAAGAGGAGGGGAGGGGATCAAGGGGGAAAGAGGAGGGGAGGGGATCAAGGGGGAAAGAGGAGGGGAGGGGATCAAGGGGGAAAGAGGAGGGGAGGGGATCGAAGGGGGAAAGGGGAGGGGATCAAAGAGGGGAGGGGATCAAGGAGGGGAGGGCATCGAAGGGGGAAGGAGGAGGGGATCGAAGGGGGAAAGAGGAGAGGGGATCAAAGGGAAAGAGGAGAGGGGATCGAAGGGGGAAGGAGGGGAGGGGATCGAAGGGGGAAAGGAGGGGATTGAAGGGGGAAAGGAGGGGATTGAAGGGGGAAAGGAGGGGATCGAAGGGGGAAAGAGGTGAGGGGATCGAAGGGGGAAAGAGGAGAGGGGATTGAAAGGGGAGGGGATAGAAGGGGGAAAGAGGGGAGGGGATCAAAGGGGGAAAGAGAGGGAAGGGGATCGAAGGGAGAAAGAGGAGAGGGGATCGAAGGGGGAAAGAGGAGAGGGGATCGAAGGGGGAAAGAGGGGAGGGGAGGGGATCGAAGGGGGAGAGGGGAGGGGATCGAAGGAGGAAAGGAGGAGAGGGGATCGAAGGGGGAAAGGAGAGGGTATCGAAGGGGGAAGGAGGAGAGGGGATCGAAGGGGGAAAGAGGAGGGGATCGAAGGGGGAAAGAGGAGAGGGGATCGAAGGGGGAAAGAGGAGATGGGATAGAAGGGGGAAAGAGGTGGGGTGGGGATAGAAGGGGGAAAGAGGGGAGGGGATCGAAGGGGGAAAGAGAGGGGAGGGGATCGAAGGGGGAAGAGAGGGGAGGTGATCGAAGGGGGAAAGAGGAGAGAGGGGATCGAAACAGGAAACCTCCTGCTGATTACCACCTACCGCCCTCCCTCAGCTGATGAATCAGTACTCCTCCATGTTGAACACCACTTGGAAGAAGCACTGAGGGTAACAAGGGCACAGAATGTACTCTGGGTGGGGGACTTCAATGTCCATCGCCAAGAGTGGCTCATTAGCACCACTACTGACCGAGCTGGGCAAGTCCTGAAGGACATAGCTGCCAGTCTGGACCTGCGACAGGCGGTGAGAGAACCAACACGAGGTTAAAAACCTACTTGACCTCGTCCTCACCAATCTACCTGTCGCAGATACAACTGTCCATGAAAGTATTGGCAGCAGTGACCACTGCACAGTCCTTGTGGAGACGAAGTCCCATCTTCACACTGAGGACACCCTCTGTTGTGGAGTATTTTAAACCAACACTCGACACAAGGTTTTCGGATCGATAGTCAAGTTGTCTTTATTACACCGGTGGGGAGACAGTCTGCTCTGTCTTTAGCCAGACTTCTCCAAATTGTTACAGCAAACACTACATTTTTATACATTAAAATACACATGGCCATCTCATGCAAAATTCATTCCTGCCATCTGATTGGATCTTGGCCCGCATGCACCTTCACGGATTGGTTACAAATCTTAATGTCAACATGTGTAAGCTGTCTCCTCAACCAATCACTCAAACTGCTGAATGCTAATTAAAAGATACCTTGGAATGTGACCTCGGTAATAAAGCTGTTAAAGGCAGTTGAAATGTTGGACATCCTGTCTCCACTTAGTTGCTTTTTTTTCTCTTCAAAGGTCAGCTATCTTGACCGCATCTTTATAGATGTGGGCTTTCATGTTAGCACCTGTCTTTCTTACACCATTCAGTGAAACTGCCAGCGATGTCATTTTAACTCTTTCCCCACTGCACCCTCCATCATATTGTGTGGCACTACCACCGTGCTAAATGGGATAGATTCAGAACAGATCTAGCAGCTCAAAACTGGGCATCCATGAGGCGCTGTGGGCCATCAGCAGCAGCAGAATTGTATTCCACCATAATCTGTAACCTCATGGCCCAGCATATCCCTCACTCTACCATTACCATCAAGCCAGGGGACCAACCCTGGTTAAATAAGGAGTGTAGAAGAGCATGCCAGGAGCAGCACCAGGCGTACCTAAAAATGAGGTGCCAACCTGGGGAAGCTGCAACACAGGACTACATGCATGCTAAAAAGCGGAAGCAGCATGCTATAGACAGGGCTAAGCGATCCCACAATCAATGGATCAGATCAAAGCTCTGCAGTCCTGCCACATCCAGTCGTGAATGGTGGTGGCCCATTAAACAACTAACGGGAGGAGGAGGCTCCTTGAATATCCCCATCCTCAATGATGGTGGAGCCCAGCACATGAGTGCAAAAGACAAGGCTGAAGCATTTGCAACCATCTTCAGCCAGAAGTGACGAGTGGATGATCCATATCGGCCTACTCCTGAGGTCTCCACCATCACAGAAACCAGTCTTCAGCCAATTCGATTCACTCCACATGATATCAAGAAAAGGCTGAGCACACTGGATACAGCAAAGGCTATGGGCCCCAACAACATCCCGGCTATCGTGCTGAAGACTTGTGCTCCAGAACTAGCCACGCCTCTAGCCAAGCTGTTCCAGTACAGCTACAGCACTGGCATCTATCTGACAATGTGGAAAACTGCCCAGGTATGTCCTGTCCACAAAAAGCAGGACAAATGCAATCTGGCCAATTTCCGCCCCATCAATCTACTCTCAATCATCAGCAAAGTGATGGAAGGTGTCATCGACAGTGCTATCAAGCAGCACTGACTCACCAATAACCTGCTCACTGATGCCCAGTTTGGGTTCCGCCAGGACCACTCGGCTCCCGACCTCATTACAGCCTTGGTCTAAACATGGACAAAGGAGCTGAATTCCAGAGGTGAGGTGAGAGTGACTGCCCTTGACATCAAGGCAGCATTTGACCGAGTGTGGCATGAAGGAGCCCTAGTAAAACTGAAGTCAATGGGAATCTGTGGGGGGGAGGGGAGGGGGGAAATCTCCACTGGCTGGAGTCATACCTAGCACAAAGGAAGATGGTTGTGGTGGTTGAAGGTCAATCATCTCAGCCCCAGGACATCACTGCAGGAGTTCCTCAGGGCAGTGTCCTAGGCCCAACCATCTTCAGCTGCTTCATCAATGACCTTCCCTCCAACATAAGGTCAGAAATGGGGATGTTGCTGATGACTGCTCAGTGTTCAGTGCCATTCACAACTCCTCAGATAATGAAGCAGTCCATGCCTGCATGCAACAAGACTTGGACGATGTTCAAGCTTGGTCTGATAAGTGGCAGGTAACATTTGCGCCACACAAGTGTCAGGCAATGACTAACTCCAACAAGCGAGAGTCTAACCACTGCTCCTTGACATTCAATGGCATTATCATCGCCAAATCCCCCACCATCAACAACCTGGGGGTCACCATTGACCAGATACTTAACTGGACCAGCCACATAAATACTGTGGCAACAAGAGCAGGTCAGAGGCTAGGTATTCTGCGGAGAGTGTATCACCTCCTGACTCCCGAAAGCCTTTCCACCATCTACAAGGCACAAGTAGGGAGTGTGATGGAAAACTCTTCACTTGCCTGGGTGAGTGCAGCTCCAACAACACTCCAGAAGCTCGACACCATCCAGGACAAAGCAGCCCGTTTGATTGGGGGGGGGGGGGGGTGGAAGAGAGGATCGAAGTGGGGAAAGAGGAGGCGATAGAAGGGGGGAAGAGAGGAGGGGGGATCAAAGGGGGGGAGAGAAGGTCAGGAACTTGGGGGGCAGGGGAAGAGCACGGAGATAACAGTGGGGATGGGGGAAGAGTGTGATCCAGGTCCAAAGGTGGGGGGGGGAAAGTGAAACATGATCCAGATGGGAAGACGGATCACGTTCTCCCCCCCTCTGTTAGACGTAGATCATGTTCTTCCAACCTCATCCCCTTTACACCCACACCACGTTCTCCCTCTCCTCCCCCTAGATCTGGTTGATTTCTCGGAAAGCTTGGAGCGTGTGTGGCATTGGACTAGACGAAATCTGGAAGTCATAACACTGTCACTATTCGCTTCATACCCAATAGACCTGTTAACAATCTGTGACCCACACACAATGCCTCATCTGTGGGGAGGGGGGGGGGTGGGGGTGGGCGGGACGAGAAGGTCAGGAACTTGTTGGGAAGAGGTGAAGGTCAGGAACTCGGGTGGGGGAGGGGCAAGGTCAGGAACTTGTCGGGGGTCAGGAACTCAGGGGGGGAGGGAGAAGGTCAGGAACTCGGGGGGGGGGAGAAGGTCAGGAACTCGGGGGGGGGGGAGAAGGTCAGGAACTCAGGGGGGGGGGGAGAAGGTCAGGATCTTCGGCGGGGGGAGAGGGAGAATGTCAGGAAGCCGGGGTGGGGGGAGAAGGTCAGCAACCTGGGGGGTGGGGGGAGAAGGTCAGGAACTTGGGCGGGGTGGGGGTGTGGCTATGTCAGGAACTTGTTGGGGGGTGGGGGAAGAGAAGGTTCTAACTCGCGAGAGTGAGCTCCAGCTGTTCTCTGAAAGCAGTGCTGTGTGCTCTGTCTGGAGCCTGGCAGTCAGAATATTGCAAAGTACTTGATTACTCAGGCAGACAGGGTCTAATTGCACATTCCAGACAAACTGCTAGGTGTGTCTTGTCCTGCAAGGGGACTAATTAGAAAACTGGTCTTGTCATCCAAGGGGACCAATCAGAACTTTGGTGTTGTAAATACACACTGCCAAAAGATTTTTCAACTTTCTCCTATTTCTATTAGCTACTTTTAATTTTGGTGTAATTTCTGCTGCTTGTTTTTCAAATATTACATAGCATTTTACATCACAGAGACAGGCCATTTGGCCAAACTGGGCGATGTCGGTGTTTCTGCTCCATAGGAGCCTCCTCCCACCTTACTTCATCTCACTCGATCAATATATCCTTCTATTCCTTGGAGTAGCGAGTTCCACATTCTAACCACTTTCTTAAGTAAAGAGATTTCTCCTGAATTCCCAATTGGATTTATTAGTGACTATCTTATATTTATGGCCCCTAGTTTTGGACTCCCCCACAAGTGGAAACATCTCTACATCTACCCCATCGAATCCTTTCATAATTTTAAAGACCTCTATCAGATCACCCCTCGGCCTTCTCTTTTCTGGAAAAAAGTGCCCCAGCCTGTTCAGTCATTCCTGTTAGTTGTACCTTCGCAGTTCTGGTATCATTCTTATAAATCATTTTTATACTTTCTCCTGTGCTTCTATATATCCTTTTTGTAATATCCTCTTTCTATCTGTGGGTCCGCAGCAATGAGAATTCGGAATTATCAGCAGCTGGCAACAATCTGGGTGTAATTCCCGCTGTCTGGATATAGACGAAAATGAGAAGTCGCACAACACCAGGTTATAGTCCAACAGTTTTATTTGAAATTACGAGCTTTCGGAGCTCTGCTCCTTCGTCAGGTACAGTGAGGGAATACAAATCGGTTACAAAGTATATATAGACAGAGAACAATGTGTCTGCAGAGATACAATCCGTCAGGGAGGCATTACATCAAAGACACAGCAGAGTACAGCTAAGACAATGAGGTGGGTCACAGGGGGTCCAACGTGTCAAATGCTGCAGTCTGCAGTTAAGCTTTTTACTTTTTTTAAAAACTGGAAATCACATCTGTGAACCAGACAATGATGTCGAGTCACGTCCTGTAGCGTGACATGAAACCGAGATCCCGGTTGAGGCCGTCCTTATGGGTGCGAAACTTGGCTATCAGTTTCTGCTCGATGATTTCGCCTTGTCGTGTGTCTCGAAGGCCGCCTTGGAGAACCTTGGAGCTCCGAAAGCTCGTAATTTCAAATAAAACTGTTGGACTATAACCTGGTGTTGTGCGACTTCTCATTTTTGTCCACCCCAGTCCAACATCTCCGCATCATGGATATAGACAGTCAGTCTCTGTCAACTCAGATTTGTGTTTTATTTATTTCAGGAGGAACTTGTCGGAAGAGGAGGTAGGACATGCTCTTTACTGAAACTCTACACAGTTTGGTGAAATAGCTCGGAAAAGTGCTTCTGTTCAATTTATAACCAATTGTTTAATATTTGCAGGATTAGCGAGGAAGGCAATAAATAGTCAGTCATGGGCAGATGCCGCCCTGTCTATCGAAAAATTCAACGGCCCTTTACCGTGTGCAGTGTGGAGAGAAATGCTGGATGCCATTAACCCTGGTAAAACTCATATAGGTTCCTTTGTCTTGATTTTTATCTCATCATTTGATTCGTTATACATATATCAAAGAGAGATCTTTAAGTACTAAGTAGTTGCAAAGGAACGCGGTTGAAAAACGGCCCTGAATGGAATTAAAAAGTGTTATTCACGCACCAAATCCACCTTCTAAAAAGCTTCGCCTTCAACTAGTCAGCTGAAAATGTCAGCTCCCCAAACATGACCAATACAACAGGGGACCCTCCTCAGGTGAAACACTGCCTCCAGAACCCATCGATACTTTGCAAACATCAGGAAGAGGAAACCTTGGCTTTCCCAGCGGAACCTTTCCTCCTCTACAATACTCATCCTCCTGCTCGTGTGTCATACTCATGCCCATGACCAAGGTTGGGACAGGAAGACTGGGAGCGAGGCTTTGTTGTCTGCCTGTTGAGGGAGTAGTGGCGAGGAGTATGACAAGATGGCTCTAGGGAGCTCCTTTGCCATCCTTGGCCATCCTTTGCTCTTTCTCCCTCAGTCTCCTCTCTTCTGCTGTTACGAAACCCAGGCAGAGAGGACCTGCGGGAAAGAGGGAGGAGGACAGCAGCAGTATGTTTGTGTGTGTGTGTGCTAGGCTGTTGGAGCAGAGCCTGGTCTCCAATTGTCTTGGATCCACTTGCCATTGGACCAAGACCTTGCTCTGTCAAGCCCGTGTGGTAGCTGGTGTGCAACGGCCACCCCACGTTAAAAGAATTCACGCACAGGCATCTTCCACCCTTTAAAATGAAGTTCGGGACCTGGAACGTCAGGACCCTCATGGACAACCCCAACAGTGACAGAGACTGTAGGTCCCGCATTGGACTCATCAGTCACCTAAGAACTCATTTTTAATGTGGAAGCAAGTCATCCTCGGTTCCGAGGGACTGCCTCAGAAGAAGAAGAGGCGAGGAGTGTGGAGTCAGCTGGTGCTCACCTGTCCCTTTGTGTAGATCAGATTTGTTTTGCCTGATTATGTGTTGGGTGTTTGTTGAGATTCCTGGATATAATTTTGTTGATGGGCTGTATTCAGGGTGATGTCGATTTGCTGTGTCCAGGGTGGTTTTTCTGTTGGGGTTGTGGCGGGGTCTCTGAATCTGGGGGCTGCCCGGTTGTTCCAGTTTTGTTTGTGTTCCTGGTCAGGCTGTTGGACAGATCAAGTTGTGGGCTGCTGCTTCTTTATCCCCTTGTTTCTTTACTTTTCCCCCTTGAATTATTTATTCTCTTCCCTTCCTTAACCTTTTCCCCATGGTAGCTCTTTTCCTGCCTCCCTCTGCGGGATCTGTTCTTGTTCCTGTTTGGTTTTAGCCCCCAAAAGGCTAAAAATACATTGGGTTTTTACAGGATAATTCATATCCAGACCGTATGACATACAGACAGATCATACAGTGACCGTGAGATCACTGGTACAGACAAATCACACAGTGACCATGAGATTACTGGGACAGATCATACAGTGACCGTGAGATCACTGGGACAGACAGATCATACAGTGACCGTGAAATCACTGGGACAGACAGATCATACAGTGACCGTGAGATCACTGGGACAGATCATACAGTGACCGTGAGATCACTGGGACAGACAGATCATACAGTGACCATGAGATCACTGGGACAGACAGATCATACAGTGACCGTGAGATCACTGGGACAGATCATACAGTGACCGTGAGATCACTGGGACAGACAGATCATACAGTGACCGTGAGATCACTGGGACAGACAGATCATACAGTGACCGTGAGATCACTGGGACAGATCATACAGTGACCGTGAGATTACTGGGACAGACAAACCACACAGGGACCATGAGATTACTGGTACAGACAGATCATACAGTGACCGTGAGATTACTGGGACAGATCATACAGTGACCGTGAGATTACTGGGACAGATCATACAGTGACCGTGAGATTACTGGGGACAGATCATACAGTGACCATGAGATTACTGGGACAGATCATACAGTGACCGTGAGTTTACTGGGACAGATCATACAGTGACCGTGAGATCACTGGGACAGACAGATCATACAGTGACCATGAGATTACTGGGACAGACAGATCGTACAGTGACCGTGAGATTACTGGGACAGATCATACAGTGACCGTGAGATTACTGGGACAGATCATACAGTAACCATGAGATTACTGGGGACAGATCATACAGTGACCGTGAGCTTACTGGGACAGATCATACAGTGACCGTGAGATTACTGGGGACAGATCATACAGTGACCATGAGATTACTGGGACAGATCATACAGTGACCGTGAGATTACTGGTACAGATCATACAGTGACCGTGAGATTACTGGTACAGACAGATCGTACAGTGACCATGAGATTACTGGGACAGACAGATCACACAGTGACCGTGAGATTACTGGGGACAGACAGATCATACAGTGACCGTGAGATCACTGGGGACAGATCATACAGTGACCGTGAGATTACTGGGGACAGATCGTACAGTGACCCTGAGATTACTGGTACAGACACATCATACAGTGACCATGAGATCACTGGGACAGATCATACAGTGACCCTGAGATTACTGGTACAGACACATCATACAGTGACCGTGAGATTACTGGCACAGACAGATCATACAGTGACCCTGAGATTACTGGTACAGACACATCATACAGTGACCGTGAGATTACTGGGACAGACAGATCATACAGTGACCGTGAGATCACTGGGACAGATCATACAGTGACCGTGAGATCACTGGGACAGACAGATCATACAGTGACCATGAGATCACTGGGACAGACAGATCATACAGTGACCGTGAGATCACTGGGACAGATCATACAGTGACCGTGAGATCACTGGGACAGACAGATCATACAGTGACCGTGAGATCACTGGGACAGACAGATCATACAGTGACCGTGAGATCACTGGGACAGATCATACAGTGACCGTGAGATTACTGGGACAGACAAACCACACAGGGACCATGAGATTACTGGTACAGACAGATCATACAGTGACCGTGAGATTACTGGGACAGATCATACAGTGACCGTGAGATTACTGGGACAGATCATACAGTGACCGTGAGATTACTGGGGACAGATCATACAGTGACCATGAGATTACTGGGACAGATCATACAGTGACCGTGAGTTTACTGGGACAGATCATACAGTGACCGTGAGATCACTGGGACAGACAGATCATACAGTGACCATGAGATTACTGGGACAGACAGATCGTACAGTGACCGTGAGATTACTGGGACAGATCATACAGTGACCGTGAGATTACTGGGACAGATCATACAGTAACCATGAGATTACTGGGGACAGATCATACAGTGACCGTGAGCTTACTGGGACAGATCATACAGTGACCGTGAGATTACTGGGGACAGATCATACAGTGACCATGAGATTACTGGGACAGATCATACAGTGACCGTGAGATTACTGGTACAGATCATACAGTGACCGTGAGATTACTGGTACAGACAGATCGTACAGTGACCATGAGATTACTGGGACAGACAGATCACACAGTGACCGTGAGATTACTGGGGACAGACAGATCATACAGTGACCGTGAGATCACTGGGGACAGATCATACAGTGACCGTGAGATTACTGGGGACAGATCGTACAGTGACCCTGAGATTACTGGTACAGACACATCATACAGTGACCATGAGATCACTGGGACAGATCATACAGTGACCCTGAGATTACTGGTACAGACACATCATACAGTGACCGTGAGATTACTGGCACAGACAGATCATACAGTGACCCTGAGATTACTGGTACAGACACATCATACAGTGACCGTGAGATTACTGGGACAGACAGATCATACAGTGACCGTGAGATTACTGGGGACAGATCATACAGTGACCGTGAGATCACTGGGACAGAGAGATCATAGTGACCGTGAGATCACTGGGACAGACAGATCATACAGTGACCGTGAGATTACTGGCACAGACAGATCATACAGTGACCCTGAGATCACTGGGACAGAGAGATCGTACAGTGACCGTGAGATCACTGGGACAGACAGATCATACAGTTACCCTGAGATTACTGGGGACAGATCATACAGTGACCATGAGATTACTGGTACAGACAGATCATACAGTGACCATGAGATCACTGGGACAGAGAGATCATACAGCGACCCTGAGATTACTGGGACAGACAGATCATACAGTGACCGTGAGATCACTGGGACAGAGAGATCATACAGCAACCCTGAGATTACTGGGACAGACAGATCATACGGTGACCGTGAGATCACTGGGACAGAGAGATCGTACAGTGACCGTGAGATCACTGGGACAGACAGATCATACAGTGACCCTGAGATTACTGGTACAGACAGATCATACAGTGACCGTGAGATTACTGCGACAGACAGATCGTACAGTGACCGTGAGATTACTGGGACAGATTATACAGTGACCGTGAGATTACTGGGACAGACAGATCATACAGTGACCATGAGATTACTGGGGACAGATCATACAGTGACCCTGAGATTACTGAGACAGACAGATCATACAGTGACCGTGAGATTACTGGGACAGACAGATCATACAGTGACCCTGAGATTACTGGGACAGACAGATCATACAGTGACCGTGAGATTACTGGGACAGACAGATCATACAGTGACCATGAGATTACTGGGGACAGATCATACAGTGACCGTGAGATTACTGGGACAGACAGATCATACAGTGACCATGAGATTACTGGGGACAGATCATACAGTGACCCTGAGATTACTGGGACAGACAGATCATACAGTGACCGTGAGATTACTGGGACAGACAGATCATACAGTGACCCTGAGATTACTGGGACAGACAGATCATACAGTGACCCTGAGATTACTGGGACAGACAGATACAGGAGGACTCATGAGGAAAAGTTGTAAGTGTGTAGTTCGAATCTGCTTATGCTGGTCGAAGCTAGAACTCCAAGTCCCACTGAGCTTTTGTGTGTTGTACCATTTATCGGCCTTGAATTTCTGCTAGTTTGCGCTGATCAGCGCATTCCGGCCAAACCAGCGCAAACGATTACAGAATTTTAAATGCAAGTTATATCAAGCATAAATCGAGTTTCCGATATCTTTATCGCTGGTTTAAGAAACATTGTGCTGGAAATTGGCCCTGCCCGCAAAACTGATGAGCCGTTAATCAGCCCTCTCAGGTGGACGTAGAAGATCCCAGGGCACTATTTCAAAGAAGAGCAGGGGAGTTATCCCCGGTGTCCTGGCCAATATTTATCCCTCAATCAACATCACTAAAACAGATTATCTGGTTATTATCACATTGCTGTTTGTGGGAGCTTGCTGTGCAAAAATTGGCTGCCCGCGTTTCCTACACTACAACAATGACTACACTTCAAAAGTACTTCATTGACTGTAAAGCACTTTGGGATGTCTGGTGGTCATGAAAGGTGCTATATAAATGCAAGTCTTTCTTTCTTAATTTTTCTCCCAGTCTCTGTGACCCTGGATGTGGAAACAGCGCATCCATTGCTCGAGGTGTCTGAGGATCTGCAGTTTGAGATGGATCCGGACCTGGAGGAGTCTCCCTGACACTGAGAAGAGGTTCACAAACTGGTTCTGTGTGCTGGGATCGAAGCAATTCACATCGGGAATACATTGCTGGGAGGTAGAGGTGGCGGGGAATTGGAGCTGGAGACTGGGAGTAGCCACAGAGTCTGTGGAGAGGAAGGGAGTGTTCAGTGATACCGGAGGATGGATTCTGGACCAGCGAGCGGGTTGAGGAGGAGTTTAATCATCCCCTCTCCCCACCAGTCAGATCCCCGGGAAGGTGGGAGTTTATCTCAGTTATGAGTTTGGGACAGTTTAATTTTATAGTGTGGACATCAAGGGCTGGATTTTGATACTGGGGATGTGATGGAGGCGGGACTCCCACTTTTTGGGTTGTAGACCCGCCTCCATCGACTTGTGGCCAACCCACTGCATTTTCACTTGATTGACCTTGTTGAGCCCGCCCAGCGAGCTCAGCAGGCCAATTAAGGGCCACCCGGCAACAGGTGACGTCACAGATTGACATTTCATTTGTCAAGAGCTTTTGACAGATGAAATATCAGCGTCTGACAGCTCTGTGAAGCTGTCAAACACTGACGATCTGTCTTCTAACTTGAGTCCTTCCTCTCAGGCTGAGTTAGAAATCATTCCAGCACAGAAAACAGAGGCTGCAGTTTTTGACAGCTCCACGGCCATTCTGCTTTCTGTGCCGGTGAGATTTCTGACTCCCGAGACCTGAAGGGCTGACACCTGCAGGAGGAAGTTAAGGTAAGTAAAACTTTTTCCCACTTTACACTTACCTTACACACTTACCTCTGCACACATGCACCCATCACTCACCTGCCCACCGGACATATCGACCCCTCCAACCCCTGCAGACCCACGGTCCGCCTCGCTAACTTGGCGTGGTTGGGACCGGTCGGGAAGCCCACATTTCACGCATCAAAATAGGGATTAGGCAAAAAACTGCCTGTTAACTACCTGCTAACAGGCAGTTAATTGTCACTGATCCCCTTCCTGCCTTGGGGAGGCAGGTCCCAGCACAGGTCGGGTACCCGCCTCCAGCGAAACTGGCATGGAGGCGGGTTGGGGGCGGGATGGGTTCGGGACCCCCGAATCTGCAACTTTAACCCCCCACACGCCTCCAAACCCGCCTCCACGGGTCAATGAAAATCCAGCCCCAAGTCTCATCTCCACAACTTCACTGGGAATAAATTCACGGAGAAACTATATCCTATCTTCTGGATTTGGGATTAAACCAAGTGTCTGAGAATTTGCTCCAGTTCTGTAAAAGGGCCAGCCGGCATCATCCAGGACATCAGAAGGACTTGACCCCGCATGATTAGGGTTCGGAGCAGAGGTTGGGGTCGGGAGTTAGAAACCGGCATTGACAACAAGTTGTCACTAAACGTGTGCCATTTAATTTCCAAATTATGCATTGCAAAATCAAAATAGGACTGTAAATAAAACCAATACCAATATAAATGTCAGAAGACTAAAATAAAAAGTAAATATCTTGTGTCTCTCCTTCCTTCATTTGCTCCCTGCTTCTGTCAGTCAAACTACCCATTCCTGTCCTCCATCTCTTCATCCGTTTCCCAGTCTGTACCTGTGATTTCTTGTGTGTTTGCATTTTTCACTCTGCACCCAGAACATAAAAGCCTGAGGGGGAAATCCAAATATTGAAGGGAGAAAATAGTTTGTTTCCAGGGAGTCTGGGGATATGCTCATTGTAATATTTAAATTTTTACATTAAAGATATTTTTTTCTATTATTTTAAGCAGATTTATTTATATTAGATTGTTGATCTTAAAAAGGAATATAAAAGTGGTAACTGTATTTTCAACACACCAACCAGATCATCAATTCCTCCAAAGTTATCACCAGTCACCATCCCACACCCAGTTCCCACCATCCAAATTCATAAAGGTACGCTGCCCCCGCCAGACCCAGTTCAGATACTGCAACCCATCCAACAAACTCACATTTTCAGAGACACTATACCCTATCCAACTCCCCACCCCTTCACACACACACTACCCATCCAATTCACCACCCTTTCACAGACACTGTACCCATCCAACTCCCCACCCTTTCGCAGACACTGTATTCATCCAACTCCCCACCCTTTCGCAGACACTGTATCCATCCAACTCCCCACCCTTTCACAGACACTGTACCCTATCCAACTCCCCACCCTTTCACACACACTGTACCCCATCCTTTCAGACACTGTACCCATCCAACTCCCCACCCTTTCACATACACACTGCACCCCATCCTTTCACACACACTACCCATCCAACTCCCCACCCTTTCACACAGACACTGTACCCATCCAACTCCCCACCCTTTCATACACACTGTACCCTATCCAACTCCCCACCCTTTCATAGGTGGGCTGGAATTTCACAGGGGACTTGGCATCACTGGATATTTTGAAGAGGGGTAGGGCACTCTCCCACTCCGAGCAGCCACGACTGGAGGAGGTGGGGGGATGCGTCACCCATCAGAAATCCCGCCAGTTCCACCTCATTCCGAGTGCAAACTGCTCCTCCATGATGCCAGGGGTACCACTGTACCAAGACCAGCTCCATTGTGGAAATGGAGCCCATATCTGCAGCAAATATTGCAATGATAATAGCTGCTAGGAAAGTGAAAACATTAAATCCGTCAATGTTTTTCCAATTTTGATGCATTGTTGTCAAAATACCCCCTCCCCCCAAACTTTGCAGGAAAACTGGCACTGCAAAATTCCTGGCACTCTACGTTCTCACCCCCACATTATTCTGGCACTCTGCTCCCTCTCACCTCCGCATTATCCTGGTACTCTGCTCCCTCTCACTTCTCAGTCCATCCTGGCATGGTTCTTCCACACCCTCTTCAACCTGCCATCTTATCCATTAAAACCTAGTTCAAGCTGGGACTCATCTTCCACACCCCTTTTCAGACTGGCACTCTTTTCCCCCCTTCAACCCCCTCACTTCAAGCAGACACTCCCCCACCCCCCAAGTGTTCATGCTGAGACTCTCCACACTCCCTCAGTTAATACTGGCACTCTCCTTCTGATCCCAGCTTCTGCCCATTTCCCTCTCCCCTTCCTTGCCATGCATTTCCCCCTTTTAGAACAGCTTCTTGTTAACTATAACCACACAAGTGAAACTAGGATCAAAAGATTGAGTACTTTCAGTCCCCTATGAAAGTAGTTTATATGGTTTAAAATGAGTTGGATATGGATGGAAAAACTATGTAATGCAGAAATGTATGTATAATTGTTGTTAAAAAAGTAACATTGTTTTTAAAATGGTAAAAGGGATAATGGCCGTAAATTTTGTAAAGTATGGAATAATTTTCATTATTATGGTATACTCTGATCTGTGACTTAAGTATACAGTATAACATTTCAGATTGTGCTGCTTTTGTCAAATACATGTAGCGTATGGGGCAGGCTAGATGGACCAGTTGGTCTTTTCCTGTCCGTCATTTTCGTATTCGCAATGGGCTCAGTTCCAGTTTTCTGTGCCCACCACTTCGAGCCATTGACTGCCTAAAATCCCTTACCTACATACAAAAAATCACACAAAGAATGCATTATTAAATACCAAACACACACTGCTGTTACACAGCATTATGATTCTGTAACCCAGAGAGATAACCTCTTGTGCAAAAATACTCTGGATTCCAGACCCAGGAATGGAAAAGCTCTCAAAATACATTTATGATGTATATCCCTTCATACCCCTAAACCTTCGAATAAAAGTCACCATGCTGGAATATGCCCAGTAAGCTGCATACTTTATGTAGCCGTATCAAATGATATTTTCCACAGTTGGCAGAATACCACGCTCTCTAACCTCCAATGAATTGCAATTGAAATCTCAAAACACTGCTGCACCCCTCTTCCCCATCCAAAACAATAAAAATCAAAAATACACCTGTGAACTAAAGCAGAACAGCAAGAGGTCAAATGTGGTAGATTTCTCACCTCCACCCCCACCAAAACAAAACTTACTGGATGATTTAATTTCAGAATCTACTTTTCAAGTCATGTATTCTATTTATATAACCCATCCAAGGGTTTACTGAAATCTAATGAAGAGCCACAGGATAGATTTATTTTAACAGGTGAAGGTTTGGAACAAAATATTCAGTATCGCCCATTTAATTGCACAGGTCTAAAGTCCTCATTTTCCCTTTCTATTGATTGTGTAAATAGTTTGCCTCATTAAGTACTTTTTGATGTGGACCTAACCTTCCTACCCGAACAAAGTGTTCCTGCCCACTCAATCGAATATTTTGCTGGCTAATTCTTTCCAGCTCCTGTTTTTCTTGGTTGCTTGTTGGTATAATATTCTCTATTATGTATTGTGAAATCCAACATTGGGCAAACCAATGTACAATCTGTCGAACTACATCCTACACTAACCATCTAACTTTATTGGTAAGTTAATATGAGTAACAAAAGGGAGAGGGCTTTTGCTAAATTTAAAAACACATAGTACAAGACTTTCAATCACCTCCTATCCCATAATGTATTATTTTTGAAGATTGAAATAATGCAGTAACGTTGAAGTAGCTGAATCTCAGAACTCACCCTTATCCTCACACTTAAAAAAAAAAACCCTGTAGCTTAGAATGAGAAATGTTGTATATTAAATTTGTATAACTTATTTTTTTTCAGTTTCAAAATATTGAGTTGTCACCATTTATGTGGGAAACAAAAGTTTTACAGTTTGTGGCGAACCTTGTTTATGAAAGAAAACTGTCCATAGCTGGAGATGAAAGCTGATTGATTGCCTTGTAGTCACTCATGGTTACCCTCCAGTCACCCTTTTTGCACCTAAACTGATTATCAAAATAAAAAGTGAATTCCCTCTTTCAACAAGCAAATTAGTTGAAGGCTATGTGTGCATAGAACCACGTTAGGCAGATAGTTCATTATAGCACTTGTTACACAAATTCTGGTCTGTAGATAACTTCTTGGGTTCAGTGGCATCAGTTGCTCCTGGAACTGGTTTGAGCATCTTGCTTTTATATAAGAGTTGTCTCACATTGCTCTATATCTACAGAATAGCAAATATTAAAAAAATATCCCCCAGTAGCTTAATGTTGGAACAGGCCCATTTTAGATCTCCGCTTATTCAGAGAAATCATTTCATACTGTATGCAGTGCATTTCCAGGTTCATGGAAAGCTGTAGATATATAGTAGATGCAAGCAGTAGCGATGAGTCACAATGGCAACATACAGTTTTTTGTGGTTAGCCCACACCCACTAAAAAAAGGGTTGAACTTGGCCAAAATTTCATACGACCCTGACAGAGAACACTTTGATCCCAAGTCCCAGAGGTGATAGGCCAGTGTCAAACCCACAGCTGTTGCAAAGTAGTTATTTAAAAAAAAAGTAGTTTTCATCTGTGGTTCTTTACTTGTGTTCTTACTGCTTTTCTGTACGTTGCAATACAAATATCTTAACTATAAAAGGTGGTAATGTTTCTTGTACTCAAGGTATGATGCCTATTTTTCCAAATTTGTATCCAGACAAAACTGCTTTTCCCTTTAGTAATCTACAGTCTAACCGATAACTTGTCATAATGCCCTTGTTGCATCAATTCATTTCTAACAGTTGTTCTCAAACTGGGGTCCACGAAAAACCCCCAATCGGTGATGGAGCGAGCCGGTTCGGAGCAGCCGGGTGCTGCTGAATGGGGCGGTGAATGGTTACCATAGCGGTTGCAGCAGCAGCTGTGCATTGCAGGAAGAGAAGAAGGGAGGGAAAAAGACTGCGCGCCAGCAACAGCCACAATGCTACCGCCAGCAACAGAAGTAGGAGGCGGAAAAATCGCAGGGCCAGCTGTTCGGAGAGGAACACACCGTCTGTAAACAAAGATCCTGTCCCGACTATCAGCCGGCTGCAGCAGCACCAGGATATGGCCAAGAAGAACAGGCCCCATAAGTTGGACATACATTACATTAGATCTGTCTGTCTACAGTCAAGGGCTGGCCAAGGAGCAAATCTGACCTAATAATCTGGGCAGCAGTTGAATACACTGAATAACCAATGCATCTGCAATTTAAAAAAAATCAATGCTTTAAAATCACTATCATTTTATACATACATACTTGAGGGATTCCCATTTTGTAAATGTCACCATAGCTATACTGCAATTCATTGTCAGAAGATCCTGGTACAGTATCAATACAAGGGGGCAATGATAATTTAGATGGGGGGATCCATAATTACTAATCCATTTGAAAAGGGGTCCTTCAACCAAAAATGTTTGAGAACTACTGTTCTAAACCTGTTCTTGGTTCTTGACCAGTCACTGCACAAATTGTGTGAATGATCAAATTAATTTTCATGTTGCAAAATTATTTTTGCTAAACTGAATACTACATTTCTAAACTAGAACTGTCTCTCAAAACCTTAACTGAAAGATCATAATTGCTTTAACCTGACTGGGATTCTGAACAACGCATCCATTTTTTTGGGCTAGGTTAAAGTCTCACTGCACAAATTAATACAAGTGGATAAGTGAGCACTGCTAAATAAATAAGTTCTAAACAAAAATGTCTAACCAGGCACATGTAACAACATGCAAATAACACAGAATACTGCAGCTCCTGCAGATCTAATAGTGGTTGTATTATGCCCGCTGCTTTAAAATCATAGGGTACACGTTCATTTCTCAAATTTGATACTTTATTCTTTACACAAATTACAAAATATAGCAGTACAGGAAACTCTCTTTTAACCGGCACCCAAATAACTGGAAATCTCTCTTAACCGGCAAAATTCTTGAGTAGGTAACCGGGGTTTTCCTTCAACTCTCCTTTAAAAATAACTTTAAAAAAAACCCCGAGGCGTTTGCCTTGTATCGGAGTGTGTAGATTGGGAGGGGAATGTGCAGCCCGGGTAGGCAGCGGACACGACAGATGGTCAGCTGGTGGTCCCCGGGGAGACGGAGCTCCGAATGCAGGCGCATGTCAGTGTGTACGGGGCTCTCGTACGTTGGGAGATATAACTCTCCATTATCCGGACTGTTTGATTAACCGGCACCACGCCGGTCCCGGTTAATAAAGAGTTTCCTGTACATAACATATGGCAAAAATTTTAGCCCAACTTAACACTTTTCATTTTCTGCTAGAATATATATTTACATTCAATCAAAAAATAACTGTTTTGGTCAACAAAAGGATTGCTCATTGTTGGAAAAGTTGGTTTTACATTTTATGTTACAAACATTCAAATTGTAAAAACTGGAACCAGTCCCAAACAAAGTGACCGGAAACTCATGCAATACTCAGAAAATCCATTTGCAATTAGAAGGCTCAAGATTGACTTAACTTCCTCACTTCTTTCTCCATTTCCTACATGGCAGGGAAAAAAAAAAAAAATCAAGCAATGACATTCACATGTACTCGTTCTAAAATGTCACCATTATTATAACCTATCAAATGTTTCCCAAGAACAAATTTTATTCTTTGATAAATTGAGCTGAATACCTACTTCACACTTAAGGATAAAAAGACCAGATTTTCTTTTCTCTCCCCGACAGTGATTTCCTCACTAAGGTATGGTTCCACAGATGTCAGCTGTCCTCATAACTCTTCCAAGTATCTATCCTTCATCTGTTAGCCTTGACAGAGTATCAGTAACTTATCCAAGTGTGTAGGATCCTATGTTATCTGATGTCCACATGAATACTTCCAGTAGAGGTTGCTGTGTAATGTTTAGGATTGGGAACCCTGCCCAATTTCCCTCCCTATCCCAGAGGAGTTGAAGCCAATTCTTGCACTTCTGCCACTGCCCCAATGAAGACCAATTAACTCGTCCAAGACCATGTGGGGACCCGGGACTTACCTAGTCTGTATGACTCAGACTGAAACTTTACTTCTGAAACCATGGAGGGGAGGGAATAAGCGAAGGGAGCAAAAAGATTTGCAGCATTTTCCTCAATTAGCTATTGTTAAAGCCAATAATTACATCCAAATAAATTCTATAGCACTCGTGCACAAGATGTCTCAAAATACTTCACATCGAGAAGAGAAAAACAGTGGATAGCAAGCAGGGGTGAAAACAAAAAGGCAAATGGAAAAGGTTGGTGAGGCTTAGGAGGTGCAATGCAGTACATTAACGTGCATTTCTATGCCATCTTTAACCCTAAAACAAACGCCCAAGGTGCTTCACAAAAACATAAGCAGACAAAAACTGGCAGCAAGCCAATGGAGGAGATATTAGTCGCGGTGACGAGAAGCTCGATCCAAGAAGTGGGTTTGTAATTGCTTGACCGATAGAACTCAGATGGCGGTGGTACAGGGATGGTCATAAGACTGGAAATATATTACCAGTGGGTCTCACAAGGGGTCCGTTTTGGGACCTCTTGTTTAATATCTTCATAAATGATTTGGAGCTAGGGGCCGCAAGCGCAGTGGCTAAATTTGCAGATGATATAAAGCTAATGAAGGTGATATTCTCTCCATCATCATGAGCGCCTACTTCCAACTCCATAATAGCGCCCCTCTCCACCCTTGCCTCTGCTGCTGAAATCCACCTTCAGACGCGACTCTCCAATGACTGCTAGCCGGTCTCCCATCTTCCACCCTCCATTAACTTTAGCTCATCCAAAACTCTGCTACTCATATCCTAACTCACACCAAGTCCCATTCACCCATCATCCCTGTGCTCGCTGACCTACATTGGCTCCGTCAACGTCTCGATTTAAAAATTCTCATCCTTGTTTTCAAATCCCTCCATGGCCTTGCCTGTCCCTATCTCTGCAACCTCCTCCAGCCCTACAACCCTCCGAGAACTCTGTATTCCTCCAACTCTGGCCTCGTCCATCTCCCACTTCTCTCAGTTCCCCATTGGCGGCTGTGACTTCAGCTGTCTGGGCCGTAAGCTCTGGAATTCCCTCCCTAAACCTCCCCACCTCTCCTCCTTTAAACCTACCTCTGACCAAGCTGTTGGTCACCTGTCCTAATGTCTCCTCCTTTGGCTCAATATCAATTTTCATCTGATAATGCGCCTGTGAAGTGCCTTGGGATGTTTTACTACGTTAAAGTCACTATATAAATGCAAGTTGTTGCTGTTATAGAATGTAAAGCTGGACAGGATAACCTACAGGAGGGTTTGAATATACTTGAGAATTCAGCATACAGGTAGGCTCATAAAAAGTTAGGTCATGGGGACAAATAGCTGAATGGATAGCAAGTTGGCTAAAAAATAGAAAGAGAGTAGGGCTAAAGGGTAGTTATTCAGATTGGGGGAAGGTAGAAAATGGTGTTCCACAAGGATCAGTGCTGGAACCACTGTTATTCATAATTTACATTAATGATTTGGACTTAGGAACAAGTAACGCAATATCAAAATTTGCAGATGATACCAAACTTTGTGGGGGGGGGGGGTACAGCGGTGGGGTGGTATAGCTAACACTGAGGAAGAATGCAACATAATACAAGACGACATTAGAAAACTTGCAGACTGGGCAGTTAAGTGGCAAATTAACTTTAACACAGATAAATGTGAGGTGATGCACTTTGTTAGGAAAAATAGAAACATCACCTACACCTTAGAAAATAAGAAACTGAATGGGGTAGAAAAGCAGAGGGATCTAGGGATACAGGTGAACAAATCATTAAAAGCAGCATCGCAGGATAGCAAAGCAATTAAAAATGCTAACAAAGCACTGGGATTTATTTCTAGGGGTATAGAATTCAAAAGTAGTGAAGTTATGTTAAACTTGTATAGGACCCTGGTGATGCCGCACTTAAAGAGCACTGTGCACAGTTCTGGTCTCCATACTATAAAAAAGGACATAGAAGCACTGGAGAAAGTGCAAAAAAAGATTTACAAGGATGGTACCAGAACGGAGAGATTACAGCTATCGGGAAAGATTGAACAGGTTGGGCTTTTTTCTTTGGAAAAGTAAAGACTTAGAGGAGACCTCTTTAAAATTATGAATGGGTTGGACAGGGTAGATGTGGAGAAAATGTTTCCACTTGTGGGAGAATCCAAAACTAGGGGTCATAAATACAAGGTAGTTACCAATAAATCCAATAGGGGAATAAGGAGAAATTGCTTTACTCAGACTGGTTAGAATGTGGAACTCGCTACCACAGGAACTGATTGAGGCAAATAGATTAGATGCTTTCAAAAGGAAACTAGACGAGTACATGAGAGAAAAGGAAATGGAAAGATATGCTGAAAGGCTGAGATGAAGCAGATAGAATGAAAGGAGACCTGTGTGGAATATAAACACCAGCACAGACTAGCTGGGCTGAATGGCCTGTTTCTATGCTGTATAATCTATGTAATTCAAATGAAATTTAATAGAGAAGTGCAAAGTGCTTCACAGGGGGACAAAAAAAAAAATCTAGGAAGAGGCTATTACTTTAATGTAAAGAAAATAATGCTTGGTAGGAACAGGTGACTTTGGACCTATGGTTCCCAAAGGTTTCCACCACTGGTGGTTTTGCTCATCTCATGTCTGGGTTTGGACTAATCAATAGAGATTGATTGCCACAATTAGTTATCAACTCCATTGTTGTATCACGTGACTGCCAGGATGTTGGAAGGCACAGTAATGCTTGACTTGGTGGCTGACCACACCAAATCAAAAATGAGAAATTGCACAACACCAGGTTATAGTCCAACAGTTTTATTTAAAATTACGAGCTTTCGGAGCTGCTGCCCCTTCGTCAGGTAGAGGTACACCAAATCAGACTAGGTGCAGTCAAGTCTGAGGCCATCAGACTTCAGTGGGCACAGGTAGAACTTGTAGCAGGCAGGAAGGACGAGGGTGGGAGTGACTTGATGGGGTCAAGGGCCGAATGATTGAGCTGTGTAACAGATGGAGGGGTAGAGGGGGAATTGAGAATACAAGTGTATTGGTGAGGGAGCTAGGGAAGCAGAGGGGGGAAAAAATGTTTTTCCAGAAAGAGGATAGGGGTGGAGGTAGCCAAGAAGATATGGATAGTAATGAAGATGAGGAAGTTATTTGATATAATCAGTAAGTTCTATGTTCCTAAGAGACCTGAGGTAACAAGGCCTTGTGAGATGGTATGGGCAAGAGGGTGGCCATGGGTCTGGGAGTTGTTGTAAAGGGTGAGGTTAAGGAAGGAACTGGTGCCTCATTTAACAGAGGAAAACTGTCAGGGGCAGACCCTGGATAATTACTTATGGTACAAAGTACTCCCTCATGTATCAGGCTTTCAATAAAGTATAATGGTTAGCATCTGAATGGCCACCTGAAATTTTTATACTGTGTTCATTCGCAGTGAGGAACACAATAGTACTGTTGCAAGATTCTGTCTTTCCAAATTGGGTTGTTTCTAGAAAAAGCATTTTCAACTATATAACATTATGGTGAAGTCTTTACAGATTAGTCACTCGTGGTGTAAGTAATAAGATAATTCATTATGTTTTAATCACAAACAGCACATTAAAGCTATTAAATGTGAAGTCAGCCTAGATATAAATGTGAGTGGGGAATGCTGTGCTTCAAATTTAAAAGGCCCAGTAACTTACTTGAACTAGTATAGTCTTGTCAAACTCCTTACGATGATGGTAGATGCATTGACTGAGCACTGCATACAATTTTTCCAGCTGGAGTAGAGTGAATCCCTCACTTTTCTGAGTAACTTGTTTCCAGAGATTCTGAACGTGAACCACATTGAAGAACACATTTAGCAGTCAATGATGAATTCAGTATTTCAAAAGATTTTGCAGCATACTTGACTGGATTCTACATTTGTTTAATCTATGGAGTTAGAAAAACACAATTTCCCCACAGCTAGTGAACTGCACCAATAACATTACTGTTAGGAACATATTACAGGTGAGGGGTGGGAATAAAAGATACTGAAACTTCTGGACTAATGAAGGAACTGTAGCCAGTACACTCAATATCAACGGTCGCCATATAACAGAGTGCCTTATGAAAACAGCAAAATAGCTGATGTGGCTGATGCCTGAGAAAATGTCAGTTAATCATGCTTTATTTAAATTTCTGTTTTGTATTTGCTTACTGGAAAGATTTGGAAAAAGGATCAAATCAGTTCTATTATAGAGACACTAGTAAAATCAATTTATCAGGAGGTCAGGAACTTAAAGTTATTTTACTCAAAATTACATTTCTGCATTACAAGGACAAAACAATCATCAAATTAATGCTCCTTTCTGAGTTGAAGGCATCTCTTTGCATAGAGATAAGATTAATGCAGTTAATAGAACTAGGAACAAACCAATACAGAAGTTGTTTTAAGAATTGATCATTTCAAATAAAATGCTTAAGATAGCAATAGCCCATATACCACAACCTACCTTCAGCCTTTCATGATCTACATTTACAGGTGGAGCGTGTTCAGAAAGGACCTCCAATGCTTTCTCAACATTAATGTGCTGTTGCTGTTCCACCTGGACCCGCTTGCTGCGGGTCATACGGAACATTGAGCATTTATCTGTGTGGGGAAATATAAAATAGTAACACCTTCAAAATGGTGTTCCTCTTTTCTCTGGAACTTCTGCAATCATCTTTAAGACCTTCACTAATTTAACTCCCAAAAGCATTTACCACACCATTTATAATGCCAATTTATATACTTTCCATTCACAGCGTTATGAATAAGTTGCCAAAAATGTGTGGGCTAAAGACACCAAACACAGTATCTGGTTCAACCCCTTTTTCATGGTGTTGGGGACAAGCAATGAGCAGAAGTCAGCACTTAAGTGATGGGGGGCTAATTAGAGGAACACAACACAAATGTCCAGTCACCCCGCACTGCTGTTCTGCATATCTCTACAATGAAATGGCACTAGAAGATATCCTAGGCTATCTCTAGCCCACCTTCCTGGCTGGGGGAAGAGAGAGGAAGGAAAAAAGGGACAATACCCCTTTTACCATCTCTAGTGAGATAACACATCAGCCGAGAGTATGCAATATAAATGGAAAATGATAAGCTAAAGGAAACGCAGCAAATGTCTGCAAAGTACCTGACAAAAAAGAAAATCTGCAATTTATAGATAAAAAAGGTGGCACAGTGCGACAGATACCCACGTCCCAATTCCCAAAAGACATTGCCATTTCATTTGTGCCAGATATTGCTCAGCACTTTTCCACAAGAAAAGGCGAGAGTAGGGAGTAAATGAGCAAACTGAACCCAAGCCCACTGGCGTGCAATCACTCATATTGGGCCTCATTGTCAGACAGCTGCAGGCACCGGCTGGGCATCCCCAGGCAGCTCGCCGGTGAAGACCGCTGGAGTTTTGGGCCGTGGATGTAGGTTTTAAAGTGGGGGAGCGAGATCGGTGGCCAGTGGTGCCCCGTGGTACGGCTCCACATTCAGATAAGCCCATTTCAACAAACATAGTTTTGGTGGCGGCCTGCAGCGGTCCCTTTAAGGGCTACATGTAGATCTGGTTTTCCTGAACTCGGTTGGCCCGGTACTGGCTGCGTTCAGTGCAACCCAATTTTGCACAGGGGGCCATCAGCAGCAGTTAGGCCCCTTATTTGCATATTCCCAACATTGTGTTCAGGCACAGGCCCGAAACCCCTTTTTATTGTGCCGACACCAATATGGCAGGTGGCGCACTTCTGGCTTGTAATGAACATGTGCTTCCCGCCCTCAATATTTAGAAACTTAGGCGCTCATTTCGCACCTGATAAACGGGCATGGCACCATCGAATTTCTAGGCCCTACTCTCTAGCCTGACCTTTTTAAAAAAGTCAAATCAACCAAGCTTGCTGTTACTTTTTCCCTAGCATGAGCCCAACAAGCCCTGAATGTAAGGCACCTATTTTTACACTGAATTGATGGGGAAAGTTTAAAACCTGCCAAAAGTTGATGTTCAAGAATAGGATCAACTTGAGATGAAACTCATTAAGATAGCAAAGCAAATTATAAAAAAAAAAATGACCTGGTATTTATTTAGGGCGTTTCATGTCCTCCGCACTTCAAAGCCAATAAATTACTTCTGAAGTGTTGTCGCTGTTGTTACCTAGGCAAACACGGCAGCCAATTTCCGCACAGCAAGGCCCCACAAACAGCAATGAGCTAAGTTACCAACGAATTGGTTTTGGTTGGGGGATAAATGTTGGCCAGGGAACTGGGAGAACTCCCCTACTCTGAACAATGCCCTGGGATCTTTTACATCCACCTGTACCACATTCACTACTTTAGCCCCTTACTATGTAGGACTGAGCAGGAGACTTTACTCAGCCAATGCATGTATTTTTGAAATGTCTCTCATTTTGTTGCTATTCCATACTCGTGTACACAAGTTATTTATACTAATTTAATTATTCATGCGATTGAGTTGCTTACTTACAAGGGGGGAAAAAACACTTAAATATGAAGTTAAACTCACCAACACATTATTGATTTTCCATGCCCTATAATCTCCCACAATGTTCAAAAGACATTGGGCTAGTTCCTGTTAATACCACGGGTGTTTGCAAAAGCAGTCAAAAGTGCAACACGGACATTCATAACCACTCCACCAGGACATAATTACTCCCCCCATCCCAAGAAAAAAAGTTGGCAAAACAATTACTTCCATATATACAAACCTGCAGAATGATGCGGTTTATCTCCCTTCCTTTCCTTGTGTTCACTTGTCTCAAGTTGCTGGTTTTTAAGAGAATCTCCATTACCCAATTCACTTTCTTCCCATTTTGCTTCATTAGTAGAAATCAATTTCTTCTTGCATATGCTTTCACCAGCAGACATAAGTGCATCATCAGACTGCGGTTTAATAATTTCCTTAGTCAATTTCTTTTTTATTTTGCTACACCCATTATAGAGACGTTGCTTTTGCGGAGTTTCCATGGAGGAATTGTAGTCCGTCTGATCTGCACTTGAATCTTTGCGATTTTCTATTCCCTCAGTGACATCTTCGCTGTCACCATCCTCCTCAGATCTGATGTTTGGTGAAGGCTTCTTGCGTTTATTTTTATATATACCATGGTCCCATCGCCTAGATCTACAAAGTTTCTTCTTTGAATGAGCTACATAAACAAAGTATTCTGTTACTACATGCCAGAATAGCTATCAATACAATCTGGCTGGTAATCAATAGGTTTTCCCCCCTCACAGATATTTTATCATATACAATCATCCTTTATATTATGGATCATCATATATAAATAGGACAGCCCATTTTTATCAGTCACATCTAAACATTGACCAAAGTAGTAAAACTAGTTAAAATATACTTCTAAATTAAATTCATATAATTTAACATTTTTGGTATGAAACAGAGAGCCTTGCTAGTCTGTTTTAATAGGTGATGTCTGTAGATATTTCCCCCGCCCCCCACCGTAGCCCAGGAATGCTCAGTACAATTGTAGCAACACAGTCGAGATCGGCAAACTCAGCAGAGCCCAGGAAACAAACTTAGTATGCAAGGCTCCTGGCTATATTAGGCAGTGCATTAACAACTGAAGCACCAAGGGTGCGCGTCATGCAGTGATTTTCTTTGGTGGTATTTTTCACTGAATGTCTTACTAGAAATTACAGATCAGAGAGATGTATGCTCTGTAGTGACCAGGAATCTGTAATCTAATTTATATGGATTTCACCATTATCTAAAATTTTTATGAAGTGCTTGCAAACTGGCTTACCCTCACTGCTTTCATTCTATTTATTCTCAGATTGTAGTTCATGCCAATGCTGGTCTAGGTTTACAATACGGCAGTTGTGAGCAGCGAGGAATGTATTTTTTTTCCCTCTTGCATATTTTAATTAATTATTGCCACAAAAAATGGCTTCGTCATTATCTGCATCAGGGTGAAGATAAAAGACTGAAGTTAGTTATGATGCACGTCAACCCACAGGCTCCCCCACCAACGTGACTGATTGAATAGACTGGCAACACGCAGTGTCTAAGTTCTGGCAATTGTGAGGATCTTGGCACCGTACTTTGTTTCAATTCCAATAGTACCTGGGTCTATGGAGCAGAATTAAGCTTTAACTGCAAAATAGAATTTGCTGCAGAGCCAGTTGCTCCATGTGGTTTCTTGGTTTCATTTCTTGTTAAAATTTTAAGTATTAAACGTAGATTCAGTGTTTTCAAATAAGTCAAGATACATTAATTTGTAAGTTTACTGCGTAAACAACCCCCTTTTGTGGTTTAATAATGGTATATCTTAACTGCAAGTTTTATTTATTATCTAAAAGGAATCATAAGCGTTTCAAAATCACTTGCAATTCACTTTTTTGGTTTAGGTGTTTTTTCAGAATGATGTGTTATTCTGGCCATCTCAGGCATGTGCATCAGCATCACTGCTTTGGATGGGACACTGGTATCCATTCCTTTCTCCACAAGGTACTGACTCATGGGGATACAAGTCCACGCTGGTCACTCTCCAGTAGCTCATGCAAAATGCAGTCCTTCACATGCAAGCTTAGACAGTGAGTGTGGGCAGGCTATCCAATCCTGGGGATAGCGATGGGTGGACCTGTGGAGCAACAAGTGCGATAACTAACCTGTCATTTCTTCATGCAATCGCCATACACACACCTTCAAGTCAGGGCCACTGGGTAGTGGTCAATAAGCAGGAACCCTGGCTGATTTTCTCCTCTTGGTCTATAAGCACGTGGGCAATGCTACTGCCACCTAGCTGAGATGAGCTAACTGGGCACAGATCAGGAATTAAAGCTAAGACAATCTGGTCTGTATGAGTCAACTACATGCTGCCTTACCAATGTCTAAGTCATTGTGGGATAGCACAAGCTTTTAACATTTTGCAGCCACACTTATTAATGTGTAATACTGATATGTGGGATGAAAACAGTACTTCATTGCGATATCTGACAAACCATATACTGCAATCAAAATTGCTCGCATTAAGTTTATGCTTCTTACCAACTTAAAACACTTTAAAAACATGCTGCAGTTAAAATACCTCGGGGACAGTGCAGCATGTTTTCAAAATCATCATCAGGAGGGAAAGTCAGCTCCGGCTGCTCTCTCACAAACCCTCAAATGGACCACAAAACCGAACGAACAAAGTTTAAAAATCAGAGCAAAGAAAAACATTTAAAGAATGCAGGTTGATTTTAAAAGATTACAAAAACTCTGACAACACTTGCTTGTAGAGGTTGAAGGAGTGCTTGCAGCTACTGGCGAGGGCACTTCCACTCTTTGGTAGGAAAGTTCCAGACTTGGCTTTTTATTCTCTGTGGTGGAACTCTTTGGTAGCACGTGATAAAATGTGGGTGCAAATTTGGAAGAATAGCAGCCTACAATAGCAACAGTACAAGTGTAAAGATTTGAATACTATATGAAATTCAATATTCACATTTCCCCCCTTAAATGCAGAGTTTGGCATGACAGATGTTTGCGTACCATCAGCATTCAATTAATGTTAGCAAGCACTTGGGACTGCTTCAGGAACTTGACTGACAGGCTCTCCCATATGTCCGTATGTATAACAACTTGCATTTATATAGCGCTGTTAACGTTATAAAACGTCCCAAGTCGCTTCACAGGAGCGTTATAAAACAAAATTTGACATCGAGCCACATAAGGAGATTTTAGGGCAGATGACCAAAAGCTTGCTCAAAGAGGTAGGTTTTAAGGAGCGTTTTAAAGGAGGGGGGAAAGGCGGAGAGGTTTCGGGAGGGAATTCCAGAGCTTAGGTCCTTGGCAGCTGAAGGCACGGCCACCAATGGTGGGGTGATTGAAATTGGGGATGCTCAAGAGGCCTGAATTAGAGGAGCGCAGATATCTCGGAGGGTTGTAGGGCTAGAGGAGATTACAGAGATAGGGAGGGGGTGAGGCCATGGAGGGATTTGAAAACAAGGATGAGAATTTTAAAATCGAAAGTGACTGCTACTGCTACAAGCAATTGAAGGAACATTACTGCGGGGCAGACCATGTCAGCCATCCACTTTTATACGCTAAAGAAAATGACTGTACCTCTGTTCTTTCGAGATTCTTGAGTTTCTTCACAGAGTTTTTCAAATTCTTCATCAAGTTCTGATTTCATAATGGCATTGGCAGTGTCTTTCAAAGCACAGGCTCGGTGTCTGATCAGACGATCTAAGAGAGCAATATTATATTAGTCATTCTATAGAAGCAAAAACAAGCCAGCTTTTATTACCATTTTTGTTTGAAGGGGAGCAGGGCAACTCTTCAAATAAAAGATTATAATCAACCGAGTCTAATAAAGGTCCCATTTTTAAGATGGACTGCAGCCTACCAATTTAGAAAGAAATTTATCTGCAAAGCAACAGTGCACTGTTTAAGAGCTCCAGTCTAGCCACACCACAGAAACTGCATTGCTACTTGAACGTAACCAACACAGCTCACACTCCAGTATCATCCTCTGCATTTACCACACCCCCACCCCTCATGCCTAAATGGCCCTCTTCATCTCCCACAGAACAGATGCAGAGCAGTAGAAATAAAGATCAAGTCAAGGCACATTAGGTGAAAAATTCGTTAGAGACCACCTTGGGTCGCTAACATCACCTGGGCACTAAATTCAGTTTTAGCGCCCCAAGAGGCAGGTAGAGCACGAATTCAAGTTCTCCACTTCCTTCTTAGAGCACTAACCCCGAATATCGGGGCAGTGCGTTCTGCAGTGCTACGCACTGGGCCATGTAGTGCTGCCGCATGGAAGGGTTCCTCCCCTCTTTAAAGGGGAGGGCCCAAGCCCACAACTCTGCAGGGCCCTACCTGGACTACCAGGAAGCGGGCTGCCAGATCACGGCGCGGACCACGCGCTGAGAGATGCAACGGGCCGCGGCAAGTAAGTTGGCCGATCCCCCCACCTCCCCTTTACTTACTGCCCCGCGAACCTCCTGCCGCTCCGTTCCAGCCCCCTGAATCGGTCGCCGTCATCGCCCGGCGCAGATTCAGGGGGCGTGGGCCAATTTTGCTGGCGGGGCAAAAACGGAGCGCTGCGCACTGAATTTAGCGGGGAGTTGTTAGCGGTGCGTGCCCGGCCGAAAAGTCGTTTGCGCCCCGTTAGCGCACCTCAGAGGCACTAACTGGAGGTGCAAATGCACCAAATTTGTAGCCCATTATTCTTTGTATTTTGGAATCGCATCATGTTAAACAATTACTTAGGGTTTTATCCCCACAAATTGAAATATATGATGTGGACTGAATGGAATATCCCACTCAGTGCCTCTAAAATCCCCTCTCAACTTCCATCTTTTTAAAAATTCCTTCTCGAGATGTAGGCATTGCTAGCAACCCATACCTCAACCTATCTGTTGCTGAAGCCCTCATCCATGCCTTGGTCACACTGTCTGAGCCAACAGTCCACCCTCCATAAACTTCAGGTCTCCAAAACTCTGCCGCTTGTTCCTATTCTGCACCAAATCCCACTCACCCATCATCCCTGTCCTCACTCACCTACATTACTTCCCAGTTCCTTTTACTGTTCTCATTCTTGCGTTTAAATCCCTTCAAGGCCTTGCCCTTCCCTGTCTAACATCCTTCAGCCCGAGAACCTCTCGGAACGCTACATCTCTCTGACTCTCGCCTCTTGTACCCAACCCCCCACCCCCACTGGCGCCCGTGCCTTCAGCAGCCTAGGTCCTGTCCTCTGGAATTTCCTCCCTAAACCCCCCACCCTGCCTACCCACTTCCTTCTCAAGAGCCTCCTTAAAACCCACCTCTTTGACCAAACTTTTGGTCATTCCTTCAAATATCTTACTTCTTTGGCTCCATGTTCATTTTTGACTACACCTCTGAAGCATTTTGGAGCTTTCTCTACACTAAAGGCACTATATAAATGTAGTTTGTTGTTATTAAGATGCCAATCTCTTTTAAACTAGAAATATGCAGCCAGATCTGTTCAGTTAATATATCAGTCACTGGTTCAGAGTATGTGAATGTCAAATTCTGGAATTTTCACTGGTGTTCAGGGATTGCATTCAAGAGTTCTGCCAGTTTTCCCTATGATAATGGAACACCAGTGACCTTGCCTGCAATATACGAAGGGGCTGCCATTTCCTATAATCAGGGCCACTGGGTTGCAGGAACTGAGCAAGTCAAATTCCGTTTTTTTATTATATGGTATTCCAAAACTTTTAGCCACTTTTGTGGTGGATTGCATTCCACTATCCTGGATAGAATAGTTTAAAATCACCTTCAAGGTGGACTTATGTGACAGTGTAGAGAGTGAATTGAAGCATTGATGCTCTCCAATAGCTCAATAAACAGACCACTGTGGAATTGAACTCTACAGACCAGCAAGTTTCCATGTTCAGTCCTTAGTCTGTGCTAAAATCTTCGCTCAGCTGAGGTCAGGGGTGGTGTGTTATAACTAGCCACAGTGCCCTGGGGCCATTAAAGCAGCAGCCAGTGCTCCTGTACCTGGTCACTATCCAGGACCTTTGCTTGAAAGTAGGTGTGTGTATATGTCAAACGAGGTAGGATCAGGCTCATCTAACACATCCCACCCAAGCAAGATTGAATAGAGTGATGGCCATTCTCGCACAAGCCTGGATAATTACTATGTGTAAAGTACTAGGGACCGTGACACTGTATTCCAACATGGATCATCAGCCTCGAGTGTAGAGAAAGGCAGAGCAAAAGTACAAAGTGGGAGTGAATTGTTTTCATTAACTCAAGATTCTCTAATACAGCAAACATCTGCCATATCATTCACCGTTGCCATATTAATTTAAGATTGAAGATGATAACTATGAGTTTTAAGAAATGTTTCGCCCTTCTATTGACCATTAGGATCTTGAGTTTTGAGGCTTTTTCGCTCCTTTTCACGTCAAAAAAATGTTGTTCTGCTCTTGGATTAGAACAAAACCATGAATCGTAAACAAGGGAGGGGGAAAAGAACATAAGAATTAGGAGCAGGAGTAGGCCATTCAGTCCCTCGAGCCTGCTCCGCCATTCAATATCATGGCTGATGATCTACCTCAACTCCACTTTCCCACACTATCCCCATAACCCTTGATTCCCTCAGTATCCAAAAATCTATCGCTCTCTGTCTTGGATATACTCAACGATTGAACATCCACAGCCCTCTGGGGTAGAGAATTCCAAAAATTCACAACCTCCTGAGTGAAGAAATTTCTCATCTCAATCCTAAATGCCCACCCCCTTATCCTGAGACTGTGACCCCTAGTTCTAGACTCTCCAGCCAGGGGAAACATCCTCCCAGCATCTACCCTGTCAAGCTCCTTAAGAATTTTATACATGGATTCAACTTGTAATCATGACTGGCAAATACCTACTTTTGTTTGCTTCAGATGCCCAGGAAGACCAGCAAATTCACTAATATTCATCAGAATTCAATGAAATCAAGTGCAAAAATACTCTGGCAAAAGATAACTTTCTTCTAATGCAATTGGTCTACTCGCTACTAGTACTGTTTGGAACTGTACTGTACACATTATAGAAATAACTTCTGTATAATTGGAGGCTATAATTCATACTTAGGATCTTGCCAACATCCAGTTCCACACTTGTCTGATACAGGAACTGCACCCACTAAATTGGATTACAACTTTGGAACTTCTTCTGCAGTATTTGTTGTTCAATAGAATAGATTCACTCATTTGTTCCTCACCTGCAGGATCTCTATCAGGATTGTACTCCAGTGCATTATTGCAGATTAATTCTATGTCTTGAAGATACTCCTTTACAGTCATGTATTTGTGCTGGTCAATGTTTGACATCACAGTGGAAAGATCCATTGGTTGTTTGATGACAACGCAGTAATCTGGAACCTAACAGAAAAAAAAACAGTTGCAAGTCCTACATTTAAAGTAGTAATGGCATATTGGCAAGCAAAATACTTAAAATTTATTCTAGATGCAGCTGAATACATCAAAGTGCTAAATGACCAAGTGAACAGAACAGTACCCACTCCCAATACACCATCAGATTCATCATCATTATAATGTATTCTCACCTCCTTTATGGTGCACTAGGGTTGCATGCCTTATTTGAAATATGATCTTTAGGTACCTTCACGGCACCACGGGTGGCTCAGCTGCATTGGGGGGGGGGCAGAAGAAGAGTGGAAGAGCAATAGTGCTAGGGGATTCATTAGTTAGGGGAAAAGATAGGCATTTCTGTGGACGCAGGCGTGACTCCAGGATGGTATGTTGCCTCCCTGGTGCCAGGTCAAGGATGTCACTGAGCGGCTGCAGGAAAACTCTGAGGGGGAAGGGTGAACAGCCAGAGGTCGTTGTCCATAACGGTACCAACGACATAGGCAGAAAGAGGGATGAGGTCCTGCAGGCAGACTTTAGGGAGCTAGGAAAGAGATTAAAAAGCAGGACCTCAAAAGGTAGTATCTCCGGATTATTCCCGGTGCCACGTGCTAGTGAGTACAGGAATAGGAGGATAGAACAGATGAATGTGTGGCTGGAGAGATGGTGCAGGAGGGAGGGCTTTAGATTCCTGAGGCATTGGGACAGTTTCTGGGGAAGGTAGGACCTGTACAAGCCGGACGGGTTACACCTCAACAGAGCCGGGACCAATATTCTCACGGGGAGATTTGCTAGTGCTGTTGGGGAGGGTTTAAACTAGCTTGACGGGGATGGGCACCAGCATATAGGAGTAGAAAAGAGGAATAAGGTGCATAAAAGAGTGAGTGTGTTGGATAGTACTAGAGAAGAAAGTAGTACTAGAGGCAGAAGTAGTACCATATCAGATAGGAGCAGACTAAGAAAAATTCAAAATGGGTTTAGAATGCATGTACGCAAACGCACAAAGTGTGGTGAATAAGGTTGGTGAGCTACAAGCACAATTAGCCATATGGCAATATGATGTTGTGGCAATAACGGAAACGTGGCTTAAAAACGGTGAGGACTGGGCACTTAATATTCAAGGGTACAAGGTGTTCAGAAAAGATAGGGAAGGAAAAAAGGGAGGTGGGGTGGCAGTGCAGATTAAGGAAGACATTGTAGTGTTGGAAAGGGAGGATGTTCTTGAGGGGACAAGGATAGAATCCATTTGGTTAGAGTTCAGGAGCTAAAAGGATATGATCATGCTATTGGGGGTATTTTACAGGCCTCCAAATAGTGAGGGAGGTAGAGGAGCAAATCTGCAGGGAAATTGCAGAGATATGCAAGAGCTAGAGAGTGGTGATATTGGGGGACTTTAATTACCCAAATATAGATTGGGATAATGCTAGAGTAAAGGGAAAGGAGGGGGAGGAATTTCTGAAATGTGTTCAGGAGAATTTCCTTCACCAGTATGTTCTTGGCCCAACTAGGAAGGAGGCAATGCTGGATCTGGTGCTGGGGAATGAGGTGGGCTAGGTCGACCAAGTGTCTGTGGGAGAACACTTGGGTATGAGTGATCATCGTATCATAAGATTTAGATTAGCAATGGAGAGGAGCAAGGAACAATCTAGAGTGGAACTTCTAAACTAGAATAGAGCTAACTTCAATGGGATGCAAAAGGATCTAACCAGGGTAAGATGGAACCTTGAAAAACTGTAACAGAACAATGGGTGATCTTTAAGAAGATGTTCCAAGTACAGGCTAGGTACATTCCAACAAGAGGGAAGGATAAGGGAACCAAAGCAAGGGCTCCTTGGATGACGAGGGAGATAGAGAAGATGATGAAACAATAAAAGAGGGTGTATGATGCATGTCAGGTGAATTCTTCAAGGGAGAACCAGACCAAATACAATAAGTTGAGAGGGGATGTGAAGATGAAAATAAGATTGGCAAAGAGAGAATATGAGAGTAGAATGGCGGTTAACATAAATGGAAACCCAAAAATCTTCTACCGGCATGTAAACAGTAAGCGGGTAGTAAGAGGCGGGGTGGGGCCTATTAGGGACAAAGAACACCTGCTTAGAGGCGCAGGGCAAGGCTAGAATACTCAATGAGTACTTTGTTCTGGTGTTTGCTAAAGAGGTGGATGCTGACAAAATATCAGTAGAAGTATAAAGGGTAGAAGCAATGGAAGGGGTGAAAATTGAGAGACAGGATGTACTAGAAAGGCTGGGTATGCTTAGAGTGGATAAGTCGCCTGGTCCAGATGGCTTGCATCCCAGGTTGCTAAGGGAATTCTGGGAGGAGATAGCGAAAGGGCTTGCCATCATTTTCCAATCTTCCCTAGATGCGCGGGAGGTGCCTGAGGATTGGAACGTGGCAAATGTGACACCATTGTTCAAGAAAGAGTGCAAGGACAATCCTAGTAACTACAGGTCGGTCATGTTGAACATCAGTGGTGGATAAAGTTTTAGAAACAATAATGAAGGAAAAAATTAACAGGCACTTGGAGAGGTTTAAGCTCATTAAGAAGAGCCAACACGGATTTGTAAAAGGCAGATCGTGTTTGACTAATCTAATTGAATTTTTTGATGAATAGGGAGGATTGATGAAGGGAATGCAATGGATGTTGTCTACATGGATTTTCGGAAGGCGTTTGACAAAGTACCACATAGAAGGCTGGTTAACAAAATTGTGGCTCATGGAATAGGTGGGTCAGTGGCAGCTTGGATAAGGAATTGGCTTAAGGATAGAAAACAGCGAGTTGTGGTAAATGGCTGTTTTTCAGACTGGAGGATGGTAGACAGTTGTGTTCCTGAAGAGTCAGTGCTGGGACCACTGCTTGCGATATCTCTATCCCTCTATGAATTTCTAAATTTGCTGATAACACCAAACTTGGGGGTGTGGCAAACAGTGAGGATGATACCAATCGACTGCAACAGGACATAGAAAGGCTAGCAGAATGGGCAGACAAGTGGCAGATGGAATTTAATAGAGAAGTGTGAGGTGATGCATTTTGGCAGAAGGAACAGGGAGAGGCAATATACACTTAATGGCACAGTTTTAAAGAGTGTGCAGGGACAGAGGGACCTGGGAGTTAATGTGCATAGGTCCCTGAAGGTGGCGGGACATATTGAGAGAGTGGTTAGCAAACCATATGGGATCTTGGGCTTCATAAATAGAGGTATTGAGTACAAAAGTAGAGAAGTTATGCTGAACCTTTATAAAGCGCTGGTTAGGCCACACCTGGAGTATTGTGTCGATTTCTGGTCACCACACTTTAGGAAGGATGTGAAGGCTTGAGAGGGTGCAGAGGAGATTTACCAGAATGGTTCCGGGGATGGGGGATCTTAGCTACAAGGACAGGTTGGAGAAGCTGGATTTGTTTTCATTAGAGCAAAGGAGGTGGAGGGGTGATTTGATAGAGGTGTACAAGATTATGACAGGTTTAGATAGGCTTAGGCTAGACAGGGAAAGGCTGCTCCCACTAGTTGATGGTACAAGGACTAGGACACAGATTTAAGGTTTTGGGCAAGAGATACAGGGGGGATGCGAGGAAAAACTTTTTTACGCAGCGAGTGGCGAAGACCTGGAACTCGCTGCTGACGGAAGTGGTGGAAGCGGAGACACTCAATGTTTTCAAGGGGAGACTGGATAGGCACTTGAGGGGAATAAACTTGCAGGGCTACGGGGATAGAGCGGGGGAATGGGACAGACTGGATTGCTCTACAGAGAGCTGGCACGGACTCGATGGGCCGAATGGCCTCCATCTGTGCCGTTATGACTCATTCATCTGAGTTATTTAACATTTTAATAACTAGAGTTAATTTTTCAAACTGGCAAGTATGAACCCCCACCACCAGAGGAAACAAAATGACCAACGCAATAGTTCATTGTGCTATCAGGAAAATTAAGGCAAGATGGAGGTTGGCAGGAATACACAGCTGCAGACTTCTCAGCTCGTTGCATTCAAAATGGCAGCCACTTGCAGTAGACCGTGAAGATGTCTTACTGTACTTTCCTGTTTTCAGGTTGTTGGTGGTAAAATTGCACCATTAACAATTCTGTTACTACAATGACAAATTTATAACAAAAAATTGGCCATTTTACATAATGTATATATTTTTAAATGCTAACAAGTTTGCCTGTTGTGCCTCTAGGTAGCACTGTTACAGGAATTTCCCCAAGTTATTTTACACTTGGATGTTGAGGCGTCATGTGTTGCTGTTTAAAATATTTTTTGTACTAATGGCCTTCCATGTTAAATATTTGAGAGAGAAGGGGCTGAGCTAAAGAAGCCTCCTCCAATACTTCCACTGACTCCTTGTTGACTAGCTCACTGAACCCCCCCCCCCCCCACACCCACAAAGCCTTTAATCCCCACTGTACCTTCTCCCCCTGCCAAATCTCCAAGCCTGCTCTACCTTCCCCGTTCACCCCCCAAATCTCACGATTTTCTAACTTCCCCTTTCTGGTCTCCAGCATTGAAATTGACCTTGCCCCTGGTCCAATTATGCCACTTTCTCTCTAACGTCACACAATCTTGAGATGTCCCGAAGACATGAAAAGCGCTACATGAATGCAAGTTCTTTTTATTTTTAAACCTAAATACTTCACCTCGTCTTGAATCCCATGTGCAATGCCACAGGAGACAGACGGGTATTTTCTCGACTACAAAAAGGTCATGCAATTAATATCTGACCAATCTCTCATGGGACAACGTGCGCCATTAAAGTTCAGCAATTTATACCTCCTCTATATCGACAGGCTTGGTGAATGCTCTGAAGCGTTTGTCATTTGCCAGCCTGTGAGTCACATCCCGGAGGAAAAGCCTCAGCTCCCGTAAAGTGCCTTCCTCCTCCTCTTCCAGCTGCTTTACCTCCTCCTCGGAGAGACGTCGTGGTTCTGGTGGTGGTGCTACTGGAAGGACCTCCAAAGCCTGAAGGACTAGAGTGATTTTAAACTTACTTAATATTCACATAGTAGCTAGAGAACAATACAGCAACTGTGAAGCATTTCGAAATAATGCTTCACATTGCAAACTTGCTGCTTTCAATTTTCAACCTTAAAGTGTCAAATAAGCTGGACACAATTTCGAAGAAAAAGATTAAGACCATTACGTTCAAGTAAAATTCCCATCTAACATTTAGATTTGGGAGGCGAAACCATGTTCAAGGACTTTGAAGAGGAAAGGGAGGTTGGAGATGGGGCAGTAGTTTGCAAGGATAGAGAACATAAGACGTCGGAGCAGGAGTAGGTAATTTGGCCCCTCGAGCCTGCTCTGCCATTCAATAAGATCATGGCTGATCTGATCTTGGCCTCAACTCCACTTCCCTGCCCGCTCCCCATAACCCTTGAATCCCTTACCTTTCAAAAATCTGTCTATCTCCACCTTAAATATATTCAATGACCCAGCCTCCACAGCTCTCTGGGGAAGAGAATTCCAAAGATTCACGACCCTCCAAGAAGAAATTCCTCATTTCCAATTTAAAAAGGGTGCCCCCTTATTCTGAAATTATGCCCCCTAGTTCTTGATTCCCCCACGAGGGGTAACATCCTCTCTGTATCTACCCTGTCAAACCCCTTCAGAATCTATATGTTTCAATAAGATCCCCTCTCATTCTTCTAAACTCCAATGAGTATAGGCCCAACCTGCTCAACCTTTCTTCATAAGACAGCCCCTTCATCTCTGGAATCAACCTCATGAACCTTCTCTGAACTGCCTCCAATGCAAGTATATCCTTCCTTAAATAAGGAGACCAAAACTGTACGCAGTACGCCATGTGGTCTCACCAACGCCCTGTACAGTTGTAACAGGACTTCCCTACTTTTATACTCCATTCCCTTTGCAATAAAGGCCAACACTACATTTGCCTTCCTAATTACTTGCTGTACCTGCATGCTAACTTTGTGATTCATGTACAAGGACCCCCAGATCCCTCTGTACCTCAGCATTTTGTAATCTCTCCCCATTTAAATAATAATTTGCTTTTTTATTTTTCCTACGGAAGTGGATAACCTCACATTTTCCCACATTAAACTCCATCTGCCAGATTTTTGCCCACTCACTTAGCCTATCTATATCCCTTTGGAGATTCTTTGCGTCCTCCACACAATTTGCTTTCCCACCTATCTTTGTATTATCAGCAAATTTGGCTACATTACATGCAGTCCCCAAGTCATTAATATAGATTGTAAATAGTTGAGGCCCCCGCACTGATCCCTGCGGCACCCCACTAGTTACAGTTTGCCAACCTGAAAATGACCCATTTATCCCGACTTTCTATTTTCTGTCAGTTAGCCAATCCTCTATCCATGCTAATATATTACCCCCAACGCCGTGAGCTCTTATCTTGTGTAGTAACCTTTTATATGGCACCTTATCGAATGCCTTCTAGAAATCCAAATACACAACATCTACTGGTTCCCCTTTATCCACCCTGCTCGTTACATCCTCAAAGAATTCCAGCAAATTTGTCAAACATGATTTCCCTTTCATAAAACCATGCTGACTCTGCTTGACTATATTATAATTTTCTAAATGTCCTGCTATCACTTCCTTAATGATGGACTCCAGCATTTTCCCAATGACAGATGTTAGGCTAACTGGTCGATAGTTGCCTGTTTTCTGTCTCCCTCCTTTCTTAAATAGGAGTGTTACATTTGCGGTTTTCCAGTCCGCTGGGACCTCTCCAGAATCCAGGGAACTTTGGTAGATTACAAACAATGCATCCATTATCTCTGCAGCCACCTCTTTTAAGACTCTAGGATGCAGGCCATCGGGTCCAGGGGACTTGTCCACCTTTAGTCCCATTAGTTTGCCTAGTACTTTCTCTCTAGTGATAGTGATTGTTTTAAGTTCCCCCCCCCCCCCACCCCAATAGCCCCTTGATTATCCATTATTGGGATGCTTTTAGTGTCTGCTACCGTGAAGACCAATACAATATATTTGTTCAAAGTCTCCGCCATTTCCCTGTTTCCCATTATTAATTCCCAGACTCATCCTCTAGGGGATCAACGTTTACTTTAGTTACTCTCTTCCTTTTTGTATACCTGTAGAAGCTCTGTCTGTTTTTATATTTCTTGCTAGCTTACTCTCATAAGCTATCTTCTATCATTTTTTTAGTCATCCTTTGCTGGTTTTTAAAAAAATTTCCCAATCCTCTGGCCTTTCACTATTCTTTGCAACATTGTATGCTTTTGTTTTTAGTTTGATACCATCCTTTACTTCCTTAGTTAGCCACGGATGGTTCATCCTTCTCAGAGTCTTTCGTTCTCACTGGAATATATCTTTGCTGAGAGTTATGAAATATCTCCTTAAATGTTTGCCACTGCTTTTCTAGTATTACCCTGTAATATATTTTCCTAGTCCACTTTAAGTCTGCCTTCATACCTTTGTAATTACCTTTGTTTAAGTTCAGGACACTAGTTTGAGACCTAGCTTTCTCACCCTCAAACTGAATTTGAAATTCTACCATGCTATGATCACTCTTCCCAAGAGGATCCTTCACTTTGAGATCATTAATTAATCCAGCCTCATTACACATTACCAGATCTAAAACAGTCTTCTCCCGGGTTGGTTCCACAACACATTGTTCCAAGAAACCATCCCGTATACACTCTAAGAACTCTTCCTCACGTCTACCTTTGCCAATTTGCTTTGTCCAATCAATATGAAGATTAAAATCTCCCATGATTATAGTCGTACCTTTCTTACAAGCCTCTATTATTTCTTGATTTATACTCTGTCCTACAGTGTGGCTACTGTTTGGGGGCCTGTAGACCACTCCCACCAGTGACTTCTTACCTTTATTATTTCTTATCTCCACCCAAACTGATTCTATGTCTTGATCTTCTAGGCCAATATCATTTCTCATTACTGCACTGATCTCATCCCTTATTAACAGAGCTACACCACCTCCTTTTCATTTCTGCCTAGCCTTACAAAATGGCAAATACCCCTGAATATTCAGTTCCCAGTCTTGGTCACCTTGCAACCACGTCTCTGTAATGGCTATCAGATCATACCCATTTATTTCTATTTGTGCTGTCAACTCATCTATCTTGTTACGAATGCTGCGTGCGTTCAGATGTAGAGCTTTCAATGTTGTCTTTTTACCATTTTTCCCTACTCTGACCTCTCTTTCTGATGCACTCGTGTGTAAACGATCTGTCCCTTCCTGTCACACTCTGGTTATCATTACCCCTATCGCTACCCTGCACTTTTGCCTTCTCATTTTTCTTTGACTTTTTTAATTTCCGCTCAGTGTATTCCCCTCCCCCCCACTATTTAGTTTAAAGCCCCATCAAGGGTAGGGTTTTTTTTGTTGAAAGGGGCGATGATGGAAGATTTGAAAAGGAGGGGGACAGCACCCGAGGAGAGGAACTATTTACAATATTAGCCAGCATGGGAGTCAGGAAGGGAAGTTGGGTGGTTAGCAGTTTAGTGGGAATAGGGTCAAGAGAGCAAGAGGTGGGTCTCATGGACAAGTTGAGCTCAGAGAGGGCATGAGGGGAGATCGGAGAGAAACTGGAGAAAGATGCACGTTCAGGGCTAGGGCAGGAGGGAGCCTTGGTTTGGTGGGCTAGGAGAAGGGAGGGATGTGGCAGAGGCAGCTGAATGTATGGTTTGTCTTAGTACAAAAAAGTCCATTAGCTCCTCACACTTGTTGGAGGCGAGGATGGAAGGGATAGTGGAGAGGGGATTAAAGAGACAGTTGGTAATGGAGAACGGAAGCCATGGGTTATCTTTACATTCCAGGATGATCTTGCAGTGTGAACAGCTTTGCCAGAGGAGAGCAGGCCCCGATAATGCTTGATGTGGTTCAGCTAGATCCAGCTATGAATGGCTAAACCAGTTGTGTGCCATATACATTCAAGTCTGCACCCCTCTGACTTAATGGAGCAAAAATAGGAGTTGTACCAGGGAGGGAGGAAGGGTTTTGTTGGGGACAAGGGCATCAAAGGAGGAGGTGAGGGTGTGACTGAGCAGATCAATAGCTGCAGAAGTATTGTGGCAAATGGAGGGTCAAAGGCTAAACAGTTGGGAGTTTGAAAGTGCCGCTGTAAGTTGCGAGGGAGTTTATTCCAGGGGCAAACACAGAAGGAAGTAGGGTTGGAAGGGTAAAGTGAGCGGAGAGATGGCCTTGTCTGTGATTGAGACAATGGGAATATAGAGGCCACGTGAGATAGCAAGTTGAGGGGGTGACCATGAATATGGGTAGGAGAGTTTATATGGTGGGGGGGGTGGGGGTGGGGGGGCGGCAGTGAAGGAGGAGGAGGGCAGTGAACCCAGAAGAGCAAGAGTAAGTTGAATTGAGATGGAGTTTGAAATCACCACGGTTGAGAAGTCACTCGGTACAGATACGAAGGGAGGAAAGAATTAAAGATATCTGGGTGAGAAACTTCAGGAAAGCAGCTACCAATGACGTAACCTACCAGTCTTTTTATATATACACAGTTACTGTGCTTCCCTCAAATACAGGGCACCCTGCATCAAGTTATTGGATCTTTTGAGAACTACCATTTGTTTGAAATTCAACCAGAGGAATGGTATCTGAAACCTATTTTCTTTTACTAAGTACCACAGTCACATCTGTGTAGTGGCTCATATTGTAATTATTCCACTTCAGCAGCACAAGTCTTCGACTGACCAGCTTTTCTCTTGGATGATGGGGGTTTAGCAGCTTGTTTCAGTATCAGGTCTTCAAAGAACTTCTTTCTTTCTCCACAGCTAGGAAGCTGAACATTGAAAACTTCTCCGTAATGGCGAACAAACATCTCTTTTACCTTAAAAGATAAAAGGTCAATTAAAAAGCAGATGAGAGATTAGAATTAAAAACAGAAAATGGCTGGGCATCTTTTAGAAGGCTGAAACAGTCTTGAGGTTCAGAGTGCAGTTAATCTACAAGAGTGATATTCATTAACATGACCTAAATGCAAAGATTGTGTCACTTTTCTAACCACACTCCTACATAACATTTATTTAATAAATCTAATCAAAACGTTGCTGAGAAATTTCTTTCCTTGCAATATTCAGATTATGTCACTGGATGAGATTGAGCCTATACTCTCTGGAGTTTAGAAGAATGAGAGGTGATCTCATTGAAACATACAAGATTCTGGGGGGCGGGGATTGACAGGGTAGATGCTGAGGGGTTGTTTCCCCTGGCTGGAGAGAACTAGGGGTCATAGTCTCAGGATAAGGGGTCGGCCATTTAAGACTGAGATGAGGAGGAATTTCTTCACTTAGAGGGTTGTGAATCTTTGGAATTCTCTACCCCAGAGAGCTATGGATGCTCAGTCGTTGAGTATATTCAAGGCTGAGATAGATAGATTTTTGGACTCTAGGGGAATCAAGGAATATGGAGATTGGGCAGGAAAGTGGAGTTGAGGTTGAAGATCAGCCATGATCTTATTGAATGGTGGAGCAGGCTCGAGGGGACGTATAGCCTACTCCTGCTCCTAATTGTTATGTTCTTATGAAGTGCAAAGCAAGTACCACGATGAAAGTACTTAACCATTACATTCAGTGAGAGAAAGATCAAAAAGGAACACCACTATCAACAAACCCTACACATATGTTAGAAGAATAGCTGGAACACTATTTGTCACTAGTGAGGACAAGATACATTTCTCTTTTTTTTTTAAATCAACCCGATACAAGCCATCAGAATGAACCCTCATTCAAATGTCACAATCTAGCTCAGATTAAACAAAATAGTTAATACAAAATGTACAGGATTTCAGTTACATGAAAATTCACCTCTTCTGCCAGCTCACTGTGCAGGACATCACATGTTGCCAGTAGCAAGACTGGGGTAAATGAGGGAATGTCTTGAAGTAATGTAATGAATGTAGCTCTCAAGGTGTCTCCAACTGATTCCCACCACTGATCAATGTGAGGAATATACACTATACTTGGGGCGGTCCTTCGAGCTTCTCGGAACAGCTAAAAGGCACAAAATAATCGTGTAAAATAAAAAATGCACACAACAGGCACAACAATCCTTATAATCTTCACAGATCTAAAAATTAATTTTAATTACTGGCAATAGAAAATGACACATACATTACTAACTTAATGAGAATATGATATCTACATCTCCAATGAGCAGCAACACCTGCACTTTGCTCCTGCAGCTCCAGATTTGGACTCTCTCAGGGCGGAAACAAAACTCACTTGAATCTTGGTTTCTTTACCTATATATCCAACAAGACTAGATGCAATTTATTAAAACTGATCTGATGTAGTTTCCAGCAGTTCTGTGGATGGCAGTGACTGGAGTCACCGCTGGACGGTGGGGGAGCAGTAAACTACTTCTGCTTGGCCCTTCCTGTTCAACCTATCCAGAACATTAAACTGCAGGGCTGAGACCAGCCTCGATCTGCTCTCTGCTAGACATACCTTGTACTGGATGCTAGGTAGGAGTTGAAGATATTGTGGGTAAATCAGAACTGCTGCATTTTCTTTATTTAAAAAAGAGACATCGTCTGATATTTGCTTAAAAAATAGCCCTTTCCATTAGTCTTTTCTGGAATGCTAGTGAGAAACCCAATAACCTCAACTTGGCACATCAGTGGAAGATAAAGCCTTGAGTTGTCATCCTGTGTTGAGGGTGTTCATTGTCAAATGCTGCACCAGTTGGTGTACGAGAGACTAACCAAAACCTTGTTCCTCACTCAGACCAGTAGCTAAGTGAAAGTGGATACTGTAGTTTGTTCACGCAAAAATCTCAACCAATGCTCTGCACCTGCAAACACCCAATGTGTAATTTTCTTCCACTACACTGCTTTGGAAATTTGCCTTCCGTGGAGATTGGGAGCCTTTCCATAATTTCTTTGAACATTACATATTGCAGGAAAGGTAAATGAAACGCTCCTCAGTTTTCAAAGGGGACTCTCCAGAGCCAGTTGGGTTTCAAAGCCACTGCGCCAGTTTGATACAAATTCCTCTCTTCCCTGCCCGCCCAAAAACTGAAGTAAAACCCAAACAAATGTTGTAGACGGGGCAATTTAAAAACAAGCACTTCTTCAAAAACGCCTTCTATTTAGAGGAGAATGGAGACACCTACCTTCAAGATGTTTACTTCACCCATTTCGTTCAATTGTGCTTATCCCATTTAAATATAAAGAACATAAGAAATAGGAGCAGGAGTAGGCCATATGATCCTCCAAGCCTGCTCCACCATTCAATAAGATCATGGCTGATCTTCTACCTCAACTCCACCTTCCCGCCCTATCCCCATATTCCTGGATTCCCTGAGAGTCCAAAAATCTAGCGATCTCAGCCTTGAATATATTCAACAACTAAACATCCACAGCCCTCTGGGGTAGAGAATTCCAAAGATTCACAACCCCCTGCATGAAGAAATTTCTCTTCATATCAATCCTAAATGGCCGACCCCTTATCCTGAGACTATGCCCCCTAGTTCTAGACTCTCCAGCCAGGAGAAACAGCCTCTCAGCATCTACCCTGTCAATCCCCCTCAGAATTTTATACGTTGCAATGAGAGTATTCTTCTAAACTCGAGAGTATAGGCCTAATTTACTCAATCTCTCCTCATAGGACAACCCTCTCATTCCAGGAATCTATCTAGTGAACCTAGATATAATTTGCAAATGTTTTTAGCACAACTGTGTCTGACTGGGAAAATATTTTTTTTGTTCTCATACCGAATCAGACCATGGCAGCAAAGTGTGTGACAGGTAGAATGGCAAAGTATGTGCGCGCATGTGGGGTTACGGGGGTAGGGTGGGATATGTGTACTGTGGGGATTAAAGCAGGGACAGGGTACTGGATTTGGATGATCAGCCATGATCGTATTGAATGGTGGAGCAGGCTCGACGGGCCGAATGGCCTACTCCTGCTCCTGGATTCTATGTTTCTATGTGAGTGGGGAAGGAGCGGTGTAAAACAAAAAAATGTTCCCATGCGACCCGGAGGATCTGTAAAAGTGACTCTTTTATATAAAAAAGAGCTCCAACAGGCATCTATATTGGTGATATGCAGTACCTGCAGTGTTCTGCAGAAAAGGATATAATGGCAGATCCCTGGTGGAAAAAATGCAACATTACAAGGTGAATGCCTCCACAAGGGTGACTTTCTAAACCTATTCTGGAAAGACTGAATTGAATTTAAAAATAACTTCCATCATGTTCCCACAAAAATGTACATCCAGATCATTTCAACTATACATAATCTTACCAATGCGCAGGTTTCTTCAGGTGAAGTGGCACTGACGCCATACAATCCTGGAAGATCCAGGGTATGCACCGCGTATTTCTCCAAGCTGTGAAGTAGTGCGGGGGCAAGATGTGAACTCTGACCTGAACCCGGTATCCCAGCCAGCAGTAGCCTTGGTCTGTAAGAGGTTGGTTGGTGATAGGCACACCTAATAAAAAAAAGTGTTTTTTTTAAAAAAATGAAAGGCCAGACATTCATGCATGTTTACTGCTCGACTTTGAAAGGCATGCTTACAATATTTACAGCAAGATTTCAGCACAAAAAGAAAAGAAAAATGAAAATGTCATTCAAAGACAAAGTTTTGGGAATTTTGTTTTAATGTCAGTAAAGGATATGTTAAAGTGTAGTGCAAGAATGAGGGGAGAATAGCAAGATTGATGTAGGATCTTCAGTTGACACTCCCTCAGACTGTTGCTAAGTTGTGAGGAGTGATACAGATAGCCCTAATCTTCCAAAATGTCGCTTTACAAACCGGTCACCCAGTGGATCACAGAAAAAGACATACTATTTCTGTGTTTTACTGTTGATCTCCCATGGCATTGCACACTTGGAGTCATGACCAAGTGTAATCTTCAGGTTAAGTGGGGTTAGAGGGCGGGATATGTAAATGAATCCCTACTTTAAAGTGATACATTTGTCCTTTTAAAAAAAAAATGTTATAAATTATGTCCACTTTTATAAATGTAAACTGCCCATGTAAACTAGCCATACTACAATTTCACCTATCCATTCATCTGTGGTGGCAATGCAGCACCTCTGCTGGCAGGAGGGTATAATTACAGCGTGACGAGTTTACATAAGCAGTTTGCTTTGTAAAGAACGATCTTGCATTTATATAAGGCTTTCATGTCCTCAGGACATCGCAAAGCACTTTACAGTAAATGAATTACCTTTGAAATGTAGTCACACGTTTTGTAGCGAAACATGGCAGCCAATTTGCACATAGTAAGGTGCCACAAACAGCAATGAGATAAGTGCACAGTTAGTCTGTTTTTGGTGGTGTTGGGATAAATGTTGGCCAGGACACCGAGAGAACTCCCCCGCTCTTCATTGAATAGTGCCATGGGATCTTTTACGTCTACCTGAGCAGACAGACATGGCCTCGGTTTAACATCGCATCTGAAAGACAGCAACTCCAACAACACAATACTGCACTGAAGTCCCGGAATAGTAAAAGTGGACATGGGAATTCATCGTGGAAAAAGTTCACAGAAGGTGTGCGTAGATGTAAAAATTTTTTTTATAGATAAAGGACAGATTGGCAAAATTCATTGAAGAGAAATTAGAAAATGAATCTCCAAGTTTACTACTTAAATTTTGACAACATATATTGATTAAAGCTTTAAATGCTGACCATTCTGTAAGTTTTAGTTAGTTATATTTACCTCCATTTCCTTCTTTTTAAATACAAGTTTCTCACCTTCTCACTAAGTCTCCAAAAACTATTTTTGCACCATTTGTGAGCCAACTCCCGAGAGGCCTCCCAATTTTGTAACCCCCCTCAAGTGGTGCAGCCAAGAGAAAAATCATGGACCGAGAAAACCCACATGTGCGGAAGTAAAGATATTCTACAGAATATAACGGAAATGTTCTTACCTGGTGTAACAGAGGAAGGACCCATTATGTCCCTGCTTACTGGGTGATTTCTGAAGTGGTCCAATTTCATAAACAGACGGACCTTCATCATCACTGTAGATGCCATCATTTAGTATATGACTTATTCCATCTGGTTAAGGAGAAATCACATCAGTTATGTTCAAATGATTTTAGGGAGCACACGAGGCTATAAAAAGTTACTAATAACCAAAGAACTAGCTGGCGATAGCCATCAGCCGGAGTGGAAAGTGGAAATGGGTGTGAATGAATATTCTCCCAGTTATTAGCTCAATACTTTAACGGGTTGTTATACATTCACATATTTAGAAATGAGGGAGTCAGTAGCTTTCCCATTTAAAAAAAAATCATCAAAGGGGAGATCATAGTAATTATTGGATTAAACTACGAATAGACTGATAGGTGGCTATGGATAGCATAAAACACTTGAAGCAGGTAGAATAACATTCCATTTTTAATTAGTGATGCCTGGGAGGGAAAGAATGAAGGGAGAAGTTTGGGGCACTTTTTTCACACACAGGATTAGAATGTGGAATATTTTGCCAGAAGTGACAATTGAGGTAGAGACTAGAACATCAATAGAAAGAAAATTGCATAATTATTTCAAAATGAAGAATTTTACAGGATATAGGGAAACGACAGAGTGGAGACTTCCCAAGAACCAGCAGCAGCCTAGGCACAATTGGCCCCCTCCTGTCCTAGAATTTCCATGATTTTAAAGAGCTTGGCATCCTATTTACAGCACAAATCTTGCAGTGCTAAAACGGAGGAAGTGAAGTTTGAGGCACAAATTGGAATCCTGCTTTTTGAGCCAGGATCACTATAAACTGTTGTAGACAGCAAAAGAAAATGTGGTTGTCCCCTGCAGCCACACCTCCCCCCCACCCCCCACAACCCATATTACAGATAGTGAAAAGTTTTCACCTATATAGAGCTTCTCTGGACACTGGTAGGTTTCCTTTTACTGCCAGTCTATTCTCACTGTAGTGGTTATATTACTGGACTAGTAAACCAGAGAACGCAAGTTCAAATCCCACTACAGCAGTTTGAGAATTTGGATTCAGTTAAATAAAATCTGGGAATAAAAAGCTGGCATCAATAAAAGTGACCATGAAGCTACCAGATTGTCATAAAAATCCAACTGTTTCACTGCCGTCCTTACCCGGTCTGGCCTATGTGACTCCAGTCCCACACCAACATGTTGACTCTTAAGTGCCCTCCAAAGTGGCCTAGCAAGCCACTCGGTTGTCACAGCATCTAGAGATAGGGAATAAATGTTGGCCTTGCCAGTGACGCCCACATCCCGAGAATGAATTTAAAAAATACTGTTGCTAATATCACCCCATATGGTAAATGGAGTTTTAACAGCAGGGGTGGTTGCAATTCAAAAAGGTATAAAATTACTTTAAAAAGAGTTGGAACTGTAAAAAGGCTATATTGATCTGCATACAATTGACACTGGCAGCATACATAATAACCTCACCTATATTGAAGAAATACTATTAATGTTCAGTGGAAACAAACAAACAATACCCAAGGGGAGGAAAAGCTACTAATGGCTGTTATGTACACAGATGGGAGCTATTTTCCCCAACTCACACCTGCAGACAAGTTTCCAGTGCAGTTTGAAACACTGCCTTCCATTAAAAATGAACAGAGCCTGCCTGGAATGCACGTCTGCTGCCCCGTGATGTGTTCCCAAGCCTTTGCTTCATCTTTAACCTCTATGTTTGGGTGGGCAGCAAGTTAATATGCTGTAATTTCACCTCTGAAATTCTGGATCTCAATCCAACCTGGATTAAAGGGACCAGCTGCAACAATCCTACATGAAACCCATTTAGGCAATATGCACAAAAATGACAATCTCACTCAAAGGCCACACACAGATGGCTGGTGTAGGTGGTGAAAAGTTCATACTGGTGCAGTAAGGCTGCTCCTGAGGTGGAGCTAAAAGCAAATCATGAGGTAGAGGAGAGCGAGCATTTTATTCTGCATCTGCCCTTGCTGTACTTGATGCCAAGTGCCAAAAATGGAAAAATCTTCAGTTAACAAATATCCCTTACCTCACCAGCACAAAGCTTAAACTCTCAAAACCAAGACGACATTTATACTTGAGCACTGTACAGCTACTTAATAACCTCGATGGTGTCAGAACTAGTTATATTACTGGGTTTATTTCATGAATAAAAGGCATAAATCAGCGTATTGCAAGCACAACTGATTTATGAAGTCTATTTCATGACTGAAATAATCAAAATGGTTTATCTCTTTACTCAGAACGGTTAGAATGTGAAACTCTCTACCACAAGTGGTTGAGGTGAATAGCAGATGCATTTAAGGGGAAGCTAGACAAGCATGAGGGAGAAAGGAATAGAAGGATATGCGGATACAGTGAGATGAAGAAGGGTGGGAGGAGACTCATGTGGAGCATAAACACCGGCACAGACCAGTTGGGCCGAATGGCCTGTTTCTGTGCTGTAAATTCTATGTATGTAATTCTCACCAGTCTTGCCATTCTTTTTTAAATCTTGCTCTGCGTGTGGGAAAATCTTTTTCAATGCCTCCAGAATTTTACAGAAGGTGTTCTCCAGGAGCGGTCTGACAATAAACGACAGCGCTTGTCCAGGCGAGGCCACCATCCTCTGAGAAGCAGGCACGATCTTCTGCATGGCCATCACAAAATCTCGCGCTATGATGTTGATGGAAGATATATCTAGTTGCAATTTCTCATTGGTGACGTAAATCTGGGGGTAACGGCGGCGCAAGGCACACAGTGCTGCTTCAGCGCAGACAGATTTAATATCAGCACCACAGTAACCTATGGAACAAAACAGACTGGTGAGCTAATGCTCACATATTAAGCAGTATTGTTCAATTAGATAAATTCTTCTAACCACACACAATATTTAAGATTGTGGACAAGTGTACATATCCAGTTTATTCTTCAGTTATCCACTGTACCAGATTACTTACCTACACACTTTTCTGCCAGTTCTTGGAGAAATGCATCTGATGGCTTTGGATTCCAGTCCCTGGTATGGATCTTTAGAATCTCTTTACGGGCCTACAGGCAAATTGGAAAAGGGTCAGAAGACACAAACACAGAACAATTTCATGAATGCACTGTAGACAACTCATACGCCATTTCTAGTGAAAACTGACTTTATACTTCTGCAAATAGCATTGTTTTCAATTACTCTAAGAATCTAATGCATATGTTTGTATGACCTGAAAAGTGGGGGTTGTGTTTTAGACACCAACATGGCTATGGATTACAGCAGTTTAAGAAAAACAGTAATTTATAACAGGATAAAACTAAAATCGGTGCCACACAAGAACACAGTGAATAACAAACACAAATAAACTAAAAAAAGTGTACATTGACACTAGAGGTAAAACAGAAACTGCTTCCATACAATGTTTTAATGCCTCGCCCACGACCAGCAATCAATGGTGCACAGCCCATCAATCCCTTTTTAGTGCACACACTGGAACAAACCTTCCCTTTCCTCCAGCATGCTGTGAAAATCAAGTTCTCTTCAATGAAATTCTGCACAAGTAAAGTCAACTAAAGATTTTGGAAAACATAGGTCAACTGCTATCATTACCATAATCAAGCTAGCCAAAGGGTAGCATTGGTAAAGGTCTGGGGATTTGGCCAGCAGCATGGCTCTCTGCCATAGATGCCGAGTGACATTGAGAGACTCCAAAAAATAAACTTAGAGCAGTTGAGAGAAACCGCACAAGGTTGTCTTGCCAAAATATAATAAACTGCAGTATAAGTAAAAAAAAAAAATTGTACTGGAGAAATTAATGGGACTAAAAGCCGATAAATCCCCATGACCTGATGGCCTACATCCTAGGGTTTTGAAAGAGGTGGCTATAGAGATAGTGGATGCATTGGATGTCTTTTTCCAAAGTTCCATAGATTCTAGAACGGTTCTCGTGGATTGGAAGGTAGCAAATATAACCCCACTATTTAAGAAAGGAGGGAGAGAGAAAACGGGGAACTAAAGACCAGTTAGCCTGACATCAGTAGTAGGGAAAATGCTAGAATCTATTATTAAGGACGTGGTAACAGGGCACTTAGATAATAATAGGATTGGGCAGAGTCAACACGGATTTATGAAAGGGAAATCGTTATCTGTTAGAGTTCTTTGAGGATGTAACTAGCAGAATAGATAAGGGGGAACCAGTGGATGTGATGTATTTGGATTTTCAGAAGGCATTCGATAAGGTGCCACGCAAGAAATTATTAAACAAAATTAGGGCTCATGGGATTGAGGGTAATATACTAGCATGGATGGAGGATTGGTTAATGGACAGAAAACAGAGAGTAGGAATAAACGGGTCATTTTCGGGTTGGCAGACTGTAACTAGTGCGGTACCGCAAGGATCAGTGCTTGGGCATCAGCTATTCACATTCTACATCAATGAATTGGATGAGGGGACCAAATGTAATATATCCAAATTTGCTGATGATACAAAGCTAGATGAGAATGTAAGTTGTGAGGAGGATGCAAAGAGGCTTCAAGAGGATATAGACAGGCTAAGTGAATGGGCAAGAACATGGCAAATGGAATATAATGTGGAGAAATGTGAAGTAACCCACTTTGGTAGGAAAAATAGAAAAGCAGAGAATTTTTTTTAATGGAGAGAGATTGGGAAATGTTGGTGTCCTTGTACACGAATCACTGAAAGTTAACATGCAGGTACAGCAAGCAATTAGGAAAGCAAATGGTATGTTGGCCTTTATTACAAGAGCATTTGAGTATAAGAGTAAAGACGTCTTACTGCAATTATATAGGGCCCTGGTGAGACCACACCTGGAGCATTGTGTACAGTTTTGGTCTCCTTACCTAAGGAAGTATATACGTGCCATAGAGGGAGTGCAATGAAGGTTCACCAGACTGATTCATGGGATGGGGGGATTGTCCTATGAGGAGAGATTGAGTAGACTAAGCCTATATTCCTAGAGTTTAGAAGAATGAGAGGTGATCTCATTGAAACATACAAAATTCTTACAGGGCTCGACAGTGTAGGTGCGGGGAGGATGTTTTCCCTGGCTGGGGAGTCTAGAACCAGGGGTCAGTCTCAGAATAAGGGGTCGGCCATTTAGGACTGAGATGAGGAGAAATCTCTTCACTCAGAGGGTGCTGAATCTTTGGAATTCTCTACCCCAGAGGGCTGTGGAGGCTCAGTCGTTGAGTATATTCAAGACAGAGATCGATAGGTTTTTGGATATTAAGGGAATCAAGGGATATGGGGATAGTGCAGGAAAGTGGAGATGAGGTAGAAGATCAGCCATGATCTTATTGAATGGCGGAGCAGGCTCGAAGGGCCAAATGGCCAACTCCTGCTCCTATTTCTTATGTTCTTAATCCTCCCATTTTGGTAATCAGAAAGTTACTACTGTAGCTTTACATTAATCCATTAGCCAAGCCAACTTGCAAATAGAGCAAGCCACACACTTACGTCTTTGTCTGGGAGGCCAAAAAGAAATTCCCTGTCAAATCGTCCAGGTCTTCTTAAAGCAGGATCAATGGAATCCAGTCTGTTTGTTGCTCCTATCACCACAATCTCACCTCTGCTATCCAGCCCGTCCATCAGTGCAAGCAAAGTAGAAACTATAGAACTGAAGAACACTTAGAACATTAAAATTTCATCACAGCAGGCAGAGTAAAAATATATAAGCACTATAATTCAAGCCAAGACTTAAGTATAGAAGCGTATAACCAGGGGATCGAGGTTTCGGGTTTAATCAATAAAAATCATAATCATAAACATGCAGAATTTTGAAGTTGGCGTTTCTGTACAAAAACCAAATTAAAATCTGGGAAAAAAATGTGAACAAGGGTTCCCCATAAATCCATTAAAAAAAACTATCTGGACAATCCCACAGAAATTTATGATCAAATTGATCATCATGCTCTACATTCTTTTCTTGGTGAATAATGAGGTCCTACTTTTGACCGAAAGAAAAAGAACAAAAACTGAACTTGGTGAAATAGGGTAAGGGACAAAAATGGGAAAATAAATATCTAAATATGGAAAAACTTAATGAAAACAGGAAAGCCCATCTATTACTAATATACTCCTTTTCTTTGAAATATGCAACTAAAAACAATTGAACTTTTTCATACAAGAACATAAGAAATAGGAGCAGGAGTAGACCTGCTCCGCCATTCAATAAGATCATGGCTGATCTTCTGCCTCAACTCATTTTCCCACCCTATCCCCATATCCCTTGATGTCCAAAAATCTAGCTAGCTCAGCCTTGAATATACTGAACGATTGCGCATCCACAGCCCTCTGGGGTAGAGAATTCCAAAGATTCACCACCCTCTGAGTGAAGAAATTCCTCCTCATATCAGCCCTAAATGGCCAACCCCTCATCCTGAGACTATGGACCCTAGTTCTAGACACTCCAGCCAGGGGAAAACAACCTCTCAGCAGCTACCCTGTCAAGCCCTCTAAGAATTTTACAGGGAAGATATCCCCAACTTCAGCAGCTCCATCCCAATTCAGATACATATCATCAAGTAACAAGATGGGGTTACTAATGCACTGAATTTTAACTGGTGTCAGGTCGCCATACTAATAACAATGCAAAGTACTTAATCCTGTTGATAAAAAAAAACCTTTGCATCCTTACCTGTGTATCTGATCCTGCCTGCTGGAGCGAACAGGGGCCAAGCCATCTACTTCATCAAAGAAAATAATTGAAGGACGCATAAGATAGGCCTTTAAAAAAAAAGTTATTTGCATCAAACTTTCTTCTCAAAATAATTTAAACCCAGTTAGATTAAGTACCATCTCAGCTGTCTTTACAATGAGACATTTTATAGGCAACACAAAATAAACTGTTTGAAATCAATTACAATAGAAGAAAAATGAAAATGCTTGGATTGGAGAACAGTTGGAAGCGGTATACCCCAGGGTCCAGTTCTGGATCCACTTTTGTCCGAGAGGTACATATAGATGATTTGAACTTGGGCACTGAGAATACAATATAACAATTTGCTGGTGACAGAAAAATAGGGGGTTTGGCACAAACAGCTAGAGGATGCATACAGTTTAGCGGAATGAGCAAACAGGTGACAGATGCAATTTTATGCGGAAAAGTGCATTGTAATAAATTTTGGGGATAAAACCAGGGAATAGGAGTATATATTCAACGGCTATATGCTGAAAGGTGCGGATACAGAGAGACCCAAGGGATTAAAATACATAATTCTCTGAAAGTGAGTGTGCAGGTAAATAAAAAGGCCAATAGCATTTTGGGTTTTATAAATGCAATGATTAATGCTTAGGCCACAGATGTGTAGTTTTAGGCACCCCATTATAGAAGGACATTGAAGCCACAGAGAGCATACTGTGTAGATTTATAAGGATGATGCCAAGGATAAAAAAAAGACTTGCCTTTCATGACCTTAGGACGTCCCTGTTGTAATGTAGGAAACACAGCAGCCAATTTGCTCACAGCAAGGTGATAATGACCAGATAATGTGTTTTTGGGATGTTGATTGAGGGATAAATATTGGCCAGCACACCAGGGAGAACTCCCCTGCTATTCTTCGAAATAGTGCCATGGGATCTTTTACGTCCACCCGAGAGAGCAGACGGAGCCTCGGTTTAACGTCTCATCCGAAAGAAGGTACCTCCGACAGTGCAGCACTGGAATGGGAATTGAACCCACAACCTACTGACTCAGAGGCACGGCTGACACTACAAACTAGGAAACTAGTTATGAGGAGAGGCTGAAGATATTGGGACTATTTTCACTGGAACAGAGAAGGTTAAGATTTAATAGAGGTTTTTAAAAATGAAGGATTTTGAGTGAATAGGCAAAGACGATGGGGTGGGAAGTCACCGGTGCTCGGTTTCAAGGTGACACAGCCGCCAACGCATGCCCGAACCAGGAGGTCCGAGGCTGGCACAAAATTGGGCCTCGGACCTTATCTAATCTGTAGAGGTGCGACAGGAGCTTGCCCTTTTTGCATCAATGGATTTAAAGGCTACCTGCCTCGCCGGATAAGTGCTGTCCTAAATGCACGTAGCGCATTACTGCGTGTAAAAGATCTATTTATTTTTTAATGAGCTAGTTAGCAGCTCAAAAAACTGTAGGTTTTTATTTTAAAAAACATTTAAATGCATAAACACCACCGCAATGTAAAAAAAAAAATCAAATTTTCTAGTTACCTGATCAAAAAGTAACCTTAACTGTCGTTCAGATTCTCCTACCCATTTACTGAGGCAGTCTGCACCCTTTCGCATGAAGAAGGACACCCTCCGTTCTCCCTGGCTGCACTCATTGGCCAGGGCTCTGGCAACAAGGGTCTTCCCCGTACCAGGAGGGCCATAGAATAAGCAGCCTCTAAAAATTGAAAGATGAACTAATTTTAAAAAGAACACTTTTTTTTTTTGCATGCTGAAATGTTTACAAAGGAAGACATTTTAAAGTGACAATTAGTTCAGTTCTGGTAGATTCAGTCCTACCCACGGTAGCACACCTCCTGTAAGTTAACGGCAGATCATTGCTGACGTTGAATAAGGAAACAACATACGACTCAAACTAGCTTTGCTTATGGTTGAAAGAGAACTAGAGGGAATTATAAACATATTTCCCAAAGCTTTTCTTGAACATTTTAACTTCATTATTTAGTTTGATTGCGTTTCATTGGTTATTCTCTATATCCATATACATCTGTACATGCAGACATTCATTTTGTTAGATTCCAAATCATTTATAAATGTTGTGCGAGTCTGAGCTGAAGCGGGATATGGATGCATTCCAAACAAACAATTAAACTCTGAAGGACAGAGTCTGTTTACTTAACAATTAAACCTTGTGGCCTTAAAGGGATTCATCTCCACCTCAATAGCAGAATAATGCAACGTGCTTACTCCGTAAACTTCAGCTCATCCAAAACTCTGCTGCCTATATCTTAACTCACTAAGCCCAGTTCACCCATCACCCCTGTGCTCGCTGACTGACATTGGCTCCAGGTTTGGCAACACTTCAAATTTAAAATTCTCATCCTTGGATTCAGATCACTCCATAGCCTCGCCCCTCCCCATCTCTGTAATCTCCTCCAGCCCTACAACTCTCCGAGATCTCCGCACTCCTCCAATTCTGTCCTCTTGTGTATCCCCAATTTCCTTCGCCCCACTATTGGCAGCTGTGCCTTCAGCTGTATCGGCACTAAGTTCTGGAATTCCCTCCCTAAACACCTCTCTCCTCCTTTAAGATGCTCCTTAAAACTTACCTCTTTGATCAAAGCTTTTGGTAACCTGTCCTAATATCTCATGTGGCTCGGTGTCAAATTTTGTTTGGTAACACACCTGTGAAGTGCTTTGGGACATTTTACTAGGTTAAAGGTGCTACATAAATGCAAGTTGATGTTATAATGCTGTTTGAATAGCACAGCATCATCACCTGACTTTCCATGAGCAACACCACAGCAGATGCTTTAGCATAGAAAGCATCTTGTAACTAGCATGCATGCATTACACTGTTACAGATACCAAAATAATTTTTGAAAAATTCAAGCATTGAGCTGGAGCTCAGAATGTGTGAGCAATTTAACTTCCCCTCTATGACAGCAGCACTTCACATCAGCTGGATTTGCCCATTAACAGCAATAGACTTAAAAGGACAGACTATGTTAGTAGCTAAACAGCATAATTATGTTCCAGACCCCCGACTACCCATGAGCAATACCAATGGGGAGATCAGATAGCAACATTAAATACAGGACTTTCCTACACTTTAACATACAAGACAGACAGTTATGCAGTTTACAGATTAGCACAGCAAGATAAGTGCAGCAAGATCTCAAGCTAAGCATAAAACTTTAATTAAAACTTAAAATCCAATATACAATTTGTATTTTTTGTTCTCCTTTAATATACTGACCCCACATTTCAATTAACCACCTCAGTCCCCAATGGACCCATAAAACAGCATTATTTAAATTGATAATCAAAATGGCCTTCCTGTACCTTGGAGGCTGAATCTTAAACCTCTCAAACACTTCAGGGTAAAGCAATGGAAAAACCACCATCTCCTTCAGTGCAGCAATATGGTTTGAAAGTCCACCCACACTACTGAAACGAACCTAAGAATATATAACAGAAACAAATGCCACTTTTAACAAGTAATACTAAGATTTTATCTACATGCATTTTTCCTACATATGCTTTCCTCCCAAATATCTGTAAACTAGAATAAACTGGATTGACGTTATCTACATACCCTTTATACTTCCCCCATTCATGCTTTACAGTTCTGAGTACAGTATACCTGTCTTCTTTCGCCCACTTTGCACTGCCAAGTTAATAAAAAGTTAATCCGACATGGCTGTTGAGCGGGTTCTGCCAAATATAACAATGTATCCTACTGGCCGTGGGGCTCATGCCATCAAACTTGTCAGAATGCAATAGGATTTGAAAACTGCAGATCCCCATAAACATATCGGAAGCAAGTGCACAGTAATCCTTCTGGGCATGTGATAAAACGTGGCTTCCAGACAGCACTACACTTTACAAAACTGGTACTTTATCTGCTTTTTTGTGAAATTGACAGCCAATAGATATTTCATTAAGTAAGCAAATACTGTGCATTACTTTGATAACTGCATCTGAAACAGTTGGCACTCGATTGGTCTGTGGGCCACGTGTTAACCACATAGAATCTTACACCACAGGAGGCCATTCAGCCCACCCTAGCTTGAGCCGGCTCTTTGAAAGAGCTATCCAACTAGTCCCACTCCTCCTGCTCTTTCCCCATAGCCCTGCAAATTTTCTTCCCTTCAATTATATAGCCAATTCCCTTTTGAATCTGCTTCCGCCACCCTTTCAGGCAGTGCCTTCCAGATCATAACTCGCTGCATAAAAAGATTTCTCATCTCACCTCTGGCTCTTTTGACAATTACCTTAAATGTGTCCTCTGGTTACCCGACCCTTCTGCCACTGGAAACAGTTTCTCCTTATTTCCTACATTACAACAGTGACTACACTTCAAAAAAGTACTTCATTGGCTGTAAAGTGCTTTGGGACGTCTAGTGGTTGTGAAAGGTGCTATATAAATGCAAGTCTTTCGTTCTTCTATCAAAACCCCTTCATGATTTTGAATGCCTCTATTAAATCTCCCCTTAACCTTCATAACACCAATTAAACTTCGAATCAAAAAAAGTTTTGTATTTCAGATACTCCATCAAGGACCCCATTAAAGCATAAATCAACACAGAACCTGTAGTACAAATCTGTAACCTAGCCAACCAAGGGCAAATTCTAACCTTTGGTATAAACGTTCAAGAAACTCCCCACTATGAGGAAGATTACTGCTTTATATCCAAAGTCCTCCATCCAATGCCAGAAAGACTAGAAACACATCTCCCTTCCCCAGGAGAAAATGATACCAAGCCATGCCAATTGAGGCCTAATGAGTTCTGTGTTCAGCCATTCTGCAACCAGAATCAAGCTCCAAGGAAAGGATCAAGTTCCTGATGGCTGTGGGTAAAATGCACCATCTAGTATGGTACACAGCCAACCTGGAAGGTCTCAGGTTTCAATCCTGCTCTATACCAAGTTAGCTCACAGCCAGGGTAGCAAAAAGGGACTACAATGAACCTCAGTGTCAATGACCCGGGTGTTTTTGGGGGGGGGGGGGGGGGGAAGGAAGAAGAAAAGGAAAACTAAAAAAGGTCAGCCAGGGGGATTCTTGCAAAGACCCTATTGCAGGTGGGGGCAAAGTCAGGAAGTGGAGAAAGTGGAAGAAAAGGAGTCTAAACTCTTTTTGACCAAAAAATAGATAGTCACAATTTCCAACTGACCTCTGCGAACTAAATATAAAAGTGGAAAGGATTTAAATGTAATACATTTGATGCCCCATTCATGCAATTCTTCCCTAACTGCTTTAAATGCCAATAACTCCAATAATTAAGGGGAAACATCCCCATTATCCTCTCATAAGAACTGAAGAAATAGGAGCAGGAGTAGGCCATATGGCGGGTCAAGCCTGCTCCACCATTCATAAAGATCATGGCTGATCTTCTACCTCAACTCCACCTTCCCGCCCTATTCCCCGGATTCTGAGGTGGCGAGCTTGTTCTAGTTTGGTAGCTGAGAAGTTTAAGGAAAGCCCATGGCCCTAACCTCACCTGTGGAGTGAGAAGTAAGTGTCCTATTCACTCACTTATAGTTTCATTGAGATGCCTAATTAAGAGCACAATGAAAAGTTATTGTTTCAAAATTCTACGGGATCATCAAACCATTGAACTTCAGTCCTGACTCATCCCTACCAATAAAGATGAAGCCACCTCTTTCCTCCAGATTAAAGAGTGGTTGAAGCAAAAAGTATAGATGTATTTAAGGGGAGGCTAGACAAGCATATGAGGGAGAAGAGAATAGAGGGTTATACTAATAGATTTAGATGAGGAGAGACAGGAGGAGGCTCACGTGGAGCATAAACTCCAGGCATAGACTGGTTGGGCCGAATGGCCTGTTTCTGTGCCGTATATCCTATGTAAGACCCAATTATCCGAATCTGTAATACAGGGCTCAAGTCAACAACATGCATGCAGGCTGCAGCCGCACAACGGCTTGCTTCTTTGCTTGAAATGCCCACAAGTTCTAATGGGCCACCGTGCACATCATCTCACCTATCCAAGAAAGTACATTAAGAAACATAAGAAATAGGAGCAGGAGTAGGCCATATGGCCCCTCGAGCCTGCTCTGCCATTCAATAAGATCATGGCTGAACTTCTGCATCAACTCTACTTTCCCACCCGATCCCCATATCCCTTGATTCCCCTAGATTCCAAAAATCTATCTATTGCAGCCTTGAATATACTTAAAGACTGAGCATCCAGAGCCCTCTGGGGTAGAGAATTTCAAAGATTCACAACCCTGAGTGAAGAAATTTCTCTTCATCTCAATCCTAAATGGCCGACCCCTTATTCGGAGACTGTGATCCCTAGTTCAGAGACGGAAACCGAAAGCCAGCAGACAAAATTGAGGCAGTGGGGCTGTGACTTTCTTGGGAGAAGTCAGTACGTGCCCCTATGTCAACAGTTTGAGCTTGGAGGAAACTACAAGAAGCCTCGGTAAACAAGTTATACAACAACTGCAAATTTGCCATAGATGACAAGAAACCTTCGTAGTTACTGGTTCTTTGGTGCAAATAAAGAAGTGACCATCAAATAGCAATGGATTAACAGCTATTCCCATCATAGCAAGGTGAAATCCTTCAATTACTAGAGCTTTTAACTTGACAACATTTGGTGGCTGATCTGCTCCATATTTATTATTAGTGGCAGAAATGAAGGGTGAAAATAATTAAGATCTGAGGAAGAAGCCCAAATTTCCTTAACTTACAGAAGTGTCAATTTGCATTGGATCCACATCTGCCAGGCTAGCACCTATTTTCATCCGATCTTTGTGAATTCCTTTCACGTCATCTTTCCTGACATTCAGTGGAAGACATCTAGAAAATAGAAAACAATTTTAACAGTGGGATTGTAAACAAAGGCGTGCTTTCTCACATTTGTATATGTAACAGTAAACAATTGATTACACAGATAATCTTAGAAGGGTGAACTATTCAAACGTAGCAAAATAGTACACTAGTGAACTACCAGGACAGTGGCTTGTCTATCTTATTCTGCTATAGTTGGGTTTTTTTTGGGGTGGGGGGTGTACACAAAAGAGAGCCTGCCCTCGAAGCACTCAGATAAATCTCCAAATACCAATATTAAGCACATATAATTTCTACAGTTTAGCTGTGCGACTCAGGGAACGAATATGTTATCTATTTCATAACTTTTTTTGTAATTGAAACATCTGTAGTGCATAAATATAAACAGAAAATGCTGGAAATACTCAGCAGGTCAGGCAGCATCTGTGGAGAGAGAAACAGAGTTAATGTTTTTTAAATTCTGAAATATTCTCTCTCCACAGATTTAAAGGTATGCAGGGGATTTATGCTTGCAGCAGGTGCTGGAGATTATAGAGTCCCTCCTCAGATGCTGCCTGACCTGCTGAGCATTTCCAGCGTTTTCGGTTTATATATCAGATTTCCAGCATCTGCAGTATTTTGCCTTTTAATACTGCATAAATGTCCTTTTGCCTAATGATGAGAAAAATAAACTCAGTAGATGACATCTCCTAGACGTTGACATTCCAGTGACATATAAAGGCATACATCAATTGAGCGAAATCTCCAGGATATTTCTGTCAGAAGCATTTAGAAGAATGAAAAGACAAAATCAAGCTGGATGAAGGGGACAACAGGGCGAGATTGTCATTTTAAGGCGGCTTCCATTTAAAGGACAAAGACAAGTGGATCTGGTAAGTAAAATCTTTTTAAAAATTCTGTGCATCCTAGATATCAGAGTGGTGAGCAAACAGTATGAACACATGGACAGAGCGGAGATCAGTAAATAAACGTTTTTCTTTTCAACAGAGATTAGAAATGGAGGGGCAGGTGACCCTCAGGATAGATGTGGAATCCAACATATGACATTGGATTACATAGGATATCCAGCATAGAAACAGGCCATTTGGCCCAACCAGTCCATGCCAGTGTTTATGCTCCACTCATGCCTCCTCCCGTCTTTCCTCATCTAAATCTATCTGCATAACCCTCTATTCCCTTCTCCCTCATATGCTTGTCTAGCTTCCCCTTAAATGCATCTATACTATTCACTTCAACCACTCCCTGTGGTAGCGAGTTCCACATTCTCACCACTCTCTGGGTAAAGAAGTTTCTTCTGAATTCCCTATTGGATTTCTTGGTGACTATCTTATATTGATGGCCTCTAGTTATGCTCTTCCCCACAGAGTGGATACAGAGTGTTTCCACTTATCAAAACCTTACATAATTTTAAAGAGCTCTATTAGGTCACCCCTCAGCCTTCTTTTTTCAAGAGACAAGAGACCCAGCCTGTTCATCCTTTCCTGATATGTATACCCTCGCATTTCTGGTATCATCCTTGTAAATCTTCTCTGCACCCTCTCCAGTGCCTCTATATCCTTTTTATAATATGGCGACCAGAACTGTACGCAGTACTCTAAGTGTGGTCGAACCAAGGTTCGATACAGGGTTAGCATAACTTCCTTACTTTTCAATTCTATCCCTCTAGAAATGAACCTTAGTGCTTGGTTTGCTTTTTTATGGCCTTGCTAACCTGTGTCGCAACTTTTAGTGATTGTGTATTTGTACTCAGATCCCTTGGTTCCTCTACCCCACCTTGACTCACACCCTCCAAGTGATAAGTGACCTCCCTATTCTTCCTACCAAAATGTAATACCTCACATTTATCTGTGTTGAACTTCATTTGCCAATTATATGCCCATTCTGCAAGTTTATTAATGTCCTCCTGTAATTTGTTGCAGTCCTCCTCAGTATTGACTATCCCCCCTAATTTGGTGTCATCTGCAAATTTAGAAATTGTGTTTTTGATTTCCAAAGTCTAAATTGTTAATATAAATTGTGAACAACAGTGGTCCCAGCACTGAACCTTGTGGAACACCACTACCCACCTTCTGCCACTGTGAATAGCTACCCTTTACCTCTACTCTCTGCTTTCTGTCTTGAAGCCAGCTAGCTATCCATTCTGCTATTTGCCCCCCTGACTCCGCATTCTCTGACCTTGTTCATCAGTTTATTATGGAGTACCTTATCAAAGGCTTTGAAAATTTAGATAAATTACATCTACTGCATTACCATTGTCTACTCTCTCTGTTACCTCTTCAAAACATTTATTGAGGTTGGTCAAGCAAGACTTTCCCTTTTGAAATCCATGCTGACTACTCATTACTATGTTTTTGGTTTCTAGATGTTCTTCTATTTTCTCTTTTAGTAGGGATTCCATTATTTTTCCTACCACCGATGTTAAGCTGACTGGTCTATAATTCCCTGGACATGTTCTATCCCCCTTCTTAAATATAGGTATTATGTTAGCTATCCACCAGTCCTCTGGCATCACACCTTTTTCTAACGAATTATTAAATGTGTAGTAATGCTTCTGCTATCTCTTCCCTAGATTCTTTAAAAATGCGTGGATGCAATTCCTCCAGACCAGGGGTTTTATCGTCTTTGCATTTGATTCGTTTATTTAATATATCCCCTCTTTTTATTTTAAATGCACTTATCTCATCATCCAATGTCATGTCCACCTCTTCTATCTCCTGGTAAATACTGAAGCAAAATAATTATTTAATATTTCTGCCATCTCTCTATCGTTACCTGTGGTATTATCCTGTCTATCCCTTAATGGCCCTATTCCCATCCCAACCTTCCTTTTTTTATTGATGTGCCTGTAAAATATTTTACTATTTTGTTTTATGTTCGTTGATGATTTAATTTTATAGTTCCTCTTTGCCTTCCTAATTATTTTTTTTGACTTCTCTCCTAATCTCTTTGTATTCTCCCTTATCATGCACTCCCCTGCTGTCTATGTACTTAATGTATGCCTCTTTCCTTACCCTCAATTGTTCTCTTATGGCTTTATGCATTCACGGAGTCTCATTAGTGTTTAGTTTGGTCTTTCTTTTTAGCGGAATATATTGTTCCTGCACTCTGCTGAACACCGTTTTAAATGTTTCCCATTGCTGTTCTACATCGTTGTTTGCCAATATTGTTGCCCATTTTATTTTCCCAAGTTCTATTCTCAGCCCCTCAAAATCAGCTTTTCTCCAATCTATTACCCTGGTTTTCGTTATACTTATGTCCTTCTCAATTATCTTACAGCGTATTATATTATGGTCACTATTGCCTAGAGGTTCCCCTACTTTTACTTCTTATCTGCTCTGGTTCATTCCCCATTACTAGATCCAATAGCGAATCCTCCCTGGTTGGGCTTTTTACATATTGGGTTAAAAAGGAGTCCTGTACACATTGTAGGAACTCCATTCACTTATCCCCTTTACCTACCTCCTCTGTCCAATTAATATCGGGATAGTTGAAATCCCATGATTATTATTCTATGTTTTTTTTACTCATTTCCTTAATTTGTCTGCATATTTCTTCCTCCACTTCCCTTTCAATATTAGGTGGTCTGTAGACTACACCCATTTGTGTGATTGATCCTTTATTGTCTTTTATCTCTATCCATATGGATTCTATTTTTGTCTTGCGGATAGCTGCGTCATTTTTTTCTACTGCCATTATGTTATCCCTAATAAATACAGCTACTCCACCTCCCCTTTTGCCCTCCCTATCTTTTCTAAATATGTTATACACTGCAATATTTAATTCCTAGTCCTGATTTTTCTGTAGCCATGTCTCAGTAATCCCTACTATGTCTGGTTCCTCAACGCATGATTGCCTCCAGCTCCCCTGTTTTATTACGGACACTGTGTGCATTGCTGTACACAGTTTAACAGGATTTCCTCTCACTTTATGTTTAACCATATTTTTAGACTCCTGTTCTATAACTATTTATTCCCTTGCCATCAATGTCCTCCCTTACTTTATTCTTTCCTATGCTCTCTTTTCCTGTTTGGTTTCTAATTAGGCTGGTTACGTTTCTTGCAGATCCCTTCCCCCCATCTTACTTGTTTAAAGCCTTTGCCAACTCCCTATTTACCCTTTCCGCTAGGACACGGGTCCCATCCCAGTTCAGGTGGAGCCCGTCTCATCGGTACAGCTTCTTCCTGTCCCAGAACTGGTGCCAGTCTCCCATGAAAATGAACCCCTTTCCCACACCAGCCCTTTAGCCACGTGTTAATTCTCCTGATCTGTCTGCTTCTATGCCAATTTGCATGTGGCTCGAGCAATAATCCAGAGATTATTACCCTCAAGGTCCTGCCTTTTAATTTAGAGCTTAACTCCTGATACTCTTTCAGCAGGACCTCCTCCCTGTCCCTACCTATGCCGTTTGTTCCAACATGGACCATGACAATTGGATATACCTCCTCCCTTTCCAAGTTCCTCACCAGCCACTGGGAGATATCCTTTACCCTAGCAACACACCCTTCGGGATTCTCATTCTTGGCTGCAGCGGATGCTATCTATCCCCCTAATTATAGAGTTCCCCATCACATTTCTATTCTGCTCTTCCCTCCCCTTGAACAGCCTTCTGAGCCACGGTGCCTTGGTCTGCATTGTGACTGTCCTCCCTGCAGTCTTTCTCCTTGTCCTCATAAGTAGAGAGTACTTCGTACCTGTTGGACAGGACCAGTGTCTGTGGGACCTCCTTCTCAACCTCTCCTAAATCCCCGCTACCTGGCTCCCTAGCAGTCATACCCACCCCTTCCTGAACCTGCTTTCCTCTGGGGTGTGACTACACTCTGGATTAAACTGTCCAGAAATTCCTCCCCCGCCCTATGTGTCGGAGTGTCTCCAACTCGCACTCCAGCTCAATGATTCTGAGCAGGAGAGATTCGAGATGTAGCCATCTCCTGCAGACGTGTTCGCTCGGGACAATCTCGCTGTCCACAAACTCCCACATACTGTAGTCCAGACACACAACCTGCCCTGACATATCTTAGTCTTGTCTTATTTTATTTATTTAATTAGATAAAGTCTTTATTCAACGATTTTTTAAGTGTTGGCTTGCCTGTAGAAATTTTACGTTGCCTCTGAACAAGCCATGAAAAAAAAGTGGTCAGTCTTCTTCACTTGGTTGTGTCTTCATGGAACTTTCAACTTCCCATAATTTTTATGGCCCCGCAAAGCAATACCTTTGCAACTATTCTTTTCTTGCTTGGACTGGAAATTCTCATCTGTCCTTTGCTCTCTATTCCTCCCCGTCTCAGTCCTCCTGTTCTCTAACTTAAGCCTGGGCAGGTGTGCTCATTTCCAGCCGTTAATACAGGAACTTTCGACAAAATGAAAACCCTGCACAACAAATTCTGCTAAGCAATGCAGAATTACAAGCAATGTAGAATTACAAGCAATGTAGAATTACAAGCAATGTTAACTCCTTGACCTTACTGATAACCAAATCCCCACACAGAGCACTCACCAGAAACCATTACCTTCTTCCAACTCCAGTGTATCCATCAGTTTTACATAAAAATGACAAACCTCTCACATCTCATTTTAAAATGGTTTTCTTCACTGCATATTAACATTACTTCAACCCATCATCCTCAACCACTTCTTCTACATTATTCACTTTACTACCAGCAGTAACAGGACTGATTTATATTCAAACAACAAAGTCCTACAGTTATGATGCATGTTTTTCTAAAAAAAGAACCGGATGACATCATAAAGTGCAACATCCCACCTTTAGTTCCAACTACATTTAAATAATCAGTCTAAAAAGTTCTAGCACAAAGCATGGCATTTCTCACACGTACCAATTAAAAACATGCAAGGACAGATACTGGCAAAAGCAAGCTAGACTTCCATTGGTAAATATCACATCACAATGGCACTAAACTCATACTATTTAGAATAATAGTTCAACCTGTTACAGCAGATATGAGTTGTAAATGAATACTAAGTGAAAGGCTAGCAAAACAGATTTTAACCCAAGTGGAACTTAACTTACTACGAGAGGTTTTTCATTTCTCTTCCCTCCCCACACCCAACTAACTGCAAAGCTATCATTTTTTTGAAAATACCATACTCAACAAAATATGCAATTAAGTGCCCTGGGACTTAAAAAAAAAAGAAAAAACACATACACTTTACACAAAATGATCTTCCATTTAACATGTCGCTATTTCCAAAACTTGTCAGCCATGGCTCAGTGGGTAGCACTCTCGCCTGAGTCAGAAGGTTGTGGGTTCAAGTCCCACTCCAGGCTGACACTCCAGTGCAGTACTGAGGTACTGCTGCACTGTCGGAGGTGCCGTCTTTTGGATGAGACATTAAACTGAGGCCGTCTACTCTCAGGTGGACGTAAACGATCCCATGGCCACTATTTCGAAGAGCAGGGGAGTTATCCCTGGTGTCCTGGACAATATTTATCCCTCAATCCACATCACTAAGAGAGATTATCTGGTCATAATCACATTTCTGTTGTGGGAGCTTGCTGTGCGCAAATTGGCTGCCGCGCTTCCTACAGTGACTACACTTCAAAAGTACTTCATTGGCTGTAAAGCGCTTTTGGACGTCCTGAGGTTGTGAACTGTGCTATAGAAACGCAAGTTTTTTTGACGTACCTCAAAAGTGCTCGGTTCCTAGTTTTGTTTCTTCTTCTCTCAAAATGCCCCTCCTCGTCGGAGGATGAGGAAGAGGAGGTAGAATCACTGCTGTGTATTGCATGTCTTCGCCTTAAAAGAAGAAAATATTCTGTAAACACATTTGCTTAAAGTTCCACATGTAGCACTCATGTTTTAAAGCTTTGATATTTCTTTTATCTTCTGTTGATTAAGCCAGCAAGTGCAAGAGCATTTGTCATCTTTTCAGAGACTATGGGACAAGTCTTCAGAATTTCTAAAAAGACTAGGGGGGAAAAATTCAGTTGGTTGCGCCTCCCGTTAGCGCCTTAAGAGGGCACTAATGGGGCGCAAAGCATCTAGCGCCCAGGCGTGGCGAAGTTTGCGCCGCTCGCGAAATTAACTAGACATTTTGCGGCGGCGCTAAACACTACCGCCACGATCTCCTGCGCCGGCAGATCATGACGTCACTCGAGTGCGCAACGCCCCGGAGCAGATATCGAGTGGCGCCCCCTGCCTTACCGCCTGACGCTAGCAACGACAGGTTGAGGGGAGCGTTCTGCAGTCATGAAGGGAAAGGGGGAGCGCTATTTAAAGGTGACCGCTTCCTGCCTTTTATTGTTGGTGCCATTTTTGAACTACGCATTCTGAGAGAGAGAGGCAGAGACTTCTGGAGAGATTCAACGTTGTGTGAAAGAGTTTTGGGTACTGAGCAACACTTTGCAGGTTCATTTTGATTTGCCATTCCTTGTATCGATTTAGCAGAGATTGTGGGGGCTGCACTCTGAGCTCTTTCCCTGGTACTCTCCATTGTTCTTTCCAGCACATTTGATGTGCAGGTCTCTCCAGGCCGAGATTCAAGGCTGCAATGAGCAGGATGTGGATGGAAAGCAAGATTAACCATCCCCTTTAAGAACTGGCCCGTGCCATTGTGTGTGTGTTCCATCGCTGACTGACATTACATGAGCTTCGCCAGCGCTCTGAGGTAGCGCCTCGCTCCTCGGCCTTTGCGCCTTAAGACAGGTGTGAAGCGCCTGATATAGCGCTGCAATCACCTCCAGGGGCGATAAAAGTGAAGTTTGCAGTCGGTGGCGATAATTAGCGCCAGGCGATAATCTTTGCGCCCGGCCGATAACTGCGCCCCAAATGGGGCGATACTGAATTTCTCCCCCTAGGAATCATGTTGATGCCAATAGTTACAATTCCTAGTTTTTACATGACAGAGCTGCATACAGTTAGAAAACACTAATGCAAAGTAATGTAGCTTTACAACACCATATAAAGTGTTTAATTGGCAAGATTTTTGTTTGGGATCAAGCAGATGACAATCAAATCAATTATTTTGATTACAGGTGCCTTGAGCCCTATTACTATGAGAGGCTGTTAACCATGGTCTAATATTTTATTCTAAATAGATTGCAGATTATACTTTCATTACAAACCTGGTCATTTTTCTCTTGCTGTAAGGACTGCGAGAGCCAGGAGTACCAAATCGAAATCTTCGTCTTACAGGGGAAGCCGGGCCACGATAAAATATCGTGCGTTTTCCTTCGGGTTCTGGTACAAAGAACATAATTGAAGAAATCTCATTAGACCCTTCCAATATGTACACAGAGCAGACTGAAGGTTTTCCTAAACACGTTGCATAAGAATAAATGGCAGTTATCTATTGGTCTGTAATTTCATACCCATAAAAGCCAAAAATGAGAATTTGCAGGATCACACAGCTTTGGTTTTACAAACAGATGCTGTTCCATAGAATAAACAGAGCATTTCACCTTTAATTGCAAGGTCCAGCCATTATCTGTATTTCTATCAGAAATTTTAGGTTGCATAAAAGGTGGTTTAACCTTTGATACATTTTGCCCCTCAGATTGAGAGGAAATGCAGTGTGAATCCTACCTAAATTCTAGAGTGCAATTTTACTGCTAAACAGGGTCATTGTTAGGCTTGGGCTACACAAAGATGCAGTATGGTGTAAGCGCATGTGCGGGAGTACGCACGCAGGCGCGTGGACAGGCAGGCTCGTGTATGCATGTGTATACGTGCAAGCTTGTGTGCGCATGTACGCACGTGTATATGCGCGAGTGTGCATGTCTGCTGCAACAGTCTAAAATGAAATCACAGTTTATAAAGTTAAAACCTGTGGCTGTAAAAAGCAGGCCAAGATAATGATGCTACAAACCCCAGTAACCCACTTGCTAGAGTTGGACAGAGAAACGATAACTAAAATGGATGCCCGAGGTAACTAAGATGCCGCCACAGCATCATCAGTATTTGTGCCACCTCTGAAAACTTGCCGTATAACAAGTCAAAACATTTCATCCAGATCAGTCTTTATCTCTCCTTGCCCTGGAAAACAGGAGACCCTGACAATAGTGCCAACAGAATTCAGCCGCTCCACCCCACAATTTCCAGAGTAAGATGATAATGACCTGCAAAAAGGCCTGTCACTACCCTTTTCTTTTTGGGGGGCAGCGGGGAAACCGATACATTAAAATAAATCAATCAGAGGGAGTCACTGATTTACTATTTTCATGTACATCCCAGCAGCCAGCTCAAGAGAGTATCAAAGGTCTGGAAGCAAGAAGCCAAACAAAAGGGAGTGTAAATATTAACATGTTCTCAAGGGAGCAAGAAAAAAGGAAGGAGTTTTTTTTATATAAAAGGAGCACAAATAGACTTGGGTTGGATCACATCAAATAAAAAGCAGTTATACCTTCACACGGAGCTTGGCATTGCACAGCAGCTTTCCTCTGACGTAAATAATAGCGCTTTTGAGTATCCTCCTCACCATCCTCATCTTCTCTATCTTCAGCCTCTTCTTCCTCAGATAACTCTATAGTTACAGGTTTAGGAAATAATTATTTGTTAATTCAACTTGGATGGTGGGGGAGAACATACCACGCACTCATTCCTCAGTACCGTAGCTTCTTGACCTGGCTGATTCCTTCATATCAGGCTACGAAATCAACTGGGAGAAAACATGAGCTCATGCTCCCATCAAGGAATGTCGGAAAGGAATGGTACGGCTTCTCCCATTTAAGTATGCTAATGAGAAATTCAGGTATCTAAGGATAGATTTTTATCCAATATCACAACGTTAGTACAACAACAAATATTCATATAGCATCTTTAACGTAATAAAACATCCCAAGGCACTTCACAGGAGTGTCATCAGAAAAATAAAATTGACACCGAGCCACATATTAGGACAGGTAACCAAAAGCTTGGTCAAAGAGGTAGGTTTTAAGGAGCGTCTTAAAAGGAGGAAAAAGAAGTGGCGAGGTGGAGAGACTTAGGGAGGGAATTCCAGAGCTTAGGACCCAGGCAGCTGAAGGCACAGCCACCAATCAAAAGGCCAGAATAGGCAGAGTGCAGAGGATTATAGGGCTGGAGGAGATTGCAGAGATAAGGAGGGGCGAGGTCATGGAGTGATTTGAAAACAAGGATGAGAATTTTAAAAATCGAGGTGTTGCTTAACTGGGAGCCAATGTAGGTCAGCACGCACAGGGGAAATGGGTGAGCGGGACTTGGTGCGAGTTAGCAGAGTTTTGGATGATCTCAAGTTTACAAAGGGTAGAAATAGGGAGGCCGGCCAGGAGTGCATTGGAATAGTCAAGTCTAGAGGTGGTAAAAGCATGGATGACGGTTTGAGGTAAGGGCAGATACGGGCGATATTACGAAGGTCTTAGTGATAGAACGGATATGAGGTACGAAGCTCAATTCGTGAGCAAATAAAACACCAAGGTTGTGAACAGACTTGGTCAGCCTTAGACAATTGACAGAAAGAGAGATCGAATCAGTGGAAAGTACCTCACAATATTGTATGAATCACAGTTCAGGTGCAACCAAACATATAAAAGGTGGACATCAGTGACTACTGGAGGAAGCATTAGTGTCAAAATGGCTTTTATTCTCTTAATTTCTTTACGTGTTAACCTTGATTTCCCTTTGTCACTACGGCATGTTTCAAACATTATTAATCTTAAATTGTTTATTTGAATCCCCTGACGTTTAGTCTGTAAACCTGCATTTATACTTGGACTTTTTGTCAGCATGTGGATCAGTTGACAGTTCCTAATTATACCCAGCCTCGGGCACGGTCAGCACTAGAACGACAAAATGTCTCTGTTTCCTTGCTTCGGCGAGAAAATATCGGCATCAAAATCCCGTCTGTTGTGATTTGTATTTAATGGTTAACAGTATTTCATATTGCCCCGCAAGTCCTCGCCGTTCATTCAGTGCACAGGAACATAGGAACAAGAGTAGGCCATTCAGCCTGTTCCACCATTCAGTGAGATCATGGCTGATCTGCGACCTAACTCCATATACCCGCCTTTGCCCCATATTCCTTAATATCTTTGGTTACCAAAAATCTATCAATCTCAGATTTAAAATTAACAATTGACCTAGCATCAATTGCCTTTTACGGAAGAAAGTTCGAAACTTCTACCACCCTGTGTGTGTAGAAGTGTTTCCTAACTTCACTCCTGAAAGGTCTGGCTCTAATTTTTAGACTATGCCCGCTAATTCTAGACGCCCCAACCAGCAGAAATAGTTTCTCTCTATCTACCCTATCACTTCCCTTTAATATCTTGAAAACTTCAATCAAATAACCCCTTAACCTTCTAAATCCAGGGAATACAATCCTAGTTTGAGTAATCTTTCCTCGTAATTTAACCCTTGGGAGTCCAGGTATCATTCTGGAAAATCTACGCTGCATTCCCACCAAGGGCAATATATCCTTTCTAAGGTGTGATGCCCAGAACTGCTCAAAGTATTCCAGGTGTGGTCTTACCAGGGCTTTGTATAGCTGTAGCATAACTTCTAGCCCTTGTATTCTAGTCCTCTAGATATAAAGGCCAGCATTCCATTAGCCTTTTTGATTATTTTCTGTACCCGAGGTGTATAGCTGAGCCCTAACGATCACAAAGCTCCCACCCAGGTTTGATCCTCATTCTGTGCCGAGTTGACGAATCTCAGTCTAGAGCTGTGGCCGGGCACCACCCAAGGAAGCTCCCTACCCGTCAGAGCAATAACTACCCATCACGTTAAACTCACCCTCTCATCAGCAAGTCCGCTACAGGCACCTTATGGTAAGCAGAACATTTTTACTTCTCCTCCCCACCAAGATGCCATAAAAATATATGCATATGCACTAAAATCTTCCATTTCCCCCTCCAGAATAATTCAAGCACATGCTCTGGACCACATAAACAGGTGAAGTCCTGCAAATAGGTCATCTGTTCAGGAATGATGAACAGTGAAGGTGGCACAGGTAGAAAAAGGAAATCATGCTCACTACCCTATTTTTCATGTGACCTAAATGGCTTCATTAAAACCAGTTGCAGTTAGTTCCCCTCCCCCAGATAGAATCTTACAGCACAGGAGGCCGCCATTCGGCCTGTTGTGTATGTGCTGGCTCTTTGAAAGAGCTGTCCAATTTAGTCCCACACGCCAGCTTTTTCCCCATAACCCTGAAATCATGAGCTAGCATTTTCTGCAGGAGAGGACTTACATTTGCCTTAATCCTGTCTAGACATACTCACTTATATTAGATTAAAAATACTGAGATTCCCTCAGGAGGAGAGGGAAAACAGTCACAATTGTCGATGTACTACTAAACTTGTGTTACTTACCAGCACTCCCATCCTCATGATCTTCTGTGGTTTCCTCATCTATTGTCTGAACTGTCCTTTTTTTCACACGTGAATACATATCCAGATTTTCCTTTCAAAAAAAGACAGTATCAGAACTACACACTATTGTACAATCTTGAAGAACTTTTACCCTTTGATGGGGTCGTGCCTGGCTTCAGCTCAGCGCTTTCCCTTTGATTATTTTCCAAATTCAGCTATTCTAACAATGTGTGGAGAATTGTCATGATTAAACAACACTGCATGTCTCTACTACGGTGCAGCAGAACTCTCACCTTCCCCCACCAACAAAAGCTTTCCACCAGCCAGGCTACAAAGGATGGCCTGTGTCAACTCTCAACTATGGCAGTCAACAAACACGAGGACTCAAACCAGTATATGCATGGTTTCCAAGGACGGGTATTTCTCACTCAAATCGGGTCTACCTCTCCCGACCTAAATAATAGCTAACATTTCTAATTTACCAATTTTTCCAACCATGCAGCAGTTCAATCTAGCCACATTCAGATGCAGTTCACAAATCACATTTCAACTATTTAAAGTAATGGCCAAAGTACAGACTTACTTCTTCTTCTGTATCATTGAGCACTCTTAAATTCTCCAATTCTCTCATTCTCTGACGACGCAGTTTCTTCATGTCATCCATTTTCTGCAAAACAGCTTCTGCAGTGCTGTCCAACAAATGTTTGCAAATGAAGAAAACAAAAGTTAGATTGCAGTAACACGTTCCACACAGCAAGACAGTCTGATTCCTAGTTGTTGAATCACAAGCACGGAAAGAAAATGTTCCCAACTCTTACTTTGTTATCAATTTATCAAAGAGTACAGATTGGTTTAACGTGTTGTAGCGATTTCTTCGGAGCCGACAACTGCGCCGCACTTCTGTATCAGTGCCTTCATGTACTCTTTCCTCCACTTCCATTTCAGCTCTGTTACTCCGAAGTGATCTGGTGACTGGAGCTGCATTCACTAGAGAGAGAATACCATGGATGACCATCATGTGTGTAGTGTTTAAATCCACATTTTGCTTCTCTGGATGATTCAGATGCTGGCTTTACAAAGTATTAATGTGTTTATAGCACAAAAACAGGCCATTCGGCCCAGCAGGTCCATGCTCTACACGAGCCTCCTCCCAACCTTCATCTAACCCTATCAACATATCCTTCAATCGATGTCAGCTGTGGCTCAGTGGGTAGCACTCTCCCCCGAGTCAGAAGGTTGTGGGTTCAAGTCCCACTCAGAGACTTGAGCACAAAAATCTAGGGCGACACTCCCGGCGCAGTACTGAGGGAGTGCTGCAGTGTCGGAAGTGCCGTCTTTCAGATGAGACGTTAAACAGAGGTCCTGTCTGCTTTCTCAGGTGAATGCAAGAGATCCCATGGCACTGTTTCGAAGTAGAGCAGAGGAGTTATCCAGATGTCCTGGTCAATATTTATCCCTCAATCAACATCACTAAAACAGATTATCTGGTCATTATCACATTACTGTTTGTGGGAGCTTGCTGTGCGCAAATTGGCTGCCACGTTTCCTACATTACAACAGAGGCTACGCTTCAAAAGTATTTCATTGGCTGTAAAGTGCTTTGGGACGTCCTGAGGTCGTGAAAGATGCTATATAAATGCAAGTGCTCTCTTTTCCCCCCCCTTTTCCCCTCGTGTTTATCTAGCTTCCTCTTAAATGCACTTGTGCTATTCACCTCAAATACTCCTTGGGGTAGTGAGATCCACATTCTAACCACTCTCTGGGTAAAGAAGTTTCTCCTGAATTCCCTATTGGATTTATTGGTGACTACCTTATATTTATGGCCTCTAGTTCTGGTCTCACCGCAAGTGGAAACATTTTCTCTACGTCTACCCTGTCAAACCCTTTCATAATCTTAAAGCACTCTCAGGCTTGTATAGTACAGAATTATTATTAATAAACAGCAAATTGACTCTCAGCTGAGCTCCCAGCAACATTCCTGGTCTCCTCCCCTGCCTCAGCACATCTGCTGCTGAAATCCTCATCCATGCTTTTGTTACCTCCAGACTCGACTATTCCAATGCTCTCCTGACTGGCCTCCTGTCCTCCACCCTTCATAAACTTGAACTCATACAAAACTCTGCTGCCCGTATTCTAACCCATACCATGTCCCATTCACCCATCACCCCTGTGCTCACTGACCTACACTGGCTCCTGCTCTACCAATGTCTCAAATTTAAAATGGTCATCGTGTTCAAATCCCTCCATGGTCTCGCTGCTCCCGATCTCTGTAACCGCCTCCAGCCCTACAATCCTCTTCCAATTCTGGCCTCCTATGCTCCCCTCCACCCTACTACTGGCAGCTGTGCCTTCATCTGTCTAGGCCCCAAGCACTGGAATTCCCTCCCTAGGCCTCGCGCCTCTCTCTCCTCCTTTAAGACCCTCCTTAAAACTTACTTCTTTGAACAAGCTTTTTGTCATCCCGCCTACTATCTCCTTTTGTGGTTCGGTGTCAAATTTTGTCTGATTACACTCCTGTGAAGCGCCTTGAGATGTCTTCTTATGTTAAAGGTGCTACATAAATGCAAGTTGTTATTGCTTAATGGGATACAGAATTGACCCCAATTGTACAACATTGCCCTGAATCTTTGAGCAATACATTATGTGCCACTTCCAATATGTTCAGGTTAACAGCTACCATTTTATGGGCAAAAGTTGTAGATAGCAAGTCCCAACTTGAGTAAACTTCATGTGCAGAACGCATACTTAAAAACGTCAGCCGAGATGACTGCATTCACGTATAATCTGCTCTATTATAGGACTGATCCCAGCAGATTTAATATGACATTCCCAGATGTATCTGGTATACATTAGTGAAATAAAGCACTTAAAGCAACTATTCAAAAGAAAAGTTTGATTTACCTTCTTTATCATTGCTTTTGTTGATTTTTAGTCTTAACGATTGTCTGCAGAGAGAAGAAGAGTGCTTAAAGACTGAAGGGAAAATGTATTGGTGAGGAAAATATAACATTCTTGGGCTATCTGAACTCCAGTAGTTATATTTGTTTCTTGGTATTTACAAAAATACAATGGCGCTCTCTGGTGGCAACAAATGCATACTAAAAGTTGCAATACAAAAGCAATCAAGGTAGACATGCCAAGATTGAAATTTAAGACAATGCAATGCATACATCGCAGAAGGAAACCATGGCACTATAAAAGTACAGGAATCATACATTAATCAATAATTTAACTAACGTTAGTTATGAACAGTTCTTTTACCTGGTAAAATGTTGTCCTTCCATCCCATTGTCATGCGTCTCTTCCATGCTCTTTTCATTGCAGCTCGAATCTAAGGAGGTATCAGTTTGGCGCAACCGACTTGTCCTTCTCAAAGCAGGAAACAGATTACCATTGATGCTTTCCTTCACATTCCCAGACAAGTAACTCTGCAATGAAACAGTTACACTGAGTTCTGGAAGATTTAACAAACCGCAAAAATGTTATTAAAATCTGCTACACGGTAGGCTAATCTTTTTCCTACAAATCTAGAATGGTTGGAAATTAGCAGAATTGATTAGTGGACTATATGTCCAGAAGTCAGGGGATAAGCTTTAGAGGAGCGATTTACAATTTGTTGCACAGCACTTGCAAGTGTCCCAGCACATGTAAAACTGAGAGCGTGTGCGGGTGGAGAACCTCCTAGTGTATTCTGTGGTCCTTTCACTTCAACAATTATGTGCAGCATTGTCACATCTCAAAATTCGACTATTTCCACAGAAAGGATTTGAGAAAATAGTCAACTTTTCCAACAAATTGTTTATTGCTTAGTCTATGGGGAAAAAAACTTGTAAAAATACACTTTGTTTTTAAAAGCCAAGCATTACTTATCTGGGTTCTTGGACCCTTCTTCCACCCTCCATATACTTGAGCTCATCCAAAACTCTGCTGTCTGTATCCTAACTCACACCAAATCCCGTTCACCCATCTGTGCTTGCTGACCTACATTGACTCCCGGTCCAGCAACGCCTTGATTTTAAAATTCTCATGTGCGTTCAAATCCCTCCATGGCCTCACGCCTCGTAACCTCCTCCAGCCCTACAACCCTCAGGAGAACTCTGCGATCCTCCAATTCTGGCCTCTGGCACATCTCCGATTTCCATTGCCCTACCTGTGGCAGCCGTGCTTTCAGCTGCCTCGGCCCCAAGTTCTGCAACTCCCTAAACCTCTCGGTCCTTCTTTAAGACGCTTCTTAAAACCTACCTCTTTGAGCAAGCTTTTAATCACCTGTCCCTAATATCTCTATGTGGCTCGGTGTCAAATTTCTCTCTAATAACACTCCTGTGAAGTGCCGTAGGACGTGTTAATACGTTAAAGGCTCTATATAAATGCAAGTTGTTGTTGCTGGAAAACACCTCTCACCCAATGCGTTGGAAACCCATTGCTCTTTGTCTGTGAAGTTGGGATTGAAAAGAGACCCAGATACCAAAAAGCCATTCTGGTTTCTGAAAGAGAGCGGTCAAGCAGAAAACATTCGTGAAAGACAGGAGACTGCAGGGAAATGTTGTTCTGCTCTGGGTGGCAAGAATGAATCCAGGAGTTAATCAAACAAGACAACCACTAAAGTGGGGTAGCATAGCATGTTCAATACCTTTATCTTGTTATGTGGAGAAGGGCCTAGAGATCAGTCAGCGTGAACTGGGCGCAGGGAACAATCCCTGCGCCAGAATAGGAGGCCCAAGGAACACCAGATATTGGGCCTCGGACCTCATTTGATTGAGACTGGCAAGCGATTGAGCGTCTTTGGCTCCACATTCAGCGAAGTATTTTTTTTAAATTTTTTTTAAACAAATCTACCTTTTTGGTGTTGGCCTCCAGTGGTCCCTTGAAGAGCCGCTGCTAAGGTCATTCATAGACCACGTTTTCCTGAACGCAGCTGGCCAGCACTGGCTGCATTCAGGGCATACCAATTTTGCAAAGGGGGCCTCAAACAGGCGTTCGCCCCCTTATTTCCATTTGCAAAGGGCCCAACACCTGTTTCAGGCACTGGCCCTGGACACCTTTTTCTATCTTTACCAATATGGCAGCTGGTACACTTTCTGCACGGAATGTGCGCGCGCACACACGCACATGCCATATTGGACAATGTCAGCCATTTTACGCCTGTAAAATGGGAGGGTGGGTGGGAAAAGAGAGGCCAACTTCTAGGCCAAGGTGCATTAACTGAACTAAACGAATCTGATCGTATCTATTCCTCTGCATGTTCATCTTGCTGTAGAATAAATAACTAAATGATTCAAACCAAGCTTCCCCTCATCTGGTGTCGACAGTGCTATCAAGCGGCACTTACTCACCAGTAACCTGCTCCCCAATGCTCAGTGTGGGTTCCACCAGGAACACTTGGCTCCAGACCTCATTACAGCCCTTGGTCCAAACATGGACAAAAGAGCTGAATTCCAGAGGTGAGGCGAGAGTGACTGCCCTTGACATCAAGGCAGCATTTGGCTGAGTGTGGCATCAAGGAGCCCTAGTAAAACTGAAGTCAATGGGAATCCGGGGAAAAACTCTCCACTGGCTGGAGTCATACCTAGCACAAAGGAAGATGGCTGCGGATGTTGGAGACCAATCATCTCAGCCCCAGGACATCGCTGCAGGAGTTCCTCAGGGCAGTGTCCTCGGCCCAACCATCTTCAGCTGCTTCATCAATGACCTTCCCTCCAATCATAAGGTCAGAAGTGGGGATGTTCACTGATGATTGCACAGATTCGCAACTCCTCAGATAATGAAGCAGTCCATGCTCGCATGCAGCAAGACCTGGATGACATTCAATCTTGGGCTGACAAGTGGCAAGTAACATTCGCGCCACACAAGTGCCAGGCAATGACTATCTCCAACAAGAGAGGATCTAACCACCTCTCCTTGATATTTAACAGCATTACCATCTTTGAATCCCCCAACATCAACATCCTTGGGGGGGGGGGGGGGGGCGCGGGTGGTCACCATTGACCAGAAACTTAACTGGACCAGCCACATAAATACTTTGGCTACAAGAAGTCAGAGGCTGGGTATTCTGTAGCGAGTGTCTCACCTCCTGACTCCCCAAAGCCTTTCCACCATCTACAAGGCACAAGTCAGGAGTGTGATGGAATACTCACCACTTGTCTGGATAAGTGTAGCTCCAACAACACTCAAGAAGCTCAACACTATACAGGACAAAGCAGCCCACTCGATTGTCACCCCATCCACCACCTTAAACATTCACTCCCTCCACCACCGACGCACCGTGGCTGCGGTACCATCTACAAGATGCACTGCAGCAACTCACCAAGGCTTCTTTGACAGCACCTCCCAAACCCACAACCTCTACCACCTAGAAGGACAAGGGTAGCAGGCACATGGGAACACCATCACCTCCAAGTCACACACTATCTTGACTTGGAAGTATATCGCCGTTCCTTCATAGTCGCTGGGTCAAAACCCTGGAACTCCCTCCCCAACAGCACTATGGGAGCAATTAGGGATGGGCAATAAATGCTGGCCTTGCCAGTGAAGCCCACATCCCAGGAACAAATTAAAAAAAAACTCAGCCTTGAGACTGAAGAAACACACACAAAAATCTAGACTGACACTCCAGTGCAGTACTAAGGAAGTGCTACCTTTCGGATGAGACATTAAAGCAAGGCCCCGCATGCTCCCACGTAAAAGATCCCATGGCACTATTTTGAAGAACAGCAGGGGAGTTCTCCCTTATCCTGGTCAATATTTATCCCCCAATCAACATCAGTAAAAAAAAATTATCTGCTCATTATCACATTGCTGTTTGTGGGAGCTTGCTGTGCACAAATTGGCTACCACCTTTCCTACACTTCAAAAGTACATCAATGACTATAAAGTGCTTTGGGACATCCTGAGGTTGTGAAAGGCGCTATAGAAATACAAGTCTTTTTTTTTCCTCTTAATATGCTCAAGACAGAGATCCAGTTCAGGTCAAAAAGGGGGTCCCATTGTTGCACTCCTGGGACCTGCTATCATACAAACAGATACAGGGCACGAAAGTCAACTCCAATAGACGCTCAGACTACTTACAGGAACGACTGCTGCCAATGAATCAGAGACGGTATCTACAACAAACCCAAATTTGTAACAGGCACTCTCAACGTGGATCGGCTCACGTGCTGATTATGTGAAGGCCAAAAATCACAGACGATCTAATGCAGCAGAAAAACAGCTGTTGCAACGCCTTAAAGGGGCACCTGCACTTGGTGTTTTGCTGGCATATTAAAGATAGCAGAAGAAAAGTACAAGGGCCACAGAGAAGACGGCTGCATTTACAGACAGCGCCCTGGAGATAATATTATAGAAGGAAGCAAGTGAGTTGTCATCTTTGGCATGGAAGGTCACCCTTTTCAGAAGGTAGTTGTTTGTATTGCAGAGGAAGAGTGGCAGAGCATAGGAATAATTTCTGTCGGCAGCACGTCCTCCATTCAATTTTTAAAAATTTGTTCCTGGGATGTGGGTGTCGCTGGCAAGGTCAGCATTTATTGCCCATCCCTAATTGCCCTCAAGAAGGTGGTGGTGGTGGGCCTTCTTGAACCGCTGCAGTCCATGCGGTGAAGGTACTGCTATAGTGCTGTTAGGGAGGGAGTTCCAGGATTTTGACCCAGCGACGATGAAGGAACAGCGATATATTTCCAAGTCAGGATGGTGTGTAACTTGCAGGGGAACTTGCAGGTGATGGTGCTCCCATGCACCTTGTCCTTCTAGGTGGTAGAGGTGGCGGGTTTGGGAGGTGCTGTCGAAGAAGCCTTGGCGAGTTGCTGCAATGCATCTTGTAGATGGTACACACTGCAGCCAAGGTGCGCCGGTGGTGGAGAGTGTGAATATTTAATGTGGACACATTTCACCACATTGAAGTCTGCCAAGGTAAGTGTCTGCTGAATAGATGCGTGCTAGTAACTGGATAATAAATGGGTATGCCAATTAATCTATTAACCAGCTTGCAAGTAAAAGCAATGGTATACTATGGTACGGTAGTGCTGGAAACCCAGTGATTCAGATCCTGTTCAGATGCGGCTCCCAATATAGTCATAACAAAAACATAGAATTGTGTGTCTTGGTTTTAAATAACTGAACAGCTGTCACACTTCCAAATCTGGGTTACAAGGAACCCTTTATAACCTCAAAATAGAGAGACATACTTCATACATTAGTCAGATCTAACATTTTCTAGAATGTAATGTCTATTACAAAAAGATTGCAACCTGCTCAATTACAACAGAGAACTATGCTAAACACTGAATACATTTACTCTCTAGGTTGCATCATTCTTAAGATGGAAGAAGATACAAGAAGTTAAATGCATTTATTTGGCACACAGCACAACCAACAGATGAGGTGAATGACCAATTTGTCTGTTTTTGGTGATACTAATTGAAGGAAGAACATAGGACACCTATAGAAATCAATTGGTGTTGTGACATGTTCTATATCTCCCTGAACAGGTAGATGAGGTCCTTAGTTTCTACAGAATATCTGAAAGACAGCACCTCCAGCACTGCAGCCTAGATGCCAGAAAGCCTTGGAAGTGTGTGTGTGTGTGTGTGGGGGGTGGGGGGTGATTGAGCCCACAACTAATTATTTAAAAAGCTGTCTCCTGAACCAAGCTGACTACTACATCTAGCAGTGCAAAAATGTTAGCAAAAAAAGTTGGTTTCAAAATGCAAAGATTTAAGTAAAATGACAAAAGGCTGTATTGTCTCAACACTGAACTTCCAGAGACCTCCTAACTTAACTGCATTCAAACAACGAAATCGTAATATCAGACATCAGCTCGCAGCGGTCCTCTTGCTCTAACGAGAGAGAGAGCAAAATGCTATGGCGGCACTGCTGTCCCAGCAGCTGGAGCAATGCGAAATCCCGTTCCTCAATCTCTGTAGCTCGGATAGAGGACTTGCGCTGTAGCATTGAATGCTGGGATACCTCCACTTCCATAGTCAACAGAAAATGATCACAAATCCCCACTGAATTGTCGAGAACACTTAAAAAAAAATGCAGACAAAAAAAGAGAAAGTCGGGAGGAGCTGGAATGAGGTGCAGAATAATGAGCGAGATGGAGAAGTTGAAAGAACAACCCTCAGTGATGACACTTGGCCGACCCCTGCCTGCGGCCCATGTGACCGGTTGTTTTTCAGCGGCCACAGTCAACGCCTGAAGCCTGATGAGTGAAAGCCAAGCTCGGACCCGGGATTTGGACGGAAGCTCCCCGGGCCCGGCCCACTTCGGACCGGCCGAGCCCGTTTCGAAACAAAAATCTATATTGACGTCTGCGACAATCGAACAAACCAAAAAACACAGACCAATAGAGGCGCAGCTCCGCCAGCAAACTGCGTCACTCCCCCACGGAGCGGCCATCGCTCCCCGTGCCGGACTCCGTTAGCGACACATCCCCCCCACCCCATCATGGCTGGGTGACTGGGCCGCAATCCGATGGCACCCACTCACCCAGGGCGGGAGATTTCACCACATAAACACCAACGGTCGGCCCCAGTGACAGGCAGCGCCCCCCACCCTCCCCACACAGTGACAGGCAGCGCCCCCCCCCCCCCACACAGTGACAGGCAGCGCCCCCCACCCTCCCCACACAGTGACAGGCAGCGCCCCCCACCCTCCCCACAGTGACAGGCAGCGCCCCCCACCCTCCCCACACAGTGACAGGCAGCGCCCCCCACCCTCCCCACACAGTGACAGGCAGCGCCCCCCACCCTCCCCACAGTGACAGGCAGCGCCCCCCACCCTCCCCACAGTGACAGGCAGCGCCCCCCACCCTCCCCACACAGTGACAGGCAGCGCCCCCCACCCTCCCCACACAGTGACAGGCAGCGCCCCCCACCCTCCCCACACAGTGACAGGCAGCGCCCCCCCCCACACACAGTGACAGGCAGCGCCCCCCACCCTCCCCACACAGTGACAGGCAGCGCCCCCCCCCCACACACAGTGACAGGCAGGGCCCCCCACCCTCCCCACACAGTGACAGGCAGAGCCTCTCCCCCCCCCCACCACAGTGACAGGCAGCGCCCCCACCCTCCACACACAGTGACAGGCAGAGCCTCTCCCCCCCCCCACCACAGTGACAGGCAGCGCGCCCCACCCTCCCACCACAGTGACAGGCAGAGCCCCCCCCCTCCCCACAGTGACAGGCATCGCGCCCCCCCCCCCTCCCCACACAGTGACAGGCAGCGCCCGCCCCCCTCCCCACACAGTGACAGGCAGGGCCCCCCCCCCTCCCCACACAGTGACAGGCAGGGCCCCCCCTCCCCACACAGTGACAGGCAGGCCCCCCCCTCCCCACACAGTGACAGGCAGGGCCCCTCCCTCCCCACACAGTGACAGGCAGCGCCCCCCCCCTCCCCACACAGTGACAGGCAGTGCCCGCCCCCCTCCCCACAGTGACAGGCAGCGCCCCCCACCCAGTGACAGGCAGCGCCCCCCTCCCCCCACACAGTGACAGGCAGCGCCCCCCCCCCCTCCCCACACAGTGACAGGCAGCACGCCCCCCTCCCCACAGTGACAGGCAGCGCCCCCCCCCCCCTCCCCCCACAGTGACAGGCAGAGCCCCCCCTTCCCCACACAGTGACAGGCAGGGCTCCCCCCCCCCCTCCCCACACAGTGACAGGCAGGGCTCCCCCCCCCCCTCCCCACACAGTGACAGGCAGGGCTCCCCCCCTCCCCACACAGTGACAGGCAGAGCCCCCCCCTCCCCACACAGTGACAGGCAGAGCCCCCCACCCTCCCCACACAGTGACAGGCAGAAGACCCCCCCTCCCCCCACAGTGACAGGCAGAGCCCCCCCTTCCCCACACAGTGACAGGCAGGGCTCCCCCCCTCCCCACACAGTGACAGGCAGGGCTTCCCCCCCCTCCCCACACAGTGACAGGCAGCGCCCCCCCTCCTCCCCACACAGTGACAGGCAGAAGACCCCCCCTCCCCCCACAGTGACAGGCAGAAGACCCCCCCTCCCCCCACAGTGACAGGCAGAGCCCCCCCCTCCCCCCACAGTGACAGGCAGCGCCCCCCCACCCTCCCCACACAGTGACAGGCAGAGCGCCCCCCCCTCCCCACACAGTGACAGGCAGAGCGCCCCCCCCTCCCCACACAGTGACAGGCAGAGCGCCCCCCCCCCCACACAGTGACAGGCAGCGCCCCCCCTCCCCACACAGTGACAGGCAGCGCCCCCCCTCCCCACACAGTGACAGGCAGCGCCCCCCCTACCCACACAGTGACAGGCAGAGCGCCCCCCCCTCCCCACACAGTGACAGGCAGCGCCCCCCCTCCCCACACAGTGACAGGCAGCGCCCCCCCTCCCCACACAGTGACAGGCAGCGCCCCCCCTCCCCCTCCCCACACAGTGACAGGCAGCGCCCCCCCTCCCCACACAGTGACAGGCAGAGCCTCCCCCCCCCTCCCCCCACACAGTGACAGGCAGAGCCTCCCCCCCCTCCCCACACAGTGACAGGCAGAGCCCCCCCCCCCTCCCCACACAGTGACAGGCAGCGCCCCCCACCCTCCCCACACAGTGACAGGCAGAAGACCCCCCCTCCCCCCACAGTGACAGGCAGAAGACCCCCCCCTCCCCCCACAGTGACAGGCAGAGCCCCCCCCTCCCCCACAGTGACAGGCAGCGCCCCCCACCCTCCCCACACAGTGACAGGCAGAGCCTCTCCCCCCACAGTGACAGGCAGCGCCCCCCACCCTCCCCACACAGTGACAGGCAGAAGACCCCCCCTCCCCACACAGTGACAGGCAGAGCCCCCCCCCCCCACACAGTGACAGGCAGCACCCCCCCCCTCCCCCCACAGTGACAGGCAGTGCCCCCCCTCCCCACACAGTGACAGGCAGCGCCCCCCACACAGTGACAGGCAGCGCCCCCCCTCCCCACACAGTGACAGGCAGGGCCCCCCCCTCCCCACACAGTGACAGGCAGCACCCCCTCCCCACACAGTGACAGGCAGGGCCCCCCCTCCCCACACAGTGACAGGCAGGGCCCCCCCTCCCCACACAGTGACAGGCAGGGCCCCCCCTCCCCACACAGTGACAGGCAGGGCCCCCCCTCCCCACACAGTGACAGGCAGGGCCCCCCCTCCCCACACAGTGACAGGCAGGGCCCCCCCTCCCCACACAGTGACAGGCAGGGCCCCCCCCCCTCCCCACACAGTGACAGGCAGGGCTCCCCCCCCTCCCCACACAGTGACAGGCAGGGCCTCTCCCCCTCCCCACACAGTGACAGGCAGGGCCCCCCCGCTCCCCACACAGTGACAGGCAGGGCCCCCCCTCCCCACACAGTGACAGGCAGGGCCCCCCCTCCCCACACAGTGACAGGCAGGGCCCCCCCTCCCCACACAGTGACAGGCAGGGCCCCCCCCCCTCCCCACACAGTGACAGGCAGGGCCCCCCCTCCCCACACAGTGACAGGCAGGGCTCCCCCTCCCCACACAGTGACAGGCAGGGCCCCCCCCCTCCCCACACAGTGACAGGCAGGGCCCCCCCCCCTCCCCACACAGTGACAGGCAGGGCCCCCCCTCCCCACACAGTGACAGGCAGGGCCCCCCCTCCCCACACAGTGACAGGCAGGGCCCCCCCCCCCCCTCCCCACACAGTGACAGGCAGGGCCTCTCCCCCTCCCCACACAGTGACAGGCAGGGCCCCCCCTCCCCACACAGTGACAGGCAGCACCCCCCCCCCCCTCCCCACACAGTGACAGGCAGAGCCCCCCCTCCTCCCCACACAGTGACAGGCAGGGCTCCCCCCCCCCCCCACACAGTGACAGGCAGCGCCCCCCCCCTCCCCACACAGTGACAGGCAGGGCGCCCCCCCCCTCCCCACACAGTGACAGGCAGCGCCCCCCCCCCCCACACACAGTGACAGGCAGAGCCTCCCCTCCCCACACAGTGACAGGCAGCACCCCCCCCCACACAGTGACAGGCAGGGCCCCCCCTCCCCACACAGTGACAGGCAGGGCCCCCCCTCCCCACACAGTGACAGGCAGGGCCCCCCCCCCTCCCCACACAGTGACAGGCAGGGCCCCCCCTCCCCACACAGTGACAGGCAGGGCCTCCCCTCCCCACACAGTGACAGGCAGGGCCCCCCCTCCCCACACAGTGACAGGCAGGGCCCCCCCTCCCCACACAGTGACAGGCAGGGCCCCCCCCCCTCCCCACACAGTGACAGGCAGGGCCCCCCCCCCTCCCCACACAGTGACAGGCAGGGCTCCCCCCCCCCTCCCCACACAGTGACAGGTAGGGCCTCTCCCCCTCCCCACACAGTGACAGGCAGGGCCCCCCCCCCTCCCCACACAGTGACAGGTAGGGCCTCTCCCCCTCCCCACACAGTGACAGGCAGGGCCCCCCCCCCTCCCCACACAGTGACAGGCAGGGCCCCCCCCCCTCCCCACACAGTGACAGGCAGGGCCCCCCCTCCCCACACAGTGACAGGCAGGGCCCCCCCTCCCCACACAGTGACAGGCAGGGCCCCCCCCCTCCCCACACAGTGACAGGCAGGGCCCCCCCTCCCCACACAGTGACAGGCAGGGCCCCCCCCTCCCCACACAGTGACAGGCAGGGCCCCCCCCCCTCCCCACACAGTGACAGGCAGGGCCCCCCCTCCCCACACAGTGACAGGCAGGGCCCCCCCTCCCCACACAGTGACAGGCAGGGGCCCCCCCCTCCCCACACAGTGACAGGCAGGGCCCCCCCTCCCCACACAGTGACAGGCAGGGCCCCCCCTCCCCACACAGTGACAGGCAGGGCCCCCCCTCCCCACACAGTGACAGGCAGGGCTCCCCCCCCCTCCCCACACAGTGACAGGCAGGGCTCCCCCCCCCTCCCCACACAGTGACAGGCAGGGCTCCCCCCCCCTCCCCACACAGTGACAGGCAGGGCCTCTCCCCCTCCCCACACAGTGACAGGCAGGCCCCCCCCCCTCCCCACACAGTGACAGGCAGGGCCCCCCCTCCCCACACAGTGACAGGCAGCACCCCCCCCCTCCCCACACAGTGACAGGCAGAGCCCCCCCCACACAGTGACAGGCAGCGCCCCCCCCCTCCCCACACAGTGACAGGCAGAGCCTCCCCCCCCCCACACAGTGACAGGCAGGGCCCCCCCCCCTCCCCACACAGTGACAGGCAGGGCCCCCCCCCCCCTCCCCACACAGTGACAGGCAGAGCCTCCCCCCCCCCCCCACACAGTGACAGGCAGAGCCTCCCCCCCCCCCCCCACACAGTGACAGGCAGAGCCCCCCCCCCCCTCCCCACACAGTGACAGGCAGCGCCCCCCACCCTCCCCACACAGTGACAGGCAGAGCCTCCCCCCCCCCCCCACACAGTGACAGGCAGCGCCCCCCACCCTCCCCACAGTGACAGGCAGCGCCCCCCACCCTCCCCACACAGTGACAGGCAGCGCCCCCCACCCTCCCCACACAGTGACAGGCAGCGCCCCCCACCCTCCCCACAGTGACAGGCAGCGCCCCCCCACCCTCCCCACAGTGACAGGCAGCGCCCCCCACCCTCCCCACACAGTGACAGGCAGCGCCCCCCACCCTCCCCACACAGTGACAGGCAGCGCCCCCCACCCTCCCCACACAGTGACAGGCAGCGCCCCCCCCCCACACACAGTGACAGGCAGCGCCCCCCACCCTCCCCACACAGTGACAGGCAGCGCCCCCCCCCCCACACACAGTGACAGGCAGGGCCCCCCACCCTCCCCACACAGTGACAGGCAGAGCCTCTCCCCCCCCCCCACCACAGTGACAGGCAGCGCCCCCACCCTCCACACACAGTGACAGGCAGAGCCTCTCCCCCCCCCACCACAGTGACAGGCAGCGCGCCCCACCCTCCCACCACAGTGACAGGCAGAGCCCCCCCCCTCCCCACAGTGACAGGCATCGCGCCCCCCCCCCCTCCCCACACAGTGACAGGCAGCGCCCGCCCCCCTCCCCACACAGTGACAGGCAGGGCCCCCCCCCCCTCCCCACACAGTGACAGGCAGGGCCCCCCCTCCCCACACAGTGACAGGCAGGCCCCCCCCTCCCCACACAGTGACAGGCAGGGCCCCTCCCTCCCCACACAGTGACAGGCAGCGCCCCCCCCCTCCCCACACAGTGACAGGCAGTGCCCGCCCCCCTCCCCACAGTGACAGGCAGCGCCCCCCACCCAGTGACAGGCAGCGCCCCCCTCCCCCCACACAGTGACAGGCAGCGCCCCCCCCCCTCCCCACACAGTGACAGGCAGCACGCCCCCCCCCCCCCCTCCCCCCACAGTGACAGGCAGAGCCCCCCCTTCCCCACACAGTGACAGGCAGGGCTCCCCCCCCCCCTCCCCACACAGTGACAGGCAGGGCTCCCCCCCCCCCTCCCCACACAGTGACAGGCAGGGCTCCCCCCCTCCCCACACAGTGACAGGCAGAGCCCCCCCCCCCCTCCCCACACAGTGACAGGCAGGGCTCCCCCCCTCCCCACACAGTGACAGGCAGAGCCCCCCCCTCCCCACACAGTGACAGGCAGAGCCCCCCACCCTCCCCACACAGTGACAGGCAGAAGACCCCCCCTCCCCCCACAGTGACAGGCAGAGCCCCCCCTTCCCCACACAGTGACAGGCAGGGCTCCCCCCCTCCCCACACAGTGACAGGCAGGGCTTCCCCCCCCTCCCCACACAGTGACAGGCAGCGCCCCCCCTCCTCCCCACACAGTGACAGGCAGAAGACCCCCCCTCCCCCCACAGTGACAGGCAGAAGACCCCCCCTCCCCCCACAGTGACAGGCAGAGCCCCCCCCTCCCCCCACAGTGACAGGCAGCGCCCCCCCACCCTCCCCACACAGTGACAGGCAGAGCGCCCCCCCCTCCCCACACAGTGACAGGCAGAGCGCCCCCCCCCTCCCCACACAGTGACAGGCAGAGCGCGCCCCCCCCCCCACACAGTGACAGGCAGCGCCCCCCCTCCCCACACAGTGACAGGCAGCGCCCCCCCTCCCCACACAGTGACAGGCAGCGCCCCCCCTACCCACACAGTGACAGGCAGAGCGCCCCCCCCCTCCCCACACAGTGACAGGCAGCGCCCCCCCTCCCCACACAGTGACAGGCAGCGCCCCCCCTCCCCACACAGTGACAGGCAGCGCCCCCCCTCCCCCTCCCCACACAGTGACAGGCAGCGCCCCCCCTCCCCACACAGTGACAGGCAGAGCCTCCCCCCCCCTCCCCCCACACAGTGACAGGCAGAGCCTCCCCCCCCCTCCCCACACAGTGACAGGCAGAGCCCCCCCCCCCTCCCCACACAGTGACAGGCAGCGCCCCCCACCCTCCCCACACAGTGACAGGCAGAAGACCCCCCCTCCCCCCACAGTGACAGGCAGAAGACCCCCCCCTCCCCCCACAGTGACAGGCAGAGCCCCCCCCTCCCCCCACAGTGACAGGCAGCGCCCCCCACCCTCCCCACACAGTGACAGGCAGAGCCTCTCCCCCCACAGTGACAGGCAGCGCCCCCCACCCTCCCCACACAGTGACAGGCAGAAGACCCCCCCTCCCCACACAGTGACAGGCAGAGCCCCCCCCCCCCACACAGTGACAGGCAGCGCCCCCCCCCCCTCCCCCCACAGTGACAGGCAGTGCCCCCCCTCCCCACACAGTGACAGGCAGCGCCCCCCACCCTCCCCACACAGTGACAGGCAGCGCCCCCCCTCCCCACACAGTGACAGGCAGGGCCCCCCCTCCCCACACAGTGACAGGCAGCACCCCCTCCCCACACAGTGACAGGCAGGGCCCCCCCTCCCCACACAGTGACAGGCAGGGCCCCCCTCCCCACACAGTGACAGGCAGGGCCCCCCCCCCCTCCCCACACAGTGACAGGCAGGGCCCCCCCCCCTCCCCACACAGTGACAGGCAGGGCCCCCCCTCCCCACACAGTGACAGGCAGGGCCCCCCCTCCCCACACAGTGACAGGCAGGGCCCCCCCTCCCCACACAGTGACAGGCAGGGCCCCCCCTCCCCACACAGTGACAGGCAGGGCCCCCCCTCCCCACACAGTGACAGGCAGGGCCCCCCCTCCCCACACAGTGACAGGCAGGGCCCCCCCCCCTCCCCACACAGTGACAGGCAGGGCTCCCCCCCCTCCCCACACAGTGACAGGCAGGGCCTCTCCCCCTCCCCACACAGTGACAGGCAGGGCCCCCCCGCTCCCCACACAGTGACAGGCAGGGCCCCCCCTCCCCACACAGTGACAGGCAGGGCCCCCCCTCCCCACACAGTGACAGGCAGGGCCCCCCCCCCTCCCCACACAGTGACAGGCAGGGCCCCCCCTCCCCACACAGTGACAGGCAGGGCCCCCCCTCCCCACACAGTGACAGGCAGGGCCCCCCCCCCTCCCCACACAGTGACAGGCAGGGCCCCCCCCCCTCCCCACACAGTGACAGGCAGGGCCCCCCCTCCCCACACAGTGACAGGCAGGGCCCCCCCTCCCCACACAGTGACAGGCAGGGCCCCCCCCCCCCCTCCCCACACAGTGACAGGCAGGGCCTCTCCCCCTCCCCACACAGTGACAGGCAGGGCCCCCCCCTCCCCACACAGTGACAGGCAGCACCCCCCCCCCCCTCCCCACACAGTGACAGGCAGAGCCCCCCCTCCTCCCCACACAGTGACAGGCAGGGCTCCCCCCCCCCCCCACACAGTGACAGGCAGCGCCCCCCCCCCTCCCCACACAGTGACAGGCAGGGCGCCCCCCCCCCTCCCCACACAGTGACAGGCAGCGCCCCCCCCCCCCACACACAGTGACAGGCAGAGCCTCCCCTCCCCACACAGTGACAGGCAGCACCCCCCCCCACACAGTGACAGGCAGGGCCCCCCCTCCCCACACAGTGACAGGCAGGGCCCCCCCTCCCCACACAGTGACAGGCAGCGCCCCCCCCCCTCCCCACACAGTGACAGGCAGCGCCCCCCCCTCCCCACACAGTGACAGGCAGGGCCTCCCCCCTCCCCACACAGTGACAGGCAGGGCCCCCCCCCCTCCCCACACAGTGACAGGCAGGGCCCCCCCCCCTCCCCACACAGTGACAGGCAGGGCCCCCCCCTCCCCACACAGTGACAGGCAGGGCCCCCCCCCTCCCCACACAGTGACAGGCAGGGCCCCCCCTCCCCACACAGTGACAGGCAGGGCCCCCCCCTCCCCACACAGTGACAGGCAGGGCCCCCCCCCCTCCCCACACAGTGACAGGCAGCGCCCCCCCTCCCCACACAGTGACAGGCAGGGCCCCCCCTCCCCACACAGTGACAGGCAGGGCCCCCCCCTCCCCACACAGTGACAGGCAGGCCCCCCCCTCCCCACACAGTGACAGGCAGGGCCCCCCCCTCCCCACACAGTGACAGGCAGGGCCCCCCCTCCCCAACAGGACAGGCAGCCCCTGCCCCCCCACAGGCAGGCAGGGCCCCCCCCCCTCCCCACACAGTGACAGGCAGCGCCCCCCCCCTCCCCACACAGTGACAGGCAGGGCCTCCCCCCCTCCCCACACAGGACAGCAGGGCCCCCCCCCCCCTCCCCACACAGTGACAGCAGGGCAGCGACAGGCCCCCCTCCCCACCTGGGGCCACACAGTGACAGGCAGGGCCTCCCCCCAGTGCAGGCAGGGCCTCCCCCCCCCCCCCCCACATGACAGGCAGGGCCCCCCCCCTCCCCCACACAGTGACAGGCACACCCCCCGCCGCAGACGCCCCCCCCCTCCCCACACAGTGACAGGCAGGGCTCCCCCCCCTCCCCACACAGTGACAGGCAGGGCCTCCCCCCCCCCTCCCCACACAGTGACAGGCAGGGCCTCCCCCCCCTCCCCACACAGTGACAGGCAGGGCTCCCCCCTCCCCACACAGTGACAGGCAGGGCTCCCCCCTCCCCACACAGTGACAGGCAGGGCCCCCCCCTCCCCACACAGTGACAGGCAGGGCTCCCCCCTCCCCACACAGTGACAGGCAGGGCTCCCCCCTCCCCACACAGTGACAGGCAGGGCTCCCCCCCTCCCCACACAGTGACAGGCAGGGCTCCCCCCTCCCCACACAGTGACAGGCAGCGCCCCCCCCCCCTCCCCACACAGTGACAGGCAGGCGCCCCCCCCCCTCCCCACACAGTGACAGGCAGGCCTCCCCCCCCCTCCCCACACAGTGACAGGCAGGGCCCCCCCCCTCCCCACACAGTGACAGGCAGAGCCTCCCCCCCCTCCCCACACAGTGACAGGCAGGGCCCCCCACACAGTGACAGGCAGGGCCCCACACAGTGACAGGCAGGGCTCCCCCCCCCCTCCCCACACAGTGACAGGCAGAGCCTCTCCCCCACAGTGACAGGCAGGGCCCCACACAGTGACAGGCAGGGCCCCACACAGTGACAGGCAGGGCTCCCCCCCCCTCCCCACACAGTGACAGGCAGAGCCTCTCCCCCACAGTGACAGGCAGGGCCCCACACAGTGACAGGCAGGGCCCCACACAGTGACAGGCAGGGCTCCCCCCCCCTCCCCACACAGTGACAGGCAGAGCCTCTCCCCCACAGTGACAGGCAGGGCCCCACACAGTGACAGGCAGGGCCCCACACAGTGACAGGCAGGGCCCCACACAGTGACAGGCAGGGCTCCCCCCCTCCCCCCACAGTGACAGGCAGGGCCCCCCCCCTCCCCCCACAGTGACAGGCAGGGCCCCCCCCCTCCCCACTCCCCCCACCAGTGTGACAGGCAGGGCCTCCCCCCCCCACACACAATGACAGACAGACAGACACCCCCCCACCCCCCGCCTCCGGTCGAGTGATCGCCGCTGACTTACCGGCTCGGCCCGGCCTCTCTTGCGGTCGGAGGGGGACGAGCTGTCACTTTTCTCCAGGGCGATGAACTCGGAGCTGGAGTCCAGAGTGACGGACACGCCGCTCCTCAGCATCACCATGGTGGAGTGAGGGAGGCGGACAATCCCTGGCAATGGCGGTCCGGCTCCGGTCCCGCGAGCCCACGGTCAGCGCGCGCTCCGCCAGCCGTTGCTCCGCCTCGCGCGCTCCCAACCGCCGGAGATTCTGGCGCCAGAACTTTCCCGCGCGCCTCTCCGCGCCGCGCTCTTTGGGCTCCTTTCCGCCAGCTAAAAGAGTCCCGCTGCTATCCTGACTCTTTCCGACGTTACGAGCTGTCACGGCACGCAGAATCAGCATCCAATATCACCAAATACAAATCTGACGGCAGGAAGGTGGGTATCAAGCGCCTGGATTTAATCTCCTCCTGCAGCGCGGAGTGCGACAACAACAACCACCACCACCACTTCCAAATTGCCGGAAGCCGAAAAGCAACCTAGCTGACCATTGGTCGGCATTCCAGCGAATCCGCCGCCGCCTCGTGTCACGTGATCGCGACAGAGGCGTAATTGCGTCACAGCGGACCAATCAGAACTCGGTAAACACACATCGTGTGACGCAATAGACAGGGGCGTGGTTAAAACTGAAAGGCACGTGGGGAGCCTGCTGACTTGGATTGAAGGGTTGTGAGTGTTGCTGCAAATTTGGGTAGCAAATATTGCTGCTCATCACTATAGAGTATAGTGCCTAAGAAGTATAGAGTAGATGCATTTTCACACCCACCCACTCAGCAGCCATATTAATGAGTTCTTGATTTCAAAAGGGAATTAGATTAATACTTGAAGAGGAAAAATTTGCTGGGCTGTGGGGAAAGCAGGGGGGAGGGAGTGGGACTAATTGGACAACTCTTTCAAAGAGCCGGCACAGGCACGATGGGCCGAATGACCTCCTTCTGTACCGACTCAATCTATGATTCTACTTTATGGTACTGAATACTGTGCCCCAGAAGCTGTCCAATTTGTGTGACATACACCAATATTGTATGTTTTTAATCCCCTTTCAAGTATCTTTTGACTGCTCGTTTTCAGTGTAATCTAACAGTGGGCTGATGCTTTGTTCCCATAACCAATCTATTCGATGAGTCAGAAGGTTGTGGGTTCAAGTCCCACTCCAGAGACTTGAGCACAAAAATCTAGGCTGACACTCCAGCGCAGTGCTGAGGGAGTGCTGCACTGATGGAATTGCCGTCTTTCAGATGAGACGTTAAACCGAGGCCCCGTCTGCGCTCTCTTGTGGACATAAAAGATCCCACAGCACTATTTTGAAGAAGATCAGGGGAGTTGTAGTTAACATTTATCCCTCAACCAACAATACTAAAGTAGATTATCTGGTCATTATCACATTGCTGTTTGTGGAACCTTGCTGTACGCAATTTGGCTGCCGCGTTACCTACATTATAACAGCGACTTCTCTTTAAAAAATACTTAATTGGCTGTAAAGCACTTTGGGATGTCCTGACGTTGTGAAAGGCACGATATTAATGCAAGTACGTCTTTCTATTCCTTCATCGATATGCTGTGTCATTTACCTCAAGGTCTGTGTTGGGTCCTTGTTTCCATACTAACTATTTTTGCATCTGAAACATTAACTCTGTTTTTCTCCTCACAGATGCTGGCTGACCTGCTGAGTATTTCCAGCATTTTCTGTTTTTATTTCAGATTTCCAGCATCTGCAGTATTTTGCTTTTGTATTGGTGTTTAATTCACTTGCACTTCTCTTCCAGGAATGCCCACCTTGAAGAAGTTCTGCCCTTCTCTCTGGCAGGATTTCCATTTGTCTCTTTTACCTTGTTACCTTCCCTTTTGTTCTTTCCTCCCCTCCCCTTTTCCCTGTCTCTGCACTTGCTTAAAACTGTTATATCTCCAACTTTTTCCAGTTCTGATGAAAGGCCATTGACCTGAAACGTTAACTCTGTTTCTCTCTCCACAGATGCTGCCTGACCTGCTGAGTATTTCCAGCATTTTCTGTTTTTATTTCAGATTTCAGCATCCCTCCCCTGTCTCCAGTCTCCGCCCCTGCCTCAGTTCATCCGCTGCTGAAACCCTCATCCGTGCCTTTACCACCTTAGACTTGACTATTCCAACGGTCTCCTGGCTGGCCTCCCACATTCTACCCTACGTAAACTTGAAGTGATCCAAAACTCGGCTACCCGTGTCCTAACTCGCACCAAGTCCCGTTCACCCATCACTCCTGTGCTCGCTGACCTACATTGGCTAGGGAACGCCTCGTTTCAAAATTCTCATCCTTGTTTTCAAATCCCTTCATAGCCTCGCCCCTCCCTATCTCTGTAATCTCCTTCAGCCCCACAACCCCCCTGAGATATCTGCGCTCCTCTAATTCTGCCTTCTTGAGCATCCCTGATTATAATCGCTCAATCATCGGTGGCCGTGCCTTCTGTTGCCTAGGCCCTAAGCTCTGGAATTCCCTGCCTAAACCTCTCCGCCTCTCTACCTCTCTTTCCTCCATTAAGACGCTCCTTAAAACCAACCTCTTTGACCAAGCTTTTGGTCACCTGCCCTAAATTCTCCTTCTGTGGCTCGGTGTCAAAATTTTTGTCTTATAATACTCCTGTGAAGCACCTTGGGATGTTTTACTACGTTAAAGGCGCTATATAAATACAAGTTGTTGTTGTGTCATTTACCTCCAGGTCTGTTGGGTCCTTGTTTCCATACTAACTATTTTGCACTGGTCCACTCTGAACTGCATCTGCTAGTAGCTCAGTTTTCTAAAATATCCAAATCCGTCTGAATCTGGTTGTGCTGCTCCTTGTATTTGGCTTGGCCTTCTATTTTATTTTCAGTATCTCAGGGATCGGACTCCAGTTGTTTCTTATCTATACATAACCCTGATGCAGAAAGTACTTGTTGGCTGTAAAATTTGCAGACCAAAATAGAGCAGTGGGGACAGAGGATGCAGTTAATTAATTGTATGTAAACATAAGAACATAAGAAATAGGAGCAGGAGTAGGCCATTCGGCCCTTCGAGCCTGCTCCATCATTCAATAAGATCATGGCTGATCTTCTACCTCAATTCCATTCACCAGCCTTATCGCCATATCCCTTGATGCCCTTACTAGTCAGAAATCTATCGACTTCTGTTTTGAATATACCCAATGACTGAGCCTCTACAGCCCTCTGGGGTAGAGAATTCCAAAGATTCACCACACTCTGTGTGAAGAAATTTCTTCTCATCTCAGTCCTGAATGGCCTACCCTTTATCCTGAGGCTGTGGCCCCTGGTTCTAGACTTCCCGGCCAAGGGAAACATTCTCCCAGCATCCACCCTATCAAGCCCTGTAATAATTTTGTATGCTTCAATGAGATCCCCTCTCATTCTTCTGAATTCAAGAGAATACAGGCCTAGTTTACTCAATCTCTTCTCATACAACAGTCCCGCCATCCCAGGAATCAATCTCGTGAACCTTCGTTGCACTCCCTCTATGGCAAGTATATCCTTTCCTAGGTAAGGAGACCAAAATTGTACACAGTACTCCAGGTGTGGTCTCACCAAGGCCCTATATAATTGGAGTAAGACTTCTTTACTCCTGTACTCAAATCCTCTTGTAATGAAGGCCAGCATACCATTTGCCTTCCGAATGGCTTGCTGCACCTGCACATTCACTTTCAGTGACTCATGTACAAGGACACCCAGGTCCCTTTGAGCATCTGCATTCCCCAATCTTTCACCATTTAGGAAATACTCTGCCTGTCTGTTTTTTCTACCAAAGTGGATAACTTCACATTTATCCACGTTATAATCCATCTGTCATGTTCTCGCCCACTCACTGAGCCTGTTGAGATCCCCTTGAAGCCTCTTCACATCCTCTTCGCAACTGACACTGCCACCTAGCTTTGTGTCATCAGCAAATTTGGAAATGTTACATTTAGTCCCCTCATCCAAATCGTTGATATAGATTGTGAATAGCTGGGGCCCAAGCACCAATCCTTGCGGTACCCCACTAGTCACAGCCTGCCATCCTGAAAAAGACATGAAGGAACCCCATTTAAAGAAAGACTTGCATTTATATAGCGCCTTTCACGACTACCGGACGTCTCAAAGCACTTTACAACCAATGAAGAACTTTTTGAAGTGGCATCACTGTTGTAATGTGGGAAACGCGGCAGCCAATTTGCGCACAGCAAGCTCCCACAAACAGCAATGTGATAATGACCAGATAATCTGTTTTTGTTATGTTGGTTGGGGGATAAATATTAGCCAGGACACCAGGGATAACTTGCTCTTCTTTGAAATCGTGCCATGGGATCTTTTTTTACACCCACCTGAGAGAGCAGACGGGGCCTCGGTTTAACGTCTCATACCGAATGACGGTGCAGCACTCCCTCAGCACTGCACTGGAGTGTCAGCCTAGCTTTTATGTGCTCAAGTCCCTGGAGTGGGACTTGAACCCACAACAATTCTGACTCAAGAGGCCGAGTGTGTGCTGCCCACTGAGCCACAGCTGACACATTTATCAATTTAATGCAATTCTTATGTATATATTCCTAAACGATGAACGTGCACGGTGGTTTAGTGCTGCAGAAGCGCCAGTAAAATCACTGAACACGCGTTGAAATCAAACAGGAGCTTTGCAACAAAAAAAAAGGCGTCTGCGACATGCAAAGACTCAGCCTTGCGGATGCTACTGTAGTGTGCGCGCGCAGCCCGCCGCGCCTCACCTCGCCTCGCCTTACGTCATTGGGTGGGCGGGGCAGTGCGATTGTGTGCAACCGCTAACCTCCTCCGGCTTTTCAAATAAAAATTATTCCCTCTGGTCGATGGATCCGACAAGAGGAATCACACTGGTTTCTGGTCTGTGCAAGTCGCTTTTTTGAAGCAGTTCTTTTCTTTAAAAAAAAAAGAAAAAAGATTAAATTTAGTTTGTTTGGCAGTTCTGTTCCTCCTCCCCCCCCTCCACCAAGTTGTTATGAGTACCCCAAACCCCGACAGGTTAGAGCCAGGCGGTAAATGGCAGATCTCAGCCATTGTAAAGGAGGATTGTGCGTATACCAGCTGTTACTGGTAAGCAGGCCCTGCCAAGTCCCCCCCCCCTCCCCTCCTGTGGAGAGAGATGGTCTCACTTATTGTGGGTTAAAATTTCAAATATTTTGATGTAACTTTCCTAACATTAAACATAGTTTTATTTGAATTGTAATCGGTGTACTTTTTTTTTGTGAAGAAACCTATGTGGGCTGGCCTCCCACATTCCACCCTATGTAAACTTGAGGTCATGCAAAACTTTGCTCTGCCCGTGTCCTAACTCCCCTGCGCTCGCTGACCTACATTGGCTCCCGGTTGAGCAGCGCCTCGCTTTCAAAATTTTCATCCTTGTTTTCAAATCCCTCCCCGTGGCCTCGGCCCTTCCTACCTCTGTAATCTCCTTCAGCCCCCACAACTCCCCGAGGTATCTGCGCTCCTCCAATTCTGCCCTCTTGAGCATCCCTGATTATAATCGCTCAACCATCGGTGGCCGTGCCTGCCGTTGCCTAGGCCCTAAGCTCTGGAATTCCCTGCCTAAACCTCTCCGCCTCTCTACCTCTCTTTCCTCCTTTAAGACGCTCCTTTAAAACCTACTCCTTTAACCAAGCTTTTGGTCACCTGCCCTAATTTCTCCTTATGTGGCTCAGTGTCAAATTTTTTGTCTTATAATACCCCTGTGAAGCACCTTGGGACGTTTTACTACGTTAAAGGCGCTATATAAATACAAGTTGTTGTTGTTGTTGTTATGATCTGGAGTGCATTGCCTGAAAAGGCGGTGGAAGCAGATTCGCTAGTATCTTTCGAAAAAGAATGGGGTAAATACTTGAAAAGGAAATATTTGCAGGTCTACGGGGAAACGGCAGGGGGGGAGTGGGACTAATTGGATGGTACTTTCAAAGAGCTGGCACAGGCACGATGGGCCGAATGTCGTCCTGTGCTGTATGATTCTATAAATGTCACTCCTATCGGTCGCCTGATCTTGACCGCGATGGATCAGTTTCAGTTTTTATTTTAAAGTAAAATGATATCTCACCCCTTCCTATTGAGTGTCAGCCGTGGCTCAGTTGGTAGCACCCTCATCCCTGAGTCAGAAGGTTGTGGGTTCAAGTCCCACTCCAGGGACGTGAGCACAAAAATCTAGGCTGACACTCCAGTGTAGTGCTGAGGGAGTGCTGCACTGTCGGAGGTGCTGCCTTTCGGATGAGACGTTAAACCAAGGCCCCGTCTGCTCTCTCAGGTGGATGTAAAAGATCCCATGGCCACTATTTCGAAGAAGAGCAGGGGAGTTATCCCCAGTGTCCTGGCCAATATTTATCCCTCAATCACTAAAAGAGATTATCTGGTCATTATCACATTGCTGCTTGTGGGAGCTTGATGTGCGCAAATTGGCTGCTGCGTTTCCTACATTGCAACAGTGACGACACTTCAAAAAGTACTTCATTGGCTGTAAAGCACTTTGCGACGTCCGGTGGTCGTGAAAGGCGCTATATAAATGCAAGTCTTTCTTTCTTTCTTCTTGTATTGGTCTCCCTTGTGCCTCCCCTTCTCCCACCCCAACCTTCCCCAGCCCATATCCTAAAGTTACTCTGTAACCAGCCACTGGAAGATCTGCGGGTGTTGTTGCTATTGATCCTTCTGTTCCTACGACATTGTTCTGAGCTGAAATTGGGAATATATAGAAATGTTGGAAAGGTGTGTTTTTTTTCTTTGAAGGATTATTCTTAATTGGCTTTTAGAATTAAAAGGTTGGTTATATCCACACTGGCCTTTAATGTTACTGACCTGCCATTGTCACTGACCAAAACACTTTGTTGCCCTTATATAATATTGTTGGCATTTCTACTGCAGCATCAAATGATAAAGGAGACGCAGCTGAATTTATTATGATTGGAAACAGTTTTACGTACATTCAGCAGTTCACTGCTAGCTTACAAACTCCATCTTGCAGATTCCTTGTCTTTCTTTATAATCACTCTTTCCAGACAGTGTATCTGACGTCCACGTGTATAAAGACCGGTCCAGGCTCTGCTCTGGTCATGTACCCCTGGGTAAAATAGCCTGCTGGCATTGTCAAAGCTCACACGTGATGAAGAATGGCCACTTGGATGAGGTACCAAAGGCCTACCAGCACCTCTGGAGACCTACCCCAGCCATGAGTGCAGCGCCTTTAAGAAAGGAAGTGAAAACAAAGTCTGCACTTTGAATCATAGAAACTTACAGCACAGAAGGAGGCCATTTGGCCCGTCGTGCCTGTGCTGGCTCTTTGAAAGAGCAGTCGTGCTCAGTCCCACACCCTCGCTTTTTGTCCCTAACCCTGCAAGTTCCTCATTCTCAAGTACCTGTCCAACTGCCTTTTAAAATTATTTATGGAATCCGCTTCCACCGCCATCTCAGGTCGAGCGTTCCAGATCCCAATAACTCCTGAGTGAAAAAAATTCTTCTCATCTCCCCTCTAGATCTTTTGCCAATGATTTTAAATCTGTGACCTCTGGTTATTGACCCACTCGCCAGAGGGAATAGTTTTTCTCTCTCTACTCTATCAAAACCCCTCATCATCATGAAAACCTCTATTAGGTCACCTCTTACCCTCCTCTGTTCCAAGGAGAATAGTTCTAACTTTTCCAACCTCTCCACATAACTGAAGTACCTCATCCCTGGTAACATCCTGGTAAACCTCCTCTGTACCCTTTCTAAGCCTTTACATCTTTCCTGAACTGTGATGCCCAGAACATTTCAACTTCCAACATTTGATTTAAAAAGAAAAAAATGCCAGATATTTAAGCAAAGGATCTTTTACCATTCTTCTATCTTAAAATGTGTTTTTCAGTGAAGAAAACGTGTGGAAGCTTTGTGAATACATAAAGAACAGAAGACAGCATCCTTTGGAAGAATGGTATGCTGTTTTTATATCAAACGATCAAAAGATGGTAAGTGCAGTTTGAAAATAAAGTGTACATTTTCTTATTTGAAGGTACAAGAATTTTACTAAATTCCTTTTTTTCCCCATAAAGGCTTAATTATCGTCCTGAACAGAGTAATATTGGTTCAGGCACCAAAGTAGTAAATTTGCCAAAAAGCAGCACGCACACTCAGCACTGCACAGATTTTGTGCTGGAGTCGGATTTGAACCCACAACCTTCCTGATTCTGAGGCAAGAGTGCTTACCCACTGAGCCAGGTCTGACACCTAACCAAATACACCTAGAAACTGAATAATTATGATTGGAATCAGAACAAAAATTTCAAATTAAATACGTTATTAGAATGGTAATAATTCTTCCAGTGAATTAATTTTAGTTACCTTGTAAAAATAACCAGCAGGGGGGCAGTACCTGAACATATTAGATGGAGTACAATGTGGTGAAATGTGAAATGATCCACTTTGGTAGGAAGAATAGAAAAGCAGAAATTTTTAAAGATGAGAGACCAGTAAATGTTGGTGTGCAGAGGGACCTGGGGGTCCTTGTACACGAATCACAGAAAGTTAACAGGTAGGTACAGCAAGCAAATAGGAAGGCAAATGGTATGTTAGCCTTTATTGCAAGGGGGTTGGAGTACAAGAGTAAGGAAGTCTTGCTGAAATGATATAGGGCTTTGGTGAGACCACACCTGGAATACTGTGTACAGTTTTTGTCTCCTTACCTAAGGAAGGATATACTTTCCTTAGAGGGGGTGCAACGAAGGTTCACTAGATTGATTCCTGGGATGAGAGGCTGCCCTATGAGGAGAGATTGAGTAGAATGGGCCTATATTCTCTGGAGTTTAGAAGAATGAGAGGTGATCTCATTGAAACGTATAAAATTCTTAGAAGGCTTGACAGGGTAGATGCTGAGAGATTGTTTCCCCTGGCTGGAGAGTCTAGAACTAGGGAGCATAGTCTCAGGATAAGGGGTCGGCCATTTAGGACTGAGATGAGGAGAAATTTCTTCACTCGGAGGGTTGTGAATCTTTGGAATTCTCTACCCCAGAGGGCTGTGGAGGCTCAGTCATTGAGTGATTGCTAGATTTTTGAACACTAAGGGAATCGAGGAATATGGGGATAGGGCGGGAAAGTGGAGTTGAGGTCGAAGATCAGCCATGATCTTATTGAATGGTGGAGCAGGCTGGAGGGGTCGTAACGCCTACGCCTGCTCCTGCTCCTATTTCTTATGTTCTTATATTCTTTTCCACCACAGTGGGGCAGAGCAGCTTTAACTTGGTTTCTGCTCAGCAGCAAGGGGAATCCTTCAGGCATTGTGAATTCTGTTACTTATTAACATTGCTGCACCATTTAATAATGTGCTCTTCTCAAAGGTTGTTTTAAAAAAAAAAGCATAACAGATCCTGGGCTTTATAAATAGACATGATGTGGAGATGCCGGTGTTGGACTGGGGTGGACAAATGTGAGAAGTCGCACAACACCAGGTTATAGTCCAACAGCTTTATTTGAAATCACAAGCTTTCGGAGCGCTGCTCCTTCACCTGACGAAGGAGCAGCGCTCCGAAAGCTTGTGATTTCAAATAAAGCTGTTGGACTATAACCTGGTGTTGTGCGACTTCTCACATTTATAAATAGAGTCATAGAGTACAAAAGCAAGGAAGTTATTGCCAAACCTTTATAAATCGCTAGTGAGGCCTCAAATGACGTGGAGAGACTAGAGAAGCTGGGATTGTTCTCCTTTTAGATCAGAGATTTAAGAGAGGAGTTTAAAATTATGAAGGATTTTAATACAGTAAATGAGGAGAAACTGTCTCCACTGGTAGAAGACATAGATTTCAGGTAATTGCCGAGATGAGGAGAATTTTTTAATGCAGCGAGCTGTGATGATCTGGAATGCACTGCCTGAAAGGCCGGTGGAAGCAGATTCAATAGTAACTTTCAAAAGGGAATTGAATAAATACTTGAAAAAGAAAGAAAATGGAGGGGGGGGGCGGGGAAACGCTCTGGGGGAAGATTGGGGAGTGGGACTAATTGGATCGCTCTTTCAAAGAGCCAGTGTAGGCACGATGGGCCAAATGGCCTCCTTCTGTGTTGTAAGATTCTATAAACTTGTACGCTGCGCATTCACTGGACGACAGAAGCTCTGTCTGCTCAATATGTGCTGCACATTAGCAATGTCAAGTACTGATAATAACAGAGTGAGATTGAATAAGAAACACATCAGTGTTACTGTTCAACGACATAGCTCATTAGTGATCCATTTGAGATCGGCTATCTTGACACGGACAAGGGATTGAATCTGACCTAAGCATGCTTTGAAAGGCTCATCCTCATACTGTACGGTGCAGTTCCCCACTGAGCCACCAGAGGGGTCCCCATCTTACCCATTCTCTCTTAGTACATTCATGAAATGTACATAGAAACATAGAAAAATAGGAGCAGGAGTAGGCCATTCGGCCCTTCGAGCCTGCTCCGCCATTCAGTATGATCATGGCTGATCCTCTATCTCAATACCATATTCCCGCTCTCTCCCCATACCCCTTGATGCCTTTTGTGTCTAGAAATCTATCTATCTCCTTCTTAAATATATTCAGTGACTTGGCCTCCACAGCCTTCTGTGGTAGAGAATTCTACAGGTTCATCACCCTCTGAGTGAATAAATTTCTCCTCATCTCAGTCATTATTTCCAGGGTCACCTCTTTTAGTACTCTGGAATGCAGATTATCAGGCCCTGGAGATTTATCGGCTTTCAGTCCCATTAATTTCTCCAACACTATTTTTTTACTAATACTAATTTCCTTTAATTCCTCCTTCTCACTAGACCCTTGGTTCCCTAGCATTTCCGGGAAGTTATTTGTATCCTCTTCCGTACAAGCAGGAATGACCTGATCACTGTGTCACTGACATGATACAGTAATTAAAGAAAATGAATAGTCACATTAAAGACTTGAATAAAGACTGTGGAATAGTTTTTTTGTCTAATTTATAGTTTGTTTTTATTCACTTCATTACTGCAAAGGTGCCCATCTGGAGACAGCAGTCTGGCCATGGAGATCAGCCTGTAGTCTGGGTAAGTGATCCCTTTGTTAATTAATATTTATATTTACATTTTCAACGGTAAATCATTTTTTTCAATTTTTTTTAAACATCATTGTCCTTTTGCTGGCTCATTCTATTGTAGAATCATTATAGCTGCAGAGATAGTGAATGCATTGGTTGTGATCTTCCAAAATTCCCTAGATTCTAGAACGGTCCCAGTGGATTAGAAGGTAGCAAATGTAAACCCACTATTCAAGAAAGGAGGGAGAGAGAAAACAGAGAACTACAGACCAGTTAGCCTGACATCAGTCGTCGGGAAAATGCTGGAATCCATTATTAAGGAAGTGGTAACGGAGCACTTAGAAAATCATAATCTGATTAGGCAGAGTCTACATGGTTTTATGAAAGGGAAATCGTGTTTAACCAATTTGTTAGAGTATTTTGAGATGTAACGAGCAGGGTAGATAAAGGGGAACCAGTGGATGTAGTATATTTGGATTTCCAAAAGGCATTCGATAAAGTGCTACAAAAGGTTGTTATGCAAGATAAGGGCACATGGGGTTGGGGGTAATGTATTAGCATGGATAGAGGATAGGTTAATGGACAGAAAACAGAGAGTAGGGATAAACGGGTCATTTTCAGATTGGCAGGCTGTAACTAGTGGGGTGCCGCAAGGATCTATATTAATGACTTAGATGAAGGGACCGATACAAAGAAGACCGATTCAAAGAAGAAGCTTTTAATGTTGCAAAGAATAATAGTAAGCCTGAGGATTGGGAGAGTTTCAGAAACCAGCAAAGGTTGACCAAAAAATTGATAAAAAGGGGAAAAAATAGAATATGAGAGAAAAATTCGCAAGAAATATAAAAGCAGATTGTAAGAGTTTCTACAAGTATGTAAAAAGGAAAAGAGTTGCAGAAGTAAACGTAAATTATTGTGGGGAATCAGGAAATGGCAGAAACGTTAAACAAATATTTTGTATCTGTCTTCACAGTAGAAGACACAAAAAGCGTACCAAAAATGGTGGGGAACCAAGGGTCTAATGAGGGTGAGGAACTTAACGTAATTAATATAAGTAGAGAAAAAGTACTAGAGAAACTAATGGGACTAAAAGCCGACAAATCCCCTGGACCTGACGGCCTACATCCTAGGGTTCTAAAAGAGGTGGCTGAAGAGATAGTAGATGCATTGGTTTTGATCTTCCAAAATTCCCTAGATTCTGGAATGGTCCCAGCGGATTGGAAGGTCGCAAATGTAACACCGCTATTCAAGAAAGGAGGGAGAGAGAAAACAGGGAACTACAGGCCAGATGTAGTATATTTGGATTTCCAAAAGGCATTCGATAAGGTGCCACATAAAAGATTATTACACAAGATTAGGGCTCATGGGGTTGGGGGTAATATAGTATCATGGATAGTGGATTGGTTAACGGACAGAAAACAGAGAGTAGGGATAATTGGATCTTTTTCAGGTTGGCAGGCTGTAACTAGTGGGGTGCCGCAAGGATCAGTGTTGGGGCCTCAGCTATTTACAATCTATATTGATGACCTAGATGAAGGGACCGAGTGTAATGTATCCAAGTTTGCTGATGATACAAAGCTAGGTGGGACAGTAAGCTGTGAGGAGAACATAAAGAGTCTGCAAAGGGATATAGATAGACTAAGTGAGTGGGCAGTAAGGTGGCAGATGGAGTTATAATGTAGGGAAATGTGAGGTTATTCATTTTGGTAGGAAGAATAGAAAAAAATAATATTTTTTAAATGGTGAGAAACTTTCAAATGTTGGTGTTCAGAGAGATTTGCAAGAAACACAGAAAGCTAGCATGCAGGTACAGCAAGCAATAAGGAAGGCAAATGGCATGTTGGTCTTTATTGCAAGGGGGTTGGAGTATAAGAGTAAGGAAGTCTTGCTACAATTGTACAGGGCCTTGGTGAGACCACACCTGGAGTACTGTGCACAGTTTTGGTCTCCTTATCAAAGGAAGGATATACTTGCCTTGGAGGCGGTGCAACGAAGGTTCACTAGATTGATTCCTGGGATGAGAGGGTTGCCCTATGATGAGAGATTGTGTAGAATGGGCCTATACTCTCTGGAGTTTAGAAGAATGAGAGGTGATCTCATTGAAACATACAAGATTCTGAAGGGGATTGACAGGGTAGATGCTGAGAGGTTGTTTCCCCTGGCTGGAGTGTCTAGAACTAGGGGGCATAGTCTCAGGATAACGGGGAGGCCATTTAAGACTGAGATGAGGAAGAATTTCTTCACTCAGAGGGTTGTGAATCTTTGGAATTCTCTGCCCCAGAGGGCTGTGAATGCTGAGTCTTTGAGTATATTCAAGGCTGAGATAGATAGATTTTTGGACTCTAGGGGGATCAAGGGATATGGAGATCGGGCGGGAAAGTGGAGTTGAGGTCGATGATCAGCCATGATCTTATTGAATGGCGTAGCAGGCTCGAGGGGCCGTATGGCCTACTCCTGCTCTTATTTCTTATGTTCTTAAAGCTAGGTGGGAAAGTAAGCTGCGAGTAAGATGCAAAGAGCTTGCAAAGCGATATAGACAGGTTAAGTGAGTGGGCAATAAGGTGGCAGATGGAGTATAATGTGGGGAAATGTAAGGTAATTCACTTTGGTAGGAAGAATATAAAGGCAGAATGTTTTTTAAATGGTGAGAAACTGTTAAATGTTGGTGTTCAGAGAGATTTAGGTGTCCTAGTACAAGAAACACAGAGAGTTAGCATTGCAGGTACAGCAAGCAATTAGGAAGGCAAATGGCATGTTGGCCTTTATTGCTAGAGGGTTGGAGTACAAGAGTAAAGAAGTCTTGCTACAATTGTACAGGGCTTTGGTGAGACCACACCTGGAGTACTGTGCACAGTTTTGGTCTCCTTATCTAAGGAAGGATATACTTGCCTTGGAGGCGGTGCAACGAAGGTTCACTAGATTGATTCCTGGGGTGAGAGGGTTGCCCTATGATGAGAGATTGTGTAGAATGGGCCTATACTCTCTGGAGTTTAGAAGAATGAGAGGTGATCTCATTGAAACATACAAGATTCTGAAGGGGATTGACAGGGTAGATGCTGAGAGGTTGTTTCCCCTGGCTGGAGTGTCTAGAACTAGGGGGCATAGTCTCAGGATAAGGGGTCGGCCATTTAAGACTGAGATGAGGAAGAATTTCTTCACTCAGAGGGTTGTGAATCTTTGGAATTCTCTGCCCCAGAGGGCTGTGAATGCTGAGTCTTTGAGTATATTCAAGGCTGAGATCGATAGATTTTTGGACTCTAGGGGAACCAAGGGATATGGGGATCGGGCAGGAAAGTGGAGTTGAGGCCAAAGATCAGCCATGATCTTATTGAATGGCGGAGCAGGCTCGAGGGGCTATATGACCTACTCCTGCTCCTAATTCCTATGTTCTTATCATAGAACCTTACAGTACAGAAGGAGGCGATTCGGGCCATCGTGCCTGTGCCGGCTCTTTGAAGGAGCTGTCCAATTTAGTCCCACACCCCAGCTTTTTCCCCATAACCCTGCAAATTAGTCCTCTTCAAGTACATGTCTAACTGCCTTTTGAAAGTTGCGATGGAATCTGATTCCACCATCAGGTAGTGCGCTCCAGATCTTAACAACCCTCTGTGTGAAAACATTTCTCCTCATTCCCCCTCTAGTTCTTTTGGCAATTATTTTAAATCTAAGACCTCTAGTTACTGATCCACTTGCCAGAGGAAACAGTTTCTTCCTAATTGCTCTATCAAAGCCCCTCATAATTTTGAATACCTCCATTAGGTCTCCCCTGAACCTTCTCTGCTCCAAGGTGAACAATTCCAGCTTCTCCAATCTCTGCACATAACTTTGAAAATGTTTGCTTATGTCCTTAAGTTCCATTGTTGAATATACAAGTGTACTTAAAACTTGTTAATTATTGAAACGTTAAGAACTTTTTTCTTGGGTTACACAATGGAAAGATGTACAAGAATCCTACAGTACATTCTTGATCACTCTGGCTGCAAAACAACACAATGAAAGGCAAAATATATCAGGCTAGATTTCTTTTAAGGCATAAATTTATACAGAAGCAACCACAACAATTTGCATTTAGACTCTGCCTTTAATGTGAAGTACCCAAGGCAAAGATGTTCAAAGATTTTGGAGATGAGGCGGTAGTTTGCAAAGATAAAATAAACCAGCAGATAAAATAGTAATGCAGTACTCAACACTCACCAATACTTAAATCTGTTTTCTGGAATGAAAATAAGAAAATGATTCAGAATTCTTAAAGGTCCTTTTTTGGAGTCCTTTAACTGGATTGTGGATGAGCATAAAATAGAATTGCACTTTGCTCTGTGACGTAACTCTGGTTTGGCTAAGTGAATTAAAAACATGGCCAGACTCCTGCTGATTTCAATGCATAATCTAGTCTTACAGTCTTCTAGTGCAGAAATAGTCAACAGGGCTTCTATTTTTCCTGGCCTACCTAATAGTCATGTGCAAAGATACAATATAGCCATATTTTACAACATGAGGCTGAATGGAACCCATGTTCATCACACTGAGGTCCGATCTGCCTGTTCAGGTGAATCTTAAAGATCCCATGGCACTATTCAAAGAAGAGTGGGCAGTTCTTGCGGTGTATTGGCTAACATTCCTCCCTCAACCAATAACAATAACAGCTTGCATTTATTTAACGTAGTAAAACGTCCCAAAGCACTTCACTGGAGCGTTATCAGACAAAATTTGACACCAAGCCACATAAAGTGATACTAGAACAGGTGATCAAAAGCTTGGTTAAAGAGGTAGGTTTTAAGGAGCGATGTGAAGGAGGAGAGGGAGGCAGAGAGGTTTAGGGAGGAAATTCCGGAGCTTCGGGCCAAGGCAGCTGAAGGCACAGCCGCCAACGGTGGAGCGATGGAAATCAGGGATGCGCAAGAGGCCAGAATTGGAAGAGCGCTGAGATCTCGGAGGGTTGTAGGGCTGGAGGAGGTTACGGAGATGGGGGGGGGCGAGGCCATGGAAGGATTTGAAAACAAGGACGAGAATTTTAAAATCGAGGCATTGCTGGACCGGGAGCCAATGTAGGTCAGCGAGCACAGGGGTGATGGATGAGCGGGACTTGGTGCGAGTTAGGATACGGGCAGCAGATACCAACTAAAAGCAGATTGTCTGGTCATTCATCTTGTAGCTGTTTGTAGTTTTTGGGCACAGAACAGCTACTACATTTGCTTGTGTAACAATTGTGACTTTAATTAGGTAATTAATTGTGTAAATGCTCTGGGATATTTTGATGTGAGAGGCACCACATAAGTACAAGTGTTACAGTAAGTATATAATTATTGATAAATTAATAATAGCAATTATAGTTTTTTTGCAATCTGGCATACTATAGTGCAAACATTACAATAATAATGTGTTTTAAACCAGGATTATCATGTTATCCTACTCCACGATTGCGGAGGACAGCACTGTGAGGTCTATGACCTGGATACGACTCTCCCATTTCCATGTCCTTTTGATACTTATGTGAAAGAAGCCTTCAGATCTGAAGATCTCATCCGACCGGCTTTTAGAAGGTGAGGAGAGCTGTCGTTTAAGAGATATTCCTTCCATTAGTTCTTCACAACTTTTCAGTGGTCAGAATGTGATGGATGAACTTTATAAGCATTACTTAATTACAGAGGGAATCAACTGGGAATTTCCGTAACACAGAGGTTCAGGGAGGGAATTCCAGAGCTTGGGGCCTAGATGGCTGAATCCAGTGATCCATGTTAAAAGTACATGTGTGCGTGGACATCGAGTGAGGACAGTTTTGCGCTTGGCTGCCATGTATCCCATGCTAAATAACTGACTAGCACCAAGCGTCTAGGCTCACACGTGAAAGGATGGCTATTTGGAAGGGGTACTGCCTCCAGACCATCAAACCATTCCACATCAAGGAATCAGTAACATAGGAGGAGGAGAGAAAATTAGAAAATGAAACAAAAAGGACAGAGAATCGTGAGAAAGAAAGACTTGCATTTATACAGCACCTTTCATGACCTCAGGATGACCCAGAGCACTTTAAGTACTTTTGAAGTGTAGTCACTGTTGTAATGTAGGAAATGCGGCAGCTAATTTGCGAACAGCAAGATCCCACAAACAGCAATGTGATAATGACCAGATAATCTGTTTTCGTGATGTTGGCTTAGGGATAAATATTGGGCAGGACACTGGGGAGAACTCCCCCGTTCTTCTTTAAAATAGTGCCATGGGATCTTTTACGTCCACCTGAGAGGGCAGACGGGGCCTCGGTTTGAAGTCTCATCCGAAAGACGGCACCTCCGACAGTGCAGCACTCCTCCCTCAGTACTGCACTGGGAGTGTCAGCCTAGATTTTTGTGCTTAAGTCTCTGGAGTGGGACTTGAACCCACAACCTTCTGACTCAGAATCAAGAGTGCTACCCACTGAGCCACGGCTGACACGGGTTTGGGTGAACAAAAAGATGGACAGAAGAAAAAAATTATGGAAGGAGAGAGATGAGGAAAAGAAGGAAAACGAGACAATCTCCAACCAGCAATAACTTCTGCCATCTTTCCATTATGTGACACTCTCACTGTACCTCTTATTTTTCCACTTTCTTGCTGCCCCCCCCCCCCTATCCTTGCAGCATTTTGTCCCCCTCATGGCTCCCAAGGGTGTGAACCCTCCTGTAGCTAAGATGAGAGAGTAGAATAGACTGGATCCCCTCCACAACCATATTAATGCACATCCGTGGTTAGATGGTTGGAGACCCAATTTGATTCTGATGAAATCAGTCGCCCCTTTTCACATCACTCCAATATGCCTGCAGTGTATCAACCCAGAAATAGCAGTTAGTTTCCTTTTGTGGAGTGTTTCTCTGGGCCTATGATCTGAAAGAGGGAAGATATTTGGGAGGAAAAGATCAGGGTGAAAAAAAAATACAGGCAGAAAAGTATTATGCAACAAATTATGCTGCTATTTTTGTGCAGGAAAATGAGAGTTCTAAGAGCAGATCTGTACCTGAAGACGTTCGCTTCAGATCGGTCTCATATGAAAGATGGTTGTGGAATGTGGCGCGTGACTCCTCCATCGTATCCTTGTATTCAGACTGCAGGTCAGTGAAATAAAATGTGTTTGGAACTTTAAAAAGCTATGCTCCAAAAACAGATAATGCATGTTTTGTAATGTAATTAAAAGTTTGGACTGGGCTCGTGGCTGACGCGGCGTGTCCCTGGGCTGACGTGTCTGACATGTTCGTACGGGCCGAAGGAATGCTGTTACACATTCCAGAATATAAAACACTTAAATCTTCCCTTAACCTAAGCACCTAATAGAGGTGTTCAAAAATTTTGAAGGGTTTTGATAGAGTAAATAAGGAGAAACTGTTTCCACTGGTAAGATGGATTGTTTCCTATTTTGGTGTCGTGTCTTTTAAAACTTGCATCTCCTAACCTGTCGTGACTCTGGTTGAAATCTAGAGGCAAAGATGAACCTGGATGATTTTATCAGTATGACTCCTACCGTCGGATGGGGTGATGTGTACGCCCTTCCGGAATTTGTACAACAATTTGGAAGTACAAAGCTATAATATTTGGAGGAAAAACTATTTGAAGTTTCCAGTATTAATCCTTGCCCTGCAACATGTTGAGGAACTGCATAAGAGGGACACAAATAATCCTGCAAGAAGCATTTTGGGTGTTTAAAGTGTGTGAAAGAAAACCCAGATATGGCCAGTAAAGAACACACAAACAGCAGGAATACAGCCGAGAGAGTTAGAGACTAAAGAAAATCTAATTCAAACTATTGGTACTGGTGATTCCAAAGAGACTCTCGAGTTGCACACATTGCTCAAGAATGAACTCTTACCATTAAATGAGGACAACGTGATGAACTGTTTTCTACAGCCACATGCTATATCTTTGAACACTTCCTTCATGCACTGATATCACAAGAGTAAAGGACACCAAACCTACCTGATCCGTGTGGAAACCTCCAAAATATTGTTATTCCACAATGCAAAATAGTTTAATAAAATGTAATGTTTTAAAGGGTAACAATTGTTTTCTGCTATAGAACATAAGAACATAAGAAATAGGAGCAGGAGTAGGCCAATCGGTCCCTCGAGCCTGCTCCGCCATTCAATAAGATCATGGCTGATCTGATCCTAACCGCCAATCTACTATCTATCACAGAACCATCTCCTGCATCTAACAGAATTGCACACACGAAATAGGAGCAGAATCAGGCTACACGGTCCCTGGGCCCGCTCCACTACCCACAGGGCCATGACCGATCCGAACCTAGACTCATGTCCAAATTCCTGCCCGCTCCCCGTAACCCTTAATGGCCTTTACTTCTAGGAAACTGTCTATTTCTGTTTTAAATTTATTTAATGATGTAGCTTCTACAGCTTTTTGTGGCAGCATATTCCATGGACCTACCACCCTCTGAGTGAAGTAGTTCCTCCTCATCTCAGTTTTGAAAGAGCAGCCCCTTATTCTAAGACTATGTCCCCTAGTTCTAGTCTCACCCGTCATCGGGAACATCCTCCCCGCATCCACCCGATCCAACCCCTTCACAATCTTATATGTTTCAATAAGATCGCCTCTCATTCTTCTGAACTCCAATGAGTAGAGTCCCAATCTACCCAACCTCTCCTCATATGACCACCCCCTCATCCCCGGGATTAACCGAGTGAACCTTTTTTGCACTGCCTCGAGAGCAAGGATGTCTTTCCTTAAGTAAGGACACCAAAACTGTATGCAGTATTCCAGGTGCGGTCTCACCAATACCTTGTACAACTGAAGCAATACCTCCCTATTTTTATATTCTATCCCCCTAGCAATGAAAGCCAACATTCCATTTGCCTTCTTAATCACTTGCTGCACCTGCATACTAACCTTTTGAGTTTCGTGCACCAGGACCCCCAGATCCCTTTGCACTTCAGTACTCTCCAGTTTCTTGCCATTAAGATAATAAATTGCTCTAGGATTTTTCCTGCCAAAGTGCATCACCTCACACTTTCCAGTGTTGTATTCCATCTGCCAAATCTCTGCCCACTTACTTAGCCTGTCTATGTCCCCTTGCAGGTTTTTTATGTCCTCCTCACTCACTACTTTCCCTCCCATCTTTGTATCATCTGCAAATTTTGATATGTTACACTTGGTCCCTTCCTCCAAATCGTTAATATAGATTGTAAAGAGTTGGGGACCCAGCACTGACCCCTGTGGAACACCACTAGTTACTGATTGCCAGTCATGATTAACCGTGCAAGCGAAGTGCAAGGGGTTTATGAAAGTCATTCAGTGTGTGTTGCCGCATTGTAACTCACTCTGAAGTATGTGTGAATTGCTTATGGTGCGCAGATATCTAATGATTTTACACTGGGGTTGCCAGCGCAGCAGATTGGAGACCAGTGCAAAGTTCCTCAACGGTAGGGGGATTCAGGTTGGCCTGCCCATACTACTGAGCAGTGTTGTTGTAGCAAGGTGTACACGGGGGCGGCACGGGAATATCATCACGGGAAGGAAAGAGAATCGGAGGAAGAGTCAACTTCGGGCTGCATCACTGTCTCATAGTGGGTGGGTGAAGGGCAGCAGCATGAAAGGTACAAAAAACCTGGTCCTTGGCTAGAGATGTTCAGGTGGCTGAAGAAGAACCAGGACGGAACTGAAAAAAACTCAGCCATTTCTTATCCTATTTCCTTATTTTGTTTTAATTTTTTCTTTTGGCTGAAGACTCGGTTGTGGTCCTAGTTCAGCAACAGCAACTTACATTTATATACCGCATTTATCGTAGTAAAACGTCCCAAGGCGCTTAACAAGAGCGATATCAATTAAAAAAAATTTGACTCCAAGCCACAGAAGGAGATATTAGAGCAGATGACTAAAAGCTTGATCAAAGAGGTAGGTTTTAAGGAGCGTCTTAAAGAAGCAAAGAGGTTTTACAGAGGGAATTCCAGAGCTTAGGGGCCTAGGCAGCTGAAGGCACGGCTGCCAAAGGTTGAGCAATTAAAATCGGGGATGCGCAAGAGGCCAGAATTGGAGGAGCGCAGAGATCTCTGGAGGAGATTACAGAGAAAGGAAGGGGCAAGGCCATGGAGGGATTTGAAAACATTTTAAAAAACATATTTTTAAGATCACACACCTCCATCAAAACCAGACTGAACACCGATATTTGACCTGGTGCCAATGCAACTCTCAGCAACTGTTCAAAAGTAGGAGTATCATCACAGATGTGCACAGAGACCTCTGATAACTCCTTTGACTGCCTCATCTTAAGTCTATACCGTGAGTCAACGGGCTTTTTTTTTGAGGGTTATCACAGCTGAGTCTGACCCTGCCTTCACCCAATCTCTACGAAAGTACAATTCCAGCAGAGATTACTGGATACTGAGTGGGAGGGGGATCCTTAGCTGATTTCCCTCGCCTAGGGTTTTGACGTTGACTGTAGTACACTCACTGTCACATCACTGAGATTTAGGTGTCAGCCGTGGCTCAGTGGGTAGCGCACTCGCCACTGAGTCAGAAGGTTGTGGGTTCACGTCCCTCTCAGAGACTTCAGCTCATAATCCAGACTGACACTTGAGGGAGTGCTGCACTGTCGGAGGTGCTGTCGTTCGCATGAGATGTTAAACTAAGGCCCCCTTGGGTGGACGTAAAAGATCCCACAGCACGAGTGCTCTATTCGAAGAACGAGTTCTCCCCGGTGTCCAGGCCGATATTTTCCTAGAGCTAATCCAGTTATTTCTCTTCAAAGCAAGAAAGATTATGCATGGGCCGGACGAGATGTGAGCGTTTACTCGTCAAGTAATTCTGTGCTTAAGATGTTCCATTGTGCCTTTGAACTTGGTTGCTTCAACAGCTTTCTACTCAGAGGCCCCTTCATCTGCTATATATGTACCGCAGGCTTTTTTGCCATATAATCTGGTCAATTTTGGCTGTGTCTAAAAGTTTCCAAAGCTTAGTGTGGAAGGCAAGAACATCATCTCACTCATGTGCAAATATCTTACCAGAAAGTTTATTAAAGTCATTGCCCTTTACAAGCCTTGTGGTTTTTTTTTGGGGGGGTGGGGGGGGGGGGGGGTGACTGTAGCAAATGCATTCTGATATTCTTCAACTCTCTTGAACTGATTTACATTTTTGTAGTTTTTGTTTGTAAATATTTGTACAGGAGCACCACCATCTCCAAGTTCCCCTCCAAGTCACACATTATCCTGACTTAGAAGTATATTGCCGATCCTTCATCGTCGCTGGGTCAAAATCCTGGAACTCCCTACCTAGCAGCACTGAGGGAGTACCATCACCACACAGACTGCAGCAGTTCAAGAAGGCGGCTCACCACCACCTTCTCAAGAGCAATTAGGGATGGGCAATAAATGCTGGCCTTGCCAGCGACGCCCACATCCAATAAAAGCAAATTTAAAAAAAAAGGTATTTAAGTTGCTTGCTTTAGTGTGTTCCTAATTCTTCTGAATAAATTCGATCATCTTGCTTTAGCCTGAAAGGTAAGGTCAGACGTTTTACACCTATCAGAGAGAGCAGGAGTGCATTGCGGGAATCCCATTCAACAGTCGGGGGTAAATTATCTTGTTAAAAAGGATAAATGTTAGCCCTCTACTGTTCACGACATGTATGAGATTGTAGCTTTTGATCATAGAAGTAGTGGTGTCCTTGTAGCTTGTGGGACTTGCTTTGAACACGAATAAAAAGAGTTGGGAGAGACTCCAAATAGTAATAATTGTTGGCATAAATATCATGTTATTCAAAGTTTAAAGTAAATTATCAGTTGCCAACAGCAGTGAACATGAGTAATGCTAGAGTCCATTATAAAAGATGTAATAGCAGAGCACTTGGAAAACAGTGACAGGATCGGACAAAGTCAACATGGATTTACAAAAGGGAAATCATGCCTGACTAATCTACTGGAATTTTTTGAGGATGTAACTGGTAGAATAGATAAGGGAGAAACAGTGGATGTGGTGTATTTGGACTTTCAGAAGGCTTTCGATAAGGTCCCGTATAAGAGATTAGCGTGCAAAGTTAAAGCACATGGGTTGGGGGTGAGGTACTGATTTGGATAGAGAACTGGTTGGCAGACAGGAAGCAAAGAGTTGGAATAAACGGGTCTTTTTCCGAGTGGCAGGCAGTGACTAGTGGGGTACCACAGGGATCGGTGCGAGGACCCCAGCTATTCACAATATATATAAATGATCTAGACGAGGGAACTAGATGTAATATCTCTAAGTTTGCAGACGACACAAAGCTGGGTGGGTGTGTGTGTTGTGAGAAGGATGCAGAGAAACTCCAGTATGATTTGGACAGGTTGGGTGATTGGGCAGATGCATGGCAGATGCAGTATAATGTGGATAAATGCGAGGTTATCCACTTTGGTGGCAAAAACAGGAAGACAGATTATTATCTGAACGGCAATAGATTGGGAAAAGGGGAAGTGCAACGAGATCTGGGAGTCCTTGTGCACCAGTCGCTGAAGGTAAGTATGCAGGTGCAGCAGGCGGTTAAGAAGGCAAATGGTATGTTGGCCTTCATAGCGAGAGGATTTGAGTACAGGAGCAAGGATGTCTTGCTGCAGTTGTACAAGGCCTTGGTGAGACCACACCTTGAGTATTGTGTGCAGTTTTGGTCGCCTTATCTGAGGAAAGATGTTCTTGCCATGGAGGGAGTGCAGCGAAGATTTACCAGACTGATACCTGGGATGGCAGGAATGACGTATGAAGAGAGATTGGGTCGATTAGGTTTCTATTCGCTAGAGTTTCAAAGAATGAGAGGGGATCTCATTGAAACTTATAAAATTCTAACAGGACTAGACAGACTAGATGCAGGAAGGATGTTCCCGATGGCGGGGGAGTCCAGAACCAGAGGTCACAGTCTAAGGATAAGGGGTAAGCCATTTAGGACTGAAATGAGGAGGAACTTCTTCACCCAGAGAGTGGTGAACCTGTGGAATTCTCTACCACAGAAGGCAGTTGAGGCCAATTCATTAATTCAAGAAGGAGATAGATATATTTCTTAAGGCTAAAGGGATCAAGGGATATGGGGAGAAGGCAGGGACAGGGTACTGAATTTGGATGATCAGCCATGATCTCATTAAATGGCGGAGCAGGCTCGAGGGGCCGAATGGCCGACTCCTGCTCCTATCTTCTATGCTTCTATAAGCTCTGACAGAATGGACAGAGTTATATAGTTGTGGCTGCCATCATCATCAGAGTGAAATTTGCAGACTGGCGATGGAATAGAAAAAGGAATAGTGCAGGAAGAAAAAGAACAATGATAGCAGCAAGGGAGGAACAAATAAGAGACACGGGGAAAAAAGGAAAGAACTTGTATTTATTTTGAACCTTTCATGACCTCAGGATGTTCCAAAGTGCTTTACAGCCAATGAAGTTCTGTTGAAGCGTAGTCACTGTTGCAATGTAGGAAACACGGCAGCCAATTTGCGCACAGCAAGCTCCCACGAGCAGCAATGTGATAATGACCAGATATTTTTTTTTTTTAGTAATGTTGGTTGAGGATAAATATTGGCCGGGAGAACTCCTCTGCTCTTCTTCGAATAGTGGCCGTGGGATCTTTTACGTTCACCCGAGAGAGCAGACGGGGCCTCGGTTTAGCGTCTCATCCGAAAGACTGCACCTCCAACAGTGCAGCACTCCCTCAGCACTGCACGGGGAGTGTCAGCCTAGATTTTTTGTGCTCAAGTCTCTGGAGTGGGAACTTGAACCCACAAACCTTCTGACTCAGAGGTGAGAGAGTGCTACCCACTGAGCCACGGTGTTGATATAAAGTGGACGTAAAAGAGACGCAGCAGCAGTGGCGTGCACTGTACTGGCAGAGAAATGTCTAACGACTGAGACTGGTGATTGGGACTCCCGTTGAAGCAGCCCATAAACCTGTGCGGAATGATTTTGTCACGTGTAATCTGATACCAAATTTTAAAGAAAGTTTCTTGAGGGCTTCTGAATTGTTAGTAAATATCTGTGCCTGGAATTAAGTATGGGCGGAAAGGCTAGTGCATTCAAACGATACAGGCCACCCTGTTGCATGACAACAGAAGTTCCCCTAATGAAGCGCAGAGGCAGGGAATTTGCTCGCACATCCTGCTGAGGGCACTGCAAACCTCCTGGAAAACTCCCTCTCCCCCCTCCCCCCCCACAGTGCTCCTATTATGACTAAAAGTCATGTGTGTCAGGTGAAAGTGAAGTGAACCGCATTTACAGCCGCTCTCTGATTATCGAATGGCAGTAAGGAATTCTGGACGGTGCAGCTGTCGGCTAATTTGAAGCGGTTCCATCTTCTACCCGTTCAAGCAAACAGTTTGTAAAAACTGCAAGCAATGCGACAAAAACCCCAGCTTGCTCCTGTCTTCTGTTTCACAGCGCGTCTCAGAGTTCAGAACTACTCTGGAGTAAGGTTGTAAATTGGGAGTCATCGGAGAATATTCACGGGAAAAATTGTCTTTTCGTTTATTCATTCTTGGGATGTGGGCGTCGCTGGCAAGGCCGGCATTTATTGCCCATCCCTAATTGCCCCTTGAGGTGGTGGTGGTGGTGAGCCGCCGCCGCCGCCTTGAACCGCTGCAGTCCGTGTGGTGAAGGTGCTCCCACAGTGCTGTTAGGGAGGGAGTTCCAGGATTTTGACCCAGCGACAATGAAGGAACGGTGATATACTTCCAAGTCAGAATGGTGTTCCCATGCACCTTTTTGTTTATTCATTCTTGGGATGTGGGCGTCGCTGGCAAGGCCGACATTTATTGCCCATCCCTAGCTGCCCCTGGTGCTGGACCTTTTTCTTGAAATGCCACTGAGTGTCTTGCTAGGCCACTTCTGAGGGCAGTGGAGAGTCAACTACATAACATAAGAACATATGAAATAGGAGCAGGAGTAGGCCATTCGGCCCCTCGAGCCTGCTCCACCATTCAATGAGATCATGGCTGATCTTCTGCCTCAACTCCATTCACCGGCCCTATCGCCATATCCCTTGATGCCTTTACTAGTCAGAAATCTATCGACTTCTGTTTTGAATATACCCAATGACTGAGCCTCCACGGCCCTCTGGGGTAGAGAATTCCAAAGATTCATCACCCTCTATGTGAAGAAATTTCTTCTCATCTCAGTCCTGAATGGGCCTACCCTTTATCCTGAGGCTGTGGCCCCTGGTTCTAGACTCCCCAGCCAAGGGAAACATTCTCCCAGCATCCACCCTATCAAGCCCTGTAATAATTTTGTATGCTTCAATGAGATCCCCTCTCATTCTTCTGAATTCAAGAGAATACAGGCCTAGTTTACTCAATCTCTTCTCATACATTGGGTGTGGGACTGGAGTCACATATAGGCCAGACTAGGTAAGGACGGCAGGTTTCCTTCCCTGAAGGACATTAGTGAATCAGCTGGGTTTTTAACAACAATCCGACAGCGTTATGGTCATTTTTACTGGTACCAGCTTCTTATTCCCAGATTTAAAAAAAAACGAAATTCAAATTCTCAAACTGTCATGGTGGGATTTGAACTCATGTTCGAACGAGGATTATTAGTCCAGGCCTAGTAACTAGGGTTACTAGTGCAGTAACATAACCACTACACTGCTGTACCCACCTGCTTATAGCTGGTCTTTTCCAAATAATTTCCCACATAGTTTTAAAAACCATTTTGGGTTTCCAGTGTGGCTTATTTGCATAGTTGGGTAAATAGCAAATGAATTTCAATAGAGGTAAGTGTGAGGTGGTGCATTTTGGTAGGAGAAATAAGGAGGCCACCTACTCCTTGGATAATAAGAGTCTAAATGGGGTAGAGGAGCAAAGAGATCTAGGGGTACAGATTCACAAATCATTAAAAGTAGCGACGCAGGTTAACAAGGCCATCAAAATGCAAACAAAGCACTGGGGTTCATTTCTAGAGGAATAGAATTGAAAAGCAGAGAAGTTATGTTAAACTTGTATAGAACCTTGGTTAGACCACACTTGGAGTATTGTGCACACTTCTGGTCTCCATATTACATAAAGGATAGAGAGGAACAGGAGAAGGTGCAAAAAGGATTCACAAGGATGATACCAGAACTGAGAGGTTATAACTGATGGAGGTCTTTAAATTATGAAGGGGTTTGATAAGGGTAGACGTAGAGAAAATGTTTCCACTTATGAGGGAGTCCAATAAATATAAGATGGTCACTAATAAATCCAATAAGGGATTCAGGAGAAACTTCTTTACTCAAGAACATAAGAAATAGGAGCAGGAATAGGCCACTTGGCCCCTCGAGGCTGCTCCGCCATTCAATAAGATCATGGCTGATCTTGGGCTCAAAGCCACTTCCCTGCCTGCTCCCCATTACCCTTCACTCCCTTATCTTTCAAAAATCTGTCTATCTCCACCTTAAATGTATTTACCCAGAGAGTGATAAGAATGTGGAACTCGCTACCACAGGGAGTAGTTGAGGCTAATAGCATAGATGCATTTGAGGGAAGCTAGATGAGCCCATGAGGGAGACAGGAATAGAAGGATATGTTGATAGGGTGAGATGAAGAGGGGTGGGAGGAGACTCGTGAGGAACATAAACGCCAGCATAGACCAGTTGGGCTGAATGGCCTGTTTCTGTGCTGTTAGTTCTACGTATACTGCCCAGTGCAGAATGGAGTCATACAGACTGAAAGGTCCGAGATTCAATTGCTGGACATTGCTGATCTCAGCCACGGCAGCAAGTGGAGCCTCAGCACCTTTGCGCTAAGAAAGGGAAGGTCATCCAAGGTTCCCCAACTCCTGATTGTCACCCAGTGAACCCCGCTGGAAAGTGCAACGTCTGTAGATATTGCACGAGCGAAGGATCAGGCTTACCTGTGATGCTCCCACATTTGAAAAGCCTGATCAGTTCTCTCAGCCCAGGCTCACATAACAACAACAACAACTTGCAATATATATCAATGATTTGGATGAGGGAACCAAATGTAATATTTCCAAGTTTGCCGACGACACGAAACTAGGTGGGGTTGTGAGTTGTGAGGAGGATGCAAAAAGAGGCTTCAAGGCGATTTAGACAAGTTGAGTGAGTGGGCAAATACACGGCAGATGCAGTATAACGTGGATAAATGTGAAGTTATCCACTTCGGCAGGAAAAACAGAAAGGCAGAGTATTATTTAAATGGTGATAGATTGGGAAATGTTGATGTACAAAGGGACCTGGGTGTCCTTGTACACCAGTCACTGAAAGCAAACATGCAGGTGCAGCAAGCAGTTAGGAAGGCAAATGGTATGTTGACCTTCATTGCAAGAGGATTTGGAGTACAGGAACAAGGATATCTTACTACAGTTATACAGGGCCTTGGTGAGACCACACCTGGAGTACTGTGTGCAGTTTTGGTCTCCTTACCTAAGAAAGGATATACTTGCCATAGAGGGAGTGCAGCGAAGGTTCACCAGACTGACTCCTGGGATGGCAGGACTGTCATATGAGGAGAGATTGGGTCGACTAGGCCTGTATTCACTAGAGTTGAGAAGAATGAGAGGGGATCTCATCGAAATGTATAAAATTCTGACAGGGCTAGACAGACTGGATGCAGGGAGGATGTTTCCCCTGGCTGGGGGGGTCTAGAACGAGGAGTCACAGTCTCAGGATATGGGGTAGGACATTTAGGACTGAGATGAGGAGAAATTTCTTCACTCAGAGGGTGGTGAACCTGTAGAATTCTCTACCACAGAAGGCCGTGGAGGCCAAGTCACTGAATATATTTAAGAAGGAGATAGACAGATTTCTAGACACAAAAGGCATCAAGGGATATGGGGAGAGAGCGGGAATATGGTATTGAGATAGAGGATCAGCCATGATCATATTGAATGGCGGAGCAGGCTCGAAGGGCCGAATGGCCTACTCCTGCTCCTATTTTTTTTCCCTATATGGCGCCTTTAACACGGTAAAATGTCCCAAGGCGTTTCACAGGAACGTCAATCACAAAATTTGACACCGAGCCACATAAAGAGATATTAGGGCAGATGACCAAAAGCTTGGTCAAAGAGTTTTTAAGGAGCAGCTGCACAGGCTGGGAGGAAAAAGTGTGGAAGAGCTATAGTGATAGGGGATTCAATTGTAAGGGGAATAGATAGGCGTTTCTGCGGCCGCAAACGAGACTCCAGGATGGTGTGTTGCCTCCCTGGTGCAAGGGTCAAGGATGTCTCGGAGCAGCTACAGAACATTTTGGAGGGGGAGGGCGAACAGTCAGTTGTCGTGGTGCACATAGGCATCAACGATATAGGTAAAAAACGGGATGAGGTCCTAAAAGCAGAATATAGGGAGTTAGGAGGTAAATTAGAAAAGAGGACCTCAAAGGTAGTAATCTCAGGATTGCTACCAGTGCCACATGCTAGTCAGAGTAGAAATAGGAGGATATTTCAAATGAATACGTGGCTAGAGGAATGGTGCAAGGGGGAGGGATTCAAATTCCTTGGACATTGGAACCGGTTCTGGGGGAGGTGGGACCAGTACAAACGGGATGGTCTGCACCTGGGCAGGGCCGGGACCGATGTCCTAGGGGGAGTGTTTGCTAGTGCTGTTGGGGAGGGTTTAAACTAAAGTGGCAGGGGGTTGGGAACCTAAGCAGGGAGACAGAGGAAAGGGAAAAAAGGATAAAAGCTAAAGACAGGAAGGAGAAAAACAAAAGTAGAAGGCAAAGAACTCAACGGTTTAAATCAAACATGGTCACAGTAAATAATAATTCATATAGGTCTGAGAGCGTTAAAAAAACAAGCCTGAAGGCTTTGTGTCTTAATGCAAGGAGCATTCGGAACAAGGTGGATGAATTAGCTGCGCAAATAGAGGTAAATGAATACGATTTGATTGGGATTACAGAAACATGGCTCCAGGGTGGCCAAGGCTGGGAACTCAACATCCAGGGTTATTCAATATTTAGGAAAGATAGGCAAAAAAGAAAGGGAGGTGGGGTAGCATTGCTGGTTAAAGAGGGGATTAACACAATTGAAAGGAAGGATATTAGCTCTGATGATGCGGAATCTGTATGGGTAGAACTGAGAAATAACAAGGGGCAGAAAACATTAGTGGGAGTGGTATATAGACCTCCAACAGTAATACGGAGGTTGGGGATGGCATTAAAAGGGAAATTAGAGAAGCATGCAGTAAGGGCACAGCAGTCATCATGGGTGACTTTAATTTACATATAGATTGGGCTAACCAAATTAGTAAAAATACTGTGGAGGAGGAATTCCTAGAATGTTTACGAAATGGTTTTCTGGAACAATATGTCGAGGAACCAACCAGAGATCAGGCCATTTTAGACTAGGTATGATGTAACGAGAAAGGATTAATTAGCAATCTTGTTGTACGAGGCCCCTTGGGTCAGAGTGATCATAATATGATAGAATTCTTCATTAGGATGGAGAGTGAAGTAGTTGAATCAGAGACTAGGGTCCTGAATTTAAATAAAGGAAACTACGATGGTATGAGGCGCGAATTGGGTAGGATTGATTGGGGAATGTCACTCAAGGGGTTGACGGTGGATAGGCAATGGCAAACATTCAAAGACTGCATGGATGAACTACAGAATTTGTTCATCCCAGTGTGGCATAAGAATAAAACAAAAAGGGTGACTCAACCGTGGCTAACAAGGGAAATTAGGGATAGCATAAGATCCAAGGAGAGGGCATATAAATTGGCCAGAAAAAGCGGTAGCCCTGAGGATTGGGAGCAGTTTAGGATTCAACAAAGGAGGACAAAGGGATTAATTAAGAAGGGGAAAATAGAATATGAAAGTAAGCTTGCTGGGAACATAAAAACTGACTGTAAGAGCTTTTATAGATATGTGAAGAGAAAAAGATTAGTGAAATCAAGTGTAGGTCCCTTGCAGTCAGAAGCGGGGGAAGTTATAATGGGGAACAAAGAAATGGCAGACCAATTAAATGCATATTTTGGTTCTGTCTTCACAAAGGAGGACACAAATAACCTCCCAGAGATGTTGGAGAACATACGGTCTGATGAAAGGGAGGAACTGAAAGAAATCAGTATTTGCAGGGAAATGGTGTTAGGGAAATTGACGGGATTGAAGGCCGATAAATCCCCAGGGCCTGATAATCTACATCCTAGGGTACTTAAGGAAGTGGCCCTAGAAATAGTAGATGCATTGCTGATCATCTTCCAACATTCGATGGAATCTGGAACTGTACCCATGGACTGGAGGGTAGCTAATGTTACCCCACTATTCAAAAAGGGTGGTAGAGAGAAAGCGGGGAATTACAGACCGGTAAGCCTGACATCGGTAGTGGGGAAAATGCTAGAGTCCATTATAAAGGATGTAATAGCTGAGCACTTGAAAAACAGTGACAGGATCGAACAAAGTCAACATGGATTTACAAAAGGTAAATCGTGCTTGACTAATCTACTGGAATTTTTTGAGGATGTAACTGGGAAAATAGATAAGGGAGAACCAGTAGATGTGGTGTATTTGGACTTTCAAAAGGCTTTCGATAAGGTCCCGCATAAGAGATTAGCGTGTAAAGTTAAGGCACATGGGATTGGGGGCAAGGTATTGACTTGGATAGAGAACTGGTTGGCGGACAGAAAGCAGAGAGTAGGAATTAATGGGTCTTTTTCCGAGTGGCAAGCAGTGACTAGTGGGGTACCGCAGGGATCGGTCCTTGGACCCCAGCTATTCACAATATACATTAATGATCTAGATAAGGGAACTAAATGTAATATCTCCAAGTTTGCAGATGACACAAAGCTGGGTGGGAGTGTGTGCTACGAGGAGGATACCGAGAAACTCCAGGATGATTTGGACAGGTTGGGTGAGTGGGCAGAAGCGTGGCAGATGCAATATAACGTGGATAAGTGCGAGGTTATCCACTTTGGTGTCAAAAACAGAAAGGCAGACTATTATCTGAATGGCAATAGATTGGGAGAAGGGGAAGTGCAACGAGACCTGGGTGTCCTTGTGCACCAGTCGCTGAAAGTAAGCATGCAGGTGCAGCAGGCAGTGAAGAAGGCAAATGGTATGTTGGCCTTCATAGCGAAAGGGTTTGAGTATAGGAACAGGGATGTCCTGCTGCAGTTGTACAGGGCCTTGGTGAGACCACACCTTGAGTACTGTGTGCAGTTTTGGTCGCCTTATCTGAGGAAGGATGTTCTTGCCATGGAAGGAGTTCAGCGAAGATTCACAAGGCTGATACCTGGGATGGCAGGAATGACATATGAGGAGAGATTGGGTCGATTGGGCTTATACTCGCTGGAGTATAGAAGAATGAGAGGGGATCTCATCGAAACATATAAAATTCTGACAGGTCTGGACAAACTAGATGCAGGAAGAATGTTCCCGATGGTCGGAGAGTCCAGAACCAGGGGTCATAATCTAAGGATAACGGGTAAGCCATTTAGGACAGAAATGAGGAAGAATTTCTTCACCCAGAGAGTGGTGAACCTGTGGAATTCTCTACCACAGAAGGTAGTTGAGGCCAAGTCATTAAATATATTCAAGAATGAGTTAGATATATTTCTTAAAGCTAAAGGGATCAAGGGATATGGGGAGAAAGCAGGTACAGGTTACTGAGTTTGGATGATCAGCCATGATCTCATCGAATGGCGGAGCAGGCTCGAGGGGCCGAATGGCCTACTCCTGCTCCTATCTTCTATGTTTCTATGTTTCTATCTTAAAGGAGGAGAGAGGTGGAGAGGTTTAGGTTTAGGTTTAGTGGGGGAATTCCAGAGCTTGAGGCCCAGGCAGCTGAAGGAACGGCCGCCAATGGTGGGGCGAAGGAAGTGGGAGATGCTCAAGAGGCCAGAATTGGAGGGGAGATGAGGAGAATTTTTTTTTACGCAGCGAGTTGTTCTGATTGGGTCGATTGGGCTTATACTCGCTGGAGTATAGAAGAATGAGAGGGGATCTCATTGAAACTTATAAAATTCTGACAGGACTGGACAGACTAGATGCAGGATGGATGTTCCCGATGGTCGGGGAGTCCAGAACCAGGGGTCACAGTCTAAGGATAAGGGGTAAGCCATTTAGGACAGAAATGAGGAGGAATTTCTTCACCCAGAGAGTGGTGAACCTGTGGAATTCTCTACCACAGAAGGCAGTAGAGGCCAATTAATTAAATATATTCAAGAAGGAGTTAGATATATTTCTTAAGGCTAAAGGGATCAAGGGATATGGGGAGAAAGCAGGGACAGGGTACTGAATTTGGATGATCAGCCATGATCGCATTGAATGGCGGAGCAGGCTAGAGGGGCCGAATGGCCTACTCCTGCTCCTATCTTCTATGTTTCTATGATCTGGAATGCACTGCCTGAAAGCGCGGTGGAAGCAGATTCAATAGTAACTTTCAAAAGGGAATGGGATATATACTTGAAAAGGAAATAAATTGCAGGGCTATGGGGAAAGAGCAGGGGGAGTGGGACTAATTGGATAATCTCTTTCAAAGAGCTGGCATGGGCACGATGGACCGAATGGCCTCTTTCTATGCTGTACGATTCTATGAATTTAATTTGGGTGATTTTGTTGCTGCCCATAAACTACTTGGAATTTTGTTGTTCTGGCTTATGACATCGTCTCAGTCTCAACCCGCCATCATTCTAGACTTAATTCCAGGTATCTGCTGCTGCAGTTTTACAATGAGAGAAGAACAGCTGGAATTCAGAAACATAGCTGAGACTTTGTGCTCGTGGTCTCGAAATTTCAACTGCCTTTTGGTCACATCTCATTAACAGCTCCTTTCAACAATGTGCCTTGTGTTAAGCCTTGGATGGTTTCACTTCCTGAAGACATAATGCAGATGTTCCTTTTCTGGCACTCGTTCTCAGTTTATGCATTCACTATCACTGGTGATACTTGTTCATACCGGGTGATCTCACACTCACGCGCACGGCACTAGAGAATAGCATGCTTTATGTTTCTACCTTTAAAAACTGTCTTGCACCATAGTTGGCTCACAGATTGTTCTCAATTCTTTCAAAACAGAAAAGATGAATTAATTGAGCGTTGTTCTCATTTCAAAGTTTGTTCATTTTTGTTCTCCTAGCTCTAGAGATTTACGCAGGACTTATTTGAGCAATAAGTTACCATTCTTTTCAATTCCATGGCCTCCTTCTGTGCTGTATGATTCTATTCTAGAAGATTTAGCGGAATGATACCAGGGATGAGGGAGCTTTTGCCCAGTCAGCTATCTTCTGCCAGGTGTCTCAAGCTAGTCCTCTCTGAGAAGGATTTTTTACATTTATTTGGTCAGTCACGGGATGTGGGCGTTGCTGGCAAGGCCAACATTTATTGCCCATCTCTAATTGCATCTGCTGTCTGATTTTGCTTTGTTTTTTGTTTGTTATAGAATCATACAGAAGGAGGCCATTCGGCCCATCGTGCCTGTGCCGGCTCTTTGAAAGAGCTCTCCAATTAGTCCCACTATCCTGCTCTTTCCCCATAGCCCTGCAAATTTTTCCTTTTCAAGTATATATCCAATTCCCATTTGAAAGTTACCATTGGATTTGCTTCCACCGCCCTTTCAGGTAATGCATTCCAGATCATAACAACTCGCTGCGTAAAAAAAATTCTCTTCATCTCACCTCTGGTTCTTTTGCCAATTGCCTTAAATCTGTGTCCTCTGGTTACCGACCCTCTTGACAGTGGAAACAGTTTCTCCCTATCTACTCCATCAAAACCCCTCATCATTTTGAACATCTCCATTAAATATCTTCTTATCCTTCTCTGCTTTAAGGAGAACAATCCCAGCTTCTCTCGGCTCTCCACGTAACTGAAGTTTTTTTATCCTTGGTATAATTCTGGTAAATTTTCTCCGCACCCTCACCAAGGCCTCCAAGGTTTGTAGGTGTACGTTATTTAATCGTTCTCACACGCACATTATATTGTGGCAGGTTCTGTATTTCTGTTTGATGTCTTTCACTGTTTCTCCTTTCTGTACAGCTCGGGCTCTTTTCACTCATTATTGCTTTTTATAAAAAAATACAACTGAGCTGATGTGTTTTAGGCTGCTGCTTTCTCAGAACGCTGTTTGACCTTTTCTAACGCTTTCTTAATATTTGTGTTTAAAACAGCAACAACTTGCATTTACATAGCGCCTTTACCACAGCAAAAACATCCCAGGGCGCTTCACAGGAGCGATTATCAGACAGAATTTGACACCGAGCCACATAAGGAGATAATGGCCCAAAAATTAGTCCCGCGACGCGAGAGTACGCACTGTGTACTCTCGCGTATTCTGTCACCAATTGCCGGTTTTCAGCATGCACTGCGCATGCGCTGAAAACCGGCACTTGGTTTTTGGAAAAGGGGGTGGTTCCTCGGTGCACCGCGTGCGCGCTACAGGCTGCGCGCACGCTGTGCACTTAGTGCTTTGGATGCGCAGGTAAGGACGGAAGATTTTAGAAATGAAAAAAGGAGGAGTAAGACCCACTTTTAACAAGGTAAGTAGTGAATTAAGTATTATTTTGAATTTTTTTTAACAGGTATATCTTTTTTAGAGACTTTAAAGACAGGTAAGTTTATTTTTATAACTTTTTTAAAGATTTTAAATTTTTTCAAAAATTTTATTTTTTATTTAAAATGGTTAATTTATTTAACTATACTTATTTTATTAATGTGATGGTTTTTTTTTTAAATTTAATTGAGGTTTAGCTGTTATTTTGGGGGGGTGTAAGATTCATAGCTTTCACAGCACGTATGTGAAACTTATGAATGGAAGATGGTGTGCTGCCATTGGCTCTAACTGAGTCACGTGATCCACAGCTCGCACGAATTCACTACGCCGGTGGGATACGCAAGCACTGCCCAGCTGATGTCTAGAACATCAAGTTCGTGCGAGCTGGATCTGAAAAAGCCAACGCGGAGTGAGAGATCGCGCCTGCTCCTTACCCCCGCGGGAACAGAGCGAGATCAATTTCTGGGCCATTAGGGCAGATGACCAAAAGCTGGGTCAAAGAGGTAGGTTTTAAGGAGCATCTTAAAGGAGGAAAGAGAGGTAGAGAGGTTTAGGGAGGGAATTCCAGAGCTTCGGGCCTAGGCAGCTGAAGGCACGGCCAGCCGCAGTGGTGGAGCGATGGAAATCAGGGGGATGCGCAAGCGGCCAGAATTGGAGGAGCGCAGAGATCTCAGAGGGTTGTAGGGCTGGAGGAGGTTATAGAGACAGGGAGGTGGCGAGGCCACAGAGGAAGCTTAACACAAGGATGAGAATGTTAAAATTGAGGCTTTGCTGGACTGGGAGCCAGTGAGCACGGGGGGTGGGTGGGGTGAACGGGTGAATGGGACTCGGTGCAAGTTAGGATACGGGCTGCGCAGAGTTTCGGATGAGTTTATCAGAGTTTTCATTTCAGTTTCTGATGCCTGTTTTAATGTTTGCTGGTGAGAAATTAATAAAAGAACTATTTCCCTCTGCCAGAATTCATGACAAGCCCTTGGCAGACAGTCTGGTATGCCAGTGAGATCCTGTCATTCCTTCAACACATTGCATACCCTTTTGGCAACCAGTTCTTTTTTTTCTGTTAAATCAAAAAGAGGTTGTTAGTTGTTTGTTTTAGGCAAGGACTTCTGCAGCTGTCAAATAAGTGAACTTATCGCACGGTTTTTGCAAATTAAGTTTCCCCCTTTCGGTTTACACATCGCCAGAATTAAACACGGCATTTAAATTTATTTTCCAAGTACTGCTGAAGATCGTTTAGATGACAATTATAAACACGAATGTTCCCTCCGTCAAATCTGAGCTCAGGGTGACAAAATGTCCCATCACATGGTTTGCAGTATTTCACACTGCGGCCAAAGGCTTGCAAAACACATCACCGTTATCCCTAAAGTTACGCGCTATCACGAGAAAGCTGATAACTTTAAACAGCCACGGGCAAATTATATTGAAACTGCGCGGAAAGTGGGGAGCCCGTCAGGTTGAAATGCCTGCGAACTTTAGAGTGATTGCATAGAATTTAGAGCACCGAAACAGGCCATTGGGCCCAACATTTCCGTGCCGGTGTTTATGCTCTGCACCAGCCTCCTCCCACCCCTCTTCATCTCCCCCTATCAGCATACCCTTCTATTCCTTTCTAACTTATGAACTTATCTAGCCTCCCCTTAACTGCACCTATGCTATTCACCTCAACCACGAGTTCCACATTCTCACCACTCTCTGGATAAAGTTTCTCCTGAATTACCAAGTATTATAAAGTACTTACAGCACAGAAACAGGCCATTCGGCCCACCAGGTCCATGCCGGTGTTTATGCTCCACACGAGCCTCCTCCCACCCCTCTTCATCTCACCCCATCAACATATCCTTCTATTCCTTTCTCCCTCATGTGTTAATCTAGCTTCCCCTTAAATGTATCTATACTATTCGCCTCAACCACTCCCTGTGGTAGCGAGTTCCACATTCTCACCACTCTCTGAGTTAGGAAGTTTCTCCTGATTCCCTTATTGGATTTATTAGTGACTATCTTATATTTAAGGCCCCTAGTTTTTGGTCTGCCCTGCCCCACAAGCGGAAACATTTTCTCCACTTCTATCCTATCGAACCGCTTCATGATGGCCGGAGCTAGTTGGCTCCTTGTGCTATACAGAAGGATCGTGCAACCTCAGCACTTATGCTGATTCTTTTGAGATTCTGCCAGTGTCCCGCTGAAGTTAAAGGAGGAAAAGAAAGACTTTTATTTCTATCGCACCTTTTACGACCTCAGGACGTTCCAAAGCGCTTTACAGCCAATGAGTACTTTTGCAGTGTAGTTACCGTTGTAATGTAGGAAACGTGGCAGCCGATTTGCGCACAGCAAGATACCACGCACAGCAACGTGACAATGACCAGACAATCGGTTTCAGTGATGTTGATTGAGGGATAAATATTGGCCCCAGGACACCGGGGTTAACTCCCCTGCTGTTCTTCGAAATAGTGCCATGGGATCTTTCACGTCCACCTGAGGGGGAAGGCGGGGGCCTTGGTTTAACGTCTCATCCGAGAGACGGCACCTACCAACAGTGCAGCCGCTCCCTCAGCACCGCAGTGGGAGTGTCAGCCTAGACTTGTGCTCAAGTCTCTGGACTGGGACTATCTGACTCAGAGGCGAGGGTGCTAGCCACTGAGCCACAGCTGACAAGGAGATCGGGAGAACCACCACAGAATTTCCAAGCCAACATCTGGAAGCTGACAGAAGGGGTAAATATGTAAACGAAAAATGATTCATTTAAAACACAGAAGTACACTAAATTTGAAAGATATCGTTTATTAAAAAGATACCAGTTAAAAATTTACACAGAAGTATTTTACATCAGAGTACATTACAGATGTTCAGAAGCTGACAGTGTGTCTCCGTGGAGACAAGGCAAAAAGCCAACGCTAATGACATTTCCTTTTAACATGCAGAAGACGAGTAACACTTCAACTGCACCAGAATTTTAGGCATACAATTCCTGAGATTCAAAGGAAACGACAGGAAGGTTAATATCTGGAGATGGATACACCAGGTCCAAAATGTAAAGCAGAACAGCAGTGATTCGGCACTATCTTGGTGGAAACAGCAAACTGCTATCTTTAAGAGTCAGGAACAGGTTTCCTTTACAGAAACAACCATTGAAATCAGATAATAACATTGGCTTTAAATCCATGGATTGCACTGTCTGACCTTTTATTCATAAATCACCACCGTTAGAAACAGTTCCTTGCCATGAGCTGCAATGACCAAAAGAAATGCAGTCTTTGCAGAGTGCGAAACAAAAAGCAAATGGTTTTTCCAGGAGAAATTACAGAAACATAAATTTTTCACCGGATGAGGGTTTTCCAGCTGGAACACCTCTGCTTCTTCAAACACCTTTTACCAGTCCACTGCCGAGTTTCACTCAGGTTCACCTGCGATGCAATCCACTGACCTCCTACTGTCCAGACAACCTCGAGAGGGTCCGCTGGATCACAAGGACCAACCGCTCGAGAACAGCGTTGCATTTGAAATTATTGCAATATGATAAAAAAAACTCTCACGAGAGAGGGGTCAGGATGTAAACTCTCAAAATGATGCTTTAAACAGGTGCGCACAAACTTGGGGGTTAATTGTAACTTTGTGCGCTAGTGTAAAACGGGTGATAGCCGGTCGGCAGCCCGCTTTACATCTTTCCCCATTGACGTCGATAGAAATCAAAATGGGAAGAGATGTAAAACGAGCTGCCGACGCGCTACCACCCGATTTACACTATCGCACAAAGTTAAAAAAGAAAGCATTTATATAGCTCCCCTTTCACGGCGTCCCAAGGCACTTTACAACCAATGAAGTACTTTTTGAAGTGTAGTCACTGTTGTAATGTAGGAAACGCGGCAGCCAATTTGCCCACAGCAAGATCCCACAAACAGTAATGTGATAATGACCAGATAATCTGTTTTCTAGTGATTTTGATTGAGGGATAAATATTGGACAGAACACCGGGGATAACTCCCCTGCTCTTCTCCAAAATAGTGCCACAGGATCTTTTACATCCACCTGCGAAAGTAGACGGGGCCGCAGTTTAACATCTACATTCCGAAAGGCAGCACCTCCGACAGTGCAGCACTCCCTCAATACTGCACTGGAGTGTCAGCCTAGATTTTTGTGCGGAAGTCTCTGGGGTGGGATTTGAACCCACAAACCCCTTGCTGACTCAGAGGCAAGTGTGCTACCCACTGAGCCACGGCCGACACTCTTAAGATCCACCCCATGGACTTTAAAGAGATTAAAGCTGGACAGCAAAGCCAACCAATAGACCCTCTCTAACTGCTGCCAGTGTGCACCAAATAAGCCATATACCAAGACTGGGAAAAGGTGAACTCACTTTCAGAATTTGCTTTTGCAATGATAATTTTCAGTTCTTAAAACAAGCGGATAACTTGTCCAATCTATAGCTCTGACCAGCGTTGCATGCCAAACAGCTGTGAGCCCTCACAGTGGATAGAAAAGTATGTGTTGTAAATGGTTGGTGTATGCATGTATTGCTGCAATCAGATTAACTTCGAAACAGAACATAAAAGTTAATACTTTGTCCGTCACAGTAGAAGTATCCACTATTCAGCCTGAACCTCTGATTGTGTCTTCCTCTTAAGATCACTGCCACCAGGTTATATAAACAAAGCTGTTGCCCCTATAAGCCCCCTATGCTTTTTTCAATGCGGTGAATTATGTAAATAGAGCACAGTTACACAGTACCAGTGGTCATCTACGCTTAGCAATCATAGAAAACTAAATGGTACAAAATATTCCTATAGTTAACTGTACTGTGGTACCAATACTGCTCTTACTAAAGCTAGCATAACAAACTGAGAACGTGTAAACTGAATGATCACATTCCTTTGAACATCAATTTTTCATATACGCTCTTAAATTCTTCCAACGCCTAATGTCCATGTTGCTTCAATATGCAGGCCGGAACATTTCTGTACAGAAACAGACAGAAAGCTTACTTCTCAAGCCAGTCTATCATTTAAACTCATAGGGGATGGGTGGGTGATGGTGGGGTGGGTGATGGTGGGGTGGGCGGGGGTGGGAACTATGTCCATCTACTGCCCCATTTTGCGCTGTGAAGGGGGTGGTGGTAGGGTTGCCAATGCTGATTGGACGTATTGTTGGAGGGTTTCACCGCATGACCTCCTGCCTCCAACTGCCCCGCCCCCACACGCCCGCCATTGGTCGCCCAACATGTCCATCCTCACGGCGCCCCGCCTTCCCACGGCCAATCGGAAAGCCAACAGACTCATCATATCCCGATTGGATGATTCTTTGACCCTCCATCGAACTCGCCATAGCCCACCACACCCCCCCCCCCCCCCACCCCCTCCAACTCTGGGATTGCCTCTCCTCTTTTACTGACACTTCCTGCTCTGTGGAGGAGCCGCCAGATTTCCTGTCCCCTCCCCCTCCCCCGTCAGCGAGCCGCCCTCCAGCCCCCCGCTCAATGCTGACAGTTTGCCATGCGTATTAAACCGAGGCCCCACCAGGAAAATGGCCCGACATCGTAATTGAAAATTGCCCCCTCCGCCCCCAAGATTTCTCAATTATTGTGCATGCTCTTGCAAAAAACACATCTCTGTATATAATCCGCAGAGCGTCAACAACAACTTGCATTTATATAAGCGCCTTTAACGCGGCAAAACGTAGGAAGGTAGTCATCAATCAGGCACTACTCTCTACAGTCCAACATGTCTAATAATGTATAGTAAAAAAGTACAAAAACAGTCGAGAGATAATAGCTGCGATGCCAACAGCAATACGAAATTCGTACGACAGAACTGAGCGCAACTCAAGTACTACACCAAGCAGTTGCCTCTCCTTAGCCCCACTGCCAATATTCAACCAGAACAGATTCCTTGCAAAATGTTCACATTACCCAGGGATGTCCCGTGCTCAATACAATAGACGGGAAAAGGGGATTTTTGTCGATATGTATTTCAGGGGTGCAAAGAAACGAGCAGTGTCCCAAGCAGTGATGAAACTGGAGACTTAGTAGAAACTAGTTTGAACGTAAACTGGTTCCATCTCAAAACTAGTGACGGTGAACTCAAAAGCCAACTTCCTCATCTGGATTGGAAGTTATTCCAGGTCACAACTGGCGGGTTCAGCTCACATTACCGACAACCAGTTGAGACCAGATGGATGAATAAAGTGGGCTTGAGGCAGTGTAGATCATTTCCAGAGTATCTCAGCAACCGAGCAAAGTTACAATGCTGGAAATACTCAAATCCACTCATATTTGCTATGCAACGTGTATGTATTAATATTACAACTTGACGAACCAGTACAGGAGATGTTTCTGCCAGTGCAGAAGCAGATAGGCTCCCGAACAGACTATTACCAAAAAGCTGCAAACTGGGCTCTTTCTGTGCATTGCCCCCGCGACACATATCGATCCCATCTTAGGAGCAAATCTATCAGGATCCCTGTGGTGCTCCAGTGACATGCTACATCCTATTTGACACCCTGACCTGACATTCCTTCTTTAGGCAAAAAAAAAAGAGCTTTTCCTTTAAGTGTTGCCTCAGTGACTTTCTGCTTCCAGCATCATCGGAAGTGATATTTACAAACCATTGAATAAACCACTTCTATTTCAGCTTCACTATAAAAAGGTAAGTATAAATATTATTGTACATTATTTACACGTGTAAAAGCAAAGTATATAAAGTTAGTAGCTCAGTTCTCGAGTCACAGCGGGAATTTCTTCCGCAGTGGGAGTCCTTTGGAATCTCCGTGTTCAGAATTTGAAGAGACTGATGAAGTCGAGAGGTGAAATGGAAGTGTAAGAGCCCTCTGGGTCATTGGCTGTGCAGGGGTGATTCGTGTCCTAGAAATACAACGAGAGACATTTTATAACATTTGTAAATGAATGAATCGGGCAATTCTAGGAATGAGAACATAGACAGACAGAACTCGCATTTCTATAGCACCTTTCACGACCTCAGGACGTCCCAAAGCGCTTTACAGCCAATGAAGTACTTTTGAAGTGTAGTCATTGTTGTAATGTAGGAAACGCAGCAGCCAATTTGCGCACAGCAAGGTCCCACAAACAACAATGTGATAAATGACCAGATAATCTGTTTTTGTGATGTTGATTGAGGGATAAATATTGGCCAGGATACCCCCCACCCTTGCTCTTCTTCGAAATAGTGCCGTGGGTTATTTCACATCCACCTGAGAGGGCAGACAGGGCCTCGGTTTAACGTCTCATCCAAAAGACGGCACCTCCGACAGTGCAGCACTCCCTCAGCACTGCACTGCACTGGGCGTGTCAGCCTAGATTCTTGTGCTCAATGTCTGTGGAATGGGGTTATGAACCCGTGATCTTCTGATTCAGAGGCAAAGAGTGCTGCCCACTGAGCCACGGCTGACACCGTGCTATCTGTGTTAACAAAGTAACCTTGTATTTTCTGATGCTAAACTCAGCAGGTCAGAGCACTAGATAGGTTTATATCAATATATAGAAGTTGAACATATTGAGACTGCAGGGGGCTAATTGTCCCTCGATCTGTTATTTTGGAGTTTGAGAGGATCACAGGAAATTACATTTTACCAAAAGGAAGAGAAATGAAGGGGTTGCTGTGATCAGACCCTGTGTGTTGATGAAACCATCAATGTACCTTCCAGAAGAGGATGTGGCAGTTTCTGCAGAACTGCAGTGTGTCCCCATATTGTTCTTTCTTTGGGTAGCACCGCCCGAGCTTAAAGTACATCTTCTTCCAGTCCAAGTGACCTTTCTCAGACAAAATGAGACGTTTGCGAATCTAGAAATAACACAAAGAAAAAAAGAGGCTGAGCCGGTCTCTCTGAAACATGCTGAAGGCTACAATGGGGTGAGGGGCGTCTTAAATTGAAAACAGATTGTTACTCGTGCTTTACATACCTGACGCTCCGTGAAGTGGTAGTGACACAGTCTCTTCCAGAGAAGGCGGTCCTCACTCAGCACTTGCAGGGTCGGTGACACCTGCCCGAGATTGACAATGTCTCTTCCATCGGACAGCCTCTCCATGATGTTCAACTGCAGGCACATTGGTAGGTCTGTGAGGGTCATTCCCGTAGGTAGAGGCTGCAAAACAAGAGATATCGAACATAACATGTGACTTAAGGATCTCAAGCACAGGACCGTATCCTAACTCGCGCCAAGTCCCGTTCACCCAGCACCCCCTGTGCTCGCTGACCTACACTGGCTCCCGGTCCGCCCCCCCCCACCCAGTGTCCTGGCCAATATTCACCCCTCAACCAACATCACTAAAACAGATTATCTGGTCATTACCACATTGCTGTTTGTGGGAGCTTGCTGTGCGCAAATTGGCTGCTGCGTTTCCTACATTACAACAGTGACTACACTTCAAAAAGCTGTGAAGCGCTTTGGGACTCCTGAGGTCATTAAAGGCATTGTATAAATGCAAGCCTTTCTTTATCACTGTTTTATTACAAGCTGCAGTGACTGATATACTATCGAGGTCCAAATAGAACCACAGAATAGGCGCGCTTTCTTGACTGTGTCCAAGAGTTGCTGCTCGTGACTACCACTTACCCTGATGATATGAATATTGTTCAGTTGTTGCTGCCAGTGTAGAATGACCTCCATTCTGTAGACCCAGATGTTAATGTTGCCCACAAGTACGCACTTCCCCACGCCTTTGACCAGCGCACAGAGGGTTGTGTATAGGCTGTTCAGCAGCTCCTTAATTAGTCTGATATTCTGCTGGTCTTCAAGCACTGAACAAAAAAAAAATTATGTTACCAGAATATTTTTTACATTAAAAAACTGATGCACCAAAAATAGTTTTACTGTAACTTAGGAGTGGGTGGCGGGGGGGGGGGGGGGCGGTGAGATGACTTTTGGGCTCCGGGGGTGGTTACAGAGATAGGGAGGGCGAGGCCATAGAGGGATCTGAACACAAGGATGAGAATTTTAAAATCGAGGCGTTTGAAATTGGTTAATCGGATTGTCATTTCGTCAAAATTTGGGAGAATTTCCCAAAAAGTTAACTCGAACAAAATACACAAATACGGTTACTGTGTCTCTATGGCAGTGGTAAATAATGGGATCATTTCCACCCAGTCCCCACGTACTAGGTTCTTTATGGGAATCATTGGTGGAATTTATAATCCCCTTCTCAGTCCTAAAGACTTATGGTTGACACGTAAATGCTGCAACTATCTGACACCAACCGCCCCAAAAAAAATAGTTGATTCTAAAAACTAACCCTCCTTCCCCCAAAATAACATCACCGCTCAACCTTTAGCAGTTAGACTCTCAAAGCACTTATTTACTCCATGCTGAGGAGATGCTGATGGCTCCCTTATCAATGCAGACTCAAGCTGCACAGTCTGTTCTTTATCCCTATCTCCAGACAAGTAGATTTGAGCAAAAGGATTTACCAGAACTGCTCACTGATTTTCTAAGGTCTTCTTAATGGAGTCTTAACAGTAGAAGAATGCAAACAGTTACACATTTCCTGATTACTTCCCATCACTGGGAAGTGATATCCCAGTTAAACAAGGAATGCGACTTTAAGCATACTTAAACTTTCTTTAAAGGTGGTTTGTTTAAGCACACGGGGTAAGAGTTCCTATGTGCAGTGGCCAGAGGAATTCTGATCCCCTAGCTGTTATAAGAGCATAAGAAATAGGAGCAGGAGTAGGCCATTTGGCCCTTCAAGCCTGCTCCGCCATTCAGTAAGATCATGGCTGATCTTTTTGTCCCCATATCCCTTGATTCCCTTAGTGTCCAAAAATCTATCTCAGCCTTGAATATACTCAATGACTGAGGATCCACAGCCATCTGGGGTAGAGAATTCCAAAGATTCACAACCCTCTGAGTGAAGAAATTTCTCCTCATCTCAGTCCTAAAAGGCCGATCCCTTATTCTGAGACTATGCCCCTTAGTTCTAGACTCTTCAGCCAAGGGAAACATCCTCCCTGCATCTACCCTGTCAAGCCCTCACAGAATCTTATATGTTTCAATGCGATCACCTCTCATTCTTCTAAACTCTAGGGAATATAGGCCTAGTCTACTCAATCTCTTCTCATAGGACAATCCCCTCACCCCAGGAATCAATCTAGTGAACCTTTGGCACACTCCCTCCAAGGCAAGTATATCCTTCCTTAGGTAAGGAGACCAAAACTGTGCACAATACTCCAGGTGTGGTCTCACCAAGGCTCTATATATTTGCAGGAAAACTTTTTTACTCTTATACTCCAATGCCTTTATAATAAAGGCCAACATACCATTTGCTTTCCCAATTGCTTGCTGTACCTGCATGTTAACTTTCTGTGATTGGTGTACAAGAACACCCAGGTCCCTCCATCTACCAACATTTCCCAGCCTTACACCACTTAAAAAATATTCTGTAAAAAGTGATATCTATGCCAGATACTCCCGATATAAAATTTACAGTAAAAATCAAATTATCAATCTCAAAATTTTTGGCCATTGATAAGGGTATAAATGGTGAATAACACTCTGTATTACTGCTTAATTCATAATTAAGTATATTTCATCATGAATTAAAAGGCGATACATGCTATAAAATGTGCCAAAAGCTGATTGAAACTTAAGGAATTGTAGAAACTTTTTACTTTAAATAATATTATAAAATCATTATTTTTTATTTTTTTTTAAATGTTGCCATAAAATGCATGATGGGATAGCATAGCATTTTGGAGACCCAATTTCAAGTTGGCAATTCAGGCAGCATTGGTGAGGGAGAAGTTCAATAAAGTAACATATTTCAATGAAAAGCACCACACAGTCAGAGCGTGGACTTTAAATCACTCATGTGCTTTAATTCTGGCATGTATCATGGAATCGTACACCACAGAAGGAGGCAATTGGGCCCATCGTGCCTGTGTTGGCTCTTTGAAAGTGCAGTCCAGTTAGTCTCACTTCCCCCTGCTCTTTCCCCATAGCCCTGCGTTTTTTTTTTCCTTTTTAAGTATTTATCCAATTCCCTTTTGAAAGTTACTATTGAATCTGCTTCCACCGCCCTTTCAGGCAGTGCATTCCAGATCACAGCAACTCACTGCGTAAAAATATTCTCCTCATCTCCCCCTCTGGTTCTTTTGCCAATTATTTCCTTTGTCAACTTGTTATTCTTCTTACCATTTTAATAGATCTAATTTAAGAAGAAGATTAGTGCTATAGAGATTACCTCCTCTGTAAACCTTGCCTTTTATTAGTACAAAGTATTACCAAGTATTATAAAGTATTTACAGCACAGAAACAGGCCATTCGGGCCAACAAGTTCATGCCGGTGTTTATGCTCCACATGAGCCTCCTCCAACCCCTCTTAATCTCACGCCATCAACATATCCTTCTATTCCTTTCTCCCTCATGTGTTAATCTAGCTTCCCCTTAAATGCATCCATGCTATTCGCCTCAACTACTCCCTGTGGGAGCGAGTTCCACATTCTAACTACTGTCTGGGTAAAGAAATTTCTCCTGAATTCTCCATTGGATTTATTAGTGACTATCTTATATTTATGATCTCTAGTTCTGTTCTCGCCAGCAAGTGGAAACATCTTCTCTACGTCTACCCTATCAAACCCTTTCATAATCTTGAAGACCTCAATCAGATCACCCAGCAATCTTCTCTTTTCTAGAGAAAAAAAGAGCCCCAGCCTGTTCAGACGTTCCTGATAGTTATAACCTCTCAGTTCTGGTATCATTCTCGTAAATCCTTTTTTTTGCATCTTCTCCAGTGCCTCTGTATCCTTTTTATAAAATGGAGACCAGAACGGTACACAACTATTGCTCACCTTTCTGCACGACTTTCTCCAGAATGTTCATGTAGTTTTTCTGGGCAATCCCACTGAGGGATGTGAGCTGGGATTTTGCAATGAGCTCCAGCAACTGCAAATAGAAAATAAAGCGGTGTCACAACAAAAGCCATTCCTCCGGTTATTCAGCTGTTCCAAATGTGACAGCTTAGGCCATGGCAGCTGTTTACATACAGCTCACCCATCAAGAGCTTTGTGTGTGGAAGTATATCAACGTTGCTAGGAAACAGGTAAAGGAGTGGTGCGGGGCGGGGTGGTGGTGTGGCAGCGGTTAAGTGAAGTTTAATATTATGAATTATGGGTGCTTCTGAACTGCACAACATTAATCAACTTTTCCCCCAAAATTAATTCTTACCACTTCTTAATTAGTACTGAACGACTGGAAAATTGAGCAAAGCTAAGGTTCAAAATACTTGGAATAATCAAATTATTCCACGGGGAATTAGGTTGTTGCCGAAAACGGTCGAAGGATAGAGACTATAGAAAACGGGAGTTTCATAGTAACAGCCATGGACAGGTAGGGTCACGGGCAGCCGAGCACAACAGGTGGTATCAGATCGGCCGCCCTTTGCGTCACCTCCCAAGACGATTCTCTACCCCACTATCTCCAATAGGTCAGCACTCCGTTCCCGAGTGGTGTGGAGCAAGTGTCGCAAAATTGTCTGTTGCACAAATTAATATTCTGGACCTCTGTGAACGGAGGAGGAGGAGGAGGAGGAGAAATGAAAGAAAGACCAGCCATCATTCTGTTCACTCATTTACATCGCTCCTCGTGTCACTCGAGTACAGAGCATCGCTGATGACAAAACTTTTATGGTCTAGACAGTCTTTTGACCCTTTCCTTTGAAGAGTGCTCAATACTAAGCAGCCTGTCTAGGGGAAGTGGGGTAAATCTGTCCTGTGGTGTGGTGACAAAGGACTGTTAGCCTCAGGACTGCTCATATCCAGGGCAGGCAGAGTCTACTCTTCTGTTCCTTTATCCTGAATCACACTTCCAAGACATTTATGAATGACACAGTAGATCTGAGCACAAACGTCCAGGCTGACGCTCCCAGTGCAGTGCTGAGGGAGTGCTGCACTGTCGGAGGTGCCATCTTTCGGATGAGACGTTAAACCGAGGCCCCGTCTGCTCTCTCAGGTGGATGCAAGAGATTCCGCGGCCACTATTTCGAAGCAGAGCAGGGGGAGTTCTCCCCGGTGTCCTGGGGCCAATATTTATCCTTCAACCAACATCACTAAAAAACAGATTATCTGGCCATTATCACATTGCTGTTTGTGGGAGCTTGCTGTGCGCAATTGGCCGCTGTGTTTCCCACATTACAACAGTGACTAGACTTCAAAATGTACTTCGTTGGCTGTCGAGCGCTTTGGGACGTCCTGCGGTTAAAAGGCGCTACATAAATGCAGGTTCTTTCTTTAGAATCAAAATATAACCCCTTCACCCTAATGAGGCCACCAGCTCGGCTGCTCTTTCACAATCAGGACAGATCTGGAAATAAGTGAACTATCAATTCACCGTCTGACCCTGACTAGCACCTGTTGACGAGCAGGAGTTAATGAGTCACAAGATGCAGCCTGGAGATGGGTGGGTGGGTGGGGGGGGGGAGGTGGGATGGGAGCGGAACATGACAGGAATTCAAAACAGTTCCAGTTCCATCAGCACCTATCAACCCACATCGCCGACACACTGGGATACTGTATCAGCTGCTGGCCTGGTCGTTCAGCGTGATGACTTGACTTGTGATTGATAGCCAGGGCTGCTGCTGCTGCAAAGTGCCCTGGTATGACTCAGGGTAATGGATCCCTACTTCAACTGTATGGTGACCAGCGCAAACAGATCAGTTTCAAGGGTTTGCGTTGCAAAATGCCAAGAGATACATAATTTAAAAAAATTACCCTTAGAGACAAGCACCTTCCTTTCCATGAAGGCAGCCTGCCTTCCCAAAATGACTCAGTGTTTACCATGGGATTACTGGCTGTTGGTCAACAGTGAAGAGGACCTTTTATATAGAATTACATAGAATGTGCAGCACAGCAACAGGCCATTCGGCCCAACTGGTCCGTGCCGGTGTTCATGCTCCACACGAGCCTCCTCCCACCCTTCTTCATCTCACCCCATCAACGTACCCTTCTATTCTTTTCTCCTTCATGTACGTATCCAGTTTCCCATTAAATGTATCTCTGCTATTCGCCTCAACCACTCCCTGTGGTAGCGAATTCCATATTCTCACCACTCTCTGAATAAAGTTTCTCCTGAATTCCTTACTGGATTTATTGGTGATTATCTTATATTTATGGCCCCGAGTGCTGGACTCCCCCACAAGTGGAAATATCTTCTCTACATCTCCCCTATCAAATCCTTTCATAATTTTAAAGACCTCTATCTGGTCACCCTTCTAGAGTGAAGAGCCCCAGCCTGTTCAGCCTTTCTTGATAAGTGTATCAGTTTGAATTAGATATGAATCAGCAAACGCATTAAAGAAATCCGAATCACTCTAATTAGGATTCATAAAGGAATGTGACGCACGCACCTATTGTGTGCCGCAGGACAAATACAATTTACGACGCTGCCTTGTTTTACACTTGACAAGCAGATTCGATTTCAGATCAGTACACTTTCCGTGTTACTGCATCAGATGGAATTACTACCCCTCGAGCCTGAACAATCAAGGATTTATTGTAATCCCGAGAGGTCCTTGCGATGGTTTAAAATTGCAAATGAATAATAAACGAGGTGGAAATAATCCGTCAAAGTAGAGCGACCAGCTGAAACTTTGTTAAGAGAACTGTAAGGGCCACCTACCCGCACTACGTAGTTAAATCTTCTGGCATCGAGTATCGCGCTGGAGAAGTCTAAACGGTTGAAAGCTTCACCCAAGGTGCAATAACCATGACGCTGGGAGAGAAGGAACAGACTGTCAATATTGTTGGTAGAGATCTGATTAATACAGGATCTTTGAATACGCTGCAGTTTATTATTGTGATATAACCCAGCGTTACTTACCTCCTTTGTGCTTCCTTTGTGAACAGAGATCCAAGTGTCTTGGTGAAAATCTGAGTGTAAAGATAAAAATATTTGTTAAACTGCAATAATAGTCTGAGCAAAACTCAAAAGTTCCACTTGTTGTTAAAGGAATACATGAATATTTGTTCCCAATAACTGTTAATTGCTGCAGTGCTACTTTATATGTGTCAGCCATGGCTCAGTTGGGAAGTTGGTATCACCCTTGCCTCTGAGTCAGAAGGTCGTGGGTTCAAGTCCCCCACCAGAGACTTGAGCACAAAATCTAGGCTGACCCTCCCAGTGCAGTACTGAGGGAGTGCTGCACTGTCGGAGGTGCCGTCTTTCGGATGAGATGTTAAACCGAGGCCCCGTCTGCCCTCTCAGGTGGATGTAAAAGATCCCACGGCACTATTTCGAAGAAGAGCAGGGAAGTTATCCCCAGTGTCCTAGGGCTAATATATATCCCCTCAATCAACAGAACAATAAACAGATGATCTGGTCATTATCACATTGCTGTTTGTGGGAGCTTGCTGTGTGCAAATTGGCTGCTGTGTTTCCTACATTACAGCAGTGACTACACTTCAGAAGTACTTCATTGGCTGTAAAACACTTTGGGATGTCCTGAGGTTGTGAAAGGCGCTATATAAATGCAAGTATATCTATTTATCATCATCTGCTAGCCCCAACTGACTCATTTGAATCTGTCTCATTTTGATTAACACTTATTGTTTGTGATTGTCAACATTCATCTTCCCATTCCTTTTACTCCAGCCCTAAAAAACAAATATCTGAATCAAACGTTTTTGCAATAGAAGGCTGTGCATGGTTGGTAAGTGAATCAGCTTGAGATTCCACGGTCAGACTAAACCCGGCAGTAAAAAAAACCCAAACAAACTTTAAGAGAAAACTTGTCCTTAAAAAAAGCACCTTCATCTCTTTCACTGTCTAAATCTGGAGAATTTAGATTTTAAGATAAAGATGCAGTGAAACTGATACTTGTAAAGACCTCAACCCGAAACCCCTTCAGATTGTAGACTGTCAGTGCATTAAAAGATCTACAAGGATAATACCAGAAGTGAGAGGTTATAACTATCAGGAAAGACTGAACAGGCTGGGGCTCTTTTCTCTAGAAAAGAGAAGGCTGAGGGGTGACCTTTAAGATTATGAAAAGGTTTGATAGGGTAAATGTAGAGAAGATGTTTCCACTTGTGGGGGAGACCAAAACTAGGGGGCACAAGTATAAGATAGTCACTAATAAATCCAATAGGGAATTAAGGAGAAACTTATTTGCCCAGAGTGGTGAGAATGTGGAACAAGGAGTGGTTGAGGCGAATAGCACAGATGCATTTAAGGGGAAGCTAGCTAAGTACATGAGGGGAAAGGAATAGAAGGATATGTTGATGGAGTGCGATGAAGAGGGGTGGGAGGAGGCTCGTGCGGAGCATAAACACCGGCACCGACCAGTTGGTCCGAAGGGCCTGTTCCTGTGCTGTAAATTCTATGTAATTGTATGCACGGCCTGGATATTAATGATATTTAATGGTATTAAAAACGCCACGGCCAGGAATGTCCTCGGAATGTCCTGGGCTGTAACTAGGCCGTAAGTGCGAGGGAAACCCCGTTTGCACACGTACCCGGAGTTTCCACCGCATTTCCGGTCAAGTTACGGTGGTGGAGCGGGAGCAGCGCTGAGGAAATTCCAGGCCGATGACCCACCAGGCAGTCGCAGGCCTGATAAACCAAACTCTTAACCACCCCCTGACAGCAACCTGTTTAACTTCTCCTTCCCCCCACCGCCGAACATGACTGCAGCAATCTTATCTTAAAATGGCAAAGGCGCAACAACATTGACGTAATCCCATCAGTCTAATCTCTCGGGAGATACAAGACATTTTTAGATAAGGTCAACGGAATCAGAACTGCTTGTCTGGGACAGCTCCATATCCATCCCTCGTGTCCATCTACTGGGAGGTAAAGAAAACTTGAACTATACATATTTCACATGACAATTCCCAGTGAAAATATCAAAGAAAGAACTTGCATTTCTATAGCGCCTTTCACGACCTCAGGATGTCCCAAAGCGCTTTACAGCCAACTGTGTACTTTTGAAGTGTAGTCACTGTTGTAATGTAGGAAACGTGGCAGCCAATTTGCGCACAGCAAGGTCCCACAAACAGCAATGTGACAATGACCAGATAATCTGTTTTGGTGATGTTCGTTGAAGGATAACGATTGGCCAGGACACCGGGGACACTCCGCTGCTCTTCTTTGAAATAGTGCCATGGGATCTTTTACGTCCACCTGAGAGAGCAGACGGGGCCTCGGTTTAACATCTTTATCTGCACCTCCGACAGTGCAGCACTCCTCAGTACTGCACTGGGAGTATCAGCCTAGAATGTGCTCAAGTCTCTGGAGTGGGACTTGAACCCACGACCTTCTGCCTCAGAGCCTCCCGCCCGAATCAGATGGAGGTCTATTGGAATATGTAAATGGGATGGTCCTACCCCATCTGTAGGACCCCGCTGCAGATTTGGTGTTCCACTGGGCGTTGAACTGCCAAACCAGCGGTCCTGATAGAGAGTGCTGCAGGTCACTCCAAATATGGGGAATTAAAATGCTTGTAGCACTGATTGTTGTGGGGTCAGGAGGAGCAATTAAGCAAGAAGGACTGAAACAACAGAGGGAAGCTACAATGGCTCTGCTGCTGTTCGCAGTGACTTGAGGTGATGTCTCAATGGACAACATTGGACAGTTAATTGGTCATTATCACGTTGCTGTTCGTGGGAGCTTGCTGTGGGCAAATTAGCTGCCGCAGTTCCATTACAACAGTGACTACACTTCAAAAAGTACTTCATTGGCTGTAAAGCGCCTTGGGACATCCTGAGGTGGTGTATAAATGCAAGTTCTTTCTTCTTTCAACAGGAAAGTTTAACAAGAAAAAATCCTAAAATGAACCGATCGAGATCGATTGGCCCAGAAATTTGACTCGGAGGCTTGCCGCGGGGGTAAGGATCCCCCACGATATCGCACTCCGCGCCGGCCGTTGTGTTTTGGGCCCACACGAACTTCAGCTCCTGGGCCTCTCCCTGGTGCCGGTTTGCAGTGTGTGCGTGTCCCAGAGGCGCAGTTAGTTCGATGCGACCTCTGGGATCACGTGGGCTATGGAGAGCCAATGGCAGCGCACCATCTTTCATTCATAGATTTGACAGGAGAACTGTCAAAACTATGAATACAAATTGCCCCCAAAAGAACAGCTAAACCTCAAATAAATTAAAAAAAAACCCCATCACATTAATAAAATAACTATAATTAAATAAATTAACCACTTTAAACAAAAATTAAAATTTTTGAAAAAATTTAAATTCTTTTTAAAAGTTATAAAAATAAACTTACCTTTCTTTAAAGTCTCTAAAAAAGATAAACCTGTTGAAATTTTTTTAAAATAATACTTAATTAACTACTTACCTTGTTAAAAGAGGGTCTTACGCCTCCTTTCTTCATGTGTAAAATCTTCCATACTTACTTTCGCGTTGAAACCTGAAAAAAAACCTAAGTGTGCTGCGTGCGCACAGCCTGTAGTGCGTGCGCACAGCCTGTAGTGCGCACGCGGTTCACTTAGGAACCGCCCCCTTCGCCATACCAGAAGTGTCGGTTTCCCGCGCATGCGCAGTGCATGCAGGAAACCGGCACTTCGGGACTGAATACGCGAGAGTACACAGTTCGTACTCTCCCGTATTCAGCCGAATTTTTGGGCCATTAATGTGCTCAACTCCTCTCTCATGGAGTATGAGCGTTGCAGCCAACTTCTTCACTACCACCATTGCCATTATATATATTAGATGAATCGATGGGCCAAATGCTGTATTATTATTATTATTCTACGTATATTATGGGATGCTCCATGGGAGGAATATTTCGCCAAAAGAAAAAGGACAGGTTTGGAGGATAAATGTTATGTCTTAAAGAGTTGGCTAATTTTAAACGCTTTAAAGTCTACTCAAAGAGAGACTGAAACTCACATTGGATTTTTGTGTTGTTGTTCAGCAGATCCTTCTTCCTCTTCTTAGTCATCATGTCGTAACCAACACTGTTCAAAAAGTTCTCCTTATTGAACTCCTCTTCATCGCAGAAACTGCGTAAAGACAGAATTCAAACACACACTGTAATATAAAACAGGAACACCTCAATGCAAAATATGACTCATTAACCTGGAGGAAATGGTTTGCTTTTGACCGCTAAAGGGAAATGGAAACCCATCAACCTTTCTCATTGTTCTGTGGGGGGAAAGATGGTGCACAACAACATGAGAAACACAGCCTGGTTGGTGCAGTTCCGAGCACGAATGCAGAAGAAGTTTGATCGCAAAGCTTACAGGGAATGGGAGATTCCTTATTCGTCACCTCAAGAATTTCTCAAGTTTCTTACGTTCCAAGATGCACAATTACATAGAATGACATCGAATTTAAAGCATAGAAATAATAGGCCATTTGGCCTAACCTAGGGGTTGCCAACTCCTCCAGGATTGGCCTGGAGTCTCCAGGAATTGAAGATTAATCTCCAGGACACTGCTGTGACCAAACCCAAGAGAAAAATCATAGGGAGCATTAAAATAAAAATTTTTTTTTTTTCCATTTTCTTTGAACATTTCTATTTATTAGTTGTAAAAAAATATTGGACATGGGGGGGAAAAAAAGGGCTGTTTGACGGACACTCAAGAATCATCCAATCGGTTAATGAGGAGTCTTTTTGCATTCCAATAAGCCGTGGGAAGGCGGGGCGTTACAAGGATGGACGTGTCGGGCGACCAATGGCGGGAGAGTGGGGGGCGGGGCAGTTGGAGTCAGGAGGTCATGTGATGAAACCTCCAGGATTACATCCAACCAGAGTTGGCAACCCAAGCCCAACCCTATGCTGGTGTTTATGCTCCACAGGGGCCTCGTTCCACTCTAGGAGCAATAATGGACTTTGTTCCACCTAATGTAAACACTTTTCCGGTACTAAACTGAACTAGTTTAACTGCTAATGTATGCAGCTCAATAGTTGTAAAAGGCATTAAATGTCATCTCTGTGGATCCACTCTGGGATCTGCTTGTTTTCTAACCACCCCCATTTCAGAGTTAGTTTCTATACGGTGAATTTTCTTTTGTTGTTGTCTCACCGCCCACCACATTTCCAAGGCCTCTTGTGTGCTGATGAAGTGACTTTTGTTCCGACAAGTCTTGGCTTGTACCAGTTAAGCGCGTTGTTACATTAGAAATCGACAAACAAATACAAGATGGTGAAATTTCATGCTGACGCACGTTCTAGATTGGGACAAGTTGTTCTGCAAAATGACGGAAGTTTGCATAAAGTGAAGAGCGGCGAGAAGGAGGCTCTGTAATTACGCAAAACAAATGAGGGAGAAAGTAAGAGGAAGTTATGCTGATAGGGTGAGATGAAGTAAGGTGGGAGGAGGCTGGTGTGGAGCATAAACACCGGCACAGACCAGTTGGGCCAAAGGGTGTAAATTCTAATTAATTCTCTGTAAAAACAGAACCAGTTTCAACTCTTCAAAACATCTGTCACTCCACCTAAAAGAAAAATTACACGGCCATTGTCGTTCGAATAATCTTTAGTACTTTTTTCTTTAAAAGGTTAATATTCAACGCGGGGAGGAGGAAGGGGGAAGTGCAAGATTCTGAACAGGCATAACAACCTTTAGCCGCAAGTTACCATTCAGTAGGGGAAGTTGGTTCTGAACTGCGTGCAAGTTATTTATAGCATTGCTCTGTGGCTTGTCAGACGGTCCCATGTCTGTAGAATGAGCTCAATAGGATTTGAAAAACAAACACCATCCTGCAGAACAGAGAATGCAATAAAACTGCACACGCAACATTAGCAGGTCCTCCTGGCTCCAGCGAGTTCTTTCCATCCTATTCTTATCCAGAGAAACTAACTGGAGGCCGCTGGCAAAAACATTTGAAAGATGTTACCCTGCAACCCGTAAACTGGCTCCTTGGCAGCCAGCCACGGTCGATGAAAGCAATGGAGTCTGTCGTGCAGCAGTCTTGAAGAGGGAGGGAAGAGGGGGAGGGAAACAAACTGAAAGAAAATGACCGCTTTCACAGAGTGATTCGCTGGCATATCAGTCAATCTGAAATGTCACTCATCATAAAAACTGTTGTATTCCCTCACCTTAGGAACAGGAAGAGGCCGTTCAGCCCCTCGAGCCTGTTCCTCCATTCAGTTGGATCATGGCCGATCTGTATTTTAACTCCATCTACCCGCCTTGGTTCCGTAACCCTTAATACCCTCGCCTAACAAAAATCTATCAATCTCAGTTTTGAAATTTTCAATTGACCCCCCCAGCCTTGACAGCTTTTTGGGGGCAGAGAGTTCCAGATTTCCACTACCCTTTGTGTGAAGAAGTGCTTCCTGACATCACCCCCGAACGGCTTGTCTCTAATTTCAAGGTTATGCCCCCCTTGTCCTGGACTCCCCCACCAGAGGAAATAGTTTCTCTTTATCTACCCTATCAACTCCCTTTAATCATCTTAAACACCTTGATTAGATCACCCCCTTAATCTTGGAAACTTGAGGGAATTCAAGCCTGGTTAGGTCACCTTACCTCATGACCTAACAATTCCTGCTGTCTTTAGGAGACTGCACTTTGTTACGGATTAAGGAGAGGGCAAAGTACCGATGGTGAAGTGCTCACGCTAAATACAGGTTGGGGGGCGGGTGGGGCAGAAAGAGGAGATGAGATTTAGTAACAGTATAATACCAGGTTACTTCTTTGCCAATTTTCTTCCTTCCCTTCTGCTGAAAGTTGACTCCTCGCTGGAGTATGGTCACACAGGTGCCAGCTGTCCTTTTTAAATTCATTCTCGGGATGTGGGTGTCGCTGGCAAAGCCAGCATTTATTGCCCATCCCCAGCTCAATGTTCCCTCTAATTTTGTTTGGCCCTGCACGGCCCCTTTAAGGGGCTGCGTGGGCCATTCAGAATACCGCCCACGCAAGGTTTTTGTATTGAAAAGCCGGCAAGCCAGCTGCACAGGTTCCCTGGAGCGCCGCGCGTCCACACAGCTTACAGGGAACATTGCCCTAGTTGCCCCTTGAGAAGGTGGTGGTGAGCCGTCTCCTTGAACCGCTGCAGTCCGTGTGGTGAAGGTGCTCCCACAGTGCAGTTAGGGAAGGAGTTCCAGGATTTTGACCCAGCGACGATGAAGGAACGGCCGATATATCTCCAGGTCAGTATGGTGTGTGACTTGGAGGGGAACTTGGAGGTGGTGGTGTTCCCATGCGCCTGCTGCCCTTGGTCCTTCTAGGTGGTGGAGGTCGCGGGTTTGGGAGGTGCTGTCGAAGAAGCCTTGGCGAGTTGTTGTGCCTCCTGTAGATGGTACACACCGCAGCCACGGCATGTTGGTGCCTGGTGCCATTACATCCATACAATCTTCATTCATGTGATTTTTGCCAGTGAGTAATTAGTGAGTTGTATCAGTGATCACGAGCAGGCTAGTCAACTGGGGGCACAGCAACCCGAGCCTGATCCTGCCCTTACCCGATATCCACAAACACACCTCTGGCAAGTATCATTGGATAACTATCGAGAGCAAGAACCCCCGGCTGATTGCACCTCCCCACCCCTCCCTAGCCAAGGGATGCTGAGGTCAACTGCAGTGCCTCTACTACTGCTGAGATCAGATGACCCAGCACATGCCCAGGACTGAACTTGGGATCTTCTTGGTCTTAATGGCTCAGCTACTCACTGAATAAACTCACCGAAAAACTCCAAGGCAATTTCCGACAAGCACAGGAACAGGAGGAGGCCATTCAGCCCCTCGAGCCTGTTCCGCCATTCAATTAGATCATGGCTGATCTGTATCTTAACTCCATCTGCCCGCCTTGGTTCTGTAACCCCTGATACCCTTATCCAACAAAGATCTATCAATCTCAGTTTTGAAATTTTCAATTGACCCTCGGCCTCAACAGCTTTTCTGGGGCGAGAGTTCCAGATTTCCACTACCCTTTGTGTGAAGAAATGCTTCCTGACATCACCCCTGAACGGCCTATCTCTAATTTTAAGGTTATTCCCCTTTGTTCTGGACTCCTCCCAAGCATGTTTAAATTTGCAGTATCCTTTTCCCAGTATGCAATGCCTCAAAATAAACAGGTTAGCTTTGCAGGTTTATGATATATTTGCCAAAATAAATTTTGGAAAAAAGTAATCATCTTGAGAAAATATTTTCATTTGTTTTGACCCGATGCAATATCCACAGAGTGCACAGGTCTCCACCCCATTCCTGTAGTCCTTGTTAATCACTGAGGCAGGAAAAAGAATGGACACCAGCACATTCTGTAAACAGTGCCTGTATCTGATGATTTTTATCATAACAAATATAACATTTTATAATTCAGAAATGTTTGGAAAAGTCATAAAAGTGGTCCTGTTTCAAATGTAGCAACAATAACAACAACTTGCATTTATATAGCGCCAATAACGTAGTAAAATGTCCCAAGGCTTCACAGGAGCGATTATCAAACAAAATTTGACACCGAGCCACATAAGGAGATATTAGGACAGGTGACCAAAAGCCTGGTCAAAGAGGAAGGTTTTAAGGAGCGTCTTAAAGGAGAGAGAGGTAGAGAGGTTTAGTGAGGGAATTCCAGAGGTTAGGGCCTTGGCAGCTGAAGGCACGGCCGCCAATGGTGGAGCGATTCAAATCGGGGATGGGCAAGAGGCTGGAATTGTAGTAACGCGGAGATCTCGGAGGGCTGTAGGGCAGGAGGAGATTACAGAGATAGGGAGTTTTATAAACTCATCTAAATGAACCTTAAAGTGCATCACATGGAGGTAAACTGTATTGAGACAATTTAACATCATGCTTTTGCTCCTTTGTGTGGCTTACTGGGTAAATGCACTGCCAGTTGTGGTTCCACACCCCTCCGAGATCTCTGCACTCCTCCAATTCTGGCCTTTTGCCCATCCCTGATTTCCATCGCTCCACCATTGGCGGCCGTGCCTTCAGCTGCTTAGGCCCTGAGTTCTGGGTAGTCCTCTCCACCTCTGTACTTCCCTCTCCTCCTATAAGACATTTCTTAAAACTTACCCCTTTGACCAAGCTTTTGGTCATCTGCCCTAATATCTCCTTATGTGGCTCGGTGTCAAATTTTGTTTGATAATCGCTCCTGTGAAGCGCCTTGGGACGTTTTACTATGTTAAAGGCGCCATACAAATATAAGTTGTTGTTGTTGAGCTATGCAAATTAAGAAGATCCCAGGTCTAATCTTTGGTCCCTGTCCAATCACTACCCCGTGACCACTGCTGGAATGAGAACATGTCTGGACATGGATCGGGCTTGACTGAAATGCCACCCACACTGAGAAACCTGCTGACACTCACCATCTGGGCTCACACATGAAGAACGACCAACAGCTCCTGTTTGACAGCCCCCCCCTTCCTCTTCACCAAGAACCTTGCTCCGCCACTAATCCAACTTTCTCCCATAAACCTGGAATGGCGGAAAAGATACATCCTCTGCAACGAACAACTGTCACACGACTATTCTGACAGCTCGTCAACGTGGCCTTCTGAAGACGGCAGGAACTGTTAGGCCACAAGGCAAGTTGAGGGAAGACAACAGTTTGCGTGACGTAAGCTAAGAGGTGCTTGGTTGAATCTGGACAATATAAGCTACTATACAATAGAGTGTGGTAAACAGAAAGTACATTTCCATTTATCAAGACGTTAAGAATGCTTCCTAGCCAACTTAAACAAGAGTGAATTTAAGATGCAGTATAATTATTTATTTTAAACCCAGAAACTCCACGTAAATAAATGGAAAAGGCTCGGAGTTTTAACAGGAAAAGCATTTTAAAAGTTTTCCACCGTTAGATGTATTATCGTTTTGTCTTTAAAAGTATCCAGATTTACTATATGTACAGATAAGTAATGCTGTCAGTGGGATCTGTTTAGCTTCACGCAGCTGCCCAGCCGAACGTTTACATGAGTGATGCTTATTAAAAAAAAAGTGATGCTCTCGGCGTCCTTTCATATCCAAATCACAATCTCTTAAACACACAACAAAAATCTGGATTTTAAACGTCATCTCTCCAGTGTGAATAAAGACTTTATTCCCATCTGTTGGGACATTCTACCAGTCCCCTTGAGGAGACACTATGTACAGTCACATTTTCTCATAAGAATGTGTACTTTGTTGAACCCGGGATTACAAGACCCAGCTTTCAAAAATAGAGACACTGTTTATTATTTTTCATCACAAGATTGCAGGCTCTGGGTGTTTACTCTGAGCTGCCATTATTGTTCAACTGCAATCTTGACGTGTTCAATTTCATGTCCCTTACTAAAAATGCAACTTAATGATATTATTTCGCCCGATTTCCTTCCGCTGGCTCTTACACGTTCTCCTCAAAACTACTTCCTCCAGGTTTTTAGTATTTTAGATCTTTTTTCTTTCTCAGAGTGACTCCCAACCTGTTCCTTCTCCGCCAACCGTGGGATTAATTTAGCATAAAAACTCAATTAAAAAGAATAAATCCAGCCCCAATCACATTATTAATGCGGAACTACATGCAAGTTGCATACAAGGATTCAAAAAAAAAATACACAAACAAGTTAAGGGAGTTCTTGCTGATCTCGAGAAGTTTTCTAAACTGCGCACACAACGGCAACTGACCTATTCAACGGCGATACATTGTTATTTGTCTCATCGTTGGATCTTTTCCAGCCGTTGTCAGTTTTGATCCAGCTCTGCCCGGGCGATCTCCAGTCCTGACCCAAAAACGGCATCTTCAGAAAGGAGAAACTTATTCTTCCTGTTGCAGCAAAAAAAGATGACAGCGGCTGCTTCGCTTTGACAGAACTTTTCTCCTCGGGCACGGATTGCTGTGGGGAGGAGGAGGGGTGTTTAATTTTAAAAAAAGTTGCGAGATTGCTCTTGTTTTAGCCGAGATGCTAAATTTGCATCCTCGAATTTTCCTTTTATGCGGTCTGAATTTAAAAAAATATAGATTTTGCTCTACCCTCCCACCGATCCTCCTTGTTTTCTTTGTTTTCTGCTTCTTCTCTTATTTGGATTCTTCTAGTTGTCTTGGCTGGAGGTTTTTTTTTTGGGTTGCGTGGGTGGTTCGATCGCTCTTCCACTGAGTTGTTGTTTTTTGGGGCTGCAAAGTTGCTGCAGGCTCCTATTTATCCTCGCGCGGTCCAAAGCCTCTTTGTTGCCGGAAGTGAGCCCGGAGCGCGTGGCCCCGCCCCTCCCCGGGCTGCACAGTGCGATCCAAAGTCATGCAGACTGTTCACGTGGCACATTGTTTTTCTGCGGGCTGCTGGAACAGCGTGACCCCGGTGCCGCTTGCACAACAAGGGGAGGGGAGAGGGAGGAGGGTTCGCAGCATTTTGCACCGTTCAGCTCTCGCACCTCGCAGCTGCGATGTGCCATGAACATTATGCGACTCCCTGGTAAAGCCCTTGCAGATCGAGTTTTACTTGTTTTTTAAAAAAATCCAGGAATTGTTGTGCTTGCGATAGATAGGTCAGTGTGCGCATTCGACTGGCAAACAGTCGACTCCTGTTGAAGCCGCATCTGAATTTACAGGACTTTTTTTTTATTATGCATAGTATAATCTGCGCAAGAAGTTTAAGAGTGTACTGAACAATTGAATAAACAAAGAAACGCCGCCTGTGGCCGAATAATCGCATGCAATTGAATAAATACAGCTTTGCAGCCCAAAACAACCAGAGCAGTTAAGATGATTGTCAAAAGAACCAGAGGGGGAGATGAGGAGACATTTTTCTTTACGCAGCGAGTTGTTGTGATCTGGAATGCGCTGCCTGAAAGGGCGGTGGAAGCAGATTCAATAGCAACTTTCAAAAGGGAATTGGATAAATACTTGAAAAGGAGAAGTTTGCAGGGCAATGGGGAAAGCAGGGGGAGTGGGATTCATTGGAGCGCTCGTTCAAAGAGCCGGCACAGGCACGATGGGCCGAATGGCCTCCTTCTGTGCTGTATGATTCTGTGAATTAATAGAAATGATTTGGTGCCTTGTAATCCTGTGCTTGGCTGAGAAAGAGTGCAAGACACACATTTATCTGAAGTGTATGAGGGTATGACATGACAGCGAGTTGTAATTATTTAAAAAAACAGATTTTTATGGTAAGAAAGGAAGACTTGCATTTACACAACTTCAGGACGTTCCAAAGCGCTTCACAGCAAATGAAGTACATTTGAAGCGTAGTCACTGTTGTAATATGGGAAACGCGGCAGCCAATTTGCGCAAAGCAAGCTCCCACACACAGCAATGTGATAATGACCAGATAATCTGTTTTGGTGATGTTGATTGAGGGATAAATATTGGCCAGGACACCGGGGATAACTCCCTGCTCTTCTTCAAAATAGTGCCGCGGGATCTTTTACATCCACCTGAGAGAGCAGACGGGGCCTCGGTTTAACGTCTCATCCGAAAGATGCCACCTCCGACATCGCAGCACTCCCTCAGCACTGCACTGGGAGCGTCAGCCTAGATTTTTTGTGCTCAATGGTGACAAGTGAGGCTGAGTTTACTTGAGGATTTTAACTGTTCCATCTCAGCTTTTAGAACCTCCTTCACCATTTATTTGCCCCCCGGCATCGATCAGATCTGGTGAACAAGCCAAAGGAGCTGAATATTTTAAACTGGAGAGCTTGCCAATCCTTTAGGTGATGGATTTCCTTGGAGCTGCTCTTCACTGCCGTAACTTCGCCGTAAGTAGGTCGGAAACTCTAGGGTCTTCATTGTACGGACGCCAAAGTTATGATGCTAAGGTGAGAGCAGTTCCGAGGAACTCCAAGACCATGGGTAGAGATGGGCTGGCAACATTGTGTCCTGTCTTTTTCAAAGTGTTTATTTATTTATTGATTTTAGAAGCTTACAGCACAGAAGGATGGCATTTGTGCCATTGTATCTGTGCCAGTTCTTTACTGGAACAATCCAAAACTAATCACACAGCACTGCACTCTTCCATATCCCTCTACCTTCCTCGATTTTAAAATTCTCATCCTTGTTTTCAAATCCTTCCATGGCCTCGCCCCTCCCTATATCTCCGTAACCTCCTCTAGCCCAACAACCCTCCGAGATCTCTACGTTCCTCCAATTCTGGCTTCTGATTGCCATCACTCCACCATTGGCGGCCGTGCCTTCAGCTGCTGAGGCCCTACGCTCTGGAATTCCCTCCCTAAACCTCTGCGCCTCTCCACCTCTCTCTCCTCCTTTAAGATGCTGTTTAAAACCTATCTCTTTGACCAAGCTTTTGGTCACTATCCTTGTGTGGCTCGGGGTCAAATTTTGTCTGATAACGCTCCTGTGATGCACCTTTGGAATGTTTTACTAAATTAAAAGCACTATATAAATGCAAGTTGTTGTTTCAACTGTATATCTACTCTTATAATATGCGGTGGTCTCTCCATGGATTCTTTACATAAAGACATTTCTCCTAGCCTCTCTCATTTTCTTGGGGACTATTTTAAATTGATGGCCCCTTGTCACCAACTTCCCAACCAGAGGAAATAGTCTTTCCCTATTCACCCTTTATCATTTTAAAACCTCTCCTAATCTCCTCAGCCTTCTCTACTCCACTGGACGGGTGTTAGCCGTGGCTCAGTGGATAGCACTCTCTCGCCTCTGAGTCAGAAGGTCGTGGGTTCAAATCCCACTCCACAGACTTGAGCACAAAGTCTAGGCCGACACTCCCAGTGGAGTACTGAAGGAGTGCTGCACTGTCGGAGGTGCCGTCTTTCAGATGAGGAGTTAAACGGAGGCCCTGTCTGCTCTCAGGTGGATGTAAAAGATCCCATGGCACTATTTCGAAGAAGAGCAGGGGAGTTATCCCCGGTGTCCTGGGGCAATATTTATCCCTCAATCAACATCACTAAAACAGATTATCTGATCATTATCACGTTGCTGTTTATGGGAGCTTGCTGTGCGCAAATTGGCTGCTGCGTTTCTTACATTACAACAGTGTCTACACTTCATAAAGTACTTCATTGGCTGCAAAAGTGCTTTGGACGTCCTGAGGTTGTGAAAGACGCTATATAAACACAAGTCTTTCCTTTAGTGGCAGGGTTGCCATTATTTCAAGTCTCTCCTCGTAGCTGCAGTTTCTCATCCCTGGTATTATCCTGGTGATCTGGATGCTGTATTCTCTCCATGTGGGAGATGGGGTAATTGGGTGGCAGGTACCAAGAGCAGTTTTAGTCATGACGTTCAACTTATCTTCCTTTTCATGCTGCACCATACATAACGTAACAGTGAACCTGAGGACCTGAGGATGAAACCCTGATTTCATTCCATCCACCGATTAGAAGTGTCAGTGCTGGCTCAGTGGGCAGCACTCTCGCTTCCGAGTCAAAAAGGTTGTGGGTTCAAGTCCCACTCCAGAGTTAGAAACACTTGGTACAATTAATGCACGAAAGTTGCACGAAAAACAATAAGTATTGTGGGGAAGATCTGAGATTCAGTTCTGATAAGGTTGAGCAATGTTATCGTAATATTTCTGCTGCAGACTCAATGGGCTGAATGGCCTCCTTTGATGCTGTACTATTCTATGAAGTCACATGTCTCCTTAGCGACTCATTCTGATCCCTCTTCTCATCCTCTTGCATTACATAGATTGTACATCAAACTTGCAGCACAGAAACAGCCTATTTTGCCCAACTGGTCCATGCCGGTGTTTATGCTCCACACAAGCCTCATCCCACCGCTCTTCATCTAACCCTATCAACATAACCTTCTATTCCTTTCTCCCTCATGTATATGTACTAATCCAACATGAACAGAGGGAAAAGGATAACAGCATCCAGGCCCCTCTGATTCTGGCTTTGCCAGGAGCTTGCTGGTACTTGCCCTTTCCCTGCCAAGCACTAACCCAGAGATGTCCACTTAGGATGCACTAGACAGCAAGCCAGAGGCGGAGTGTACAGGATGATACACAGAACACAAGTGGGCAAGGGGATCTGGGAGTGGGAGATGAGGAAGCAGGTATTTTTGTCCAGACGGTCCACCCTTTGATGAGAAGCCTCAGGAAACAGATCTCAGAGGTCCTTGTGTTCAAATCCTTCCATGGCTCGCACCCCCCTCTCCCTATCTCTGTAACTATCCTTCAGCCCTCAGAGATCTCTGCACTCCTCCAATTCTGGCCTCTTGAGCATCCTCGATTTTAATCGCTCCACCATTGGCGGCCGTGCCTTCAGCTACCTGGGCCCTAAGCTCAGAAATTCCCTCCCTAATTCTCTCCGCCTCTTTGTTCTTTAACGCTCCTGTGAAGCGCTTTGGGACGTTTTTACTACGTTAACGACACGATATAAATGCAAGATGCTGCTCTACCTGTACAAGAAGGACACTTTGAAGAGCATCAGATGTATGTGCACTGGGGAGACTGGGGTCGAGGAGTCAGTTGGAAGAGTACACTACCCACACATGGATGTGTGTGGAGCACTCAGTGCATGGCAGCTCCAGGGAAATCTGTAGCACAAGGTCCACAGAGGTCCTGAGGCCAGTCTTATCCTCTATCATGGATGTGTCAACCACTGCCGCAGAGGCCTAGGATGCCAGGATGAATTAAAAAAATACATATATATATATTTATAAAGGGCAAGCAATTATCAGCTCTTGTAATAGACCAACATTACTGTTCTACTTCTTGTTTCTCAACTGCAATCAGTAGAAGGAATGTTGATTCAGTTGTTTTCTAATTAGACCAGCAAATCAGCTTGTTATTGGAACTTGGTATGAAAACCACGGAAATATTTTTGGGGGGGGATTTCGTTTCTAGGTGAGGCAATTCGTTGCAAAGGGCAGCTGTAAAAACACCCGAGCTTTTCTGGCACTGCCACCTGCTGTTGTAGATCTCACTTATTTCATCATTGCTTTGCGTGATGTGTACGTTCAAAAAAACTACTTGTGCAAAGTGTCAGCCGAAAGAAAAAAAAAACAATCTCCAATCACACGGCCTGCACATGGTGTGAAACATTATCGCTCGACGTCTAAAAATAAAGAGAGAAAGAAAGCGACAGAGAGAGAGAGAGAGAGGAAAATACATGGAATTGCCCCCTCCTCGTTCTTCCAGAAATCAGGTCCTTTCCTGCTGTGATCCCTGTCATTGATTTGGCCTCATTGATCAGTCTCCTTGAGGTCAAATTACTACAGACTATCACAAGACAAACACACGGTCCCATCCTGTGACTCACTTCGTTAGAACTTTCCCTACTGCACCTGCTACCTAGATGCTATTTAAAACAGAAGCCAAATGATTTATGATAGGGTCCAATAAATAAATACATTTTGAAAACATTTTGTGACCTACCTCAGCATTATTGGATAAAATGCATTTGATATCCATTCCCTCCACCACCAGCGCACTGTTGGTGCGGTGATGTACTATCAACGGAGGCACCGCAGCAACTCACCAGGGCTTGACAGGGTGGATGCTGGGAGGATGTTTCCCCCGGCTGGGGAGTCTAGAACCAGGGGTCACAGTCTCAAGATAAGGGGTTGGCCATTTAGGACTGAGATGAGAAATTTCTTTGCTCAAAGGGTTGTGAATCTTTGGAATTCACTGCCCCAGAGGGCTGTGGATGCTCAGTTGTTGAGTATATTTAAGACAGAGATCGATAGACTTTTGGATATTAAGGGAATCAAGGGATACGGGGATCGGGCGGGAAAGTGGAGTTGAGGTAGAAGATCAGCCATGATCTTATTGAATGGCGGAGCAAGCTCAAAAGACCGAATAGCCTACTCCTGCTCCTATTTCTTATGTTCTTATGTTCACCAAGCTTACCTTCGATAGCATCTCCCATCCCCTGTGACCTCTACCATAAAGAAGGACAAAAAAAGCAGCAAGATAATGGGCAACAGCATCACCTCCAAGTTCTCACAAAGGCACACTCCAACCTGATTTGGACATGTCCTGCTGTTCCTTCATCGTCAGTGGGTCAATATCCTGAACTTCCCTCCCTAACACCACCATCACCACAAAGGCAGCAACAATTCATCGTCACCTTCTCGGAGCAACCAGGAGCGACAAAAAATGCGGCCTAGCAGTGTCGCCCACATCTCAAGAACAAATAAAAAGAAGAACACAAGATTTTAAAAGGCAGAAGATTAAAACGTTTGGCGGACATAACATGGGCGTTTGTTTGACATGTTCTCTTAAGATTCCAGGGATTCCTCACACCCAAAAAATCAGGTGACTGGAAGTACACTGATCTCAGTTCCCTCAAGAATAACTGCCCTCTAACCTGTAGATTGATTAACTAGCCGCTGGCTGTTCTGACTTTGGGATTCTTTTAGTGTACCGTTACACTGCCATTTCTACATTGATGCAAAGCAGTTTCATGCTACCTATCAACAGCAACTCGCATTTATATAGCACCTTTAATGTGGAAGAAACATCCCTATGCATTTTTCAGAGGTGTGAGCAAAAACATAGCCAAAGAAATAGAGATTAGGGGGGAGAAATTCAGTATCGCCCCATTTGGGGCGCAATTATCGGCCGGGCGCAAAGATTAGCGCCTGGCGCTAATTATCGCCACCGACTGCAAACTTGACTTTTATCGCCCCTGGAGGTGATTGGAGCGCTAAATCAGGCGCTTCACACCTGTCTTAAGGCGCAAAGGCCGAGGAGCGAGGCGCTACCTCAGAGCGCTGGCGAAGCTCAGATGATGTCAGTCAGCAATGGAACACACACACAATGGCGCCGGCCAGTTCTTAAAGGGGAGGGTTGATCTTGCTTTCCATCCACATCCTGCTCATTGCAGCCTTGAATCTCGGCCTGGAGAGACCTGCACATCAAATCTGCTGGAAAGAACAATGGAGAGTTCCAGGGAAAGAGCTCAGAGTGCAGCCCCCACAGTCTCTTCTAAATCGATACAAGGAAGGGCAAATCAAAATGAACCTGCAAAGTGCTGCTCAGTACCCAAAACTCCTTCACACAGCGTTGAATCTCTCCAGAAGTCTCTCTCTCTCTCTCTCTCAGAATGCGTGGTTCAAAAATGTCACCAACAATAAAAGGCAGGAAGCGGTCGCCTTTAAATAGCGCTCCCCCAGTCCCTTCCTGACTGCAAAACGCTCCCCTCAACCTGTCGTTGCTAGCAGCAGGCGGTAAGGCAGGGGGCGCCACTCAATACCCGCTCCGGGGCGATACCGGGGCGTTGCGCACTTGACTGACGTCACGATCTGCCGGCGCAGGAGATCGTGGCGGTAGTGTTTAGCGCCGCCGCAAAATGTCTAGTTAATTTCGCGAGCAGGCGCAAACATCGCCGCGCCCGGGCGCTAGATGCTTTGCACCCCATTAGCGCTAACGGGAGGCGCAACCAACTGAATTTTTCCCCCTAGGAGTGGTGACCAACAGCTTGGTCAGAAAGTTTGGGTTTTAAGCAGAGTCTTCAAGGAGGAGGAGGGAATTAGTGAGGAAATTCTAGAAAATGGGACTTAGGTAGCTTAGGCACGGTCATTAGTGGTGAGGCAAAGTGAGGGGGATGGACAAGTGGCTAAAGTGAGAGGAACAGAGGCCGCGATTTTATCGGCACTGAGAGGGTGGGTTTGGAGGCGGGTCAAAGGTTAGAATCATTTTGATTGACAGCGGGTTCCGACCCCGCCGTCAACCTGCCTCCAAACAGCTTTCCCAAGTGTCGGGTCCCCTGATTTGCGCATGCACCCGACACCTAGAGGCGGGAAGAGGATTAAAGCCAATTACCTGCCTGTTAACAGGTAGTCGATAGTAGTTGACAGGCTATTTTTAAAATTTTGCCGCTTCTGGCTCGGGCTTCCCGACGTCCGGTCACCACGCCAGGTAAGTGTGGCGTGTTGTGAGTCTGCTGTAATGTTTCTGGATTGATGACAGCTGCAGAAGTGGTGTGAAGGATCCAATGTTGCACTGGTGAGTCTCAGAGGTAAGAAAATGTTGGGAAATTCATTTTTAATGCATTTACACATTTCTTTAGGTAACCAGTTTTGAAATTCATGTCCAGTGCCACCTCATTGGGAGAACCTCTCTCACCAGTGACAGATTGCTTCTGTCACCTCACCTGCAGCTGCCGTCTATTCCAGCCTATGGAGGGAGTCACTGGATAGCCTGGGTGCAAGAGCTCACCTTTGTACAGTGATTGTCAGTGTTTGCAGCACCTCAATGCTGTTGAGAAATCAGCTGTCAAAAAAAAATTGTGCGAGGCCCCTTTAAGAAAACCGGCAGATGGCGCGTCATCAAATGATGTCATCTGACCGGCTTCCTCTTAATTGGCCGGCAAGCCCGCAGGGCGGGCTTAACAAGGTCAACCAACGTAAAATCACGTCTGTGGGCCGGATGCAGTTGGGGGCGGGACTGGAAGCCGGAAACCACCTGACCTGCACCCAACCCGCCTCCAATGAAAAAATCGCGACCAGAGAGTTTGGGGGCGCAAAGGGCTGGAGGTGTTTTTTTTTTCATTTGTTCTAAGGCAGTGGCTACATTTATTGCCCAGCCCTACTTGCCCTGAGAAGATGGTGGTGGGCCTCCTCCTTGAACTGCTTGCGGTCCTTGTGGTGATGGTGTTTCCACACTGGTTTAAGGTAGAGCATTCCAGGATATTGTGACAATGAAGGAACATTGGTGTATGTCCAAGTTAGGATGGTGTGTGACTTGGAAGGGGAACTTGGAGGTGATGGATTTTCCCATGTCATTGCTGCTCTTGTCCTTCTTGGTGGTCGGGGTTGTGGGGTTGGAAGGTACTGTTGAAGTAGCCCTGGTGAGCTGCTGCAGTGCATCCTGTAGATTGTACATATTGGCTTATGTGTCCCCATGGTCAGTCCACACGTCCCTGCAGTCTTTCAGAATCAAGGGCAAGGCGTTTGCTGGCCTCATGGAGACAAGGGACAATGGATAATAAGACCACATCTTCTAACACCATTGAGAAGGACCACCGGTGAAGTGGAGGAATGCTACAATGAGGCGCACTTGTGAAACTCACATCGAAAATGAACAAGCCATTGAAAATGAACAAGCCATTGGTACACTGAAAGGAAGATTAGGGTAAAAATTCAGTTGGTTGCGCCTCCCGTTAGCGCCTTAAGAGGGCGCTAATGGGGCGCAAAGCCGCTAACGCCCGGGTGCAGCGATGTTTGCGCCGCTCGGGAACTTAACTAGAGATTGTGCGGCGGCGCTAAACTTTACCGCTGCGACCACCTGCGCGCGCAGATTGTGACGTCATTCCATGGTGCAACGCCCTTGTGGCGCCCCGGAGCAGAAATTGAGTGGCACCCCCTGCCTTACCGCCTGGCGCATCCAACGACCAGAAGACTGGAACGCTATCAATCGCTGTGGGGCTGGGGGGGGGCGCTATTTAAAGGGGGCCTCTTCCTGTCTTTTATTGTTGGTGGCATTTTTGAACTACGCATTCTGAGAGAGAGAGGGAGAGACTTCTGGAGAGATTCAACGTTGTGTGAAGGAGTTTTGGGTACTGAGCAGCACTTTGCAGGTTCATTTTGATTTGCCATTCCTTGTATCGATTTAGCAGAGACTGTGGGAGCTGCACTCTGAGCTCTTTGCCTGGTACTCTCCATTGTTCTTTCCAGCACATTTGATGTGCAAGTCTCTCCAGGCCGAGATTCAAGGCTGCAATGAACAGGATGTGGATGGAAAGCAAGATTAACCATCCCCTTTAAGAACTGGCCCGTGCCATTGTGTGTGTGTTCCATTGCTGACTGACATTACATGAGCTTCGCCAGCGCTCTGAGTTAGCGCCTCACTCCTTGGCCTTTGCGCCTTAAGACAGGTGTGCAGCGTCTGATTTAGCGCTCCACTCACCTCCCGGGGCGGTAAAAGTGAAGTTTCCAGTCAGTGCCGATAATTAGCGCCAGGCGCTAATATTTGCGTCCAGACGATATTTGCGCCCCAAATGGGGCGCGACCTAATTTTTCCCCTAGGTGCCTAAATAGACACTTGCAGGAGGGTGTAATTACAGCATGACAAGTTAACACATACAGTTCCTAGTATATATATGAACGTAGGAAATTACAATGGAAGAACTTCACATAGGATGTGCACGTGAATGTAAAGGGTTAGATTATTTATAGTTAAACTGCAAAACTTAAGTCAGTACTGTAGAATTCGCAAAATTATCGCGATTTTATAAAAATAAGAAGGAGACATAAAGTTTCGTATAAACAGCTTTATTTCAGCAGAATGCTGTCAGGTTTCAAAACGGACACAAACAGCCTGTAAAATGGCTGCCACGCCTCGTGGCAGAAAGTTCTAGACTTTCAGTAGGCAGACAAGATGGCGTTCCAATAAACATTTGTGCAAGATCGAAAAGATCCAACATGATGAGATAATGACAAGACGCGATGGGTTTACACTTTAAACATGAATACTGAAATCGGTCTCCCAGGTGCAAACAAGGGCTATTGTACTGAGCGATCAAGGACCCATCCAAAGACATTAATATGCAAAATCCCCACGACTCTACGATGAGAGAGCCGTTTGCGGCTACTCACAGCAAGCATTTGGAAGCCCCAAAACCCCTCCAGGGAGACAACTAGCCGGTTCCACAATGGGAGAAATATTAATGGGTACTCAGACAGTTACAAGTGTCACCGAAACCCATTAAAGACTGAGATCACCCCATACAAGAAGTTTGAGCGCCAAAACCCTGACAAAAGATAGACATTAAGATTGGGCGGTAAAAGAGGAATTACAGCACTATAACTGTAAAGTACAACCGTCCATCTTTCTCTTGCTGCTTTGACTCGCTGGAAGACTGCTGAACTTTTATTCTCTTGCCTGACGGCTCTGGACTCTGATCCGCTAGGATCAACCTCGTGGCTTGCCGCGAAGATCTGTGGAGAACTGGGCTGTGAGGCCTGGAGGCGGGCGCACCATCCCGAGGAGTCGGTAAACGGTGTTGGAACCGAAGGCCCGAGAGGAGATGAGATGAGATGAGATGAGATGAGAAGAGAAGAAGACAACAATACGCATCGCCACGGTCAGTAAGCCCCGACCGCGCCTGTAAGTCGAATAAACACTTCTTTGAATTTTATCGGCTACTCCACAACTGGCCCAGGAAGACCCTTCTTCGAGTTCTATCGAACCGGTGTAGGGCACAGGAAGACTCTTTTTTGAGTAGTATCAGAACTCCGAGGGCAACACAGATCTTCATGACAGCAGACGGTCCAGCCTGCTAGCCGGAGCAGAAACGAGTAAACAAGTGGGGTACAGAGACCCCTGATCAACACGTGGATAGTCAGGTGCTGCGGTAAAAACATCCGAGCAGAGTTTCGGAATTCTACGAGTTATCACGAGTGGTGAGCATGAGTCTCGATCCTACAAATCTAGATTAGGACAGGTATTGATAGGGGAGGGTTTAAGTTTTAAGGATAATTATAATGTGTGTCCCCTTTTACGATGTGTCGTGCGCTCCTCGTTTCCCTAAAATTAGTTTCATAACTGTGTGTAAGATTGTACTGTCGTTAATCTGTGCTTATGACATGTATCTCGTAATCTTGAATAATATGCAATAAAGATTTTCCATTTCGCACTATTCAACCGGGTCTACCTGAGTCTTCTCTGCATTATTGCTCTCGCACCTAAGTCCAGTGTCAGAACCGTAAGGGCGAGTGGGTCGAACCACTCACAGGCGTCTAGTGTTACCAGGCTGGCTGGAGACCAGAGCAGGCAACAGGGCCTAACCCCGCACTAGCACCCAGGCTAAGCACAGAGCCACAGGTCACCCCTTACAGTACTGGAAGCAGAGAAGAAGTGTTAGTTCAACCTTTCTCTATAGTACAGAGTAGAGTTGCCAACCCTCCAGGATTGCCCTGGAGTCTCCAGGAATTGAAGATTAATCTCCAGGACACTGCTGTGAGCAACACCCAGGAGAAAAATCATAGGGGTGGGGGGGGTTAAAAAAAAATCTTTCTTTGAACACTTTAGTTTATTAGTTATAAAAATATTGGAGATGGGAAAAAAGGCTGTTTGACCTGACAGTCACGAATCATCGAATCAGGTAATGAAGAATCTGTTTGTTTGCCATGGTAAGGCGGGCGCTGCGAGGATGGAGGTGTCGGGCGACCAATGGCGGGAGTGGGGGGGGGAGGGGCGGTGGGAGGCAGGAGGTCATGTGATGAAACCTCCAGGAATATGTCCAACCGGAGTTGGCAACCCTAGTACAGGCTGAAGCGCTGGGAGACACAAAACTGAAGTGCTATAGCACCACCGCTGGGGGGAGGGTGTAATTTCACCGTGACAATTTTACACGGTCATTGGATTTTATAATAGAAAAGAAACTTGGCACGTGAAGTGCGTGCAGATGTACAATTTTTAATATATTAATAGATACGTGCAAAGATAGAAGCAGTTCAGAGAAGGTTTACTGGACTATTACATGGAATGGGCGGGTTGTCTTATGAGGAAAGGTTGGACAGGCTAGGCTTGTATCTGCTGGAGTTTAGAAGAGTAAGAGGTAACTTGATTGAAACATATAAGATCCTGAGGGGTTGGGACAGGGTGGATGTGGAGAGGATGTTTCCTCTTGTGGGAGAATCTAGAACTAGGGGTCACTGTTTAAAAATAGGGGGTCGTCCATTTAAGACAGAGATGAGGAGAAATTTTTTCTCACAGAGGGTCGTGAGTCTTTGGAACTCTCTTCCTCAGAGGGCGGTGGAAGCAGAGTCTTTGAATATTTTTAAGGCAGAGGTAGCTAGATTCTTGATAAGCAAGGGGGTGAAAGGTTATCGGGGGTAGGCGGGAATGTGGAGTAATCAGATCAGTCGTGATCTTATTGAATGGCGGAGCAGGCTCGAGGGGCCGAGTGGCCTACTCCTGCTCCTAATTCGTATGTTCGTATGTAAGATCACATTCTTCAAAAATATCATTATTGAATCACACTATAGCAGACTTTTAAGCTATCCATTGGATTGCCTTGTCTACAGTGTTCCCTGTAATTTTTCTTGGTGCGCGGGCCCTTTAACTGGCTGTGCGGCCCATTCAATTTTTTGCGCATGCGTTGTTGTTTGCATTGAAAGGCCCGTGAGCGATCTGTGCGGGGCCTCCAGACCGCTGACGGGAACATTGGTTGTCACTGCTGAAATTTTTTTTTTTAATAAAGCTTTTATCTTAATTGCTTTCCTTCTGATAATGACCTTTAAGAGGGATTGATTGTAATCTGGTTTCCACAGCAACAGCGAGAGCAGTACAGAAGTAAACAATAGAGATATGGATCGCACAGGCAGGCTAAGTTGTGCCAGGCATAACATCAAAGACTAAGTGCAGTGCTGCTGGCAGTACAGTTGTGGTCTAACGTTAAATGTGTAACGCACCAAAGCAGAGCTCCCCACATCCTGGCCTCCAAAATCTTGTACGATTCAGACCCAACAATGCAGCAACAACTTGCATTTATACAGCGCCTTTAACGAAGTGCAACGTCTCAAGACGTTTCACAGGAGCGTCCTCAGACAAAATTTGATACCGAGCCACACAAAGAGAGATAGGTCAGGGATGTAGGTTTTAAGGGGCGTCTTAAAGGAGGAGGGAGAGGTGGAGAGGTTCAGGGGAGGGGATTCCAGAGCTTAGGGCCTCGGCAGTTGAAGGAGGAGTGAAGGAATATCGGGGATGCACAAGAGGCTAGAATTGGAGGAACGCAGAGATCTTGGAGGGTTGTAGGGCTGGAGGAGGTTGCAGAGATAGGGAGGATTGAGGCCATGGAGGGATTTGAATATGAGGATGAGAATTTTAAAAGCGCGGCGTTGCCAGACCAGGACCCAGTGTAGGTCAGCGAGCACAGGTGTGATGGGTGAATGGAACTTGGGTGCGGGTTAGGATATGGGTGGCAGGGTTTTGGATGAGTTCAAGTTTACGGCGGGTGTAAGGTGAGAGGCCAGCCAGAGAGCATTGGAATAGTCGAGAGTGGAGGTAACAAAAGCATGGATGAAGGTTTCAGCAGCAGATAAGCTGAGGCAGGGGTGGAGACAAGTGATGCTACAGAGTTGGAAGCAGGCGGTTTTGGTGATGGAGAGGATATGGGGTCAGAAGCTCAGCTCAGGGTCAAATAGGACATCAAGATTGGGAACAGTCTGATTCAGCCTGAGACAGTGGCTAGGGAGGGGGATGGAATTGGTGCTGAGGCAACGGGGTGTGTGGCGGGGGGCCGAAGACAATGGGGGAGAAATTCAGTATCGCCCCATTTGGGGCGCAATTATCGGCCGGACGCAAAGATTAGCGCCTGGCGCTAATTATCGCCACCGACTGCAAACTTGACTTTTATCGCCCCTGGAGGTGATTGGAGCGCTAAATCAGGCGCTTCACACCTGTCTTAAGGTGCAAAGGCCGAGGAGCGAGGCGCTACCTCAGAGCGCTGGCGAAGCTCATGTGATGTCAGTCAGCAATGGAACACACACACAATGGCGCCGGCCAGTTCTTAAAGGGGAGGGTTGATCTTGCTTTCCATCCACATCCTGCTCATTGCAGCCTTGAATCTCGGCCTGGAGAGACCTGCACATCAAATCTGCTGGAAAGAACAATGGAGAGTACCAGGGAAAGAGCTCAGAGTGCAGCCCCCACAGTCTCTTCTAAATCGATACAAGGAAGGGCAAATCAAAATGAACCTGCAAAGTGCTGCTTAGTACCCAAAACTCCTTCACACAGCGTTGAATCTCTCCAGAAGTCTCTCTCTCTCTCTCTCTCTCAGAATGCGTGGTTCAAAAATGTCACCAACAATAAAAGGCAGGAAGCGGTCGCCTTTAAATAGCGCTCCCCCAGTCCCTTCCTGACTGCAAAACGCTCCCCTCAACCTGTCGTTGCTAGCGGCAGGCGGTAAGGCAGAGGGCGCCATTCAATATCCGCTCCGGGGCGATACCGGGGCGTTGCGCACTCGACTGACGTCACGATCTGCCGGCGCAGGAGATCGTGGCGGTAGTGTTTAGCACCGCCGCAAAATGTCTAGTTAATTTCGCGAGCGGCGCAAACATCGCCGCGTCCGGGCGCTAGATGCTTTGCGCCCCATTAGCGCCCTCTTAAGGCGCTAACGGGAGGCGCAACCAACTGAATTTTTCCCCCAATGGCTTTAGCCTTCCCAATGTTTAATTGGAGGAAATCGTTGTTCATCCAGTATTGAATGTGGGACATGCAGTGTGACAACAAAAAAGCGGAGGTGGTGAGGTAGAGATGGGCGTCGTCAGCGTACAGATGGAACCCGACATCATGTCTTCGACTTACAGTTGAACTTGGCTAACTCCAATGGACAAGGTCACCCATTTCTTAGACAAGCAGCTAAATAGTAATAAAGGAGCACCCTATGCTTAGTGTAACAGTCTAAAACCAATTGGTCTAAATGTTCGATATGGCTCGACATTGTAATTAGGTAAGAATATCTATACTGAGTTATGAGTCCAAAACCAAATCCAAAACAGACTGCTGCAGTACGTGGAGGCTGCCATTGCTGGAATGGCGTGATGCGTGATGTACTCCGTTAATTGGGTATTTGCCTCCTCCATTCATATCACACTGTGCTTACGTCAACCTTTGCTGGAAAATCGATCAGGCTACAGCACAGCAAGATCAATGACCAATCAGAGACCTCGCTCACGGCGCAGCCAGTAGCTGACCCCACAGACCAACCACACGGCCCGATTAAATAGCTGAGAACAAACACGACAACTCAGAAAGAGCGCAGATTTTGAGCTTTTGGGTGGAGTTTTGGCTGCTGTAACTGACAGCAATCGTTTGTGAAAGTAATTTGGTGAGTCGGCAAATTTCTGATTGGTTTCAATGGGCTTGGGGCTTCTACTGCCATTGTGGTTGGAGGAGGAGGAGGAAGAGGAGGAGGAGGAGGAAAAGGAGGAGGTGGAGGAGAAAAAGGAGGAGGAGGTGGAGGAAGAGGAAAAGGAGGAGCAGGAGGAGAAAAGGAGGAGGAGGAGGTGGAGGAGGAAAAGGAGGAGAAAAAAGAGGAGGTAGAGGAGGAAAAGGATGAGGTGGAAGAGGAGTGGAGGAGAAGGAGAAGGAGAAGGAGGATGTGTTGGAGGAGGAAGACAATGGAGGAAGAGGAGGTGGAGGTGGAGGAGGAGGATGTGGAGGTGGAAAAGGAGGAGGAGGAGGAGGTGGAGGAGTTGAAAGAGGAGGTGGAGGAGGAGGAGGAGGTGGAGGTGCAGTGGGCCAGGACCCAGGGAGTTGCAGCGGCTTAAATAAGAGCTATAAGTAGAGAAGCTGGCAGGAGACCTAGAGAGGAGCCATCGTGTTTTGTTAGTTTGTCAGGTGAATTCACAATTTACGCTGGTTGAGGTTTAATCAACACATGACAGATTTGATTTTTTTTTCGAAGCAGTTCTGATGTTTGTGATCTGCTACTTGTTACTGGTACTTGAGATGATCAATGCTTGGTGAGCTGATATTGTTTGTCCAGTTAAAGAAACAAAATGGCTGCCACTCATGCAACAAAAATGTGGTCGAAGAACATTGTTATGAATCTTTGGATTTTCAAGTAATGAATAATGATTCTCTCTTATTTTATTTGGACCTTGCAGTCATGTGGCTCCGATCCAGGAATTTCCATCCCACGCTTCACTCAGACCACTGATGCTCATGTTAACCCTAATGCTCCCTTCACTGCCGTGAGTATTATATCAAAGTTCTTTGTGCACACTTATGCAGCATTATTATCGAATGTTTTTGCGAGAGCCAGAAAAGTAGAGTAGGCCCATAATTCTCCACTCCTCACCTCTCCGGATGACACAATTCCCTCTGGCCTTTAAAATTTAGCAATGAGATGTAGATACAGCCCAGTCCACCTGGGAACCCACAACGCCACGGGCAAATTCTACTTATAAACAAAAGTTGGGAGCCTTTAATAAATATTTTCCTATTCATGTCTACAACACAAATTTCTGTTAAAGGAGCCATATGCCATAAATGAAATTACCAAAACTTTACTTACCTTGTGCCTGGAACCTGCCCCAAAACTAAGCATTTTCTTGTACTCACTGTAAATAGTTACATAGAATTGCATCGAATGTACAGCACAGAAACAGGCCATTCAGCCCAACTGGTCCATACTGGTGTCCATGCTCCACATGAGCCTTCTCCCACCCCTCTTCATCTCACCCTATCGACATATCTTTCCATTCCTTTCTCACTCATGTGTTTATCCAGCTTCCCCTTAAATGCTATTCGCCTCAACCACTCCATGTGGGAGCGAGTTAGTTCCACATTCTCACCACTCTCTGGGTGAAGACGTTCTTTTAATAAATGTAGGTTATGTTGATCTGGTCTCTCTCTAACTTTTCTAAGCCGGCCATTTTGAGATCAGTTCTCCAAACAGAGTGATTACCAACATGCCTTTATTTAATGTACCGCTACAGAAACTTTAATTTTTAAAAAATATCATGACTTGTAAAGTTGCTGAAAAAATAGACCTGACTGAAGAAAAAATGCTAAGGGGGTGATCATTTTATTGAAACGTATAAAATTCTGACAGGGCTAGATGGACTGGATGCAGGGAGGATGTTTCCCCTGGCTGGGGGGGTGTCTAGAACGAGGGGTCACAGTCTCAGGATACGGGGTAGGACATTTAGGACTGAGATGAGGAGAAATTTCTTCCACAGACAGCTGTGGAGGCCAAGTCACTGAATATATTTAAGAAGGAGATAGATAGATTTCTAGACACAAAAGGCATTAAGATATGGGGAGAGAGTGGGAATATGGTATTGAGATAGCGGATCAGCCATGATCATATTGAATGGCGGAGCAGGCTCGAAGGGCCGAATGGCCGACTCCTGCTCCTATTTTTCTATGTTTCTATGTTTTTTATTAAACTCTGCGTGTACCCGCGATGAGAGTGCCTCTCTTTAATTTGAGTGGAATAAGAGCACAGGAAAAGCTTGCTCACTGTACTCCATGGTTAGATACGGTGGGACACGCCTCGTCACTGTACTTGTAATGTTATAACAGGATCATTTTACTAAGAGAACAGCCTGGATTTTCATAGAATTATCGAATCATAGAAAATATACAGCACAGAAGGAGGCCATTTGGCCCATCGTGCCTGTGCTGGCTCTTTGAAAGAGCAGTCGTGCTCAGTCCCACATTCCTGCTTTTTGTCCGTAACCCTGTAAGTTCCTCAACCTCAAGAACCCGTCCAACTCCCTTTAAAATTATTTATTGAATCAGCATCCACCACCTTTTCAGGTCGAGCGTTCCAGATCCCCACAACTCTCTGAGTGAAAAGAATTCTCCTCATCTTCCCTCTTGTTGAGGCTGCCGCGAAACACGAATTAAGGCTGAATCCATGTGTGGAAAAAGAGAGACTTTAATGCAACTGCATGGTACAAAAAATGGCTGCCCAGACTGCTCCCAGAATTCTCTGGAAAAATCCTGAGGCCCCGCCCACTCCTGCCTTAAAGGTAAGGTGCCTTAAAGGGAAGGTGCATCGATATATTGTCCACGGACGGAAAAGTGGGTAATGCCCGTTTAGGTGGCGGTCCGCCACACAGCTCCCCCCAGAATCCGCTTAGGAGGTGTGGACGAGATGGTGCGGCGGTCTGATGGGCCGGCCGGAGCGGCTCTTGTAGGACGCCGGTGGACGTTGAACGGCCGGGCGTGGAGCAGCCGGGTGAACCGGCTTGAGGGCAGGTCGGCCACGTGGAGGTGGATGAGCTACAGGTACCTGCTCACCGGGCTCCGAGTGTGCTGGCTTGAGTCGGTCAACCGACACTTTTTCGGTCCTGTCACCCACTTGCAGGGTGAAAAATTTGTCCCCAGCCTGTAGCACCTTGTAGGGCCCGTCGTACGGGGGTTGAAGGGGTCCGCGGTGGGCGTCGTGCTGGACGAAAACAAACCGTGCCTGGTGCAGGCTTAGTGGGACGTGTGAGGTGGATTCGCCGTGTCGGGCAATGGGCACCGGGGCGAACTGCAGCGCTGGTGTGGCGAAGTCGTGGCGTTGCTGGTCGGCTGACCAGGGTGTCGTGGCGGTGGGCAGGAACTCGCCGGGTACGCGCAGCGGCTGACCGTACACGAGCTCTGCTGCCGATGTGTGGAGGTCTTCTTTAACCGCGGAAGTCGGTCAGTCCAGGCGCCGTCTTGGAGGCTGGCTCGAAGAGATGCCTTCAAGGATCTGTGGAACCGCTCACACAGTCCGTTGGCTTGGGGGTGGTACGCTGTGGTGCGGTGAATGGTCACCCCGAGATTGCGTGCGACGGCGGCCCAGAGTTCAAAGGTAAATTGCGGACCTCTGTCCGACGTCATGTCGGAGGGGATGCCGAACCGTGCGACCCAGGTGCTGACGAAGGCTCTGGCGATGTCGGCGGTGGTGGAAGAGGTCAGTGGAATTGCCTCAGGCCAGCGTGTGGTGCGGTCAACGATGGTCAGCAAGTGCGTGTGGCCTTGCGACGGTGGCAGGGGCCCGACGATGTCCACGTGGATGTGGTCGAATCTCCGCGAGGGGACGGTAAACTCCTCGAGGGGTGCTTTCGTGTGTTGCTGTACCTTGGCTCGTTGGCAGGCTAGGCAGGAGTTGGCCCAAGTACGCACATCCTTGCGAAGGCCGCGCCAGACGAAGCGGTTGGCTACCAATTTGATGGATGCGCGGGCGCCGGGGTGGGAGAGGTTGTGGAGAATGTCGAATACCCGGCGGCGCCAGGACGCTGGGACGACGGGCCGAGGTTGACATAGGGATATGTCGCACTTGACCGTGACTGCGGTCGGGCCACAGGCGACGTCGGCCAGGCGTAGCCCTGGTAGGTTGGTGGGTGCGGAGAGCAGATCAGGGTCGGTGATCTGGTCTGCTGCGAGTTGAGCGTAGTCGACTGCTAGGTGTGCGGCGTGGATGGCGGGGCGGGAGAGGCAGTCGGCTACCACATTGTCTCGGCCGGAGATGTGTTGGATGTCCGTGGTGAACTCGGACACTGCCGCGAGCTGGCGCTGCTGCCTGGCGGACCAGGGGTTGGTTGTCTTTGCCATTGCGAATGTCAGGGGCTTGTGGTCAACAAACGCAGTGAAGGGGTGGCCCTCAAGCAAAAACCGGAAATGGCGGACCGCCAGGAACAGCGCGAGGAGCTCGCGGTCGAAGGTGCTGTACTTGACCTCCGGGGGGCGTAGTTGGCGGCTGAAGAAGGCAAGTGGTTGCCAGGCGCCGTCGACCCACTGCTCATACACGGCGCCGACTGCGTGGTCGGAGGCGTCCGTGGTGAGCGCTACCCTGGCATTGGGCCGTGGGTGCGTGAGCAGGGTGGCGTTGGCGAGCGCGGTCTTGGTGGAGTCGAAGGTGGCGGACGCGTCTGCCGTCCATTCGACTGCCATCTTGCCGCTCCTGCCCCGGAGGGCTTCATACAGTGGCATCATGAGGGATGCCGCTTTGGGGATGAAGCGGTTATAGAAATTCACCATCCCGAGGAACTCCTGGAGGCCTTTGATGGTGGTGGGGCGGGGAAATTGTTGGACGGCCTGCACCTTGGTGGGCAGGGGAATGGCCCCAGCATGGGTGATGTGGTGGCCGAGGAAGTTGATCTTGTCCAGGCCGAACTGGCATTTGGCTGGGCTGAGGATGAGCCCGTGGTCGCTGAGGCCGCGCCCGAACAGGATGCGAAGGTGTTCGAGGTGTTCCTGCTTGGAGGAACTGGCTACCAGGATGTCGTCCAGGTAGACGAACAGGAACTTCAGGTCCCGAAGGACTGAATCCATGAGCCATTGGAATGCCTGGGCCGCGTTTTTGAGGCCGAAGGGCATCCGCAGGAACTCGAACAGGCCGAAGGGGGTGATTACGGTCGTCTTGGGGACGTCCGCGGGGTGGACGGGGACTTGGTGGTAGCCGCGCACCAGGTCGACCTTGGAAAAGACTGAGCGGCCGGCCAGTCTAGCCGAGAAGTCCTGAATGTGCGGCACGGGGTACCGATCAGGGGTGGTGGCGTCATTGAGGTGGCGGTAATCCCCGCAGGGGCGCCAACCTCCGCCTGGTTTGGGGGCGATGTGGAGTGGGGAGGCCCAGGGACTGTTGGAGCGGCGGATGAACAGCGTGCGGAAGAGGGATCCGGGTGGGCTCTCGTCGGTGAGGGAGAGCATGTGGGAGAGGAGGTCTGACGGTGAGGCATCACCGAGGCCTGGAAGGTCGAGGAGGTGGCAGTTTCGCTGATATGCCGAGGCCGTAAATTTTTTAAGGAGCGCTGTCTTGAGATGTGCGTACTTACCTTCCTCTGGTGGGTTCTGCAGCGTTGTCCAAACCTTCGAAACTGTGACGCTACCGAGTGATGTGACGAGATAGTCGTACTTCGTCCCATCTGTGGTGATGCGTTGCAGCCAGAAGCGCGATTCAGCTTGGAGAAACCAGGCCTCGGGCTGGTTTTCCCAAAACTCCGGCAGTTTCACGGAAACTGCGTTCGTGTCCGCCATTGCAGTGCTCGGAATACGTTCTGAGCGTAGGGGTCACCAATGTTGAGGCTGCCGCGAAACACGAATTAAGGCTGAATCCATGTGTGGAAAAAGAAAGACTTTAATGCAACTGCATGGTACAAAAAATGGCTGCCCAGACTGCTCCCAGAATTCTCTGGAAAAATCCTGAGGCCCCGCCCACTCCTGCCTTAAAGGTAAGGTGCCTTAAAGGGAAGGTGCATCGATATATTGTCCACGGACGGAAAAGTGGGTAATGCCCGTTTAGGTGGCGATCTGCCACACTCTAGATCTTTTGTCAATGATTTTAAATCTATGACCTCTGGTTATTGACCCACTCGCCAGAGGGAATAGTTTTTCTCTCTCTACTCTATCAAAACCCCTCATCATCTTGAAAACCTCTATTCGGTCACCTCTTAACCTTCTCTGTTCCAAGGAGAACAGTCCTAACTTTTCCAACCTCGCCACATAACTGAAGTCCCTGGTAACATCCTGGTAAACCTCCTCTGTACCCTTTCTAAGGCCTTTACATCTTTCCTGAAGTGTGGTGCCCAGAATTGTCCACAATACTCCAGCTGAGGCCTAACCAGTGATTTATAAAGTTCTAGCAAGATCTCTTTGCTTTTATATTCGATTCCTCTATTTCTGGGTCAAAATCCTGGAACTCCCTCCCTAACAGCATTGTGGGAGCACCTTCACCACACAGACTGCAGTGGTTCACGAAGGCGGCTCACCACCACCTTCTCAAGGGCGATTAGGGATGGGCAATAAATGCTGGCCTTGCCAGCGACGCCCACATCCCATGAACAAATAAAAAATAAATGAACCACTTTATCAACTTGCCCTGCCACCTTTAAGGATTTGTGTATATGAACACCAAGGGCTCTCTGCTCATCCACACTTTTGCAGTCAGCAGCGAACGAACGGCGCTCGCTGTTCATTACATTTACACTTGCTCACAGACTTCATGTGGGATTTTACACTGCGATTTGTGATAATTAGAAAACCGAAACAGCGCGATGCCCTCTACAGGGGATCTGAGACCTGTGTGTACAGGACAAGCAACTGTGTGTCTCCTTAACCAATCAGATTGAAAAATTGTTAATAAGCCACGCAGAGTCTAAACCAGGAAGTGTCAGTTAGAATATTTAATTCAATGTAAAAGCATGTACAGAAAGCAAAATAAGGAGGGAAAGAAAGATGGGATTAAGAGAGAGAAATTAAAAAAAAATGTTAAAAAAAAGATAATTTTTTAATTTTTTTAAATCTCCAACAATAGTTAAAATCTGCAGGAATGAGACTCCACACTTGTTTACAGTGGGCCAAAAATTCGGCACTTGCCGGGTGAGTACGCGCTGTGTACTCACCCGTAAGGCGTCCTGAAGTGCCGGTTTCCTGCATGCACTGCGCATGCGCGGGAAACCGGAACTTCCGGTCTGGTGAAGGGAGCGGTTCAGAGGTGAACCGCGTGCGCGGGAGAGGCTGCGCGCACGTAGCAAACGTAGTTTTTTTTTCAGGTTTCTCCAGGAAGGTAAGTATTGAAGAACCTGCGCTTTTAAAAAGGAGGCGCAGGACTCATTTTCAACAAGGTAAGTGGTTAATTAATTATAATTTAAATTTTTTTCAACAGGTTTATCTTTTTTAGATACTTTAAAGAAAAGTAAGTTTATTTTTAGCACTGTTAAAAAGTATTTTAATTTTTTCAAAAATTTAAATATTTGTTTAAAGTAGTTAATTTATTTAACTTATAGTTATTTTATAAATGTGATGGTTTTAAAAAAAAATTATTTTAAGTTTAGGTGTTCTTTTGGGGCCGATTTCAATTCATAGATTTGACAGGTCTTCCTGTCAAATCTATGAATGAAAGATGGTCTGCTGCCATTGGCTCTCCATGGCCCACGTGATCCCAGAGGACGCATCGCACTAACTACGCCCCTGGGACACGCAAGCACTGCGCGCCGGCACTTGGAGCAGGCCCAGGAGCTGAAGTTCCTGTGGGCCCAGAGGTCAACGGCAGGCGCGGTAGGTAAGTGCGTGCGCAATCCTTACCCCCGCGGCAAGCCGGAGAGGCGAATTTCAGGGCCAGTACATTTTCAGTGCCAGAGAAGTTGTTTAGCAGTAATTAAGACTTACTATGTCGTTAAAAATTCACTTACAATTGAATGGACAAGCCCGAACCTTTACTGGCGTGTTTAGTGGGTAACTCGTGGGTAAGTACCGCAACATCACGCCCTTCCATATGTGTGAATGCCGAGTCCCTGGGCGAGGTACTGGTGGAGCAAAGCTAGTGGAGGAGCAGGGCAGCTCGGACAGCAACTTCCTGATTTCCGCCTTTAACTGCGCATGTGTGGACGCCGGAAGTTGCTGTCCGATTTAGACTTTAATAACAGTGAGCGCTGATAGCCTCACCGTTATTCTTACCGCAAAATCCGGGCCATTGTGTTTTATTCAATAGGCTTGTTTTAAAACCTGGTTAATTTCACACTGCTGGTTAAAATATCAGATCTGTCAGAATGGGCTTCTTTGGCAACTGTCGTGACAGAAATTGTTTGAATAAGTCTTTTTGTTTAAAATAAAAGGCCCCAGTCAAAATTACTTACTAATTACACAAACTTTTCATCGGAAAGATACTGGGGCTAAAAAGGGTTAAATTATGAGGACTGGTTGCATAGACTAGGCTTGTATTCCCTTGAGGATAGAAGGCAGGAGGGTTGCCTCCCAGTCGGGGAACACTTCAGCAGCCAGGGGCATTCAGCCTCGGATCTGCGGGTAAGCGTTCTCCAAGGCGGCCTTCGGGATACACGACAGCGCAAAATCATAGAGCAGAAACTGATAGCCAAGTTCCGCACTCATGAGGATGGCCTCAATCGCGATATCGGGTTCATGTCACGATACAGAACGTGACTTGACATCATGGCCGGTCTTTCCAGGTTTAAAAAAAAACTAACACAAGAACCAAACCCAAATGGAGAGGATATGCAGCCAGCAGGTGTTTTGACACGTTGGACCCCCTGGGACACATCTCATTGTCTTGGCTGTGCTCTTAGTGTGTCTTTGATGTAGGGAAAGATTTGAATACATTTTTTCTGTGTTTATATTGTGAATTCTGGGAGATTCTCTCACAGCTACCCTACCTGAAGAAGGAGCGACAGCTCCGAAAGCTTGTAATTTTAAATAAATCTGTTGGACTATAACCTGGTGTTGTGCGACTTCTCATTTTTGTCCACCCCAGTCCAACACCGGCATCTCCACATCATGACAGATAGAAGATTAAGGGGTGATCTAATTGTGGTGTTGATGATTAAAGGAGTTGCTAGTTAAGTGAAACTATTTCCTCTAGTGGGGGGTGGGGCGGGGGGGGGGGGGGGGGAGTCCAGAACAAGGGGGCGTAACCTTAAAATTAGAACTAGGCCATTCAGGGGTGATGCCAGGAAGCACTTCTTCACACAAAGGGTAGTGGAAATCTGGAACTCTCTCCCCTAAAAAGCTGTTGAGGCTGGGGGGGTCAATTGAAAATGTCAAAACTGAGATAGATAGATTTTTTGTTAGACAGGGGTATTATGGTTACTGAGCTAAGGCGGGTAGGTGGAGTTCAGAGACAGATTAGCCATGATCTAATTGAATAGCAAAACAGGCTCGAGGGGCTGAATTGCCTACTCCTGTTCCCATGTTCCTCGGTGGCATGCCTGTGCTAATCAAGGTCTTCCAGCTGTAATTCCACGGGTTTAGCTGAGTCAGATATGTAGATCTCCAATTGCAAATATGACCTATGGTTGGCGACAACACAAGCATTTATCAGGCCGTACGAGCTGCAATTTTATATGTTTAGATAGAACCTTGAATGATGAATTGAAAAAAAAAATGAGACTAAGCTAGCCTCAGATATCATTTAAAACTTGTGCCATGTGCTTGAATTCAGCTCCAGATCCAATGCATCTGGCGGCCTATTATCTCGAGACAACTTTTAACACCGAAGTTCATGATCGTATAGCTGAGCGCAGCATGTACATTTTGGCAATCCTCCTTGTCAACGTGTAGGTTGTGTCTGCAAGTGCGTCGAAACAACTAATTTCATAAACACTCCGGAAATGTACAGGAAGGATGTTTTAAGAAAAAAAAATCCGTCGATCACTGAGCTCTGCAAAGTTTACATGTATGGCGGGGGTTGGGAGGGGGGGTTGAACCTATTCTTGGAGGTTTCGTCACACGGCATCCTGCCTCCAACCGCCCCGTCCAGTCAAACAGTCTTTATTTCCATCTCCAATATTTTTGTAATTAATAAACAAAAGTCTTTAAAGAAAATGAAAAAAAGAACCCTCAATTTATTTTAACGCCCCTGTGATTTTTCTCCCGGACTTGCTCCCAGCAGTGTCCTGGAGACCAGTCTTCAATTCCTGGAGACTCCCGGACAATCCTGGAGGATTGGCAACCCTAATGAGGGGGGGGGGGAAGAATTTCCTCGGAGCTTCTCCCGCTCCGCTGCCAGACGTCGGCGGAAATGCCGTTTATGGCGCAGAGGCAGTGTTTCCGCAGAAGACACGGAGACGGAGTGGGGTAAGCCCTGAGAAAATTCTCGGTGATGCTGGCGTGGATTCTGGTATATTACAGATTGCATATTTCCTCACAGCTGCACATGTAGAGGATCCTGCACAGGTGTTTGGGTCAAAGTCTTGCCCTGGCAGGAGAGGCGGGTCAGACGTGGGGACAGAGGTGCATTGGGCAGGAGGAATGGAAAGCTTTGAGTGGTTTGTAGAGCAGACGTGCGTTCAGGCCAACAGTGGGGTGTTGGCGTCTCCCGATGAATCAGTCGATTGAGCAGAATGGGCCTATACTCTCTGGAGTTTAGAAGAATGAGAGGTGATCTCAGTAAAACATATAAGATTCTGAGGGGGATTGACAGGGTAGATGCTGAGAGGCTGTTTCCCCTGGCTGGAGAGTCTAGAACTAGGAGGCATAGTCTCAGGATAAGGGGTCAGCCATTTCGGACTGAGATGAGGTGAAATTTCTTCACTCAGATGGTTGTGAATCTTTGGAATTCTCTACCCCAGAGGGCTGTGGATGCTGAGTCGTTGAGTATATTCAAGGCTGAGATCGATAGATTTTTTGACACTAAGGGAATCAAGGGATATGGGGATCGGGCGGGAAAGTGGAGTTGAGGTCGAAGATCAGCCAGGATCTTATTGAATGGCGGAGCAGGCTCGAGGGGCCGTATGGCCCAATCCTGCTCCTAATTCTTATGTTTTTATGTGATCGAAGAGTCCCTTTGGTTCTGAGACCAATGGGATCTTTGGCGGTGGAGTGAATCTGCCTACACCTCTTGTCTTTCTCAGCTTTATACTACTTATAGAGTCATAGAGTCATAACGGCATAGAAGGAGGCCATTCGGCCCATCGAGTCCATGCTCAGCTTGGCTGTGTCAACGCACACACACACACACACACACACATGGAAGGTTAACTGGCTCATTAAGAAACTCAAATGTGAGTTTAATCACTGAGTAAGCTAAGCATGGAGACCAGAAATGCCTCGGATTCCTGGTCTGCCCTGAGTTAGATATTCTGCGGCCTGGGGCTAAGGGCTTGTGGGGGTTCCACTCCATTTACACTGATGGAGTGTGGAGGCCATCGTTTTATGACTAGAATTAGACAAATTAGCCAACTAACTAACAGATGAGGTTTTCGTCCAGGTTCTTTGCAGTGCCTTTACTGGCTTTGATGTATGACAGTGCGTCAAGGATTTACTTGTTGTACCTTTGAAGTCGGGGGCTTTTGATTGGATTGAAAACCAGCCCTTAGAGTTGGCTTTCCAAAGTACTGTGTACAGTTTTGGTCTCCTTACCTAAGGAAGGATATACTTGCTATAGAGGGAGTGCAACAAAGGTTCACCAGACTGATTCCTGGGATGGGGAGATTGTCCTATGAGGAGAGATCGAGTAGACTAGGCCTATATTCTCTAGAGTTTAGAAGAATGAGAGGTGACCTCATTGAAACATACAAAATTCTTACAGGGCTCGACAGTGTAGATGCAGGGAGGATGTTTCCCCTGGCTGGGGAGTCTAGAACCAGGGGCCACAGTCTCAGAATAAGGGGTCGGCCATTTAGGGCTGAGATGAGGAGAAATTTCTTCACTCAGAGGGTGTTGAATCTTTGGAATTCTCTACCCCAGAGGGCTGTGGAGGCTCAGTCGTTGGGTATATTCAAAACTGATAGTTTTTTGGGCACTAAAGGAATCAAGGGGTATGGGGATAGTGCACGAAAGTGGAGTTGAGGTCGAAGATCAGCCATGATCTTATTGAATGGCGGAGCAGGCTCGAGGGGCTGTATGGCCTCCTCCTGCTCCTATTTCTTATGTTCTTATAAACTACAGAGGGAGTGTATTGCACAGGCTCAGTCGTTGAGTATATTTAAGACAGAGATCGTTGGATTTTTGGATGTTAAGGGAATCAAGGGATATGGGGATTGGGTGGGAAAGTGGAGTTGAGGTAGAAGATCAGCCCCGATCTTATTGAATGGCGGAGCAGGCTCGAAGGGCCAAATGGCCTACTGCCTGCTCCTATTTCTTATATTTTTACAGAGAGGGTTGAAAGATAAAAACAAGTAAATATAGTGTTTAAAGCCCATTTTTCTAAGGTGAGAAAAAGATTAGGAAAGCTAGGATGATAGGTAAGATGAGGTGAGAAAAAGCTTTAAATGAACAACATAAAAATAGATAGCAAATGGAAAAATAGAATCTGGAAAATAGAGATGGCAGGCAGAATTAAAGTGTTAAAAGTTTTATCTCCATGTGGTTTATTGTTTATTTTAGAAGTTCAGGAGGTGATTTTTTAACAATATAATAGTTGAACTTGTCCTGTGCATCAGTGTCAGCTGTGGCTCAGTGGGTAGCACTCTTGTCTTTTGAGTCAGAAGGTTGTGGGTTCAAGTCCCACTCCAGAGACTTGAGCACAAAAATCTGGGCTGACACTCCCAGTGCAGTGCTGAGGGAGTGCTGCACTGTCGGAGGTGCCGTCTTTTGGATGAGATGTTAAACTGAGGCCCCGTCTTCCCTCTCAGGTGGACGTAAAAGATCCCACGGTACTATTTCGAAGAAGAGCAGGTGAGTTCTCCCTGGTGTCCTGGGCCAATATTTATACCTCAACCAACATCACAAAAACAGATTACCTGGTCATTATCGCATTGCTGTCTGTGGGACCTTGCTGTGCGCAGACTGGCTGTTGCTTTTCCTGCATTACAACAGCGACTACACTTCAAAAGTACTTCATTGGCTGTAAAACGCTTTGGGACGTCCTGAGGTCGTGAAAGGCACTGCATAACCGCAAGTCTTTCTTTTATCTGTTTCAAGTGTTGCTGTATTTTCTCCAGCTCCTATCTATTCAGCCCTGACAATGTTCTCTCCAACACACCAAACCCTGCTGCTTATTTCTGGAAATAATCATTTACCAATGCTGTACTTACAGAGTGGGTGATTAATCATGCTCCGTGGTATTACAGAACATCACATGGTGCTCCAACTGTTGTGCCTTGCGCAACAAACCATGTTGTTACTTGTCAGGATGTGGTGCATGGCAGTCAGTCATTAAATATATATTTTAAAGGCTGGTTGCTTGACTTGACTGCTTGTCAGAGATTAGGTTAGCAATTGCTTGTATTTTATGAAGAATTATTGACAATTCCTGGCTTGTATTCCCGATGTAAACAAAAGCACTTGTTGGGTACAATGAAGCTGGCAGTGGGACTAGCTGAAGTGCTCTTGCAGGGACCAGGCACGGGTTCGACGGGCCGAATGGCCTTCTTCCATGCTGTAACCATTCTGTGATTCCATGACCTGTGCGGCCACAACAATCTTTTTTGATCCTTTTGGAAATGGTAACCAGCGTTACTTTCTCATTCTCATCCCGGTCTAATGAAGGGTCATCGGCCTGAAACGTTAACCCTGTTTCTCTCTCTCCACAGATGCTGCCTGAGCTGCTGAGTGTTTCCAGCCTTTTCATGTTTTTATTTTTAACTTTCTCATGCTCTACAAAAACAGTGTGGTTGTTGACAAATCTGAGGGAGAAAATGTATGCAGAGACTGCAAACAATAACGAAAGGTATTTTCCCACCATTCCCGTTGAGTGGAGCTGTTTTCAGTTGACGGGAGTTATGGACAGCAGAAGGCTTGTGGTCTGATAACAAGTGAAATGCATCGGCTGCGTGGACCTCAGTTATACTTTCTGCCCGACCACTACCACCACCACCAGGGCATTGTTGACCCAGGCAGCTCCAGACCTATTAGCTGGGTCATCCAAAGAGAAATGGACTTGGACAAGCTGATAGTCCAAGAGCCCGGATGCCAGTCAGACCCAGTTGTAGTGCATAAGGGAGGGGGCCAAACAATCTTGTGCTGTCTGATCTCAGCGATGTGACCAGGACAACTGATTCTTCACATCTACTATTGGGGAGAAATGTCTCTGTGCATTATGGCTTTACAAAGGGGATAACTATAATGCACAGAGAAATGTTTTCCCCCTTGTGTCAGTCGTGGCTCAGTTGGTAGTACTCCCACCTCTGAGTCAGACATTGTGGGCTCAAGCCCCACTCTATGAGACTTGAGTACATAATCCAGCTCGATGCTCCCAGTGCAGCACTGAGGGAGGCGCTGCACTGTTGGAGATGCCGTCTTTCAGATGAGACATTGGGCTGGATTTTGATACTGGGGCGGGTTGGGGTCGTGTTATCCACCCGACTGCAATTGGATGTGGGAGATTGATGCGATTTTCACCTAATTGGGCAATTGAGTTCCAGCATGTGGGAACCCATGAACCAATTAGTGTTTTCAGTCTGAAAGTCGCCTCTGATGATGTCATCATTGCTGCTGCATTGAAGGTCTTCAGAGACTGCCTGGCCTTTGCTGTGAGAGGACCTGAGCAAAATGAGCAGCAGCAGCCCTAGGTCTGCTCCCAGATATTTTTCCTACTACTACTACTCCCTTGTAATAGTGGACCTGCAGCTGATAGTCAGCTTTCCAAATGTGTTACCGCCAGGTTTCACATTCGTGGTTCAGAACAGGCGTGCTTCACGTAGAACAACGGTTAAAATCACAAAGGCCTTTCAAAATGGCATTATAGAGCCAATTTAGTGCTTGTTAAGGGCCTTAACAGCCTATCCCGCCTCTTAGAGGCGGGACGGAGTCGGGACCAGCAGACACGATTTAATGAAAATTGCATGGAGGCGGGATGGAGGCGGACTTGTGCCCGCCCGCCAGTTTTCGCAATTTTAACCCCCCACACGCCTCCAAACCCGCCTCCACGGGTCAATGAAAATCCAGCCCATTAAACTTGAGGCCCTGTCTGTGTTCTCAGGTGGATGTAAAGCATCCCATGGCACTATTTTGAAGAAGAGCAGTGTCCCTTAACCAACACCTAACAACAGATTATCTGCTCATTACCACATTGCTGTTTGTGGGAGCTTGCTGTGTGCAAATTGACTGCCGCGTTTCCTACATTAGGACATCCTACATTTCCTATCGCCATTCAGGTCAAACTCTTCCTTGTCTTCATCGATGATCAGATTTTCTTTTTCAGATGACACCTCTCTTTGCGGAGAGGCTGCCTCTCCTTCTGAAAGACAAGAAGGAAAATGGTTTGGAATGCAACAGTGGAGAAAAAAAAAATCTAATTTTCCCTGAAGTTCTGCACAGCGGGAGAACCGACCGAAGTAGAGACTTAAAGAGGACACCAATTGAGACTCGGATGTGTGGCTCGGTGAGTTACTATCTTCTGCTGCAGCTCTACGATTGACCAAAGATGTCACTGTCACCACATCAAGGCCTGGAAGCAAGCAGAGAAGAAACAGATGAGGTGGAAAAAGAAACAGGAAAAAGTCAAAAATAAAATTAAATGAAAGAAAATGAAAAAGAGAAGACAAAAAAAAAAATGCTCAACACCGATTATGGGGACAATTAAGGTGAAGGGGCAAGGGGAGAAAGTTGGAAGAAATGGCGTACAAATATAACAATGGTACAATGTAAAACTGCAAAACAAATGTGTGTGGAAAAATGGTTGATTTCTATAATTGTCCACTGCAGTGTCACAGAAACACTGGTAAAACAACCACAGGACGTCCCAAAGCACATTACAGCCTATTAAGTACTTTTGAAGTGTAGTCATTGCTCTAATGTGGGAAACGCGGCAGCCAATTTGCGCACAGCAAGCTCCCACAGACAGCAATGTGATAATGACCAGATAAGCTGTTTATATTGAGGCATAAATATTGGCCAGGACACCGGGGAGCGCTCTCCTGCTCTTCTTTGAAATAGTAGGCATGGGATCTTTTATGTCCACCTGAGAGGGCAGACAGGGGCCTCGGTTTAATGTCTCATCTGAAAGACGGCACCTCCGACTGTGCAGCACTCTCTCGGTACTGCACTGGGAGTGTCAGCCTAGATTTTTGTGCTCAAGCCCTTGGAGTGGGTACTGTGAACCCACGACCTTCTGACTCAGAGGTAAGAGTGCTACCCACTGAGCCACGGCTGACGCACACTTGCACTCTTTTCCTGTGGTTTCCACAGCTTTTCGGTTGAAATTACAGCGGACGGTCAGGACAACCCTAACAGAGCTTTACCCCCATGGGGCAGAATCACGGCAGAACCGGAGTGTCACCCCCACTTTCTACAGTCCTGTCTTGCGACCCTGCCCACCACCAGTTTTGCCTAGAGCCTGATCAGATTTCTGGACCAGTGTATTCAATTTGTATTCATAAAGAAATCGAAGGATATGCTGATAGGGGTAGATGAAATAGGGTGGGAGGAGGCTCGTGTGGAGCATAAACACCGGTGACATGAATCTGTCATTCATGAAAGAAAGACTTATGCAATAATACTGAGTGGCCTGTGGGTGGCGCTGTCCAGGGAGAGTATAAATACTCGGGCACGGGCCCAGCTTGCGCAGGACATTCTTAACAGGAACTAGCGAAGGACACAACTAGACCTCCATGTTGTAAAACAGCTGATTAAAGCTTTGTTTAACGCTTAGACCAAGTGCCTAGTAGTTTTCTTACGTCAACCGGCATGGATCAGTTGGGCCGAATGGCCTGTCTCTGTGCTGTAAAGTGCTATGGCCTGAATTTTCTGTACCTGGGCAGGTTGGGTGCGGGCGGTCAGCGTGGTGGGGTCGCAACCCCGTGCTGCTTCCATCCCGCTGCAGAAAACTACTTTGCGATAACAGGGCCTATTAAGCCCGCCCTGCGCGTTACCCGGCCCTATTAAATGGTGCAGGTCTGATGATGTCATCCATGATGCATTTTCATCTGGTATATTTAAAGGAGCCATGGCCACATTGCATTTGAAGGTTCATTTAGGAGTGTGCAGGCAGCACACTGGAGGTTCTCATTGCTCCAAACAGTTGGATAGATGGCTGCGCAGAGGCAGAGGGCTGCACTCAGGTTCTCCGATGACTCCCTCCATATCCTTATGGATGGTGTCAGAGCACGCAGGGAGGTCCTCTTCCCTTCCGATGGGCAGAAGAGACCTCCCCAGGAGACAGAAAGAACCTGGCTCCTATTTGCAGAGGAGGTGAACAGCAGGGATGTGTTCAGGAGGACCTGGGTGCAGTGCCACAAATGTTTCAATGATCTCATTAGATCTGGAAAGGTGAGTACAAAGCCACACTCAACTTCATCCTGCTGTGCCTCTCATCACATCCCCATCACTCTGCATTCCCAACCCTACTCCTGCACATCCTTACTCACACCAACATACCTTGCACGTCCACCCATCCCTCTCTATCTACATTATCACATCCCCATCTCACTAGCCACCCCTCACACTAAGCCTCATCCTAATGCAATCATACCAACTAACAACTTGCAAGGAGCCCGCTTGGCATTGCCACCCCAATCCATCATAGTCTCCCTCTAAAGATGTAACCCTTACACTCATTCCATCACTCTCACTCAACCTTCTCTTTTTTCCCTCCTTGCAGGAGAAGAGAGCGCACAATAAGAGGGAGAGGGAGAGAACTGGAGGTGGGCCTCCATCATTTGCGATCCTCACAACAGCAGACGAGGCTGCGTTGGAAGTCTCGGGAGTGGCTGAGCAGCTGAAGGTGGGAGATGGAGGGGTACATCTCAGCAACCTGGTGACAGAATTACATATCATACAGCTACATGGCATACATCAGTCACTCATATGGGGACTGATGTCATCAGCCACTGAATGGTCATCATGTGCACAATGGTACATGCACCCATTCTTCATATGGCATATCTAAACTCATCTCTTTACTCTCCCACAGGTCCATCAAGAGCCCCCCTCTGTCCAGGAGGAAGAGCAAGACGACTCCTCAGAGGAGCCTCCAGCCTCTGAGGACACAGCATCACCAGACATGAGCGCACCCAGCATCAGTGCAGAGACACACACCTCGGTGGGTCCAATGTGAGATAGTGTAGTGTTGTCACCGGGTCGTCACAAGTCACAAGCGAGCAAGAGCAGATGGTAGAGACAGGGGCAGCAGTGGAGACTCCTCGCCAGAGGGCGCAGGACGCTCCCAGCTCTGTTCAGCTGCATGCAGACGCTGAGCCTTGGGGGCCATCCAGAAAGAGGGCGATCCTGGAGGGGCAGCAAGAAGTGCAGGGGTCCCTGACAGGTTTTGTGACCGCGATGTCTGCAAAAGTTCAGAGAATGGAGGAGTCCATCTCCAACATGTGCACCACCGTGTCACAGGCGATGGTGACTGTAGGCTCTTCCATGGAAAGGATGGCCACCTGCATGGAGCAGCTAATGCACCACTCACAGAAGCACATGGTATCTATGGAGCATAGATGGCAGAGGCTCATAGACCTCCTGTCTAGGAGGGATGTCAGCGTAGACGTGAGTCCTCATGGCCCCACTGATGTGCAGCAGGGAGCTCTCCAGCTACTTGCTAGCAGGGAAGTGCAGGTGGCCCATGAGAGGGATGATGGTGAGAGGGGAGAGGGAAGTGTGGGCTCCTCTCAAAGCGCTCACACTTCTCCCCCGTTGCCCCGCAACTCAGTCAGAGACCCAAATGCCTCCTCGCATCGCGATGGCCGAGTCAACATGGTTTTATGAAAGGGAAATTGTGTTTGACAAATCTATTGGAGTTCTTTGAGGAGGTAACGAGCAGGGTGGATAAAGGGGAACCAGTAGATGTAGTGTATTTAGATTTCCAAAAGGCATTCGACAAGGTGCCACATAAAAGATTACTGCATAAGATAAGAGCTCATGGTGTTGGGGGTATTATATTAGATTGGATAGAGGATTGGCTAACTAACAGGAAACAGAGAATCGGGATAAATGGGTCATTTTCAGGTTGGCAAACTGTAACTAGTGGGGTGCCACAGGGATCAGTGCTGGGGCCCCAACTATTTTCAATCTATATTAATGATTTGGATGAAGGAAGCGAGTGTATTGTAGCCAAATTTGCGGATGACACAAAGATAGGTGGGAAAGCAAGTTGTGAGGAGGACATAAAGGGGGAAAAATTAGGTCGCGCCCCATTTGGGGCGCAAATATCGTCTGGACGCAAATATTAGCGCCTGGCGCTAATTATCAGCACTGACTGGAAACTTCACTTTTACCGCCCCGGGAGGTGAGTGGAGCGCTAAATCAGGCGCTGCACACCTGTCTTAAGGCGCAAAGGCCGAGCAGTGAGGCGCTAACTCAGCGTGCGAGCGCAGCGCAGCTGCTGCCAGTTAGCGAGGGAACACAGACACACTGGCGCTGGCCACTTCTTAAAGCGGGGGGGGCCAACTTGCTCCCCAGCCACACCCTGCTCATTGCAGCCTTGAATCTCGGCCTGGAGAGACCTGTGAATCCATTTTGCTGCCAAGGATGGAGAGGGTGAGAGAACGAGCTCATCGCTTCACCGAGCGGGCCTTGGATGCTCTGGTTGGCGCGGTGGAGCGCAGAAGATGTATGCTCTTCCCTGAGAGTGGCAGGAGGCCTTTGCCACGTGAGTTCAGAAGAGTGTGGAGGGAGGTGGCTCAGAGCGTCTCCTCCAGGAGCATGGTGCCCAGGACCCATACTCAATGCAGCAAAAAGTTCAACGACCTCACTCGGGTCGTCAGGGTGAGTGGCTTTTTCTCAATACCTCTCCATCCCTCCATCTCAACCTCACTCTATGGCCAGAGGGTCTTAAAACCCCAATGCACAACACTCATCCAACACCTATGGCCCTTTCATGAAACACACACACACATTCCACACTTTGCATACAGTAAGGGCTATTCACCTATGGGAGGCACATCAGGCAAGACCATGGCTGCATACAGTAAGGGCTATTCACCTATGGGAGGCACATCAGGCAAGACCATGGCTGCATACAGTAAGGGCTATTCACCTATGGGAGGCACATCAGGCAAGACCATGGCTGTATATTTACTCAGATGCTGTCCTTTTTCTTACAGGCCAAGCTGGCGCATAATCGGAGACAGCAGCAACGGACAGGTGGAGGGCGGCCTCAGCTGCAACCCCTCAGCGATCTTGAGGAGCGCGTCCACAGGATTGTGGCAAGCCGGGTGATCGGTCCCGTCGCCACTGGAGACGCCGACCCCATTCTGGACAGCAATGGTAAGGTCATCACCTTTTTGTCCTCTGTCCTTCCACTTGTCCCTCACAACACCAGCCTTTGACACTTTCAATCCAACTTGCTAACTCGCTGCACTTATTCCTCCCTTACTGCCACCCTGTCCTCACGCTAAAGCCACTCTTGTACCTCCCTGCTTTCAGATGGTGATTCACCAGCTGAGGAGACGGGCCCTGAAGCTGCCACTGGGAGTGATGCTGCAGCCGAGGAGGAAGAGGAAGCCGGAGCATCAGTGCCACCCTCTCCCGAGGAAGCCCATGCCCACACTGGGAACACGCCTTCCCTGGAGGGGAGCAGGGGGGAAGGGTCTGATGAGGGTGAAGCTCCAGGACCCAGCGGGCTGCAGCAACGCCATGGGGGTAGGGAAGAACGGGGGCCTTCTCCCCAGAGTGAGAGTATGCCAGACACTCCTACTGCAATGGACGCAGAGGAGGAGCGGCTGATCGCAGAAATTAACACCCAGGCGGTGGGCATGCACACTGAGCTCATGGGTGCAGTGGGAAGGGTGCCCGAATGCATTGAGTCACTGGCAAGGAGTGTGGAGCACTTCGCTGTAGCACAGGCGGATGCCACACTAACGCTTAGTGCTGCAATTCAGTCACTGGCTGCCGTGATCCCATCTCTGACTGCTCTCATGCAGACTCAGATTGAGGCCACGCGAGCACAGACTGCTGCCAACCTCGATGGTTCGTGCACATGTCCCCGGGGCTGTCACCGCGCCGCAGCAGGCCAGCAATCTGTTCTCCAGCAGATTGCTCCGGCTGCTGAAGTGCTGCCCCGTGGGAGTGCCAGTGTGTCGGGCGAGCAGGGAGTTGCTGTCCTCTCTCACGATGACAGCATTCCTGCTGCCAACACTGTCACTTCTCCACTGCACTTGCCACCGCCTGTAGGACAGACTGCTGCCGCCCATGCAGAGTTGGTGCAGTCTGCAGCTGGGCCCTCCAGGCCCAGAACTGGTCGAGGCCGTCCTTCAGGGGCATCTGCAGTGTCAGGGTCTGACGAGCAGCAGCCTTCCACCAGCCTTGCTGCAGCCACTGAGGTCCCATTACGGAGGAGCAGTAGGGTTAGAAGGGGGGAAGTGCGCAAGGGAAGGAGATCACCCTCGAAGGGCAAAAAGTAGGAGGTGTGACAAAATGCTGGTCATTTTTTTATTAAAGGCCGAGGTTCATGGTCCAACTTTTGTTTAGTGTTTTGGACATTATCTCCAGGTTGTGAGAACCAGTTATGTTATTGACTGTTTTTTTGTGTTTATTTCTATGAGTTTGTCATGAGGAATTGACACACACAGAGTTTGTAAAATAAATAAGTTTCTGTATTCAAAATATACATGGTTGGTGGTTGGAATTATTGGTGCCTTGGCCGGCTTAGGGGTTGCGTGCTGGGTTCATTAATGTTGTTAGCAATGGCAGGGGCCCTAGAAGCGGCTTGCTATTAGCCGTTGACGGACGGCCCTTGCAGTTTGACCATTGTGGGCCGCCCTCCCGCCTTGGTGCTGCTGATGATCATCCTCCTCGTCCTCTTCCTCCTCTTCCTCCTCCTCCTCTGGTGGTGCTCCAAGGCCTGGTGGCATTGGCTGGGTCCTGAGGATTGCCATGTTATGCAACATGCAGCACACGACTACGAAGTTCGATACTCGCTCAGGCGAGTACTGCAGGGCTCCTCCAGAATGGTCGAGACAGCGGAACCGTTGCTTCAGCACGCCGATTGTGCGCTCAATTATGTTCCTGGTAGCTTGATGGCTCTCATTGTACCGCAGCTCAGCAGGGGTGTTGGGCGTACGGAGCGGTGTCATCAGCCAGGTGCTCAATGCATACCCCTTGTCCCCGAGAAGCCAACCAACTGGCTGATGCGGTGCCTCGAAAAGTTCTGCCACAGTAGTCTGGCGCAGGATAAAAGCATCGTGGCAGCTGCCAGGATAGTGGGCATTGACAGCGAGTATCAGCTGTCTGTGGTCACAGACCAACTGAACATTCAAGGAATGGAACCCCTTTCTGTTCCGGAATTCCTCGGCATTCTCATGCGGAGCACGCAAAGCCACATGCGTGCAGTCAATGGCGCCCTGCACCATGGGGAAGCTCGCTACCCTCGCAAAGCCCAGAGCGCGGTCACGCTGCTTGTCTGGGGTCATGGGGAAAGAGATGAACTCTCGTCTCCTTTTAAAGAGGGCATTTGTGACCTGCCGGATGCAGCAATGCACCGCGAACTGGGAGATATTGGCGAGGTCCCCAGCAGCAGCTTGAAATGAGCCAGTAGCGTAAAAGTTGAGAGCCACTGTGACCTTCACTGCCACCGACAGAGACGTCCTGGACCTCAGTTGAGGCTGCAGATCTGGCTGCAGCAGGTGGCAGAGCTCAGTGACCACCTCCTTGCTGAATCGCAGCCTTCGCAAACACAGCTCCTCAGACATATGGATGTAGGAGAGCTGTTCACGATATACCCTGGGAGGGTAAGCTCTCCTGTACATACGCCTGTTGGCCCTCCTCCGTCTGGCCATCATTGCCACTCTCTCTCTGCGTCTCTGTATCCTCCGATTCAGCTGGAGCAGGACGACGCCCCCAATCAGTGCAGCCCCCATATTCTCTTTGCAAGCAAAGTAATGAAGGACAGCAACTAAAGTACTAGCGAAGTTAGGATCAATAGGCAAAACTACCTCACAAAGCGTTGAGTCAATGCAGAAGTCTCTCTTTCTCTCTCTCCGAATCTCTCTCTCTCTCTCAGAACGAGTGGTGCAAAAATGTCGACCACAGAAAAAGACAGGAAGAGGCCCCCTTTAAATAGCGCCCCCCCCAGCCCCACAGCGTTTGATAGCGTTCCAGTCTTCCGGTCGTTGGATGCGCCAGGCGGTAAGGCAGGGGGCGCCACTCAATTTCCGCTCCGGGGCGCCACAAGGGCGTTGCACCATGGAATGACGTCACAATCTGCGCGCGCAGGTGGTCGCAGCGGTAAGTTTTAGCGCCGCCGCACAATCTCTAGTTAAGTTCCCGAGCGGCGCAAACATCGCTGCGCCCGGGCGTTAGCGGCTTTGCGCCCCATTAGCGCCCTCTTAAGGCGCTAACGGGAGGCGCAACCAACTGAATTTTTACCCCAAAGAGTCTGCAAAGGGGTATAAATAGGTTAAGTGAGTGGGCAAGAATTTGGCAGATGGAGTATAATGTGGGAAAATGTGAAGTTATCCACTTTGGTCGGAAGAATAGAAAAGAAAAATATTATTAAAATGGAGAAAGACTACAGAATGCGGTGGTACAGAGGGATTTGGGTGTCCTCGTACATGAAACACAAAAAGTTAGCATGCAGGTGCAGCAAGTAATTAGGAAGGCAAATGGAATGTTGGCCTTTATTTCAAGGGGGATGGAGTATAAAAGTAGGGAAGTCTTGCTACAACTGTACAGGGCGCTGGTGAGACCACACCTAGAGTACTGCATACAATTTTGGTCCCCTTATTTAAGGAGGGATATACTTGCATTGGAGGCAGTTCAGAGAAGGTTCACTAGGTTGATTCCTGGGATGGAAGGATTGTCTTCTGAAGAAAGGTTGAGCAGGTTGGGCCTATACTCATTAGAGTTTAGAAGAATGAGAGGTGATCTTATTGAAACATATAAGATTCTGAGGGGGTTGGACAGGGTAGATGCTGAGAGGATGTTTCCCCTCGTGGGGGAATCTAGAACGAGGGGGCATAGTCTCAGAATAAGGGGTCGCCCATTTAAGACGGAGATGAGGAGGAATTTCTTCTCTCAGAGGGTCGTGAATCTTTGGAATTTTTTACCCCAGAGAGCTGTGGAAGCTGAGTCATTGAATATATTCAAGGCTGAGACAGACAGATTTTTGAGCTACAGGGGAGTCGAGGGTTATGGGGAGCGGGCAGGAAAGTGGAGTTGAGGCCAAAATCGGATCAGCCATGATCTCATTAAATGGCGGAGCAGGCTCGAGGGGCCGAATGGCCTGCTCCTGCTCCTGTTTCTTATGTTCTTAATTCCTGGAGACGCCAGGCCAATCCTGGAGGGTTGGCAACCCCTGACTGTAAGTCCTGCAACGTTTCAGAGACAGTTGTAAAGCCTCAGACAGCACTATTACACTCAGCAAGTCAGCAAGAACAACAATTAGAGCAGGAATGTGTTGGTTGCTTTCCCTCATGCGGTTTAATAATTGGAAGATTGGACGTATTATACCAAAGGGTCCACTTCAGCTGAAACAGCATCCATTCCTGAAGCAGTTTGAAAATAACTGGATGGGTCAAGGAGGATTCTGATTACAATTATAAAAGTAATAAAAATGTCCTCCCTTAGGACCATTGAACTCCATCTATGAAATCACACAGCCAATCTGAAAAACAGCAGTCTCAATTCAATTTTTTTTTGGTATGACTTATGTACTTGAAAAGGAAAACATTTGCAGGGCTACGGGGAAAGAGCCAGGGGGGAGTGGGATTAATTGGACAGCTCTTTCAAAGAGCCGGCACAGGCACGATGGGCCGAATGGCCTCCTTCTGTGCCATGACTTGTGCATCAGCTCCTGTCCTCTTCTCACATGATGCTGTTGTGTCTCTTGCTAAAAATAATTTGGTTTGTCAACTGAGAGATGTCAGCAAGCTGATCAGCTGTCACGGCCGCTGCCTTAGTCTGATGGTTATAAATATCCGGATAGTTATGAAATGAACACACAGATCTCGTTAATCAACAGCAGGTTCCCTTTTCTTTGGGATTCATCTTTGAAAGTTGCAAGTTTAGATAATCCGGAAATGGAACCAGAAGATCCAATTCTAATAGATGTACAAACCACTCTATTTTGACAGGAGTCAGATACAAACATTTCCCCCCTCTCTCCTCTTCGACCAATTAGCCTATAAATATCAGGAGGAAACATAGGAACAGGAGGAGGCCATTTAGCCCCTCGAGCCTGTTCTGCCATTCAATGAGATCATGGCTGATCTGTGACCTAGCTCCATCTACAATGGGTCTTTAGACTTACGGAAACTGGGGATGTCCCCACCTCAATTCAAGCCATCAGAAGCTGGGCCTCAACTTCACTCAGCCAGGCAAATCAGAAAGAGACGCATAATTCTATCAAAACCTGCATTTCTTGCTATAGCTCCAAACATATGGGAAGGAGTGATTTCCTGCCATTTGCAGTGAAATCACAAACGCAAAGACAAAGAACAAACAGAGAAAATCTCATCCAAATGTGCGATGGAGAAAGTGACAGTGCGCAGACAGAGGAACAGTCAAAAAGGCAAATGGGAGGTTGTCCTTTATCTCAAGAGTTGGAGTTGGAGAACAAAGGGGAGGAAGTGATGCTTCAGTTGGTCAGAGCCTTGGTCAGACCCCCATCTGGAGTAACTGCGTTCAGTTTTGGGCACCGCACCTCAGAAAGGATATATTGGCCTTGGAGGGGGTTAGCGCAGATTTAACAGAATAATACTGGAGCTAGAAGGGTAAATTACGAGGACAGTTTGCATAGACTTGGCTTCTATTCCTTTGATTATAGGAGATTGAGGGACGATTTGATCAAAGGGTTTAAGATGTTAAAAGGATTTCGTAGGGTAAACACAGAGGAACTATTTCCTCTGGCGTGGGGGAATCAAGAACAAGGAGACATAGGGATTGATTTTACCAGCCCTGAGGAGGCGGGTTTGGAGGCGGGGCTGCTGGGAAAGTCAAAAAGAATGTGAGCGGGTCTTGAACCCGCTATCAACCCACCTCCAACCAATCTTCCTAGATTTGCGCAGGGACCTGACGCCTAGCGGCGGGAAGAGGATTATAACCACTTAACTGCCTGTTAACAGATCGTTAACAGGCAGTTAAGAGGCTTTTTCCCATTTTGAGACTTCTGCTGCGGGCTTCCCGACATCGGGGAACCTCGCCAGGGTAAGTGAGGCATGCTGTGGGTCTGTTGTTATGTTGGTGTTTGGATGACAGCTGCAGAAGGGGTGTGAAGGATGCAATGGGACACTGGTGAGTATCAGAAGTAAGGAAATGTTGAGAAAGTCATTTTGAATGTGTTTAGATTTTTCTGTAGGTGACAAGCTCACCTCACCTCAATGGGAGAAGTGACAGATCGCTTCTGTACCCTCACCTGCAGTTGCCATCTGTTTCATCCGAAGGAGAGAGTCATTGGAGAGCCTGGATGCAAGGGCTCACCTGTGTACAGTGATTGTCAGTGTTTGACAGCACCTCAATGCTGTCAAACACTGTCAAATCATCTGTCAAAAATAAATGCTTCATGTCCCTTTAAGAAAACCAGCAGCTGAAGCATCATCAACTGACATCATCTGACACCGGCTTTCCCTTAATTGGCCAGCAAGCCCGCAGGGCGGGCTTAACAAGGCCAATCAGGGGAAAATAGCGTCTGTGCGTCGGACGTCGTTGGGGGTGGGACTAGAACCCGGAAGGCAGCAGTCCCGCCCCCCAAAGCGTCTTGGTGAGTAAAATCCAGCCCATAATCTTAAATTTAGAGCTAGGCCATTCAGGAGTGAAACCAGAAAGCACTTCTTCACACAAAGGGTAGTAGAAATTTGGAACTCTCTCCCCTAAAAGGCTGTGGATGCTGGGAGTCAATTGGAGCATTCAAGACTGAGATAAATAGATTTTTGTTGGGTAAGGAGATCAAGGGATATGGAGCAAAGGCGGGAAAAGATGCAGATCAGCCATGATCTGATTGAATGGAGAAGCAGGCCCAAGGGGCTGAATGGCCTCCTCCTGTTCCTATGTTCCTAAGGACACTGTGCTTTTGTACATAGGCTGGAATTTTTTTAAGGAACATGCCAATTTGGTGGTCTCCCCTGTGTAGAGGAAACCGCATCGTGAGCAGCCGGTACAGTATACTAAATTGAAAGAAGCACAAGTAAATTGCTTTTTCACCTGGAAGGAGTGTTTGGGGGCCTGGACGGTGGGAAGGGAGGAGGTGAAAAGGGCATGTGTTGCATCTCCTGCGCTTGCACGGGAAGGTGCCGTGGGAAGGGGAGGGGGTGTTGGGGGTGATTGAGGAGTGGACCAGGGTGCCGGGAGGGAGCGGTCCCTTCGGAAGGCTGAAAGGGGAGGGGAAGAGTGTTTGGTGGTGGCATCGCGCTGGAGGTGGCGGAAATGGCAGAGGATGATCCGTTGAATGCGGAGGCTGGTGGGGTGGAAGGTGAGGACAAGGGGAACCCTATCGTGCGGCTCTTTCAGTAGAAAAGAGAAGGCGGAGGGCTGACCTAACAGAGTTCTTTAAAATTATGAAAGGGTTTGATAGGGTAGGTGTAGAGAAGATTTGTTTTCACTTGTGGGGGAGACCAAAACTAGGGGCCATAAATATAAGACAGACACCAATAAATCCAATCGGGAATTCAGGAGAAACTTCTTTATCCAGAGAGTGGAACTCGCTACCACAAAGAGTAGTTGAGGTGAATAGCAGAGAAGCATTTAAGGGGAAGCTAGATAAACACATGACGAGAAAGGAATAGAAGGATTTGGTGATGATGATGTAGGGTGGGAGGAGGCTGGTGTGGAGCATAAACACCGGCATGGACCAGTTGGGCCGAATGGCCTGTTTCTGTGCTGTAAAATACTCTGTAATAAATGGCATTATCAAATTAACCTAAATCTTTCCCAATTTGAGTGATCCTGGAATGTCAGTCCAGCTCAGTATCACTCTCCAGTAGTATTTAATGGTAGCAAACGAGATAGAAATATAAATTCAGCAAATAAACTTTATCATCACCAGACACCTGAAAGTAAGACAGATTTGTATACAGTGACATTTATTTTCTACATTCTTCTTACAGTGTCCAAACTCTGGTTTGTATACAAGATTTTTAAAAAATGCCAAAATTATGTAAAATGTAACAAAGTAAATGCAAACGGTAATTAGAGTGAAAATTCGATACATCTTTTCAATAAAAATGAGAAGTATCCCTGAAAGAAAGTTGCTATAGATTCAAGTATAAATATCAAATTGTCAAATCATCATTTAGTCATCTAATATATAAAAAAAATTCATTCCCGGGATGTAGGCGTCGCTGGCAAGGCCGGCATTTATTGCCCATCCCTAGTTGCCCCTTGAGAAGGTGGTGGTGAGCCGCCTTCTTGAACCGCTGCAGTCCGTGTGGTGAAAGGTGCTCACACAGTGCTGTTAGGGAGGGAGCAATGTTCTCTCTAAACTGTGCGGCCGCGCAGTAATGGGAAAGGTTCCGCGCAGGCCGCTCACCAACTATTCCATTGTGAATACCGCGCATGCGCAGAAATTTAAAGGGACCGTGCATTAAAAGAAACAGGCTGGGCAGAACAAAGTGCAGCTTACGGGGAACATTGGTTGGTAGTTCCAGGATTTTGACCCAGCGACGATGAAGGAATGGCTGATATATGTCCAGGTCAGGATGTTGTGTGACTTGGCAGGGAACTTGCAGGTGATGGTGATCCCGTGCGCCTGCTGCCCTTGTCCTTCTAGGTGGAAGAGGTCGCGGGTTTGGGAGATGCCGTCAAAGAAGCCTTGGCGAGTTGCTGCAGTGCATCTTGTAGATGGTACACACTGCAGCCACGCTACGCCAGCGGTGGAGGGAGTGAATGTTTAAGGTGGTGGATGGGGTGCCAATCAAGCGGGCTGCTTTGTCCTGTATGGTGTCGTGCTTCTTGAGTTGTTGGAGCTGCACTCATCCAGGCAAGTGGAGAGTATTCCATCACACCCCTGACTTGTGCCTTGTAGATGGTGGAAAGTCACGATGGGAGTCAGGAGATGAGACACTCGCTGCAGAATACCTAGCCCCTAACCTGCTCTTGTAGCCACAGTATTTATGTGGCTGATCCAGTTAAGTTTCTGGTCAATGGTGACCCCCCAGGGTATTGATGGTGGGGAATCCGGCAATGGTAATGCCGTTGAATGTCAAGGGGTGGTGGTTAGATTATCACTTGTTGGAGATAGTCATTGCCTGGCACTTGTGTGGCACGAATGTTACCTGCCACATATCAGCCCAAGCCTGAACATCGTCCAAGTCTTGCTGCATGGGGTCATGCTCGCGACATTATTTTCACCAGGAGACAAAAATACATTTCATGACTTTTCTTTTCAAACAACCATCTAAACAGACATTTTGTTATGACAGCAATAACAACATCTACAAACTCTTAAAGCTGGGCAAAGAGATAAGGCAGATTGCAAACCCATTTTTAATTAATCAGGTTAAAAGAACAACTGCATTGACATAGCAGCCCATCAGGTCAAAAGGTCAAAGCGTTTCACACACAGCTAAATTACTTTGGAACGGTGCGATTTTATAATTTAGCAGGCAAATCTCGCTCGAACGAACACTACCGCGATAAACGGTGGGGACTGTATTACCATCAACTACCGCATTTGAGTTTGGAGCTTGATTTCCTATTCCTGTTTATGGACTTCAGAAACATGATGACCGTGGGGTAGATTTTTGTCTCGACCTGTTTCGGGTTGCGGGCTTGAGAGGCCCGAGGTTCGTCAGGAATTGGTCTTCGAGCCTTGTTTACATAATCGGGGTTAACTTGTCCCCCACCACCTCCCCATCCCCCCACAGTCCCCTCATCCCCCCACGGGAAAGATCAATTTATCCTTGGCGGGCAAAGTGTCCAAATTTGCAGACAACACCATCTTGGGAGCAGTGGAAAATTATGAATATCAGTGCGCACAAATTCAAACGGATCTGGATGAGCTCAATCAGCGGGCGCAGAATTGGCAGACGCAATTTAGTACAACAACAATGACTTGCATTTGTATAGCGCCTTTAACGTAATTGAAAAGTCCCAAGGCGCTTCACAGGAGCGTTATCAGACAAAAAATTTGGCACCAAGTCTCATAAGGAGATATCAGGACAGATCAGGTTGTAAGGAGCGTCTTGCAGGAGAAGAGAGAGGTTGAGAGGCAGGGAGCTTTAGGGAGGGAATTCCAGAGCTCAGGAAAATGTAAGGTTATGAGATTTGGTGGCGGGAAGGCTGATGTGTTAAATGGGAATGTGCTTGAGGTATCGGAGCAATAGAGTGATCTTGGGGATTTAGTGGACAGGTCACTAAAACCATCAGCACAATGTTCCCAAGCTGTTAAAAAAAAAAGCAAACACAATGTTCGGATGCATAGCAGGGGTATAGCAGATAAATCTCGATAGTTTCATTTTTAAACTGTATTTGACCCTGGTGAGAAACCACATCTGGAATATTGCGGGCAGTTTTGGCCACCCCATTTCAAAAAGGATATTCAGTTTTTGGAGGGGTTTAGCGAGAAGGTTGATCGCAGAACTTAAGGCAATGGCGTAGGAGGAAAGGTTGACTACCCTGGGTCTTTTCTCTCATGAAAGGAAAAGACTGAGAGGGTATGCGACAGAAGTGCTTAAAATTATGAAAAGTTTAGGGACACTGAGGCAGAAATTCGTCTTGGGCGGGAGTGAATAGACCACCTGTTAGAGGCCCAGCCCAATATTGATGTCAACGGGACTGAGTATCGGGCGATAAGATAACGCCCGTTTTGCTCCAACACCCAAGACAAATTTCTGCCCCATTAGATTCAAGTAAGCTTTTCTGTCGTGTACAGAATTTAAGCACAAGGTGTCATATTTAAAAATTATTAGCAAAACAACTAGAAAGTGCAGGAGAAACCTTTTTTTTTACTGATTATGTGGATTAAATTGCTGGCATGGTTGGTGGAACAAGAAGTGAAATGGGTTTCAGGAGGAACTAGACAGGTCCTTGTAAACAAATGGGATTCAGGGTTATTAAGGCAGGCAACAAGGAAATACTATGCATAGATGGGCTAGATGGATCGAAGGTCTTCCCCTGCCCGCACCTGTTACAATGTCACTCTGTTATAATACTTACAGTGTGCGGGACTTGTAGGAAATGCTATGCAGCGTTAGGCAGCCATGGTCAAACAGTTTGTGTGGCAGAGTTCCTTTAGAGATCCAGCTGTCTGTCACCGGGTCGTAGCAATCAAATGCATCACTGTCTTCAATGCTGTTGCCGGAGGTGACGTATCGCCCCCCCGTAACATAGACTTTGTTGTTTATAATCGTAGCCCCATGATGCATCCTCCTCTCTTTCATATCAGCACATTTTACAAATTGGTTTGACTTTGTGTCAAAGGCAATCATTCTTCTGGTGTATCCTGAGGGAATAAAAATCAAATTAAAAAAAAAACAAAGCAATAATGCTTTGAACTGTAACGTTTTTGATTAAGATATTAAGAAAGAACATGCACCTTTCACAACCTCAGGACATCCCAAAGCGCTTTACAGCCAATGAAGTACTTTTTTTGAAGTGTAGTCACTGTTGTAATGTGGGCAACGCGGCAGCCAATTTGCGCACAGCAAGATCCCACAAACAGCAATGAGATAATGATCAGATAATCTGTTTTAGTGATGTTGGTTGAGCGATAAATATTGGCCCCAGGACACCGGGGAGAACTCTTCTTCGAAATAGTGCCATGGGATCTTTACGTCCACCTGTGCGCAAAGTTGCTGGGTGCTGCTCCGCCATTCGCCTCGTGAAAATGGGATCTCGCCCTCAACCTCCCCGTGAGTTTCAGGAAATTGCTGTATTTGCGTCGAAACGACGAATTAAACTGGCTGCAGCAAGTTAGGGCTGCTACTTAATGACGTAAAGACCCTGTTAATGAGCAGATTTATGTTCCTACAATGCCACTCAAACTGTGGAGTCTCATTCCTGCAGGTAGTAAATTGTTCCAAGAGGTTCTTAAATTTTAATTACATTTTTTTCTTACTTTTCCTTTCTGTCTCTTTTTTCTCTCTTAATCCACTCTTTCTTTCTCTCTCTTTATTTCTCTTTCTGTACCTGATCTGACTCTAATTCGCCCAATTTCCTTCTCCGTCGTTCCTCTGTTTATTCCTCAATCCTTAAATCTCATTGGTTAAGGAGCTAGACGGTTGGTCCCGTCGTTCACCGAGGTCCCAGATGCATAGAAGCATAGAAGATAGGAGCAGGAGTAGGCCATTCGGCCCCTCGAGCCTGCTCTGCCATTTAATGAGATCAGGCTGATCATCCAAATTCAGTACCCTGTCCCTGCTTTCTCCCCATATCCTTTGATCCCTTTAGCCTTAAGAAATATATCTATCTCCTTCTTGAATATATTTAATGAATTGGCCTCAACTGCCTTCTGTGGTAGAGAATTCCACAGGTTCACCACTCGCTGGGTGAAGAAATTCCTCCTCATCTCAGTCCTAAATGGCTTACCCCTAATCCTTAGACTGTGACCTCTGGTTCTGGACTCCCCCGCCATCGGGAACATCCTTCCTGCATCTAGTCTGTCTAGTCCTGTTAGAATTTTATAAGTTTCAATGAGATCCCCTCTCATTCTTCTAAACTCTAGTGAATATAAGCCTAATCGACCCAATCTCTCTTCATACGTCATTCCTGCCATCCCAGGTATTAGCCTGGTAAATCTTCGCTGCACTCCCTCCATGGCAAGAACATCCTTCCTCAGATAAGGCGACCAAAACCGCACACAATACTCAAGGTGTGGTCTCACCAAGGCCTTGTACAACTGCAGCAAGACATCCTTGCTCCTGTACTCGAATCCTTTCGCTATGAAGGCCAACATACCATTTGCCTTCTTAACCGCCTGCTGCACCTGCATACTTACCTTCAGCGACTGGTGCACAAGGACTCCCAGATCTCGTTGCACTTCCCCTTTTCCCAATCTATTGCCGTTCAGATAATAATCTGTCTTCCTGTTTTTGCCACCAAAGTGGATAACCTCGCATTTATCCACATTATACTGCATCTGCCATGCATCTGCCCAATCACCCAACCTGTCCAAATCATACTGGAGTTTCTCTGCATCCTCCTCACAGCACACACGCCCACCCAGCTTTGTGTCGTCTGCAAACTTAGAGATATTACATCTAGTTCCCTCGTCTAGATCATTAATATATATTGTGAATAGCTGGGGTCCTAGCACCGATCCCTGCGGTACCCCACTAGTCACTGCCTGCCACTCGGAAAAAGACCCGTTTATTCCAACTCTTTGCTTCCTGTCTGCTAACCAGTTCTCTATCCAAATCAGTACCTTACCCCCAATCCCATGCCCGGTTGCCCTCGCCGCCCCGTTATCAGCTCGCACTCCCAGCAAGTTATGGCGCAAAGTATTTTTGAGCTGAAGTGTGAGGGAAAAGTCTTAACTAATGGGGCATGCCGAGAGATGCCCCACTCCGACAAATTCTGGGCCAATGTGTGTTTTTTAAAGCCAATCCTCCATGCCGTCTCATTGCATCTGTTCCATCTTACCTCCAATGATAATAATCTTGTCACCAATCACAGCCGCAGGTGCACAGATGTTTTTAACCATCCTTGTCTCCATTCTGAACCACATGTTCCTAGATATGTTGTAAACCTAAATAATAATAGAGTATTAAAGCACTTAAAAAGTAATGTAAAAAAAAATCATTCAAACTCTTTGGACCAAACCTTGCTGGTGTTTTGACTTTAATGCTTGTGAAAATATTTGCTGTTAAACTATCAGGAAAGGTTGAACAGGCTGGGGCTCTTTTCTCTAGAAAAGAGGTTGACGTAAGAAAACTACTAGGCACTTGGCCTAAGCGTTAAACAAAGCTTTAATCAACTGTTTTTCAACATGGAGATCTAGTTGTGTCCTTCACTAGTTCCTGTTAAAGAATGTCCTGAGCAAGCTGGGCCCATGCCCGAGTATTTATACTCTCCCTGGACAGCGCCACCAGCAGGCCGCCCAGTATTATTTCATAAGTCATTTCCACATGAATGACAAGATTCATGTCAGAGCTCTTTAAAATTATGAATGGGTTCAATAGGGTAGACGTAGAGAAGATGTTTCCACTTGTGTGGAGGGGGGGAGACCAAAACTAGGGGCCATAAATATAAGAGAGTCACCAATAAATCCAATAGAGAATTCAGGTGAAACTTCTTTACCCAGAGAGTGGTTAGAATGTGGATCTCACTACCACAAGGAGTGGTTGAGGTGAATAGCATAGATGCATTTAAGGGGAAGCTAGATGAGCCCATGAGGGAGAAAGGAATAGATGGTTACGCTGATAGGGTGAGACGAAGAGGGGTGGGAGGAGGCTCGTGTGAAACATAAACACCGGCATAGACCAGTTGGGCAGAATGGCCTGTTTTTGTGCTGTAGATTCTATGGGGAAGAATTGGGCACCTTAGCGCCTCCCGTTAGCGCCTCTGGGGGGCGCTAACGGGGCGTTACCAGCTTTGCGAGCGGGCGCGGCAATTGTACCGACGCCCGCGAAATTGAAGTGGAGGTTTGTGGCGGCGGTAACCACAAGCGCCACGCTTTGCTGCGGCCGGAGATCGTGACGTCATCTGGGTGCGCAGCGCCTCGGCCCTGAAATTCACTCTCGGCCCCTGCCTGAGCGCCTGTCGTCAGCAACGACAGGTAGAGGAGGCGGAATACAGTCGGATGAGTGCTGGAGGAGCGCTATATAAAGGCGTCAGTTTCTGGGGGGTTTTGTCGGCAAAGAATGCTGCCTTGTCAGTTTGACAAAAGCAAGCAGACGTTTTGAGCGATTTGAGCGTTCTCAACTTGAAGGAGTATTCCGGCTGAGAAAAATTTATCACTTTCATTTGGGTTATATTTGATAGTGCAACATTTCCATCATTTAATGGGGGCTGTACTGGCACTGGGCCTCACCCTCCAGCGTCACCGTCGGAGGCAGCGGAGGCAGAGAGAAAGATTGGAAAACGTGGCCAGAGGGAGGAGGGCCAACAGGGCTCTCAACAGGAGGCCTTACCCTCCCAGGGTATTCCGACAGCATTTCTCCTACATCAATCTCACTGAGGACCAGTGTCTTAGAAGGCTCCGCTTCACCAAGGAGGTGATCACAGAGCTCTGCCACCTCCTGCAGCCACACCTCGAGCCTCACATCAGGAGCACCACGTTTCTCTCAGTGACAGTCAAGGTCACCGTCGCCCTCAATTTCTACGCCAGCGGATCCTTCCAGTGTGCAACAGGAGATATAGCGAACATCTCGCAGTTCGCCATCCATTGCTGCACCCGGGAGGTCACAGATGCTCTCTACACCAGGAGAAGGGACTACATTTCCTTCCCCATGACCAGAGAGAAGCAGGACGAGCATGTATGTGGCTTTGCCAGGATAGCGGGCTTCCCCATGGTGCAGGGCGCCATTGACTGCACCCACGTCGCTTTGCGGGCTCCTCATATCAATCCTGAGGTATTCCATAAGCGCGAAGGCTACCACTCACTTAATGTGCAGTTGGTGTGCGACCACACACAGCGCACCCCCACCGTCAATGCCCGCTATCCTGGCAGCAGCCACGATGCCTTCATCCTGCACCAGACTGGTGTGCCAGCACTCTTCCAGCCACCACATCAAGCTAGCGGATGGCTGCTGGGAGACAAGGGCTACCTGCTCTCTACCTGGCTCCTGACTCCCCTCTGCAACCCCAGCACTCGTGCCCAACACTCATACAATGAGAGACATGCTGCCACCAGGAACATCATTGGACAGACCATCGGAGTGCTCAAGCAACGGTTCCGCTGCCTTGACCGTTCGGGAGGAGCCCTCCAGTACTTGGCTGAGCGGGCATCCCTTTTCATCGTTGTCTGCTGCATGCTGCATAACTTGGCCATCATGAGGTTGCAACCATTGCCACCAGGCATAGCCGCACCACCTCAGGAGGAGGAAGAGGGAGAAGAGGAGGAGGAGGACGAGGAGGAACAGGAGCACAAACAGCAGCGACGGAGGATCCAGCCACTCCATCGGCCTTGTGGAAGGGCGGTCCGTGACTGCCTCATTAGACTGCGGTTCCAATGAATTCGAGGCCACTTCCTGGTTGTTCATCCAATCCCCATCATTCCATCAATTTCTCATTCCATACCACACCCCAAAGCTGAAATGAGACACATCACTATTTCTGCAACATTCCAATAAAAAATTTATCCAAATTCAGCAACCACATATATACAGCAACAATATTAACTATTAACCCTTGTGCAAACCCTTACTTGCCCTCTTTACAGTGCCTTTGCCTACTCTAGTGTTCCTACGTAGTGTCTCTCCAGTGGCTGCAGCAGGGCTGGTGGAAGGTTGCTGAGTGTCGGTCCCAGAAACTACAGATGGCCTTGCAGGATGCCCCAGACCAGCTCTGGGCCTGGAAGGCCCGGCTGTACACTGCGCCACCTCGGGATGGGCGGCGGCAGTCTGGGCTGGCTGGATGACAGGCAGCAACAAGGGCAATGGCGGTGTGCCAATGGTGGGAGCAGGAATGGTGTCATCCTGAGAGAGGACATCAGGTTCCTGCTCCACTGACCCACTGGCACTCCCCCGGGGCAGCACCTCAGCATCCCCACCAATCTGCTGCGACACTGTGAGATCCCCAGTGGACTGTGCTGGTCCCAGCCACAATGGCAGCAGTCAGAGCTTTCGTGGCATCAAGCTGAGACTGCATGAGAACAGTCTGAGACTGGATGGCATCAACCATTGACTGCATTACAGCACTAAGACGTTGCGTAGCTTCCGCCTGTGCTGCAATGGAAGTTGCCAGATCGCCCATGACACGCGGCATCAGGTCTGGGTCCCCACAGTCTCTCAGGGAGTCCACCACCCTTTGCAGACTGCCAAGGATGGGCTCCATGGTGTGTGCAGAGCTCTGTGCAAAGTTGGAGGCGGACTCCTCCACGCTCCTTACCATTGCCAACAGGCTCTCGGGCACCCTTACCAGAGCACCTAACATCTCCGAGTGCATGCCCATCACCCTTCTTGTGAACGCCTCCCCATAGAGGTCCTCATCTGAGTCCTGCACAGCAGAACTCCCGCGCGAACTCGCCCTCCGGGGAGCTGGCTCCCGAGCTATCCTTTCTCCCCGGCCTTGCTGCAGCTCGCTCGTCCCCGGTGCATCACCCAGTGCAGACCCCTCTACTAAAGTTGCCTCTAAAGATCGCGTAGTGCCAGTATCTGAGCTGGTGCCTGCGGGTGAGACATGCAGTGACGCGGTGCTTCCTCCTCCTCTTCTCCTGCCTCACTCTCACTGGGAGGCTCAGGGACAGGCTGGTCATCTGGTTGCTGATTCTCTGAAAACATAAAGGCACAAGACTCGCGTTAAGGTGAGGGCAGGGGGGCAGGAAGGGAGCAAGGAATGCAGACAGTATCAGGAGCTGGAAAGTGGGAAAGGTTGTGGTGTGAGGGGGAGGTGGGATGAGAGGAGAGGGGTGAACATACCGTTGTTGCCCCCAAGGGGATCGACGTTGTCGACGGCCACGCCGCCCACCACCTGTTGCCCAATGAGTCGTAACACTCGCTCCTCCAGGTCTGAGAGCTGCTGGAGATGTGCATCACCCCCGCCTGTTCTCTGCTGCTCGCTCCTATTGTGGGCCATCTTGGCCTGCAAGAGAAACAAATGTGTGTGAGTCAGAGTCCAGCTGTGTGTTTGGGAGATATGCCTGCCGTAGTTGAATAGCTGTGATTGTAGGCAAGGCGTGAGATGTGGATGTGAGTTTGAGTAGGTGCAGATGTTTGGTGGGTGAGTGGTGGGGGTGTGGTGGTTTGTGCAGTGTGTACAGACTGAGGTTCAGATGCTGGTATGTAGGAGCTGTTGAAGCATGTACTCACCTTGGCCACCCGAGTGAGGTCGTTGAATTTCTTCCGGCACTGTGTCAGGCTGCGTTCCATCACACTACTGGCCGAAACCTCCTGGGCCACTTCCCTCCACATTGCCCTGAAGACCTGGGGCAATGGCCTCCTTCCAGTGTCTGGGAACAGCACTGCCCTCCTTCGCTCCACTCCCGCGCCCAATGCCTCCAATGTCTCGTCCGTGAAACGACGAGCTCTCTCCCTGGGAGTGGGATCAGCCATCACGATCAGGGGATTGAGTTCCTTGCAGGTCGCCTTCACAGCCAGCAATGCTGATAATGAGGACCTGCACAATGATGCAACCTCCCCTTTAAGATCTGGAAGGGGCCAGTGTGAAGGATCGTTTCCGACTGCATACCACCCGAAATTCATTATCGCTCTGCTGGTAGCGCTCCTGTAGCACCCTGCTTAGGTCATTAGCGCTTGATTTAGCGCTCCAGCTCTTTCCAGGAGCACTAACAGCCAACTTAGGGACACCTCAGACTCATTAGCGCCTGGCGCTAATTTTTCACGATTTCAAAATTTAGCGCCCCAAATGGGGCAATACCGAATTTCTCCCCCTATGTCATTCTATGTAAAAGCAAGGAAGTTATGGAAAATCTTTATAAATCACTGATGAGGCCTCAGCTGGAGTATTGTGTCCAATTCTGGGCACCGCACTTTAGGAAGGATGTGAAGGTTCGGGAGAGGGTGCAGAAGAGATTTACTAGAATGGTACCAGGGGTGAAGGACTTTAGTCACGTGGAGAGACTACAGAAGCTGGGATTGTAAACCTTAGAACAGAGAAGGTTAAGGGGAGATTTAATAGAAGTGTTCAAAATTATGAAGGGATTTGATAGAGCAAGTAGGGAGAAACTGTTTCCACTGACAGGAGGGTCGGTAACCAGAGGTCACAGATTTAAGATAATCAGCAAAAGAACCAGAGGGGAGATGAGGAGAATTTTTTTTTTTAATGCAGCGAGTTGTTGTGATCTGGAATGCACTGCCTGAAAGGGTGGTGGAAGCAGATTCAATAGTAACTTTCAAAAGGGGAATTGGATAAATACCTGAAAAGGAAAGATTTGTAAGGCTATGGGGGAAAGAGCAGCGTGTTTGGGACTAATTGGGTAGCTCTTACAAAGAGGCACGATGGGCCGAATGGCCTCCTTCTACGCTGTAGGATTCAATGAAGTACACTGCAGGAATGCTAGCTGCAGATAGACTAAGCTCCGTTTTTTAATGGCTGGACCTTGCTACTGGGCTATGGCCCGCGTAAATGCAGGAAAGCTGTGCACAGGCGGGCGTCACATCATGCGAACCCTCTATTTACATGTCACTTAAACACCTGCAATTTTTTTCACCAAATCGCACGTGAAATGCAGGCGGCGGGGGGGGGGAGGTGGCAGGGTGAGTGCAATTCTGTTGTCGTGAGCTATTACTCCGATGTCCTGCAATTTATGCTACTTAATTCTAAGCCGAATAAATTATTTCCTGAATGTTTTACAGAACTGCCTGCTCATCACAATCTGGTAACAAAGTCTTTGTTGTGGATTTATCAGTGGCATCGCAAAGAGAGATGCAGCCGTTGAATATTTTACCTCAGTTATTTATGAGTACATTATTTATCAAGTGCGTTAATGCCGGTTGTCTCAAGTTCTGGTTTTCATGAAGCTACGTTAAGTTTAATGTAATTTGTCAAAAAATTTGGAGCTTGATTAAATGCCATGTACATTGTGCAGAGACTAATCTTCATAGTCAACAAATGTTAAGAGCGTGGGGGCCTAAATGCTACTTGTTCCAGACACAGACCCTTACTTCTGGAAACGAGTATTTAATCCAGGCCAAATCAGCCTGACCCAGTAGGCCCCATCTCAATTAAGGCTCTTTTTTTCAAATCGTTGCTGGCAGTCTTACATTAATCCCTAAAACTGTGATTAATTGAGCAATTTCAGCCTCATAAAACCTGACCTTGGATGAACCTTCTTGATATTTATACTCTGTGCAGTCTGATTAGCATTGTTATTAACTGGTGAGGTGACAAATTGCCAGAATTTTCTGCCACAATGACTTCCAATAAATCAAAACTATAATTAAGAATCTTGTTTTAAGCAAACATAGGATATGGAATAAATGCTGTAGAAAACAACTTGGTGAAGCAAGTTTCTCCCTAAGTGTTTCCCATTTGTGACTTAAACCCACTCAACCCTACGATATCGGAGGAGGACACTGGGACAGTTCCTGAAGCAGCGGAAGCTCTTCAAATGGAATGGGCTTCATCTAAACATAACAACAACACCAACAACTTATATTTATATTGCGCCTTTAATGTTGTAAAACATCCCAAGGTGCTTCACAGGAGCGATTATCAAACAAAATTTGACACCGAGCCACATAAGGAGTTATTAGGGCAGATGACCAAAAGCTTGGTCAAAGAGGTAGATTTTAAGGAACGCCTTAAAGGAGGAGAGAGAGGTGGAGAGGTGGAGAGGTTTAGGGAGGGAATTCCAGAGCTTAGGGCCTAGGCAGCTGAAGGCACGGCCGCCAATGGTGGAGCGATGAAAATCGGGGATGCTCAAGAGGCCAGAATTGGAGGAGCGCAGAGATCTCAGAGGGTTGGAGGGCTGGAGGAGGTTACAGAGATAGGGAGCGGTGAGGCCATGGAGGGATTTGAACACAAGGATGAGAATTTTTAAATCGAGGCGTTGCTTAACCGGGAGCCAGCGTAGGTCAGCGAGCACAGGGGAGATGGGTGAACTGGTACCAATATCCTTGCAGTGAGGGTAAATAGAGCAGTGAGGAAGAATTTTAATTATTAGGATGGGGAGAACCAAATGTTGTGTATGGGGGATTAACTTTAAATATAGTGAAGGGGCAAAGCAGTCTAAAATAGGAAGTACGGGGAAGGGGGTACGGAGAGGAATATTTTACATTATTATATATCTTACATTTCCTACATTACAACAGTGACTACACTTCAAAAGTACTTCATTGGCTGTAAAGCGCTTTGGGACGTCCAGAGGTGGTGAAAGGCACTATCTATAAATGCAAGTTCTTTCTTAAGGCAGATAGGATTGGGGAAAGGATAGTGCAGAAAAGAATAAGAAAAAATAAAAAGGAATTAAAACAGAAAATGCTGGAAATATGAATATGAATGGGTTGCAGTTTTTGATACGCAAATATGCAAAAGTTGGGGAAGAAGAGGCACTAATTCGGATGTAGCCTTGACGGAAACTCGGCTTCAGCTGGGGTGAGATTGAGAACTAAATATTCCTGGCTATAAAACTTTTAAGAGAGTTAAAGAAGGAAAGAAATGATAGTAGGAGTGACCTTATTAATTAAGGACACCATTAACAACCATGGAAAGGAAAGTGTGAGTTGATGGTGGTGTACAGGCGGAGTTTGTCTATGTTAGAACCATAGAACATAGAAAAATAGGAGCAGGAGTAGGGCCATTCGGCCCTTTGAGCCTGCTCCGCCAGTCAATATGATCATGGCTGATCCTCTATCTCAATACCATATTCCCGCTCTCTCCCCACACCCCTTGATGTCTTTTGTGTCTAGAAAGCTATCTAGCTCCTTCTTAAATATATTCAGTGACTTGACCTCCACAGCCTTCTGTGGTAGAGAATTCCACAGGTTCACCACCCTCTGAGTGAAGAAATTTCTCCTCATCTCAGTCCTAAATGTCCTACCCCGTATCCTGAGACTGTGACCCCTCGATTCTAGATCCCCCAGCCAGGGGAAACATCCTCCCTGCATCCAGTCTGTCTAACCCTGTTGAGTTAAGAAATAATAAGGAATCTGTTACCGTACTGGAAGTACATTATGAACCATCAAATAGTGGCAAAGATATTGAGGTTAAGATATGTAGGCAACTTAAAGTAGTTTGCACTATTGATAATGGGGGATTTAACTATCCTAAGGTACACTGGGATAAGACTGGGTTGCTGTCAAACCAAGGATGGATTCTTGGAATTCATCCAGGAGATTTACCGTGATTCAATATTCAAGGAAGTGATAGCAAAATACTGCGGATGCTGGAAATCTGAAATAACAACAGAAAACGCTGGAAAAACTCAGCAGACCTCCCCTTTTGATCTTTCATCCCCTCCCACTTTTCCCAGCTTTAACTTGCTTTAAATCTATTTCATTTCCTGCTTTTTTCCAGTTCTGACGAAAGGTCTTCGACCTGAAACGTTAACTCTGTTTCTCTCTCCATGGATGCTGCCTGGCCTGCTGAGTTTTTCCAGCGTTTTCTGTTGTTATTCAAGGAAGTGATGTTGATTTTGTACATGACATTGATGAGGCTATGGTTGCAATATTGTGCACAGTTCTGATTACTAGAACGATACCAGGAATGAAAAGTTATAGTTTTGAAGAGAGTTAAAATTACAGTTTTTCCCCCAATAGACCAGATTAAAGGAGGGTATAATAGAGGTTTTCTGAAGTATGAAAGGTTTTGATGTGGTAAATAGTGAAAGATTGTTTCTGCTGGTTGGCAAATCAGTAACAAGGGGACATAAATTGAAGGTTATTAGAGGAATGAAGAGGGCAGTTAGAAGAACATTTTTCTCCTGGAGGGTGTCATAAATCGCAAGTAACAACTCAGGAAGTACTACTGGGCGGCCAGCTGGGGCGCCGTCCAGGGAGTATAAATACTCAGGCATGGGCCCCACCTTGGGCAGAGACAATCTGGAAACAGGAAGCTAGTGACTGCTAACTAGACCTCCATGTTTTGTTACAAGTTGATTAAAGCCTTGCTTTATGTTCAAGTGCGTAGTGAGTCTTTATTACGTCAATTTAATCAACTTGGTATCTTCTCCACGCTTTGGGTGATTCGGAACAACCAGCTGCAACTCGAACCACAGAAGGGAACTAGGGCAAGAAACTGATCCATCATGGAAAAACTCCTTAGACCCGCTCGTCTCGACCTGGACCCGAATGCACCTGCGGCAGCGAAGGTATGGAAGCATTGGTTTCGTATCTTTAGCAACTTTCTTGAAGAATGTGGGGCGGATGTCCCTAATAAGTTACGAATGCTTATCAACTACGTGTCTCCTCATGTGTATGATTATATTGAGGACTGTATAGTCTATGACACTGCTATCGAAATCTTACAGCAGCTATATGTCAAGTCCCCAAATTAAATATTTGCTCGACACCTACTGGCCACAACTCGGCAGCAGCCTGGGGAATCACTCGATGAATTTCTCCAGAAACTTCGCAGGCTCAGCAAGGATTGTAACCTTAAAGCAGTTACAGCTGAACAGTATCAAGAGGAACTAATCCGCGATTCCTTTATCAATGGAATCGCGTCCCCTTTTATACGTCAGCGCCTGCTGGAAAATAAAACCCTCAATTTACGGGCTGCTTATGACCAGGCGGGTTCCTTGGACTTGGCCAAGAAAAATGCAGACACTTATCTCCCACCACGTGCACGGGCGGCGGCTATCTCCTTTAATGAGTCTTTCGGTAGGTCTCGGGCGGATGCCCCCACTGATGTTGACTCTACTCTAACGGACGACGACCCTACCCTAGAGGCCTTCGCTGATGACGACCCCGCCCTAGCAGCATCCTGGCAATCAGGAAGAAAGTGTTTCTTTTGTGGAGGGGCGTGCCATCACAGAAAATTTTGCCCGGCTCGTAATGTGACCTGCAATCATTGCAGCAAGAAAGGACACTTTTCCAAGGTATGCCAGTCACGGGCCTTTGCTAACAAGAAAGGCCGCTCCTCTAAAGTATACCGGTCGAGAGCTCCTGTTAGCTTCACAGCTGCTATCTATGGAGCTGCTCCTCCCCCAAGAACTACTGTTAAGGCTACAGTTGCCGAAGGGAAAATTGCCCCTCCTCCCATCACGGCTGTTTTTCCCCAAAGTTTGTCCCATGCAGCCACGAAGGTTTCAGTAAATGGGCACACTCTAAGCGCGCTAATCGACTCCTGCAGCTCTGACAGCTTCATTAGTAAGCGGGCTGTCAACAGGTTAAAACTGCACATTTATCCCTCGGACAGGGAGATTGCAATGGCTCTGACGACTCTGACCACCAATTCTTCTGGCTTCTGTCTTGTCAACCTCATCCTCAACGGCCGCACGTATCTCTCCACCCGGCTCGGAGTACTCGCAAACTTATGCAGCGATGTGCTTCTGGGACAGGACTTCCAGAAGCAGCACAAGAAGATCACTTTTGAGTTTGGAGGGTCAAGGCCAGAGCTTACCATTTCTAAGGTGCCGTTTTGTGCACTCTCGGCGGCCTTACTTGGTGAACCCTCCCTGTTTGCCAATCTTCCCCCCCGCTGTAAACCCATAGCCACCAAATCGCGGCGCTTTAGCCAAGACGATCGAGCGTTTATTGAGGCGGAAATCTCTCGCCTTTTAGTCGACGGTATTATCGAGCCATGTTCATTTCCCTGGCGGGCTCAGGTCGTCATCGTGAGGAATCCCTTAAAACAACATAAACGTCTGTGTATCGATTATTCGCAGACTATTAATCAATATACCGATCTGGATGCCTACCTGCTGCCACGCATAGATGACATGGTCAACAACCTTGCCAAATACAAGGTATTCTCGACCTTCGATTTAAAAAGCGCGTGCCATCAGGTGCCACTGTAAGACTCCGACAAGAAGTATACGGCCTTTGAGGCCAATGGTCGGCTTTTCCAGTTTCGCCGCCTTCCATTCGGGGTCACCAATGGGGTGGCCATCTTCCAACGGGCCATGGATGGCCTAGTCCGGCAAGAGAACTTGACGGATACCTTTCCGTATTTAGACAATATCACTATTGCCGGCCATGATCAAAAGGAGCATGACGCCAATCTTCAGAGATTTTTTGACGTACTCCGCCGTCGCCACTTAACGTTAAACGAATCCAAATCGGTGAAGTCGGTGCCATCGGTGAACATTCTTGGCTACTGGGTGGGCAACGGTGTTATTAAACCGGACCCAGAGCGACTTCGTCCACTTCAGGAGCTCCCTCCCCCGACGAACCTCGGCTCTCTTCGTCGGGCACTTGGCATGTTTGCTTATTACGCAAAATGGATACCACACTTCTCCGATAAAATACAGCCCCTGCTCCATGCGAAGTCTTTTCCATTGGAAGCTACGGCTATTTCTGCCTTCAACCTCCTCAAACGACAGCTGGAGAAAGCCACGCTTCGCTCCATTGACGAAAATCTTCCTTTTGTGGTCGAATGCGATGCATCGGAGGTGGCGATCTCCGCTACCTTGAATCAAGGTGGCCAACCCGTGGCATTCCTATCCAGAACCTTGCAGGGTAGCGAGCTCCATTACCCCCCTGTCGAGAAGGAGGCTACGGCCATCATCGAGGCTGTACACCAATGGGGTCATTTTCTTGCTCGGCGTCATTTTACGCTTATAACTGACCAGCGCTCTGTGGCCTTCATGTTGGATAACCGGAGGCGCACGAAAATCAAAAATAATAAAATTCAACTCTGGAGGATGGAGCTGGCTGCCTTTGGATATACTATCTGTTACCGACCCGGCGAACAGAACGTGGCCCCAGATACCTTCACACGGGCATTTTGCTCCTCAATGTCAACGTCGACTCTGGCGGATTTGCATATGGACTTATGCCATCCTGGTGTGACCCGCATGTTGCACTTTGTGCGCTCCAAAAATCTACCATTTTCAACCGAGGACGTAAAGAAAACATGCTCCTCCTGTAGGATTTGTGCAGAATTGAAACCACAATTCTTTCGCCCATCAGATGGCTTACTCATACATGCAATGCAGCCTATGCAGAGGCTCAGCATAGACTTTAAAGGGCCATTGCCTTCGTCGACAAGGAACACCTACCTACTTACGATGGTGGACGAGTATTCACGCTTTCCCTTCGCCTTCCCCTGCCCTAATATGCTTACCTCTACGGTAATTAAATGCCTCGATCAGGTCTTTTCCCTTTGCGGGACGGCCAATTTTATCCACACTGATCGGGGTCCCTCCTTTATGTCGAGTGAACTTAAAAGTTATCTCTCCCAACGGGGAATCGCCTCAAGTAGGACGACACCATATCACCCAATCGGTAACGGACAGGTTGAACGATACAATGCCATCATCTGGAACGCTGTCCGTCTGGCACTAAGGTCACGCAACCTACCGGACCAGCAGTGGGAAACGGTGCTCCCCGACGCGTTACACTCTATCAGGTCTCTTCTCTCCACATCTACTAATGTCACGCCTCATGAGCGATTCTTCAAATTCCGGTGTCACTCTACACATGGGACGTCTCTACCGTCATGGTTGGTGGCTCCAGGCCCGGTGCTACTCCGGAGGTTCGTCCGGTCTGCCAAAAACGACCCTCTCGTTGACGAGGTGGAGTTAACGGAGGTAAACCCCACGTATGCGCACGTACGGTACCCTGATGGCCGGGAGACCACCGTCTTGCTCCGAGATCTGGCTCCCTGCCCAACCGGTCACACGGGCCCGAATGATGAAGGATCCCCCGACAATGATATCAACACTCCGCACCCCTATGAAAATGACGCCCCGCTTGGGACATCGGGGGATCTGTCGGCAACGCTACCGGATCAACTCAGGGAGCTGGACGCTCCCCGTAGGATGGCCACCCGAAACCAGGATGCCAGACAATCTCCAGCCACGACCCGGGATGAGGCCAGCTCAGCACCTGTGGGGACCCGCACCCGGAGTCATGATATTCCCAGTCCTCCACAGGATGATCAAGATGACGCGGACTCTACTGACTTACCGGTACGGGCCAAGCGACCCAGGGACCAGGACACGGTCCGGGGAGACGTGCCTTCCGGTCACAAGCAGAGAGCTAAACGTCTGCGGCTATTTCTGGTCCACCTAGTCCGTTAAAGGAAGACTGGACTTCCAAACCTTTTAGGGAGGAAGAATGTCATAAATCGCAAGTAACAACTCAGGAAGTACTACTGGGCGGCCAGCTGGGGCGCCGTCCAGGGAGTATAAATACTCAGGCATGGGCCCACCTTGGGCAGAGACAATCTGGAAACAGGAAGCTAGTGACTGCTAACTAGACCTCCATGTTTTGTTACAAGTTGATTAAAGCCTTGCTTTATGTTCAAGTGCGTAGTGAGTCTTTATTACGTCAGAGGGTGATTGGAAAATGGAGTGGTTTAATAGAAGCTGCCGACGTAACATAATTTAAGAGGTAAAACAAAAGCAAAGTACTGCGGATGCTGGGAATCTGGAATAAAAACAGAAAATGCTGGAAACACTCAGCAGGTCAGGCAGCATCTGTGGAGAGAGAGAAACAGAGTTAACGTTTCCGGTCGATGAGCTTCGAAAGGTCATCAACCTGAAACATTAACATTTTTTGCCCCCTCCACAGATGCTGCCTGACCTGCTGAGGGTTTCCTGTATAACTTAAAAGGTAATTGGATCCAAAAAAAAAAGCATAGCAAAAGGTACAGAGATAGGGGGCATGGAAGTGAGATTTGAGCAGCGAGCACCTATTGAAGAACTAACAGCTACAAAGGTGCGATGCGTCAAATGGCGTCCTGTGTTGTAAGTTGTGTGGTTCTGCGGCTGTCTGAAGAAGTGACATTTTTTTCAGAAAACTTCTCGATGATGCTTCTAGTTGATTTATTCCAAGCTCTACAAACATCACCAGCTTGTGTTATGGTGGGCAAAAGCTGACGTTGTCCAATTTCACCCCCCACCCCGCCCCCGCCCTTCCCTCCCCCCGTCTTTGAACACAAGAGATTAGTGGAGAATGGTCCTGACGGCTATACCTGTATCAGGCGAACAGCATTCTGTACGATGTCTTCTCCGCCGAAAACATAGAGTCTTTGGTTTTTGGCGGCAATAGCCGGGTGTAGCACGGCAACGGGCATGGGTGCCATCGCTTCCCAGATGCTGAAAATGCTGTCATATCTGTGCAGTGTATTTAGTATCTCTTGATTTGGCCCAACTCCTCCCAGGGAGAAAATATAGTTCATGTGTGCGATGGTCTGGTGAGAGTAGCATGGTACCAACATATCTTCTTCAGACCTCCAACAGTTCATTTTCAGAGAGAAGCTATACACACTTGCACTGATGATGGTCTTCTTATTTTCAATGATCAGTCCTCCAAGGATGTATATATTACTGTGTAAACACACTGAAGAAGCTTTGTAGAGGTGCACAGGAAGCTTGGAAAGACCCAGCCACTGCTGACTCCTTGCGTCATATAGTAACACCTCCCTTGTTGTCTGTTGGTTACCCTTCCTACCTCCGATAATGACGAGGAACTCCTGGGAAGCATATCTGCGTGGAACGTGCCACATGGGCTTGATGTCAGGGGTGTTTGAAGGGCTCAAAGAAAACAACAACCGACTGGCTGACTCCAAGATGCTTTTGCAAACAGGTGATGACTGAACGAAGGGATTGTTGGCTATAAAGTGAAAGAGGTAGGTGGGATGGACATATTGGAGCCGGACCTTCTTGAGGAGCTCATGCATATGTTTCTGTCTGGCCTTTGGGTCGTGGCTGATCCAAGTTGTCAGTGTGTCGAAAACTTCCTCTTCGTCAGCGCACAGTTCATCATCTCCAAGGTAGTCTGCAAGTTCAGTGCAGGAGAGCTCCTTCAGGTCCTCAGATGATGCTACCTCCAGGAAATGTGCCAGTGCCATTGCCTTAGCCTGTTTCTGCAAGCTTTCACAACTGAATATTTGCGCCAGTCTTGCCAGGCTGAGGCAGTTTTCAGCAGTCAACTGATTTTGCAAGTACAGTGAGCAAGCCTCAAGCACTTTGGGGTACTGGTAAATCCCAGCAGCTTCCATCAAAGAGAAAACGTTTGCTGTGTTTATGGTAATCTCTCCTGTATAGACATAGTCCACAATCTGAGTCAGGATGTCCACATGGATCCCCAACAAATGCACCCGTGTTAGGAAGCTTTCTTTGAAATTGTCACAAAACATGGCCCTGAAATAAGGGCTACTTGATGCCAGTACATTTCGGTGACAAGGGACTTCTTTGTCCCCAGCGCAAAGAATTACATCAGTCAATGTCTCTTCGTGTCGTAGAATATTAAGCTGTTTTAATAATTGATAAGACAGGTCCCTTTCTTTAAAATGGAAACAGTTGTGGAGAACAGTATGGTGACCACCTTCACCCATGCTGGAAAACAGAAGGTTTTATAAACATTCGTTTGTGTGTGGCTCAGGAAGAATAGGAAAATTAAACATGCAAATAACATAAAAATTCTGTAATTGATCCCATACTAATTCCGAGTTCATGGATATGGGTTGTTCATGGTTAGAAGTGGATTATAAAGAGTTTAAATTATATCACAGACCTCGACAGTGGCTCGGCTTGTTACCTGAACCCTGGGATTGTATAACTTTTTTTAAGGTCATTGGCAAAAGAGCCATTGGTGAGATGAGGAGAATAAATTTTACGTAGCGAGTTGTTGCGATTTGGAAAGCATTGTCCGAAAGGGTGGTGAATGCAGATTCAGTAGTAACTTTCAAAAGGGAATTGGATAGATACTTGAAGGGGAAAAAAATTTCAGGGCTATGGGGAAAGAGGAGGGGGGAGTGGGACTAATTGGACAGCTCTTTCAAAGAGCCGGCACAGGCACGATGGGCCGAATGGCCTCCTTCTGTGCTGTCAGATTCTATGATCCTATGAACTACCAGTAATCCACTGTCAGATATCCAATATTTCTAACATTCTAGAGGTGGGCCTCCTGTTCAGATAGTCCTGGACTTGGAGCGGGATTTTTGTTGTTTGCCATAGTCCTGCTGCAGACTCGACATGATGGTGGTCCACCCAGCATACTCATCACCTCAGTGGTGACTCGGCGGGTCGATCGCAGGAAGCTGCGGAAACTCGGGGGGGGGGGGGGAGGAGAAGTAGTTAGTGACAAAAATGAGGCGAAAACAGTTTGCACTAGAATTTCCTCACTGAAAAAATATTTCCCACGCTGTTCCTGCACGGTAAATGTGCCAGAAACAATGAGGAAAATCCCCCCCCCCCGCCCTATGTTAATTCTAGCTGCGTACAATGGCCTCAGAGAAGAAGGATAACAGCCGTCAAGAACAGTAGGAAGAAATTGAATGTCTCGATTGGTTAGTTTTGTCGTCCTTGCTGGTTCCAGATTGCTTTGTGTAAATAATATTGAAATATTTGATTGGGTGGGATTGTCGTACTTCCGAGTCGCTGAATGGAAGCTTTTCCATTTGTCCAATGAATGGAATGGATTTTTGATTGGCTCAAATATCCAATGGTGAAGCACTCAGTATGGTTAGCAACAGATAATGGTTATTTAAGCCAATTACGTTTCTTGCCCAACTGGCACCTGACGCTTTTGAGAATTGAGGCCTTTCAGATGCCACACTTTGAGGTGTGATGCCTCACTGAGGGGATTTTGAACTCCACCTCAGCTCCCCTCGTCCATTCATCTCCAAACTTACTTCCCCGAGTCCTGTCTAAATCTCTCCATCCATATGAACTCTCCGACACATATTCGCAGCCCTCCCCTCTTCTTCACCATCTTCTGCGGCCTCTATTCCCATGAGTGGGGGGAGGTGGGGGGTGGGGAGAAATTAGAACCTAGCTCCTGGGCTCAAGCACCAGTAGGTCAATCCGAAGAAGCTTTCAGACGACACGAAGGCCGTTCTCCTCGAGGCAAGTGACAGCTTTGCCGCCGGTTGTTGCAAGAGGACCGGCCTTGTCAAATCTGAGCCCGCTTCTGACGCTTGGCACACGGTACACATGCCGTGGGCACCAAGGGCACAACACTCAGGAATTCTGCCGGAATTCTGCCAGCACTCGCACCAGTGCTGCTTCTTCGTATGCTATCGGCAGCAAAGAGGGCAAGACACAAAAGACCCGCCCGTGGAATGTTGGCACATCCCACACTGGGCAGTAACACTGCGTAAATGTGTCCCAGTTTCTGCCCCACCCCCCTCCCCCGACTCCTCCTGGTAACACCCGCAGTGCACTAAAAATCCCCAAGGAAATTTGAGGCCAGAATTTTGTAGGATAGACATTCGATCAAACCACCAATGCTTTCTGTGATATAAAGTAATGGATGCTACATGCAAACATCACACATATAAGGAGCAATTACTCATGAAATCCACACAAGACATTTTACTGACGACACCAAAGAATTCTATTCAAAGTATAACATCAGTAAATCATTATTTTCTTTTAACTTGTTTACAAGCAAGTGACAGGCACGTGCAGACGACAAGTTAGAGGAAAGCCACGACCCAGTACTTCAATGGTTAAGCACTTGCCAAACATTTCCAACAGATTATTCAACTACCTGAATGGAACCGAATGGTGTATCTTCCTGTGCTTGCGGGGTTCAGAGCACAGCCTTCTGTAAGAGCTTTCCTCTTTACTCCTTCTTTTCTGACCTGACGCCTTCTGTCAGCGATGCGCGCACACATGCACAACAAGGGAAAGCGAAGCACCTCCGTTTAGCGGCGGCAGTGAATTTTTCTGAATAACTGTTTTCCAGATTTTTGTTAATAAGCCGGTAAACCTTCCTTTGATACTTGTATTTAGCTGAGCACTCGGGCACAAAACATTGTCTACATTCCATGACTATTAATAGGGCAGTGTGCACTTTCAGCTCATAGCAGCATGTGACTTTTCACTTGCTTGTTTGCAATGAGGATAAGCTAAGCCATGTAACATGTTGATGCCGTCTCGTGGGGGGTCTTGTTTTTGGCTCTGTGTACAGGCAGAGATGGACATCAAGATGCACCTTCACCTACTTTAAGCGAGCAGCACATCCAATAGAAACAGATTCCCAGATGCCGACTGTTGCTAAGCCTGGATTAATCTCCCCAAGCTACAGTTTCCATTTTGAACATTAAAACTATGACCTGTTGTCGATGTGTTATGTTGCTTCAGAATCATAGATTCATAGAATCATTACAGCACAGTAGGAGGCCGTTCGGCCCATCTAGCCCGTGCCGGCTCTCTGCAAGAGCACTTCAGCTAGTCCCACTCCCCCTGCCCTTTCCCCGTAGCCCTGCAATTTTTTTTCCTTCAGGTACTTATCCAACTCCCTTTTGAAAGCCACGATTGAATCTGCCTCCACCACCTTTCCAGGCAGTGAATTCCAGATCCTAACCACTCGCTGCGTAAAAAAGTTTTTCCTCATGTCACCTTTGGATCTTTGGACAATCACCTTAAATCTGTGTCCTCCAATGGAAACAGTTTCTCTCTATCTACTCTGTCTAGACCCCTCATGACTTTGAACACCTCTATCGAATCTCCTCTCAATCTTCTCTGCTCAAAGGAGAACAACCCCAGCTTCACCAGTCTATCCACGTAACTGTAATTCCTCATCCCTGGACCCATTCTTGTAAATCTTTTCTGCACCCTCTCTAAGGCCTTCACATCCTTCCTAAAGTGCGGTGCCCAGAATTGGACACAATACTCCAGTTGGGGCTGAACCAGTGTTTTATAAAGGTTAATCATAACTGCCTTGCTTTTGTACTCTATGGGCTGGATTTTCATTGACCCGTGGAGGCGGGTTTGGAGGCGGGGGCGGGGGGGTTAAAGTTGCAGATTTGGGGGTCCCCGACCCCATCCCGCCCCCAACCCGCCTCCATACCAGTTTCGCTGGAGGCGGGTACCCGACCTGTGCTGGGACCCGACTCCCCAAGGCAGGCAGGGATTAGTGACAATTAACTGCCTGTTAACAGGTAGTTAACAGGCAGTTTTTTACCTAATCCCTATTTTCATGGCTGAAATGTGGGCTTCCCGACAGGTGCCAACCACACCAACTTAGCGAGGCGGACCGTGGGTCTGCAGGGGTTGGAGGGGTCGATATGTCCGGTGGGCAGGTGAGTGATGGGTGCATGTGTGCAGAGGTAAGTGTGTAAGGTAAGTGCAAAGTGTGGAAAAAAGTTTTACTTACCTTAACTTCCTCCTGCAGGTGTCAGCCCTTCAGGTCTCAGGAGTTAGAAATCTCACCGGCACAGAAAGCAGAAAGGTCGTGGTGCTGTCAAAAACTGCAGCCTTCTGCTTTCTGTGCTGGAATGATTTCTAACTCAGCCTGAGAGGAAGGACTCAAGTTAGAAGACAAATTGTCAGTGTTTGACAGCTTCACAGAGCTGTCAAACGCTGATATTTCATCTGTCAAAAGCTCTTGACAGATGAAATGTCAATCTGTGACGTCACCTGTTGCCGGGTGGCCCTTAATTGGCCTGCTGAGCTCACTGGGCGGGCTCAACAAGGTCAATCAAGGGAAAATACAGTGGGTTGGCCACAAGTCGATGGAGGTGGGTCTACAACCTAAAAAGTGGGATTCACGACCCCAACCCGCCCCCAGTATCAAAATCCAGCCCTATGCCTCTATTTATGAAGCTCAGGATCCCGTATGCTTTTTTAACCGCTTTCTCAACCTGCCCTGCCACCTTCAATGATTTGTGCACATATACCCCCGGTCTCTCTGTTCATGCACCCACTTTAGAATTGTACTCTTTAGTTTATATAGCCTCTCATTCTTTCTACCAAAATGTATCACTTCGCACTTTTCTGCGTTAAATTTCATCTGCCACGTGTCCGCCCATTCTACCAGCCTGTCTGTGTCCTCTTGAAGTCTATCCCTATCCTCCTCACTATTCACTATGCTTCCAAGTTTTGTGTCATCTGCAAATTTTGAAATAGTGCCCTGTACACACGGGTCCAAGTCATTAATATATATCAAGAAAGGCAGTGGTCCTAGTACCAACCCCTGGAGAACACCACTGTATACCTTCCTCCAGTCCGAAAAACAACCGTTCACCACTACTCCCTGTTTCCTGATACTTAGCCAATTTCATATCCATGCTGCCACTGTCCTTTTTATTCAATGGACTTCAACTTTGCTGGCAAGCCTATTACGTGGCACTTTATCAAACGCCTTTTGGAAGTCCATGTAGCCCTCATCAACCCTCTCTGATACCTCATCAAAAAATTCAATCAAGTTAGTTTAACACAATTTACCTTTAACAAATCCGTGCTGGTTTCCCTTAATTAATCCACACTTGTCCAAGTGACGATTAATTTTGTCCCGGATTATCATTTCTAAAAGCTTCCCCACCACCGAGGTTAAGCTGACTGGTCTGTAGTTGCTGGGTTTATCTTTACACCCTTTTTTGAACAAGTGTGTAACAATTTGCAATTCTCCAGTCCTCTGGCACCACCCCCCATATAAAAGGAGGATTGGAAGATTATGGCCAGTACCTCCGCAATTTCCACATTTACTTCCCTCGGCATCCAAGGATGCATCCCATCTGTCCTGGTGACTTATCTACTTTAAGTACAGCCAGCCTTTCTAGTACCTCCTCCTTATCAATTTTTATCCCATCCAGTATCTCAACTACCTCCTCTTTCACTATGACTTTGGCAGCATCTTCTTCTTTGGTAAAGACAGATGCAAAGTACTCATTTAGTACCTCAGCCATGCCCTCTGCCTCCATGCGTAGGTCTCCATTTTGGTCCCTAATTGGCCTCACCCCTCCTCTTACTACCCGTTTACTATTTATATGCCTAAAGAAGACATTTGGATTCCCTTTTATATCAGCTGCCAGTCTATTCTCATACTCTCTCTTTGCCCCTCTTATTTCCTTTTTCACTTCCCCTCTGAACGTTCTATATTTAGGCTGGTTCTCACTTGTATTCTCAACCTGACATCTGTCATAAGCCCCCTTTTTACTGCTTCATCTTACTCTCTATCTCTTTCGTCATCCAGGGAGCTCTGGCTTTAGTTGCCCTACCTTTCCCCCTCGTGGGAATGTACCCCGAACCATCTCCTCTTTAAAGGCAGCCCATTGTTCAATTACAGTTTGGCCTGCCAATCTTTGATTCCAATTTACCCGGGCCAGGTCCGTTCTCAACCCACTGAAATTGGCCTTCCTCCAATTAAGTATTTTAACACTAGATTGCCCCCTGTCCTTTTCCATAGCTAATCTAAATCTTATGATACTATGATCACTGTTCCCTAAATGTTCCCCTACTGACACTTGATCCACCTGACCCACCTCATTCCCCAGAACCAGATCCAGCAATGCCTCCTTCCTCGTTGGGCCGGAAAAGTACTGATCAAGAAAGTTCCCCTGAACACACTTCAGAAATTCTTCCCCTCTCTGTCCTTTACACCATGACTATCCCAGTCTATTTTAGGATAATTGAAGTCCCCCATTATCACTCCTCTATAGTTCTTGCACCTCTCTGTAATTTCCCCGCAAATTTGCTATATCTTTCACACTAGTTGGTGGTGTTTAAAATACACCTAATAGTGTAATGGCACCGCCATTGTTTCTTAACTCTAACCAAATAGATTCTGTCCTTGACCCCTCCAGGACATCCTCTCTCTCCAGCACTGTAATATTCTCCTTAATCAATACTGCCACCCCACCTCCTTTATTTCCTGCCCTATCTTTCCTGAACACCTTATATCCAGGAATATTTAGTACCCAATCCTGCCTTTTTTTGAGCCAGAAAATCATATTTCCATGTGGCTCTTTGCGCCTGCAGCTCACCAACCTTATTTACCACGCTTCGTGCATTTACACACATGCACTGTAAACCTATCTTAGACCTTCTTGTATTCTCTCTTAGTCTGACACCTCCTAAGTCCGTACTATTTCTTACTCTAGTGCTCTCTGTCTCTCCATCCTTTGTGCACCTTGTTTCTCCTTTCTAATGCTACATCCTGGTGCCCATCCCCCTGCCAAATTAGTTTAAACCCTCCCCAAAACTTTGCAAAATATTCTGAGAAATCTGCAGATTCTGCAGATCACTGTTCTTGCAGTTTGAAATAAGATTTTGTCATTTCATCCCACTGAATATTTGAATTTCTGCCAAACTTTTTCTCAAACGCAGTTTTCTTTCACTAAAATCAATTTTTTTTACTGGACCTTCAGAAGAGTAATAAGGAGTCTGTCAGGTCATAAAAAGAAAAAGAAAGAACTTTCACATCCTCAGGACGTCCCAAAGCACTTTACAGCCAATTAAGTACTTTTGAAGAGTAGTCACTGTTGTAATGAAGGAAATGTGGCAGCCAATTTGCGCACAGCAAGCTCTCACAAACAACAACGTGATAATGACCAGTTAATCTGTTTTAGTGATATTGGCTGAGGGATATTAATATTGGCCGGGACACCAGAGGAAACACTTCTTCGAAATAGTGTCATGGTATCTTTTACGTCCACCTGAGAGGGCAGTCAGGGCCTCTGTTTAACGTCTCATCCAAAAGACGGCCCCTCCAACAGAGCAGCGCTCCCTCAGTATTGGCACCGAGAGTGTCAGACTAGATTAGGCGCTCAAGTCTCTGGAGTGGGGCATTTGAACCCGTGGCCTCTCTGACTCAGAGGCGAGAGTGCTACCCACTGAGCCACGACTGCCAGACACTGTCACCTGTTGCAATACTGGAGCACTTTTTTGTTTGGGCAGTTTCTATTCACATGGGCGTGGCACGAGCTTGCTAGGGTAACAAAGCATTCACATTTAAGAGAAGAGTGTTTACGGGATGCTCATCTCGAAGTCAACCTATTTTTTTCCAGTAATATATTTCAGAAGTACTTCCTAATTTATATTTATTTTGTAGCACAGTGTCTCTGGAAAAATGTTAAATCTTTTTGATAATATTTACTCATGAAATTTTTGGCAATTTGCAGCTTGCCTTTATATTTTAGTTATAAATATTCAACTGGGTCTGCTCAGCTCTGGTAGCTGTGTTGATAATGTTGATGTCTAGCCCATAATGAGATACAGAGAAATGCATTTAAAATATATCAAAACACTGCCAAATGTCTGCATTGTAAAAACTTGGCTTTGGCTTTCATTTCTGAATTATTCGTGCTGTGAATTAAATTTCCCGCAGGCTGAAAGAGTCATTAAGATACGCTCCGCGTTATATTTTAATTGTTCTCACGGAATTTTGGACATTTGAAACAAGACAAGTGAAGTTGAAAAGAATTTTTTTAAATGTCAGTGAAAACAATGTGTAACTGCTTTCATAATTCGTAGAAAAGATGTTTCCACTTGTTGGGGAGTCCAAGACTAGGGAGTCACAAATAGAAGACATAAGAACATAAGAAATAGGAGCTGGAGGAGGCCATTTGGCCCTTTGAGCCTGCTCCACCATTTAACAAGATTATGGCTGATCTTCTACCTCAACTCCACCTTCCCGCACAATCCCCAAAATCTATCGACCTCTGTCTTGAATATACTCAACGACTGAGTCACCACAGCCCTCTGGGGTAGAGAATTCCAAAGATTCACCACCCTCTGAGTGAAGAAATTTCTCCTCATCTCAGTCCTAAATGGCCTGACCCCTTATTCTGAGACTGTGACCCCGTGTTCTAGACTCCCCAGCCAGGGGAAACATTTTCCCAGCATTAACCCTGTCAAGCCCCTTAAGAATTTTATATGTTTCAATTAGATCACCTCTCATTCTTCTAAACTCTAGTGACTATAGGCCTAGTCTACTCAACCTCTCCTTATAGGGCAATCCCCTCGTCCCAGGAACCAGTCTAGTGAACCTTTGTTGCACTCCCTCTAAGGCAAGTATGTCTTTCCTTAGGTAAGGAGACCAGAACTGTACACAGTACTCCAGGTGTGGCCTCACCAATGCCCTGTACATTGTAAATTGTGCCTTGACATGTATGCTCAAGCTGTCAGGAAATGCATCAACGCCAGATTCATCAGCCGCACTCACAAGACAGTCCAGAATGTCACCCGAGCACAACGCAACGCCATCCACGCTCTCAAGACCAACCGCAACATCGTCATCAAACCAGCGGACAAAGGAGGAGCCATCGTCATACAGAACAGAATGGACTATTGCAAAGAAGCATACCGACAACTGGACAACCAGGAACACTACAGACAGCTACCCGCAGATCCGACCAAAGAACACACCCGCCAACTCAATAGACTGATCAAGACCTTCGATCCAGACCTTCAAAACATCCTACGCGCTCTCATCCCACGTACTCCCCGCGTAGGAGACTTTTACTGCCTCCCAAAGATACACAAAGCCAACACACCCTGGACGTCCTATCGTATCAGGCAACGGAACCCTGTGTGAGAACCTCTCTGGGTACGTCGAGGGCATCCTGAAACCCATCGTACAGGGAACCCCCAGCTTCTGTCGCGACACTACAGACTTCTTGCAGAAACTCAGCACCCATGGACCAGTTGAACCAGGAACACTCCTCGCCACGATGGACGTATCGGCACTCTACACCAATATCCCCCACGATGACGGCATCGCTGCGACAGCCTCACTACTCAACACCAACAACAGCCAATCTCCAGACGCCATCCTACAACTCATCCGCTTCATCCTTGACCACAATGTCTTCACCTTCGACAACCAGTTTTTTACCCAAACACACGGAACAGCCATGGGGACCAAATTCGCACCCCAATACGCCAACATCTTCATGCACAAGTTCGAGCAAGACTTCTTCGCTGCACAGGACCTCCAGCCAACGCTGTACACCAGATACATCGACGACATCTTCTTCCTTTGGACCCACGGCGAAGGATCACTGAAAGGACTACACGATAGCATCAACAGGTTCCATCCCACCATCAAACTCACCATGGACTACTCCTCACAATCGGTTTCATTCTTGGACACACGAATCTCCATCAAAGACGGACGCCTCAGCACTTCACTCTACCGCAAGCCCACGGACAACCTCATGATGCTCCACTTCTCCAGCTTCCACCCTAACCACGTTAAAGAAGCCATCCCCTATGGACAAGCCCTGCGAATATACAGGATCTGCTCAGACGAGGAGGAACGCGATGGACACCTACGGACACTGAAAGACGCCCTCGTAAGAACGGGATATGACGCTCGACTCGTCGATCGACAGTTCCGACGGGCCACAGCGAAAAACCGCATAGACCTCCTCAGAAGGCGAACACGGGACACAACCAACAGAGTACCCTACGTCGTCCAGTACTTCCCCGGAGCGGAGAAACTACGCCATGTTCTTCGCAGCCTTCAACATGTCATCGATGACGACGAACACCTTGCTAAGGCCATCCCCACGCCTCCACTACTCGCCTTCAAGCAGCCGCCTAACCTCAAAAGTACCATCGTTCGCAGCAAATTACCCAGCTGTCAGGAGAACAGCGACCACGACACCACACAACCCTGCCACAGCAACCTCTGTAAGACATGCCAGATCATGAACACAGATACCGTCATCACACGCGAGGACACTACCCACCAGGTACATGGTACATACTCATGTGACTCGGCCAACGTTGTCTACCTGATACGTTGCAGGAAAGGATGCCCCAGAGCATGGTACATCGGCGAGACCATGCAGACACTGAGACAACGTATGAACGGACACCGCGCAACAATCGCCAGGCAGGATGGTTGCCTCCCAGTCGCACTCATGAGGACGGCCTCAATAGGGATATCGGGTTCATGTCACGCTACAGAACGTGACTTGACATCGTTGTCTGTCTTTCCAGTTTTTAAAAAACAAACACAAAAAAACCCCACAAAAAACAAACCCCAAAAAGGACGGAGAGAGAGGAAGGGATATGGAGAGAGATCTGCTACAGACAGCAGGATTTGACACGTTGGACCCCCTGGGACACATCTCATTGTCTTGGCTGTGCTCTTGGTGTGTCTTTGATGTAAGGAAAGATTGTATCTCTGCATTTTCTGTGTTTATATTCTGTGAACTTTTGTAGATTCACTCATTGTAACTGTACCTGAAGAAGGGGCGATAGCTCCGAAAGCTTGTAATTTTAAATAAATCTGTTGGACTATAACCTGGTGTTGTGCGACTTCTCATTTCTGTAAATTGTAGTAAGACTTCTTTACTCTTATACTCTAATCCCTTTGTAACAAAAGCTAACATACCATTTGCTTTCTTAATTGGTTGCTGTACCTGCATGTTAATTTTCAGTGATTCATGTACAAGGACACCCAGGTCCCTCTGAGTGCAAACATTTCCCAGTCTCTCACCATTCAAAAAATATTCTGCTTTTTTGTTTTTCCTACCAAAGTGGATAACTTCCCACTTCCCACATTATATTCCATTTGCCATGTTCTTGCCCACCCAGTCAACCTGTTTATATCTCTCTGCAGTTTCTTTGTGTCCTCCTCACAGCTTACTTTCCCATCTAACTTTGTATCATCAGCAAACTTAGATACGTTACACCCAGCCATTAATAAATCCCATAAGAATTAAATGACAAAAGATATGATTGTACAAAGGAAAATTTAATCACTCCTGCCTTCCACCCTATCACAGACCTTCCTTTTGTTCTTTCCTCCCCTCCTCCCCCCCTTTCCCTGCCCCTGCACTTGCTTAAAACCAGTTACATCTCTAACTTTTTCCAGTTCTGATGAAAGACCATCCACCTGAAACGTTGGCCACGATTTCGTCGACCGAGACGGGTTCAGGGTGGCCGGGGTTGGTGTCATGGTCCCAGCCCGCTCCCTACTGCAGCCCGCACTCTCCAAGTGATTTTACGTTATTAAGCCCGGCCTGCGAGGTTCTCAGCCAATTCACAGGAAGCGGGTCTGATGACGTCATTTGATGACGTGTCATCAGCCGGTTTCCTTAAAGGGGCCATGTCCAAATTTATCTTGACAGTTGTGCTGTCAGTGTTCTACAGCATTGAGGTGCTGCAAACACTGACAAGCACTGCACAGAGGTGCACGGCTGCACCCAGGCTCTCCCATGACTCCCTCCATATGCTTATGGAGGGAGTCACAGCATACAGGGAGGTTCTCTTCCCTTCCCATGGGTAGAAGAGACCTCCCTAGGAGATCAACGCAGCCTGGTTTGCACAGGAGGGCACAAGCAGGGATGTGGTCAGGAGGACCAGGCTGCAGTGGCACAAACCTTTCAATGATCTGAGCAGATCACGAAACGTTACTGCAAAGCCACACTCAACCTCATCCTGCTGTGCCTCTCATCACATCCCCATCACTCTGCTTTCCCTACCCTACTCCTGCACATCTTTACTCACACCAACTTACCTTGCACCTCCACCCATCCCTCTCTATCTACATTATCACTTCCCCATCTCGTTAGCCACCCCTCACACTCACCCTCATCCTACTACAAGCATACCAACTAACAACACACAAGGGCAGGCACTTGGGTGGTTTAGCCAATGTTCATGTGAAGTTTCTGTTAATGTGTTGTCAAACATCGAAATCTTTATTTTCAACACTTTACCTTATTGGACAGATCTGTGCTCACCTTTGGAAGTGTCTTAGTGAGTTCCGGTGAATGTTGAGACATAACTTCCCCCCACCCACCCCCAATTTTGATGAGTGTGAAAGGAATGGCTTGGACATTGTAGGGATGCTTTATGGTGCTGGTGTAGGGTGGTGTCAACCTGACGCATCATGTGACAGCCAGTGTGTACAGCGTCAAGTGAAGTAAACCTGGCCATGGTGATGCCATCGCTGGCCTCCCGAGCAGCAATGTTGTTGGGTGCTGATGCCCTGTGTCCTGTGCAGCATCAGGTGATTGCGGAGAAGGTTGGTATTGTTGTTGGTGATGTTGGTGCTGGGCTGATCGTGGAGGGATTCAGAGGAGCAAGGTGCGATTTTTTGAAGAGTACCGATGTTGCTGGAATAGATGGCAGCTGCAGTTGAGATGACAGAAGCGATCTGTCAATGGTGAGAGAGCTTGCTCCAAGGAGGTGACAGTGGATAGAGAGTTTACTCCAAGCACTTCCAAACTGCATACAGCTCAAAAGTGTCTTCCAAGTCCTGAAGGCTCAAGCTTCTGACATTGGAAAGTGACCAGCTGTGAAATGGTAGCTTTCAGACCACTTTTGCAGCTGTCACCTATTCACAGCAACGGGGAGACATAGAGAACCCGACCTACTTACCTGATGTGATCTCCGAACGACGTGAACCTCGTTAAAAAAGTGGTAAAATAGAAATAGGTTGGCAAAATTGTAGTTAAGAAGTGTTTAACAAGCATTTAACTATCTTAAATGCCTCCCCCGCCACTTGGTGTCGAGTTTGTTCTGAAACTTTCTGACATGGAAAACTTACATGGAGGTGGATTCGGGACGGGTTCACAACCCGCCGCCAATCATTTCGATTTTGACGGCAGACCCGCCTCCGAACCAACCCTCTGAGCGCCGGCAATATCGCGGCCGTTGACTCTGTTTCTCTCTCTCCACAGATGCTGCCTGACCTGCTGAGTATTTCCAGCATTTTCTGTTTTTATTTCAGATTTCCAGCATGCGCAGTATTTTGCTTTTGTGTTTGTCGAAGGATATGCTGATGGGGTGAGATGAAGAGTGGGGTGGGAGGAGGCTCGTGCGGAGCATAAACACCGGCACGGACCAGTTGGGCCGAATGGCCTGTTTCTGTTTCTGTTCCACCAGTTCACAATGCTAAGCGTTGGATGTTCACAGAGAATTGTTTTGATGGATATCAGCAGGTTGGTGTGATTTAGAGGAGTGGGAGAAAGGGGAGGTGGAGCTTTATGGTGTGGGAGACGAAGGGTTGCAGAGGGAGAGTAGCAAATCACATTAGAACAAAGCTGGTGGTGAAGCAGCTAGAGAATTATTACAAGTAACTGGTGGAATTTCTGCTCTTTAACTTCCAATGGAAACATTACATGTTTGGAAAACTTCCAAACAGTGAATGCTGGAAAATAACAAGCAGGAGACTAAAAGTTAAATCATCCGTTCTCGTAAGATCACGTTTAATTTTCAGGGTGCCATTAATATCGATGTATTTCTCAATTCATTTTCTAATAAAGCCACTCTCTAGCGAGATCAATTTGTTTGCTGGTTAAAAATTGTGCCGATCCTATTGGTGTGGTCCCCGTGCCAGGAAACTGTTCGCCTTGGCTGAGGCCAAGCATAGCAGAGGAGACATCATGGAAAATAACGTCAGTCACTCTGTACCTGCACTGCAGTTGACCCACATACAGAGCAATTGGCAGCCAAAGAGCACTATGGCACCAGTCCATTTCACAGTGTGTTCGTCAACAACAACTTTTGGCTCGCATCAACAGTCTGATTATGTTTCGTGGTTATGGAATATATTAAGTCGTCCAATACACTCCCTCCAGCAGAGGGCGATTCGGTGAGACTCTGGTTATGATCCCACTCCATACTATGTCACTTGTGTTTACTGAATTAAAGGCAATGATTCTCTCCTTTCCCACTCAACTGTACACATTTTTAGGTTATATGCCGATTTTGTGTCCTTTTTAAATACCTTTTGTGTATTCACATGTTGGCCATTGTATCAGCCATGGTATCACTCTCACTTCTGAGTCAGAAGGTCGAGGGGTTTAAGTCCCACTTCAGAGACTTGAGCACAAAAGCTAGGCTGACACTCCCAGTGCAGTGCTGAGGGAGTGCTGCACTGCCAGAGGTGCCGTCTTTCGGATGAGACGTTAAACCGAGGCCCCGTCTGTCCTCCCAGGTGGACGTAAAATATCCCACGGCCACTATTTTGAAGAAGAGCAGGGAAGCTGTCCCCGGTGTCCTGGGGCCAATATTTATCCCTCAACCAACATCACTAAAAAAAAACAGGTTAGCCGTTGATTATCACCTCACATTAAGTCAATGACACAATTGTAGAACCACATGTTTGCATTTCTGTGATGTCATTGGTTTAGCTAACGTCAGGTTGTTTACACAATGGGGTGCACACAATGCAGGGAATACCTCGAATCTGCCGTAACCCGCTCTTATGAAGTCTAAAAGTGCCTTTAGTGACAAAGAGACCTTGGAAAACCTGAGAAAGTCAGAAAGGTGGAATGTGTCATGGAAAATGTACTTGAGTTACTGCTGCACCCCCTGGGGAATTGCAGCCCCTAAATTGACGATCTCAGTCACAATTGGCTGCAGGATGTTTGGTGTGGGAAGTGCAAAAATTTAGACTATTGCAGTAGGTGGCTTGGGATTAAAGTACAGTACTCTCTGAGGCTTCTTCAGCAGCACCTCCCAAACCCGCGACCTCCACCACCTAGAAGGACAAGGGCAGCAGGCGCACGGGAACACCACCACCTCCAAGCTCCCTCCGAATCACACACAATCCTGACTTGGACGTATATCGCCGTTCCTTCATCGTCGCTGGGTCAAAATCCTGGAACTCCCTCCCGAACAGCACTGTGGGAGCACCTTCACCACACGGACTGCAGCCGTTCACCACAACCTTCTCAAGGGCAATTAAGGAGGGGCAATAAATGCTGTCCTTGCCAGCGATGCCCACATCCGGTGAATGAATTAAAAAAAAACTGGAACAGAGCAAAGGGAGCTTTGATCTTCATCTGGACCATGCTAGACTTGACCTGTGAGTGCTTGATGCTGACCCTGAGTAAAGGGCCCACTTTAAAATAATTAAAAAAAATACCTGACCAGGTAGGCCTCACTTCCACCAGTTGAAGTCAAACTCTGTTGATCCTACGGGAGGTCCCTCTGAGGGTTGCAGATGTGGGAATACCCAACATTGAGGCTGGAATTTTTCCGGCTCTCAGGGGGCGGGTTTGGAGGCGGGACATCCGGCAAAATCGCAAAGATTGACAGCGGGTTCCCGCCTCCAAACAGTCTTCCCAGGTGTCGGGTCCCCGATTTGTGCATGGACCTAACACCTAGCAGCAGGAAGAGGATTATAGCCACTTAACTGCTTGTTAACAGGTTGTTAACAGGAAGTTAAGAGGCTTTTTGCAATTTTGACAGGTCTACTGCGGGCTTCCTGACGTCCGGACACCACGCCAGGTAAGTGTGGTGTGCTGTGAGTCTACTGTAATGTTTGTGCATTGATGACAGCTGCAGAAGTGGTGTGAAGATTCCAATGGTACACTGGTGAGTTTCAGAGGTAAGAAAATGTTGGGGAAATTATTTTTAATGCATTTACACTTTTCTGTAAATGTTTTGGATTGTGTGTGTAGTCCCACCTCATTGGGAGAACCTCTCTCACCAGTGACAGATCGCTTCAGTAACCTCACCTGCAGCTGCCATCTGTTCTAGCCTAAGGAGGGAGTCACTGGAGAGCCTGGGGGCAAGGGCTCACCTTTGTACAGTGATTGTCAGTGTTTGCAGCACCTCAATGCTGCCAAAAACTGAAAAATCCGCTGTCAAAAAAAATAGTGCGTGGCCCCTATAAGAAAACCGGCAGATGACGCGTCATCAACTGACGTCATCTGACACCGGCTTCCTCTTAATTGGCCGGCAAGCCCGCAGGGCGGGCTTAACAAGGCCAATTGAGGCAAAATCGCGTCTGTGCGTCTGATGTCGTTGGGGGCGGGACTGGAACCCGGAAGGCAGCTGTCCCGCCCCCAAGCCGCATCGATAGGAAAAATCGCGGCCTCAGCCTTTACTCTCCACGGCCTCGCCCCTCTCTATCTCTTTAATCTCCTCCAGCCCTAAAACCCTCCAAAATCTCTGCACTCCTCCAATTCTGGCCTCTTGAGCATCCCTGATTTTCATCGCCCCACCATTGGTGGCCGTGCCTTCAGCTGCTGAGGCCCTAAGCTCTGGAATTCCCTCCCTAAACCTCTCCGCCTCTCTTTCCTCCTTTAAGACGCTCCTTAAAACCTACCTCTTTGACCAAGCATCTGCCTTAATATTTCCTTATGTGGCTTGGTGTCAAAATTTTGTTTGATAACGCTCCTGTGAAGCACCTTGGGAATGTTTTACTACGTTAAAGGTGCTATATAAATACAAGTTGTTGTTGTTGTTACAGCAGGGCCTTCTAGCTATTAGCCAATAACAGTAGCCTGAAGGTCCCCAACCCTGAAGATCCTCTTGGGTGGGTGGGGGTGGGGGGGGGGGGGGCGGGCGGGGGTGGGGTACCTGAAAAAAAAAAGGCACTTGTCTTTTGGCTCCTCCATGGCCTTTGCCACATCCTCCTCTCAGCTCCTCCGGTCTGAGGGAGCGGGGGTGGGGTTGGCTGCGTGCAAGTGCTGAGGCCCCTTCTTCTGGCCTCACCTCCAATCAGCAGGAAAATGAGGTCAGAAGGGCCCCATTTGCATGGAATGACTTTGCCTAGATCTGTCCAGCGGGATGGAACCCCAGGGAATCCCTGGGCGATGCAGTAGGGGTGGAGATGCGCCATCGCAGCAGCAGCTTGCATTTGTATAGCGCCTTCAGCGAATTGGAGTCCACCACACGAGCTGGCAGCCTGTTCCAGCGGTCCTGGAATTTTCATACTAAAAGTACAGGCTGCTCTTGTTACTGTCATCCTTGGATTGGCAGTCACACTGCACCGTCAATTATTTAAAAATTATTTTTAGTTTAGCACTTGCTTGTGTTTCGGGTATAGGCGAGGCTGTGGATCAGCCATGATCTGATTGACTGGCGGAACAGGCTCGAGGGGCTGAATGGCCTCCTCCTGTTCCTATCTTCCTATGTATCACATTAAGGGGAAAAAATTCGGTTGATTAGCGCCTCCCTCTTAGGGCGCTAACGGGGCGCAAAGCAACTAGCGCCCGGGCGCAGCGATGTTTGCGCTGCTCGCAAAATTGACCAGACATTTTGCGGCAGCGCTAAACACTACCGCCACAATCTCCTGCGCCCGCAGATTGTGACGTCAGTCGAGCGTGCAACGCCCTGGTAGTGCCCCGGACCGGATATTGAGTGGTGCCCCCTTGCCTTACCGCCTGCCGCTAGCAACGACAGGTAGAGGGGAACGTTTTGCAGTCAGAAAGGGACTGGGCTATTTAAAGGCGGCCGCTTCCTTCCTTTTTTTGTCGGCGACATTTTTGCATCACACATTCTGAGAGAGAGAGAGAGACTTCTGGAGAGATTCAATGCTGTGTGAAGGAGTTTTGGGTACTGAGGAGCACTTTGCAGGTTCATTTTGATTTGACCTTCCTTGCATTGATTTAGAAGAGACTCTGGGGGCTGCACTCTGAGCTCTTTCCCTGGTTCTCTCCATTGTTCTTTCCAGCAGAATTGATGTACAGGTCTCTCCAGGCCGAGATTCAAGGCTGCAATGAGCAGAGTGTGGCTGGAGAGCAAGATCGACCCTCCCCTTTAAGAACTGGCCGGCGCCAGTCTGTCTGTGTTCCATTGCTAACTGACCACCTGAGCTTCGCCAGTGCTCTGAGGTAGCGCCTCACTCCTCGGCGTTAGCACCTTAAGAGAGGTGTGTAGCGCCTGATTTAGTGCACCAATCACCTCCAGGGGCGATAGAAGCCAAGTTTGCAGTCGGAGGCGATAATTAGTGCCAGGTGCTAAACTTTGCGCCCGGACGATAATTGCGTCCCAAGCAGGGCGATACCGAATTTCTCCCCCTAACTGCTGTATCCAGAAAATAAGGGGGTTGTTTTCTTTGAACTAATTTTCATTCTCAAAATGGCTGACTGGTGGAATGCTGGAATAGTCACAGAGTGAAAAGTTCTTTTGTATTTTTTCGCCCTCCCTTCTTGAATGTCCCCTACCCCTGTCATGGAGATGACAGAATATAAAATGCATAAGAACATAAGAAATAAGAGCAGGAGTAGGCCATATGACCCCTCGAGCCTGCTCCACCATTCAATCAGATCATGGCTGATCTTCTACCTCAACTCCACTTTCCTGCCCTATCCCATATCACTTGATTCCCTAGAGTCCAAAAATCTATCGATCTCAGCCTTGAATATACTCAACTGACTGAGCATCCACAGCCCTCTGGGGTAGAGAGTTATAAAGATTCACCACCCTCTGAGTGAAGAAATTTCTCCTCCTCTCAGCCCTAAATGGCCGACCCCTTATCCTGAGACTGTGCCTCCTAGTTCCAGACTCTCCAGCCAGGGGAAACAGCCTCTAATGAGATCATGGCTGATCCGATTTTGGCCTCAACTCCACTTTCCAGCCTTTTCCCCATAACCCTTGACTCCCCTGTTGCTCAAAAATCTGTCTATCTCAGCCTCGAATATATTAAATGACTCAGCTTCCACAGCTCTCTGGGGTAAAGAATTCCAAAGATTCACGACCCTCTGAGAGAAGAAATTCCTCCTCATTTCCGTCTTAAATGGGCGACCCCTTATTCTGAGACTATGCCCCCTCGTTCAGGATTCCCCCACTAGGGGCAACATCCTCTCAGCATCTACCCTGTCCAACCCCCTCAGAATCTTATATGTTTCAGTGAGATCACCCTTCATTCTTCTAAACTGCAGATGCGGAATTCTCGCAGAGGGGGAAACCTTGTGACTTGCTGTTTTGCTTCATGTGGTCCATGTGTTATTTCTATGAAGGAAGTTTGAATAAATATTTAGACCGCCCTTGCACGGCTTGCTCCTTGGATTAAACAAGTCCAACCTATGTTTATATCACTACATTACTGGATCAGGATAAGATTGGAGGAAGTGATTGTCACGCTGAGACGAGGAAATAGAATCAAACGACTGTTCCTGATGAAACAAGCTGTGGTGGGACAGCTCACCGGGTCCACTCAATAGTTGCATGTAGCTCAAAACTGCAGTGACAGGTGAAGGGTAAATTTCACAGTTTGATGTGGGAAATCCAGGAACATAAAGTACATTATATGTACGATATATCAATAAATTGCTGACTTGCAAAGATGTTGAACAGAGTCTCTGACTTAGTTTGAATAAAATTGAGAGGTCGCACAACACCAGGTTATAGTCCAACAGTTTTATTTGAAATCACAAGCTTTCGGAGCTATCGATTTGCTCCTTCCTCAGGTGAAGTAAATTAGATACAGAATCTCCAAAGCATATATAGATGGAAAACAAAGAATGTGTACTTTACAATTGCAGACCAATAAATTAAATCATCCTGACTATCTGCCGAGGTGTGATAAAGTTAATTAAGTCAGCCAGGAAGGTACCACATCAAAGACATAGCAAGATACAACTGAGACAATGAGGTGTAGTCGCAGGGGTTCTAACGTGTCAAAAGCTGCCGTCTGTATGTAAAACGAAAAGCTTTAACATTTTTTTACTTTTTTACTGGGAAAATTTTTACTTTTTTTACTGGGAATCACATCTGTGAACAAGCTAACGACGACTCGAGTCCGGATCACGTCATGTATCGTGACATACTTTTGACACGATAAACATAATATATAGTTTATTAGCGTGGATTTCATTTTAAGTGTCTACTAATTGTGTTGAAATGAAAACTATATTGTACATGTATAAGAGAATGATACGTTACAACAGGTCATAACTGCCATATTTAGAGAACCCATGAATCAAACAAATCTTTAAAAAATCCCCCAGATTTTTTGGGGGGTTGAACTTTTCATATTAAGGTGAAAGAATGGAACACCTTTTACACTTTGGACAGCCATGGTCAGCATCAAGCACTCCCAGGCCAGCTATAGAACGGGCCAAACGCCGAAAAAAGCTCGCTTCACTCTGCTCCTACAGTCAACCTTAACCTCAGCCTCAAAAGAGTGTCACCCAGTGGCTCAGTTGGTAGCACCCTCACCTCAGAATCATCAAAGGTTGTGGGTTCAGGTCCCACCCTAGAGACCTGAGCACAAAAATCTTAGGCTGACCCTCCCAGAGCAGTACTGCGGGAGTGCTACACTGTCAGAGGTGCTGTCTTTCAATCAGACGTTAAACCGAGGCTCTGTCAGGTGGGCATAAAGGATCCCACGGCACTACTTTGAAGAAGAGCAGGGGAGTTATTCCTGGGGCCAATATTTATCCCTCAATCAACATCACTACAACAGATTATCTGGTCATTATCATATTGCTGTTTGTGGGAGCTTGCTGTGCGCAAATTAGCTGCCACATTTCCTACAGTGACTACACTTCAAAAAGCACTTACTGGCTGTGAAGTGCTTTGGGGCGTCCGGTGGTCGTGAAAGGCGCTACAGAAATGCAAGTCTTTATTTTCCTTTTCCTGCTGCACCAGTGTGACATTTCCATTTCCCGCACCAACCATCCTTGCCTCCTCTTGATGGAAGGTAGCCAAGTTGTGCAAGAAAATCATGAGCAGGGTGAAGCTGTGAGCCTGTGTTGAGTGCATATCTAGTCTGAATGCCCAGGACTCATTTTGTATAGGACCCTTAAAGACGGCAGAAAGTAGCTTCCATCTGATCAGTTTGGGATGGTTTTGAATCCCGCCAAGAGGTGAAATGAGTTTTCTAACCTAGTACACCTCCAAATTCCAGAATTTCCAGTAAATTAACCCTATGAAACCAATATTGTATTGAACATTATGCTTTTCCTTGATATATAATATTGTACGTATTTCTTTGGGAAATATGCACAATTGGATTTGAAATATTGAAAACTAAAGGAGAAAATAGAACATCTAGAAACCAAAAATATAATAATGAATAGTCAGCCTGGATTTCAAAAGGGAAAGTCTTGCTTAACCAACCTTATTGAGTTTTTTGAAGAGGTAACAGAGAGAGTAGACAAGGGTAATGCAGTAGATGTAAGTTATCTGGATTTTCAAAAGGCCTTCGATAAGGTACCCCATAATAGACTGATGAACAAGGTCAGAGAATGCGGAGTCAGGGGACAAGTAGCAGAATGGATAGCTGGCTGGCTTCAGCACAGAAAGCAGAGAGTAGGGGTAAAGGGTAGCTATTCACAGTGGTAGAAGGTGGGTAGTGGTGTTCCACAAGGATCAGTACTGGGACCACAGCTGTTCACAAGTTACATTAACGATTTAGACTTAGGAATCAAAAACACAGTATCTAAATTTGCGGATGACACCAAATTGGGGGGGGACAGTCAATACTGAGGAGGACTGCAACAAGTTACAGGAGGACATTAATAAACTTGCAGAATGGGCATATAATTGGCAAATGAAGTTCAGCACAGACAAATGTGAGGTATTACATTTTGGTAGGAAGAATAGGGAGGTCACTTATCACTTGGAGGGTGCGAGTCTAGGTTGGGGTAGAGGAATAAAGGGATCTAGGAGTACAAATATACAAATCACTAAAAGTTGCGACACAGGTTAGCAAGGCCATAAAAAAAAGCAAACCATGCACAAGGGTTTATTTCTAGAGGTATAGAATTGAAAAGTAGGGAAGTTATGCTAAACCTGTATCGAACCTTGGTTAGACCACACTTAGAGTACTGCGTACAGTTCTGGTCGCCATATTATAAAAAGGATATAGAGGCACTGGAGAGGGTGCAGAGAAGATTTACAAGGATGATACCAGAAATGCAAGGGTATACATATCAGGAAAGGATGAACAGGCTGGGTCTCTTTTCTCTTGAAAAAAGAAGGCTAAGGGGTGACCCAATAGAGGTCTTTAAAATTATGAATGGTTTTGATAGAGTGGATACAGAGAGAATGTTTCCACTTGTGGGGAAGAGCATAACTAGAGGCCATCAATATAAGATAGTCACCAAGAAATCCAATAGGGAATTCAGAAGAAACTTCTTTACCCAAAGAGTGATGAGAATGTGGAACTCGCTACCACAGGGAGTGGTTGAAGCGAATAGTATAGATGCATTTAAGGGGAGGCTAGACAAGCATATGAGGGAGAAGGGAATAGAGGGTTATGCTGATAGATTTAGATGAGGAAAGACGGGAGGAGGCTCGAGTGGAGCATAAACGCCGGCATGGACTGGTTGGGCCGAATGGCCTGTTTCTGTGCCGTATATCCTCTGTAAAATATTACAACCAATACTAATAAGATGGAAAGCATTTTGGATCCATGTGCATTTGTCCTAATCATAGAATCATAGAATAATACAGCACAGGAGGAGGCCATTCGGCCCATCGAGCCTGTGCCGGCTCTTTGGTAGAGCTATCCAACTAGTCCCACTCCTCTGCTCCTTCCCCATAGCCCATGCAAATTTTAGCCCTTCAAGTATTTATCCAAAATGGTCCATTTTAAAAAAAGAAATAACTTTACGATATTTTTTTAAAAAGCAATAATTTATGATGGTATCGTACTGATGTACAAGTCAAATCTTATAACCAACATGGGTTTGTACACTGCATATCACTGAACATAGGATCCTGAAGCACGTTGATTAGAAAAGCGTCCCAGGTTCAAATGCCTCTTATTTTATCAAGGCCAGCAGAACTTTCTGGAAATCGCCGGAAGTCTCAGATTTGACTGCCTCCGCCAGAGACATCTTGTGCATCTCCTGATACCTCTCCTTAATGGTTGGAAGATCAACCTGTTTGAAGAAGAAATTAAGTTCAGCTTCTTTATAGCGAGCGATCCTAAGGCATCAGCATCATGAACTGTCGTCTGTATCGAAGCTGTATAGCCTCTTGTCACCGGAGAAAAAAATAGGCCAGATCTTGCTGGAGTGGGGCATCTCGCAGTGTTCGCTATTACTTAGACTTTTCCCTCACCCTTCAGCTCAAAAATACTTTGCGCCGTAACTTGCTTGCAGTGTGAGCTGATAACAGCGCGGCGAGGGCAACGGAACACCTGGGACCTCAGTGAACGACGGGACCAACAGTCTGTCTCCTTAACCAATGAGATTTAAGGATTGAGAAAGAAACAGAGGAACGACGGAGAAGGGAATAGGGTGAATTAGAGTCAAACCAGGTACAGCAAGAGAGGGAAAGAAAGTTGAGAGAGAGAAAAAAGAGACAGAAAGGAAAAGTAAGAAAAAAAAAATAATTTTTAATTTTAAATTTTTAAATCTCTAAGAAGAATTTACTACCTGCTGGATCAATTGTTAATTTTAAATCGGAGATTGATAGTTTTTGTGAACCAAAGGTATTAAGGGATATGGGCCAAAGGCGGGTATATGGAGTTAGATCACAGATCGGCCATGATCTCATTGCATGGCGGAACAGGCTCAAGGGGCTGAATGGCCTCCTCCTGTTCCTACCTGCAGGAATGAGACTGAACAGTTTAAATTGTTCCCTTCTGGGCCAGAGAGGTTGATTGGCATTGCATTAACAATTATCATGTCATTTTATAAAAGGTACTTACGCTCTTAATTACCAGCCCTAACTTTCTGTGGCGAGTTTAATGGGCAATTAATGTGCAAATCCAGCAAGTTCTTAAAAATAACGGGGCGGCTAAGGGTGAGATACCGTTTGTGCGAAGCAAACTACGGAACGGCGGAAATCGACCAACAAGTTCTGGAGATTCGCAACTCACGGTGTATCTCTTAATCCTGTGAGCTTGCTGGCCGATTTGTGCATTAATAATGGCGTGCGTTGTTTACGCACCGTTATTTTTCCAGCAAGATCTGGCTATAGTTTGGGAAGATTGCGTGAATATCCAGAACTTGATACTTCCGTCATCCACACGTAAAAATAATTAATATTTACAAGTCATTTTTTTTTTAGTTGCAATTACTTACCTAACATGTAGGTTTAAAGAGAATATGTGGTGGGTGCCCATGGCAGATAAACCGTATCTCAATCATGGCAGTGATCATATTTCACCAGCGATCAGCGAGCAAGTGAAATCATGGGGGCGATTTTGTGAATGGGGGCGTGTTGGAGGCAGGACTGCTGCTTGTCGGGTCGATGTCCCACCTCCATCGATTTGTGGCCAACCCACGCTATTTTCCCCTGATTGGCCTTGTTAAGCCCGCCCAGCGGGCTTAGCAGGCCAATCAAAGGAAAGCCGGTTGCAGAGAACGTCAACGTATGACGTTTCATCAAACAGTGACATTCTCGGCAGTTTGATGAGGTCTTGCATACAAGACCTCATCAAACTTCCTTCTTTTACAGAAATGAGATGGTTGTTGCATATGAGAATGCAACGGCCATCTGTCATCTGCAACATGGAGGTCCGAGACTCTCCACATACACACCGACTGAAGCCTGCAGGAAGAAACAAAGGTAAGTACACTTTTAAAAACACTTTGCACTTACCTCAGATACTCACCTCTACACTCTTGCACCCATCACTTACCTTCACACCACACTTTTGCACCCCCCCCCGACCCCCGCAGACCCAGTACTCGCCTCGCCGGCAGGTTTTGGAACCTTCGGGAAGCCCGCACTTGTGAGGGCAAAAAGGGGATAATCCTATTTTCTGCCTGTTAACTACCTGTCAACAGGCAGTTAATAGGCTTTAATCCCTTCCCGCCTCCAAGGAGACGGGACCTGGCGCGGGACGGCTACCCACCTCCTGGGAAGATGGCACGGAGGTGGGTTGGGAGTGGGTTGGGCACCCGCCCCCAAATTCTGCCATTTTCCCGCCTCCATACCCGCCTCCCCAGGGCTGGCAAAATCGCCCCCATTGTATCCCACAGCACCCCTCACCGCTGCCCCATGTACCTAACCAGAAGCAAACTATCAAAGCGAGTTAAATGTTGCAAGGATTATAGAGTAGGGAATTGGAGCTTGCTTCTGTTTCTCATGTATTTATATATATAGATATACGTCATAGATTAATAAAAAAATTCAGCCAGCACAGCAGGAACATTATCTGAAATATAAACAGGAAATTCTGGGAATACTCAGCGGGTCAGGCAGCATCTGTGAAGAGAGAAACAGAGTTAACGTTTCAGGTCGATGACCTTTCGTCAGAACTGGAAAATGTTAGAGCTGCAACAGGTGTTAAGCGAGTGTAGGGGCAGGGAAAGGGGGCGGCGAGGGGAAAAGAATAAAAGGGAACGTCTGTGATAGGGTGGAAGGCAGGGGTAGATTAAATGACAAAAGGGTTGATGGTGCGAGGTAAAAGGAGATGGTAATGGGAAAAGTAAAGAAACAAAAGATGGGTTTCGAGGAGGTGTAAATGGCAACAGCAGGATCATTACCAGCACCTGCTGTCCGGAAAAATGGGGGCAGAGGTTATGATCTGAAATTGTTGAACTCGATGTTGAGTCCGGAAGGCTGTGAAGTGCCTAATCGAAAGATGAGGTGCTCGAGCTTTCGTGGAGCTTCATTGGAACAGTGTAGGAGACCGAGGACAGAGAGATCAGAGTGGCAGAGAGACGGAGAATTAAAATGGCAAGAGATCGGAAGCTCAGGGTCAAAACGTTAATATTCAAGAAATGGATCTTTCACACGGATTGCCGACGGTCTTTTTCCCCACTGACTCTGATTTAACTGGGTAACGATTCACATTTTAACACAGTGATTAGATTGTTGTAAACAGATCAGTGAAACCATTTCTCATACGTGTTTCACATTGCTGCTGGGAAATCAGAGAAAAAGCCGAGTTATTTTTCCGTGTTACCTCTGAGCGGGATACGATAACGCGAATCAGCGTGTCCTCGTTGCTTCCTGCGCCTTTCATCGCCTCTTGTAACACCTCCACAAAATATGCTTGGCAATCCTTGGTACATTGAACTGGTGGATGAAAATAGGACAACGCTGAGTTATGGATTCATCAGCTCGTATTTAAAATAGCTTCTCTGAAGACATTGGGCGTGATCTTGCCAGCCCTGGGGAGGCGGGTATGTAGGAGGCGGGACTGCCGGGAAAATGGCAGAATCTGGGGGTGGATGCCCAACTCGCCCCCAACCCGCCTCCATGCCATCTTTCCAGGAGGCGGGTAGCCGACTCACGCCAGGTCCCATCCCCTTGGAGGCGGGAAGGGGATTACAGCCACTTAACTGCCTGTTAACAGGCAGATAAGAGGATTATCCCCATTTTGCCCACATAAGTGCGGGCTTCCCGAAGGCTCCGAACCCCGCCAGGGTCACCGAGGCGAGCATTGGGTCGGAGGGGTGCAAAAGTGCGCTGTGAAGGTAAGTGATGGGTGCAAGTGTGGAGAGGTAAGTATGTGAGGTAAGTGGAAAGTGTCAGAAAAAGTTTACTTACCTTTGTTTCTTCCTGCAGGCTTCAATCGGTGGGTATGCGGAGAGTCTCGCATCTCCACGGCAGAGATGACAGATGGCCGTTGCATTCTCCAATGCAACAACCATCTAATTTCTGCTAAAGAAAGAGCTTTGATGAGGTCTTGAATTCAAGAACTCATCAAACTACAGAGAATGTCAGTGTTTGACAGCTTCACAGAGCTGTCAAACGATGACAACTCATCTGTCAAAAATTTTTGACAGATGAAACGTCATACGCTGACGTTCTCTGTAACCAGCTTTCCCTTAATCGGCCTGCTAAGCCCGCTGGGCGGGCTTAACAATGTCAATCAAGGGAAAATAGCGTGGGTTGGCCAGAAGTTGATGGAGGCGGGACTAAAACCCGACAAGTGGGAGTCCCGCCTCCAAAAGCTCCCCATTGGCAAAATCACCCGCTTTGTCTGAACTGTATCTTGATTCCCTCCTAAACCTCCCACTGATATTCATGAGGATCTGAAATTGGAGAAGAAAAAGAAAAGAAAAACCTGCATTTATGTAGCGTCTTTCACGACCTCAGGACGTCCCAAAGCACTTTACAGCCAATGAATTACTTTTGAAGTGCAGTCACTGTTGTAATGTGGGAAATGCGGCAGCCAATTTGCACACAGCAAGCTCCCACAAACAGCAATGTGATGTTGGTTGAGAGATAAATATTGGCCAGGACACCGGGGAGAACTCCCCTGCTCTTCTTTGAAATAGTCCCGTGGAATCTTTTACGTCCACCTGACAGGCAGACAGGGCCTCGGTTTATCGTCTCACACGAAAGACGGCACCTCCGACAGTGCAGCTCTCTGGAGTGGAGCTTGAACCCACAGCTTTCTGACTCAGAGGTGAGAGTGCTACCCACTGAGCCACAGAGTCCAACAACCTCCCAGAATCTTCACCTAATCATTGTTCCAGCAGTGAATGAGCCAGTAAACTCGCAGGTGGGAAACTCAAGGGATCGGGTGGAGCACTGGTTTTACAACCCCCCTGATATTTTACACAGAATCACATCGAATGTACAGCACAGAAACAGTCCATTGGGCCCAACTGGTCCATGCCGGTGTTTATGCTCCACACGAGCCTCCTCCCACTCCTGCTTCATCTCACCATGTAAACATATCCTTCTACACGGTGGCATAGTGGTTAGCACTGTTGCCTCACAGCGCCAGGGACCTGGGTTCAAAACCTGCCTCAGGTGACTGTCTGTGTGGAGTTTGCACATTCTCCCCGTGTCTGCGTGGGTTTCCTCCGGGTGCTCCGGTTTCCTCCCACAGTCCAAAGATGTGCGGGTTTGGTTGATTTGGCTATGATAAATTGACCCTTAGTGTTAGGGGGGATTAAATACGTGGGGATAGGGTGGGATATGTGTCGGTGCAGGCTCGATGGGCCGAAATGGCCTCTATCTGCACTGTGGGGATTCTGTGATTTTCCTTTCTCCCTCATCTAGCTTCCCCTTAAATGCATCTGTGCTATTCGCCTCAACTACTCCTTGTGGTAGCGAGTTCCACATTCTCACCACTCTCTGGGGAAAGAAGTTTCTCCTGAATTCCTTATTGGATTTATTAGTGACTGTCTTATATTTATGGCCCCTAGTTCTGGTCTCCCCCACAAGTGGAAACATCTTCACTACGTCTACCCTATTCGAACCCCATCATAATTTTAAAAGACCTCTATCAGGTCACCCTTCAGCCTTCTCGTTTCTAGAGAAAAGAGCCCCAGCCTGTTCAGTCTTTCCTGATAGTTATAGCCTCTTAGTTCTAGTATCATGCTTGTAAATCTTTTTTGCACCTTCTCCAGCGCCTCTGTATCTTTTTTTATGGCATCCTTTTGTCACCATTTGTAATGGAAAGCACCTCTGTAAACTTGTCACGCAATTGCCAATAAGTGTGGAGCAGCTACCTCCACTTCCTGTGTCAGCTCACCCTCCATCCAGTGTTGGCACTATTGACTTAAAAATGGCGACCGAATTACATCTGAAGATTGCACTTGGTCTTGACTTCCCAAGTGCAACGTCGTGAAGGATTGACTCGTGAGGTCTAAATAATTCTGGTACTTCAGACTACATCCTCTAATCATTTGTTTGCTGTTGAAACAGTAAAAAAATAAATAATTCTGAAATCACGAGGAGAGCCATGACCGTATCAGATGACCCTTGAACTTACCTGGTGTTGCCTTAATTTGGCCATTTTCTTAGGTGCTCAAACGACTATGATCAACATAACAGAACAAAGCAATAATAATGAGATCGATAGATTTTTGTTCGGCAAGGGTGTTAAGGGTTAGGGAACCAAGGCGGGTAGATGGAGTTAAGATAGAGATCAACCATGATCTAATTGAATGGCGGAACAGGCTCGAGGGGCTGAATGGCCCACTTGCAGTGCTACTGTGCATTAAGTGTTGATACCCTGCATTACTGGGCACTGATATCTGAGGCTGTGATGCCCAATGTGGATAATGCATCCCATAATTTTGAAACTTTTTATAAGGTGAAAATAAAATAAAACTAATTTCACACATCGTGTTTGAATTGAAAATGTCCACATTATTTACCAACGATGACTCAATACTTTACCGATTGTCAGATAGGCCTTCTTCACATCGCCCGAGGCTTCTTTTTTGACCACTTCCTCGATGTCTGCACCATGGAGCTGTGTAAATAAGAGAAAGTACAGTTAAAGTCCCTATTATTCCAAATAATCCGTGAGTAGCTATTACTAGGGTGTCAGCTGTGGCTCAGTGGGTAGCACACTCGCCTCTGAGGCAGAAGGTTGTGGGTTCGAGTCCCACTCACAGAGACTTGAGCACAAAATCTAGGCTGACACTCCCAATGCAGTACTGAGGGAGTGCTGCACTGTCGGAGGTGCCATCATTCGGATGAGACGTTAAACCGAGGTCCCGTCTGACCTCTTGGATGGATGTAAAATATCCCATGGCACTATTTCGAAGAAGAGCAGGGGAGTTCTCCCCGGTGTCCTGGGCCAACATTTATCCCTCAGCCAACATCACCAAAACAGATGATCTGGTCATTACCACATTGCTGTTTGTGGGAGCTTGCTGTGCGCAAATTGGCTGCCGCGTTTCCTACATTGCAACAGTGACAACACTTCAAAATGTAGTTAATTGGCTGTGAAGCGTTTTGGGACGTCCTGAGGACATGAAAGGTGCTGCAGAAATGCTAGTCTTTCTTTCCTTTTTCTTCCAAAGTGCTAGCACAGCCACAATGGGCTGAATTCACCAGGTTAATTCCAGAGATGAGGGGGTTTGACTTATGAAGAAAGGTTGAGCAGGTTGGGCCTATACTCATTGGAATTTAGAAGAATGAGAGGTGATCTTATTGAAACATATAAGATACTGAGGGGGCTCGACAGGGTAGATGCAGAGAGGATGTTTCCCCTCGTGGGGAAATCTAGAACTCGGGGGCATAGTTTCAGAATAAAGGGTCGTCCTTTTAGAACTGAGATGAGGAGGAATTTATCTCTCAGAGGGTCGTAAATCTGTGGAATTCTCTGCCCCAGAGAGCCGTGGAGGCTGGGTTATTAAATATATTTAAGGTGGAGATAGACAGATTTTTGCAAGATAAGGGAGTGAAGGGTTATGGGGAGCGGGCAGAGAAGTGGCTTTGAGCCCAAGATCAGCCATGATCTTATTGATTGGCGGAGCAGGCTCGAGGGGCCAAGTGGCCTATTCCTGCTCCTATTTCTTATTATGTTCTTATGGCCTCCTTCTGTGCTGTAAGATTCTACTGTGAGATCACACAGGGAGGAGAAGTTACATATGTTACCACATGCGCAAATACCTAGTGTTGATGTATTTCGCCAAACCATTTTATGATAGCAATGTAAAGAGGGGGAAACCTGGAAATATCTCATGTGATCAAGCTCCTCTGTTTGCCCATGTCTAGCAAAAATCTATCGATTGCAGATTTAAAAATGATTAATTGAGCTGGCATCTACTGCTTTTTGTGGGAGAGAGTTCCACACTTCTGCCACCCTTTGTGTGAAGAAGTGTATCCTAACTTCTCTCCTGAATGGCCTGGCTCTGATTTTAAGGTTGTGTCCCCTTGTCCTAAACTCACCCCACAATTTTAATAATGAGCAAAGGGAAAATGGCACAAAATGACACAAGTCAGACTTACTATTTCATAGGCTTTGAAAGTAGCCCTTAACTGCACACAGTTTCTTTTGGTTAAAACGGTATTGAATGCCAGTTCATCTGTACCCCAGCGATTTTCTCCAGCCTGTGAACATGAATCAGTTTTCGATTAGGAAGTGATTGCTAATAACGTCTTATCATTCATACGGTGTGGACTGCACACGGTTTTAATTACCTCATACAGTTCTTTAGCATCTTGTCCAGCCAGGATTTCATCGATTTCGAACCCCTCATCTCGGTCGGCCTGTATTTACACAATTACCAATAATGTTAAACAGGTTTTTGCTACATTTAGTTTACGTTCTAAATGGACAGTGTGACTTTTCTCTGTGGTTGGGTTGGGTTGGGTTGAAGAAGAAGGATTTACGTTTATATAGCGCCTTTCACCACCTCAGGATGTCCAAAAGTGCTTCACATCCGATGAAGTACTTTTGAAGTGTGGTCACTGTTGTAATGTAGGAAACGCAGCTTCCAATTTGCACACAGAAAGCTCCCACAAACAACAGTGAGATAATGACCAGATAATCTGTTTCAGTGATGTTAGTTGAGGGATAAATATTGGCCAAGACACCGGGAGGGATTAAAATTCAACTCATTTCTTTCGGGAAGTGGGTTAAAACTGTTTTTTTTTGTGATGAGATGTTTGTGCTTGTAACTAAACATGACAGTGTATCAAGTTGGAACTCAACGCACCATATTCCCAGAGTAATAGAATTTAAGCTTGCACTTGTGTTTTTCCATATGGTGTGTTACTGATAATATCATAGGGAGGCACATTGTCCAACCAAACTCAACCAAGGTTTCGGGAGCAGTACCTCATCTTCTTCCTGTGTCATCACGAGGCCTCTAGTCTGAACATTGACTTCAACAACTTCAAGCTTTAACTGTATCCCTTATTTTCCTGCTGGATTCTCCAAATATTATTCACATTCCACATTATGGACTCATGTCTGTTTCCCTCCTCTTTCTTTCTAATGTCTATCTAACAAATGTCTGCATTTCCAATCCCCCACCCCACCCTTCCAACCCCGCCAACCCCCCCCCGCCACCAACCCTCCCCCCGTTCCGCCCCCCACTCCCATGTCCCGTCTGATAATATGTGGTCAAAACCAATAACTGACTTTTGGTGAAACAACAACATGTATTTATACAGCGCCTTTAACAGAGTAAAACATCCCAAGGCGCTGCACAGAAGTGTTGTCAAACAAAAATTTGACACCGAGCCACATAAGGAGATCTTAGGGCAGACGACCAAAAGCTTGGTCAAAGGGGTAGGTTTTAAGGAGCGTCTTAAGGGAGGAGAGAGAGAGAGGTAGAGAAGCAGAGAGGTTTAGGGAGGGAATTCCAGAGCTTAGGGCCTTAGGCAGCTGAAGGCACGGCCGCCAATGGTGGAGCGATTAAAAATCGGGGATGCTCAGGAGGCCAGAATTGGAGGAGCGCAGAGATCTCGGAGAGTTATCGGGCTGGGGGAGTTTACAGAGATAGGGAGGGGCGAGGCCATGCAGGGATTTGAAAACAAGCATTTGAAACTTTTAAGTAGATTTGAATTCTTCATCCCCTACGTGCTGTTTACGTCCCTTGGCACCGTTTTCTTGGCAATGTCCTGATGAGTCCTGTTCAGCCCTATGAAAGAGGCCTCTCCGTACTAACTGTGCTCAGTTCTATTGACGACCTTACACCGGAAACCTTAACCTATCTTTTCCCTTTCAGATGCTGATCAATCTGTTTTTGCATTTCCAACACTTTCTGTTTTTATTCAAGGTTTCCAGCCTCTGCAGTTTCTTTTTTTCTTTTTATACTATTGGCAAAGGAACCAGAGGGGAGATGAGGAAATTTATTTTACACAACATGTTGTTGTTATGTTCTGGAACGCGCTGCCTGAAAGGGCGGTGGAAGCAGATTCAATCGTAACTTTCAAAAGAGAATTGGATAAATACTTGAAGGGAAAACATTTGCTGTGCTAAGGGGAAAGAGCAGGGGGAGTGGGACTAAATGGATAGCTCTTTCAAAGATCTGGATGATGGGTCGAATGGCCTCCTTCTGTGCTATATCATTCTATGATTCGATACATTTTTGCAACGAGGTTTTACATGATCATTAAAATTGAGTATTATTTTAATAAAGACATGGTTGTTTGATTTTATAAACTATCCTGTTAGTTGGGGATTCATTTATCAAGTGTTTTTCCAACGGGCACACTGAAAGGAACAAGTAGTGTTCACGGCTTGAAGCATTTTTAATATTTTTTGGCAAGCCAGTAAGAGTTGAAAGTGTTATTACTACTCACCTCAAGCAATGAGACCAGCAACTTCCTTAGAGTGCCACTGGTGTCACTTTGAACATCAGTCGCCAGATCACATGGAAACACTGCAACAGAACAAAGGGGAGAGGTTTACCATGGGCATTGATGCTGAATGCGATACAAAACGCGGATTGGGTGATCACTTTGCGGAACATCTCCGTTCAGTCCGCAAACGTGACCCTGATGGTCGCCTGTCATTTTAATTCTCCGCCACACTCCCACTCTGACCTCTCTGTCCTCGGCCTCCTACACTGTTCCAATGAAGCTCAATGGAAGCTCGAGGAACAGCACCTCATCTTTCGATTAGGTACTGACATGAATCTTGTCATTCATGGGAAATGACTTATGACATAATACTGGGTGGCCTGCTGGTGGTGCTGTCCAGGGAGAGTATAAATACTCGGGCATGGGCCCAGCTTGCTCAGGACATTCTTTAACAGGAACTAGTGAAGGACAACTAGATCTCCATGTTGTAAAACAGTTGATTAAAGCTTTGTTTAACGCTTAGACCAAGTGCCTAGTAGTTTTCTTACATCAGGTACTTTATAGCCTTCTGGACTCAACATTGAGTTTAACAATTTCAGATCATAACCACTGTCCCCATTTTTTCGGACAGCAGCTGTTACTGATGATTTTGCTATTCCCATTTACACCTCCTTGAGACCCATCTTTTGTTTCTTGTCCCATTACCACCCCCTTTTGCCTTGCACCATCATCCCTTTTGTCATTTAATCTCTCCTGCCTTCCACCCTATCACAGACCTTCCCTTTTGTTCTTTCCTCCCCTCCCCGCTTTCCCTGCCTCTGTACTTGCTTAAAACCAGTTAAATTTCTAACTTTTTCCAGTTCTGACGAAAGGTCATCAACCCGAAACGTTAACTCTGTTTCTCTCTCCGCAGATGCTGCCTGACCTGCTGAGTATTTCCAGCATTTTCTGTTTTTATTTCAGATTTCCAGCATCCGCAGTATTTTGCTTTTGTGTCACATAAAGAGATATTAGAACAGGTGACCAAAAGCTTGGTCAAAGAGATAGGTTTTAATGACTGTCTTTCGGATGAACCGTTAAACCGAGGCCCCATCTGCTCTCTCAGGTGGATGTAAAAGATCCCACGGCCACTATTTCGAAGAAGAGCAGGGGAGTTCTCCCCTCGCAGAGGTGTCCTGGTCAGTATTTATCCCTCAACCAACACACTCCACCTGGAGGCCTGTCGAAGAATTGCAAGCACTTGCGCCCAGTGCCGAGAATATTTGGACCACATTTATATAGCAACTTTAACATCTCAGCAAAGTGGTTTCCGCTTCGCGGCAACACTAACGTGGCAGCATAACAGTGGGGTGCGAACAGTTACACGATTCTGTAGCATACTGAAGATGGTTAAGTGAAACTCCAGACAATTGAGGCTTTCACACGAAGAAGTGGAAATCTCTTGGTGCAGTGTATCTCGAGGCTCCCAGAGGTTAGATGCGCAGCAGAACAATGGTGCAAGAGCTCAAGGTCATGACCATCATCATCACAAAAGCTAATGGAATGCTGGCCTTTATATCTAGAAAACTAGAATACAAGGGGATAGAAGTTATGCTGCAGCTATACAAAGCCCTGGTTGGACCACACCTGGAGCACTGGGAGCAGTTCTGGGCAACACACCTTAGGAAGGATATATTGGCCTTGGAGGGAGTGCAGCGTAGGTTTACCAGAATGATACCCGGACTCCAAGGGTTAAATTACAAGGAGGGATTACACAAATTAGGGTTGTATTCCCTAGAATTTAGAAGGTTAAGGGGTGATTTGATCAATGTTTTCAAGATATTAAGGGGAACAGATAGGGTAGATAGAGAGAAACTATTTCCGCTGGTTAGGGAGTCTAGGACTAGGGGGCATAGTCTAAAGATTAGAGCAAGACCTTTCAGGAGCAAAGTTAGGAAATATTTCTACACACAAAGGGTGGTAGAAGTTTGGAACTCTCTTCCGCAAATGGCAATTGATGGTGGAGGTCAATTGTTAATTTTAAATCTGAGATTGTAGATTTTTGTTAACCAAAGGTATTAAGTGATATGGGGCAAAGGCGGGTATATGGAGTTAGGTCACAGATCAGCCATGATCTCATTGAATGGCGGAACAGGCTCGAGGGGCTAAATGGCCTCCTCCTGTTCCTATCTTCCTATCATCATCTGACGATGCTCCCAACCTCAAAATCAGGGACACAGCAGAAATTTTAGGGGGTGGAATTGCTCTTCTTGAAGATCAGGGGAAAAGAAAATTGGTCTGCGGTGTAAAACGCCCATTTTGTGCTTTTGCCCAAGACTGGTTTCACCCCCCTTAGAGTCTGGGGCACAGTGTGAATTCCAAAATTAGGGACATGGCAGAAACTTTGAGGTTGGGGCACACAGTGGGAGTACCAGAATAAATTGTCTCTCTCCGTTAATGACATGAACTGTAGAGCCATTTGAACTGCCTTCCCCTTGTGCAGTATAACTGCAATCTGAAAGACAGACAGCCTTAGCACTGGAAATTGCGAGAATCTAGACACAATCTGCCAATCACCTCTGATACAGCGACATGTGTGTGCGGGGGGAGGCGGGGAGAGATGGAATAATTAGAAGCCATTAAATACACCCCCATAATAAAAAGAAGACCATTGGTTCCTTTCCCTGTAAACTGCAAGAGAAAAGTGAACAAAATTTGAAAATTTTTCCTTGATAAAATTGTAACAAAATGACAAATAATTCATTCTAATTTCTTAAATATAAGTTTTTTAAAAAAAGAACAGTAGCACTTACTTTGCTTGTATGCTTCTTTTATGGCTTTAATTTGCTGAAAAACAAATTATATTGAGTAAATGTTTACATCTGCTGATAAGAGGCTTTGCTTAGTCAAATGCAGAGCATATGATTGATGAACTAAAGACAGAAAATGCTGGAAACACTCAGCAGGTCAGGCAGCATCTCGGAACATAGGAACGGGCTGGGAGGCCATTCAGCCCCTCGAGCCTGTTCCGCCACTCAACGAGATCATGGCTGATCTGTATCTGAACTCCATCTACCCGCCTCTGTGGAGAGAGAAACAGTTAACATTTCAGGTTGACGCCCTTTCACGAGAACTGGGAAGAAGTTAGAGATGATGAGATTTCAAGCAAATACAGAGACAGGGAAAAGTTGGTGGCGGGGTGGGCGGCTGCAGGGAAAAAAAACAAAAGGGAAGGTCTGTGATAGGGTGGAGGGCAGGAGTGATGAAATGACAAAAGGGACGGTGGTGCCAGGCAAAAGAGGGCGATAATGAGACAAGTAAAGAAACAAAAGACGAAAGGTCATCAACCTGAAACGTTAACATAAGGACATAAGAATTAGGAGCAGGAAACATAGAAACATAGAAAAATAGGAGCAGGAGTCGGCCATTCGGCCCTTCGAGCCTGCTCCGCCATTCAATATGATCATGGCTGATCCTCGATCTCAATACCATATTCCCGCTCTCTCCCCATACCCCTTGATGCCTTTTGTGTCTAGAAATCTATCTATCTCCTTCTTAAATATGACAGCAAAATACTGCGGATGCTGGAAAATTGAAACAACAACAGAAAACGCTGGAAAAACTCAGCAGGCCAGGCAACAACTCTGACGAAGGGTTTTGACCTGAAACGTTAACCCTGTTTCTCTCTCCACGGATGTTGCCTTTCCTTCTTAAATATATTCAGTGACTTGGCCTCCACAGCCTTCTGTGGTAGAGAATGCCACAGGTTCACCACCCTCTGAGTGAAGAAATTTCTCCTCATCTCAGTCCTAAATGTCCTACCCCATATCCTGAGACTGTCACCCCTCGTTCTAGACCCCCCCAGCCAGGGGAAACATCCTCCCTGCATCCAGTCTGTCTAGCCCTGTCAGAATTTTATACGTTTCAATGAAATCCCCTCTCATTCTTCTAAACTAGTGAATACAGGCCAAGTCGACCCAATCTCTCCTCATACGACAGTCCTGCCATCCCAGGAATCAGTCTGGTGAACCTTCGCTGCACTCCCTCTATGGCAAGTATATTCCTTCTTAGGTGAGGAGACCAAAACTGCACACTTACTCCAGGTGTGGTCTCACCAAGGCCCTGTATAACTGGGTAGGCCATATGGCCCCTTGAGCCTCTTTCGCCATTCAATAAGATTATGGCTGATTTTCTACCTCAACTCCACTTTCCTGCCCGATTCCCATATCCCTTGATCCCCTTAGAGTCCAAAAATCTATCTCAGCTTTGAATATACTCAACAATACAGCATCCACAGCCCTCTGGGGTAGAGAATTCCAGAGATTCACAACCCTCTGAGTGAAGAAATTCCACTTTCCTGCACTATCCCCATATCCCTTGATCCCTTAATATTCAAAAACCTAGCGATCTCTGTCTTGAGACTATGTCCCCTAGTTCTGGACTCTCCAGCCAGGGGAAACAACCTCTCAACATCCACCCTGTTTCCCTCTCCACAGATGCTGCCTGACCTGCTGAGTATTTCCAGCGTATTCTGTTTTTATTTCAGATTTTCAGCATTCGCAAGATCTTGCTTTCTGTACAGAAACAAAAGGTGGGTCCAGAGGAGGTTAGAGAATGTCCAAGAGAAAATGGGAGAGGTGGTTAAAGATCTAAAGTTATGAAAGTCAATGTTGAGTCCGGAAGGCTGTAATGTGCCTAATCTAAAAGATGAGGTGCTGTTCCTCGAGCTTGCAATGAGCTTCATTAGAACAGTCCAGGAGGCCGAGGACAGAGAGGTCAGAGTGGGAGCGGGGCGGAGAATTAATGTGGCAAGAGACTGGAAGCTTGCAGACTGAACAGAGGTTTTCGGCAAAGTGATGAAGATGTGTGAAGTTCTGACGAGAGGTCATTGACCTGAAACGTTAACTCTCTTTCTCTCTCTCCACAGATGCTGCCTGACCTGCTGAGCATTTCCAGCATTTTCTGTTTTTTTTTTACTTCTGATGGAGATGCCTGTGTGTGTTATGTCCAATGCGGTTTACTCTTTCAGAAGGAAGATTTTCTCCGTGTATTAGGCACAGGAAAAATCATAAACGCATTCTTTTATGGTTTTGCTGCATACCACCGAGAAAATCTCCCGCACTCCACCAATGGATGTGATGTCTGACCTGCACGGTGTTACGTATTCATGACGAGGCAAATCTTCCCAGTTACACTCTGGCAGCGGGAATCTTGTCTCAGCACCACCGCAGAGTGCAAAATAACAGGCACGGCACGTGCACTCAGAAAATGACCCCAATAAGTGTAATAAATAATGCCTTTATTTGTCCTGGCCTATATTTATCCTTCAACCAACATCACTAGAACAGATGATCTGGTCGTTATCGCATTGCCGTTTGTGGGACATTGCTGTGCGCAAATTGGCTGCCGCGTTTCCTACATTACAACAGTGTCTACACTTAATTGGCTGTAAAGTGCTTTGAGATGTGCTGAGGTTGTGAAAGGTGCTATATAAATGCAAGTATTTCTTTCTTTTCTTTAGGAAGAGCAGCCACTTGCTGAGGTACTGGAGGACAGCCATCTATGGGGTTGATCGAACACCAACAGAAATGCTACGCGGCAGCCCTGTCTTCAGCCTGCTCACTATAAGGGTATTCTGTGAGTTTGGGCAGGCTCTGAAGTTGTGGGAGGGGTGTGTGTTATTGGGGCAGTATAGAGGGAGCACTCCTCTGCACCTGATTGTGCTCTGCTGTGTGCTGCGTGCTATACCCTAATCTGGAAATGCTGAAGCATTCCGTGCCTCAGCACCAGCATCCGCCACCTTGATAAGCACAAAAAGGGGGGAAAGGAGATAGGAATGCAAAAAAGAATTTGCTTGCGACTCTTGTTCAAAGCAAATTATTTCCGAAGTAAAGTTCTATATGTGGTGAGAATGAGGAACTCGCAGCCAGATGGAGTACTGAGGCGAATAGCACAGCTGCATTTAAGGGGAAGCTAGATAAACACATGAGGGAGAAAGGAATGGAAGGATATGTCAATCGGATTATATTTTAGCCTGTGTTGGAGACATTTTGAATTCAGTTTAAAGGGATACTGTTCTCATGAAAAAGTATCTACAATTTTTTTAAATTCAAAGCGGGTGGTGAAATGAGGAGTCTGGATGCTTTGGGTCAATTCCATGATCTCTGTTGTTGCAATATATGCAATGTGGGTACAATCCTTCCCCCTCATTCCCATTGGTTTAGCAACTCAGCTCTATTGAGACTAAATGCAACCACTTGCATTTATATAGCACCCTTAATGCACAAAATATCCACACGCACTTTAGTTCAGCTGTGGCTCAGTAGGTACCACTCTCGACTCTGAGTCAGAAGGTTGTGGGTTCAAACTCCCACTCCATGAGACTTGAGCACAAAAAACTTAACCTGACACCCCCAGTGCAGTGCTGAGGGAGTGCTGCACTGTCGGAGGTGCCGTCTTACGGACGAGACGTTAAACCGAGGCCCCGTCAGCTCTCTCAGAGTGGGCGTAAAAGATCCCATGGCACTATTTCGAAGACGAGCAGGGGAGTTATCCCCGGTGTCCTGGCCAATATTCGTCCCTCAATCAACATCACTGACGTAAGAAACCTACTAGGCACTTGGTCTAAGCGTTAAACAAAGCTTTAATCAACTGTTTTACAACATGGAGATCTAGTTGTGTCCTTCACTAGCTCCTGTTGAGGAATGTCCTCAGCAAGCTGGGCCCATGCCCGAGTATTTATACTCTCCCTGGACAGCGCCACCAGCAGGCCACCCAGTATTACTTCATACATGAATGACAAGATTCATGTCAATCACTAAATCAGATTATCTGGCCAGTACCGCATTGCTGTTTGTGGGAGCTTGCTGTGTGCAAATTGGCTGCTGCATTTCCTACATTACAACAGTGACTAGTCAATAACTAGTGATAAAAATGATATGTTGAAGCAAGGAAGTTATGCTAAACCTTTATATATCACTGAATTGGCTCCAGGAGTACTGTGCCCAATTCTGGGCACCACACTTTAGGAAGGATGTCAAGGTCTTGGAGAGGGTGCAGAGGAGATTTACTAGAATGGGACCAGGGATGAGGGACTTCAGTTATGTGGAGAGACTGGGGAAGCTGGGATTGTTCTCCTGAGATCAGAGAAGGTTAAGAGGAGATTACATTGAGCTGTTCAAAATTATGAAGGGTTTTGACAGAGTAAATAAGGAGAAACCGCTTCCACTGGCAGGAGGGTTGGTAACCAGAGGACACAGATTTAAGATCATTGGAAAAAGATCCAGGAGAGAAATGAGGAGTTTTTTCTTTACGCAGCAAGTTGTTATGGAATGCGCTGCCTGAAAGGGCGGTGGAAGCAGATTCAACAGTAACTTTCAAAAGGGAATTGGATAAATACTTGAAAAGGAAAAATTGCAGGGCAATGGGGAAAGAGCAGGGGAGTAGGACTAATTGGAGAGCTCTTTCAAAGAGCTGGCACAGACATTATGGGCTGGATTTTCATTGACCCGTGGAGGCGGGTTTGGAGGCATGTGGGGGGTTAAAGTTGCGAAAACTGGCGGGCGGGCACAAGCCCGCCTCCATCCCACCGCCATGCAATTTTCATTAAATCGTGTCTGCTGGTCCCGCCTCTAAGAGGCGGTATAGGCTGTTAAGGCCCTTAACAAGCACTAAATTGCCTCTATAATGCCTTTTTGAAAGGCCTTTGTGATTTTAACCCTTTTTCTACGTGAAGCACGCCTGTTCTGAACCACGAATGTGAAACCTGGCTGGCTGGCTGATCTGGGAGTGGTGATGCAAAAATATCTGGGAGCAGACTTAGGGCTGCTGCTGCTCATTTTGCATCCAGGTCCTCTCACAGCAAAGGCCAGGCAGTCTTTGCAGACCTTCAATGCAGCAGCAATGATGACATCATCAGAGGCGACTTTCAGACTGAAAACATTAATTGGGTCCTGGGTTCCCACATGCTGGAACTCAATTGCCCAATTAGGTGAAAATCGCATCAATCTCCCACATCCAATTGCAGTCGGGTGGATAACACGAAATGCGGATGACACGACCCCAACCCGCCCCAGTATCAAAATCCAGCCCAATGGGTCAAATGGCCTCCTTCTGTGCTGTGTGATTCTATGTTCCAGCTCTTCACCCGTCCTAAACACATTTTTTTAATGAAGGCAGTGTTCTTTTAAGGGAGTCGCAATATATTCATATATAAATAATATTGTTTAAAATCAAACATACTGAATTAGCTCGTGTGCAGAGAATCTCAATAAGGATATCTTCATGAGTTCCGGCTCCTTTCATTGCCTCCCTGAGCAACTTGGCATCAAATTCGCAGGGGCGGTCCAGCATGGCCAATATTGTCTTTTCGAAGCACCCGCTGAGGTCACCTTTAAGCATCTTTTCCATATCCTACAGAAAAGGGAAGAAAAGAAGCAACCAAGATATTACAGCATGTTTTTCCTACTTTCCTTTTTTTTTGAGGCTATTAAATCACTTTATTTACTTCCCAGTCTCCCCTGCATACCCGTCGTCTATGGGTCGGTGGCCGGCTAGAAGACATGCTCTTGGACCCCCTCCATGGGAAAACGGGCAAGTTGATGATGCAAGTGGCCAGATTTTTCCTCCGGTTGGCAGATCAGCGGCAGGGTGCGACTTCCGCCCACCCGCGTGACTCCGCCACTAACCCTCCACTTTCTTTCCTTAACGGTCCTCTAGTTAGGCATCCGAGGTGAATTAGGAGCTGTAATAACCACTCCTCGTTTAATTACTACCGCGGGGAGGGAGGGAAAGAAATAAAGCAAGACTTGCATTTCTATAGCGCCTTTCACGACCTCAGGACATTCCAAAGCACTTTACAGCCAATGAAGTACTTTTGAAGTGTAGTCACTGTTGTAATGTAGGAAATGCAGCAGCCAATTTGCGCACAGCAAGCTCCCACAAACAGCAAGTGAAGTTGATTGAGGGATGAATATTGGCCAGGACACCGGGGAGAACTCCCCTGCTCTTCTTTGAAATAGTGCCATGGGATCTTTTACATCCACTTGAGAGAGCAGACTTGAGAGAGGGCCTCAGTTTAACATCTCATCCGAAAGACGGCACCTCTGACAATGCCGCACTCCTTCAGTACTGCACTGGAAGTGCCAGCCTGGGTTTTGTGCTCAAGTCTCTGGAGTGGGGACCTGAACTTATGACCTTCTGACTCAGAGGCAAGAGTGCTACCCACTGAGCGAAGGTTGATGGTCTTCTTTATCAGGAATCTAGCATCCTCACAGCAAGTATTTGAAAATGGAAAAAATGGCAAGTTCATGAAGAGGATCTGAAGAGGGCTGAACAGTGGATATCTGTTTGAACAAATGTGAATGAGACAAATAAACATTCTTTTAGTATGTATTTCAAGTTTGCGAAGGCATCCTGTTTAGACTGTTTCGGATTTGGGTGACACATGTGGCTCGGGTACAAAACATTCACAACAGGAGGGCACAGTATAACGTGAAATTGCACTGTAGAAAATTTGATCTCAAGGAGGAAATGGAAACACAAGTCCTGGTTTCAGTATTTGTTTTCCGCCTACCTGATGTGTTAAATTTCATCTGAGCCTTGCTGCAAATTGTACTTACTTTGCCATAGAGAGCCCTGTATTTCTCTTTTATCTTCTGCCTCTGTTCTGCTGAGCGACTTGCTAGGATTTTAATAATAGCGGCTTCATCTGTTCCTGTAAAATGCAATAGGAAATCATGTAGATAAGATAAATAGTAACATCGATCGTAAGTGGCGTCACAGAACTAAGATTAAGGGGTGATCTAATTGAGGTGTTTAAGATGATTAAAGGAGTTGATAGGGTCGAGAGAGAGAAATTATTTCCTCTGGTTGGGGGGAGTCCAGAACAAGGGAGCGTAACCTTAAAATTAGAGCCAGGCCGTTCAAGGGTGATGTCAGGAACCACTTCTTCACACAAAGGGCAGTGGAAATCTGGAACTCTCTCCCCCAAAAAGCTATTGAGGCTGAGGGTCAATTGAAAATTTCAAAACTGAGATTATTAGATTTTTGTTAAGTAAGAGTATTAAGGATTACGGAACCAAGGCGGGTAGATGGTGTTAAGATACAGATCAGCCATGATCTCACTGAATGGCGGAACAGGCTTGAGGGGCTGAATGGCCTCCTCCTGTTCCTATGTTTCTAATCACAATGTCTTCTGGCTTTACAAATAAAGCATTCAACTTCCAACCTGTCTGAGGCCCTGCACTGATCACTGCACAAAAAATATTTAAAAAATAAAAATAAACATACGTTTAAAAATTGGCTGAAGCTATTCTCCCCACACGGTGCCAAACTCAACACTCAGACCTGGCAGGAGGCAGCAGCATGGCCAGAAGGGAACCCAGAAGTATTCTTTTTAAACTTTAATAAAAAGTGTTCTCAGGGTTCCAGGTGTTGTAGGAATTGACCGAAGAAGGGGATAAAAGTGTATTTCAATTTACGACTTGGCCCAACAAAAAATACCCAGGAATGGTAATACTGCAACTATGGTTAAAAGATTAGCTTGATAGCCTCATGATTTTGATAAACTACAGCACTTGGTGCAGGTAAATGAGTTTACATATTGGTAGCCATGGATTATGTACATTGTAAAAAAACATTTTTGCATGGCTTAGAAAGATATGACAACATATTCGTAATAATCCGCATTATCTACATGCACCATTGCTGGCTTTTTGCAGTTCATTAAGCAAAACACAACTGCAGTTTCTTTGCCAAAGTGTCTTGATGTTGTGTCACAATTAATACTGTTGTGCTTTTATATTGAGGATGTGTTAACTGTCTGCTAATGTTCAGAGAGGTTTGGCACTTGTTTCCTTTAAAGAAAAGAAAGACTTGCATTTATATAGCACTTATCACAACCTCAAGATACCCCAAAGCGCTTTACAGCCAATTAAGTACTTTTGAAGTGTAGTCACTGTCGTAATGTCGGAAACATTGTCGTCAATTTGCACACAGCAAGCTCCCACAGACAGTCACTGAAATAAGGGTGTGTTTATTTGCAACACCAGATTTCTGATTGGTCCCCTTGGGGGACAAGACCCACCCAACAGTTTGTCTGCAATGTGTAATTTGATCCAGAATGTGAAAGTCTAGTTGCGGCGCGGCTGTAATAACATATGGAAGTATTCTTGTCAGTTTGAAACATATGGAAGTAAGTAAGTGTTTCAGTATCAAATGAATCCTTACATTTCGATAATGAAAGCCTTATTCACTCAGAACACATTCAAGTCTTTTAATTTGTGTTCGTCCATTTCAAACCTCTCTTTTTAAACCGATCCTATAGTAAGTAATATGTCGTGACTGTGACTTTCCGTTTTCTTAGGGGACAGGTCCGTACGGGTGGGTAATGCAAAAACAGCATTGACGGCCTGTATGAGTGCGCTGCGAGTTCAAGTTGCCCAGTATTCTGGGTAGGGGGACTTCAATGTCCATCACCAAGAGTGGCTCGGTCGCACAACTACTGACCGGGCTGGCCGAGTCCTGAAGGACATAGCTGCCAGACTGGGCCTGCGGCAGGTGGTGAGAGAACCAACATGAGGGAAAAACCTACTTGACCTCGTCCTCACCAATCTACCTGTCTTCACACATGTAAGATGGCCTCTATATTAAATTGGGAAACTGTTGCTAGACTAAACTGATCAAGTAAGTCTCCGGTCATGAGGCCCACTGACTAAACTGATCAAGTGAGATTAGCACACAATTGACCATCTGGTTGTAGCCACGATAATTCAGGACATAAATCTGAGGGTAGTGAGAGATTTCGGCACTGCAGTCAAGAACGAGTCCTTGGTTTGGTCACCAAGCTAAGGAACCCAGGGCAAGGTAAGCCTGATCAGCACTTGAGTCTGGGTAGCATAAACGGGAACCCTTAAGGTATTTACTCTGTGTATGTTGTGCTATAACTGTGTTTATCTAACTTGAGTTAGATGAATAAAAGTGTCAACTGTTAATCCGACATTATGTGTATGTAGCTGTAATTCCCGGAGTCACAAACATTGTAACGTAGGGTAAAGGCACGTTCCTTTTTGCCTACAGATTTGGCGACCGCGGCAGGACTCTGAGGTTAGACTATTATGCAGAATGTCGGGCTTAAGCGGTTAGAGGAAGAGTAAGAGGCCCACACCGGGCCATGAGCAAATGTACCAGTATTGTCTGGGAAAGGTAAATCCTAAGGAAGAATGGATGAAATCCATTTTGGTAGGGCCCAGTCCGAAGGACCGAGCGTTTGAGTGGTCGGAAAGTTCGGCCCGAAAAGAAAAATCCGAACGGGCGGTCTGGCTTTTGGCCATGGATCGCGAAATTGCAAACAAACAAAGGGAGAACACCCAACAAGATGGGCAGATCGCACGGTCGGAGGAACAGTTGAGTAATCAAGAAGCAGTGGTAGAAAGGTTAATGAAAGAGCTACAAAAGGTGGGGGAGGAGAAGTTAGAAATGCAGGAAGACTTTTAAGTGTGGAAAGCAGTTTCTCCAGCGTTCTCTGACTAATGCGAAGGATAAATTACAGCAACGAACACAGGATAGAGATGAATGGGAGCAGAAATGAGAGACGGCGGAACAGGGGTGTGAGGATATGAAAGCAGCTTATAGAGTTTTAAGACACAGCAGCAAAGTGAAGCTCAACGTAAGCTCGAGGAACAGCACCTCATCTTTCGATTAGGCACTTTACAGCCTTCTGGACTCAACATAGAGTTCAACAATTTCAGACCATAACCTCTGCCCTATCTTTTTTTTCCATTTTTTTTCTCCCTCTCACATGGCAGCTGTCAATCATTCTGCCATCGCCATTTACACTTCATCTAGAACCATCTTTTGTTTCTTAACTTGTTCCATTACCATCTCCTTTTGCCTTGCACCATCATCCCTTTTGTCTCTTACTTAATCTCTCCTGCCTTCCATCCTAGCACAGACCTTCCCTTTTGTTCTTTCCTCCCCTCCCCCCTCTCCTTGCCCCTACACTTGCTTAAAAACCTGTTCCATCCTCACTTTTTCCAGTTCTGACGAAGGGTCACCGACCTGAAACGTTAACTCTGTTTCTCTCTCCACAGATGCTGCCTGACCTGCTGAGTGTTTCCAGCATTTTCTGCTTTTATAGCAAAGTGAGACTGCTTGTCACAGTCAGTGTCAACAAGAAATTAATAGGCTGAAAACAGCGTTTTGTGCCCAATGAGTGGTTGTCTGTCTAATGACCCCGGCCATAGAGCGGGACGAGACAGAGGTACAAGGACCCGATGACGGGATTCAATGTACCGAGAGTCGCCCTCCTCCATTTAACCCCTGTGGCCCTCAGGTGAGCCCGATGTTGCCGATTGTGCAACGGAAATATACCCCCTGGTCAGAATGAGGGTGACGAACCAGTACTTGCAAGTACCTTTTTGATTCCCCACACTATGGGCCAAATACAGGAACTTGCTACGAAATTGCCATCTCTCAGACACGGCCAATCGCCTGAACACCACCTTCTGAATGACCGCGCAATTTGCCGGTATTCATGGCCTGGACGAGGAAGAAAATCGGAAATTGTTGTTATTTACTCTCGATCCGGGGATATATGGGGGGCTGGGACGGGACCTGAAACTAGGTTGGGGGACTACCACCGGCTTGAAGGTGGCGATCTTGAAAGCTGAGAAGTCGCTCAACACCAGGTTATAGTCCAACAGTTTTATTTGAAATCACGAGCTTTCGGAGCGCTGCTCCTTCGTCAGGTAAAGTCAGCGCTCCGAAAGCTCGTGATTTCAAATAAAACTGTTGGACTATAACCTGGTGTTGTGCGACTTCTCATTTTTGTCCACCCCAGTCCAACACCGGCATCTCCGCATCTTGAAAGCTGTCAGCATGTCAGGAGGGAACCCCTTCCTGGAATGCTCCCAGACCTGACAAAAGCCAGGGGAACACCCGCAAGCTTTCGCCGATCGACTTTGGCCTTCCTATTTACGAGCCCAGGGAGGGGTGGCGGCCCGCCAACCAACTACAGGATGGGCCTCTAAACCACTGGCTCCGGACACTGATCAGTCAGTGCCTTCCCTCCATCCAAGTCAAGGCATTTAATTGGTTTGACCCAGACAATGAGGGTAACACCGAGGCAGAGGTCCTACGGAGACTCACCCTCTTCCATAATACCGACCGAGCGCCAGAACTCAAGTCTGGCAAGCTGTTCGAGAATCACCCGGGAGGAGAGACTGATCAGTCTCGGTTTCAGACCCCAAATAAGGAATGGAGACAAAGAGGGGGGAAAACCCCCTCCAAATCGCAGACAGGGCTGTGCTATCATTGTGGGAGGAGAGGACATTTAAAGGAATGCAGTAAAGCGTGGTGCCTGCGGGATTCTAAAGACCAGTCCTCAGACAAAGATGAGCTGCAGGCCACGCTGCTTCAACTGAGGCGCGCCCTGCAGAATCTCAAACCCCGGTGACCCCGTACACGCCGCAAGGGGAATGACAAGCGCGGCCCTCCAGGGTCTGCCCCGCAATGTCGTGGCCGCGCCCAGCCCGAGTATCTGACCCCGATCACCTGTGACGGGTGGGGGTCGCCCCTGGGTGAAATTAAAGGTCGTGGGCAGGGAGGGAGATTATTTGGTGGGCACCGGGGCCTCCCGGGCAGTTGTCCACGATAGCGACCCTCTTATTTCACCCCACTCATCGGGAGAACCTTATAATCTCTCAGGATTCGCGGGCCACCTTGGAGAACGCTAACCCGCAGATCTGAGGCTGAATGTCCTTGACTGCTGAAGTGTTCCCCGACTGGGAGGTAACAATCCTGCCTGGCGATTGTTGCGCGGTGTCCGTTCATACGTTGTCTCAGTGTCTGCATGGTCTCGCCGATGTACCATGCTGCGGTGCATTCTTTCCTGCAACGTATGAGGTAGACAACGTTGGCCGAGTCACATGAGTATGTACCAGGTACATGGCGGGCCAGGAAAGGACTGGGGCGGTATCCAAACCTTTAACGATCACAATCGGTCCACACCAAACGGATTGGACCTGTATATTAATGAGATGGGGGCATGGGGGCAGTGAGGTACTCGGGTCTGACTGGATGCTTCACCATCAGGCGATTATAGATTTAAAAAAATAATTGTGTTTGGGCAGGGGCAGGAGGTGCAGGGCGTCTGGACGCTGTCATGATCATGGCCCCAGAATGTGTGCGTTACACCCGTCCACTGTATACGACCCAGAACAGCTGAGTGCTAACGCCCCTGAGACATTGAGGGGAATAGTTAAGAAACATCAGAACGTTTTTTTCACGTCATAAGAATGACTGTCGGAGAATGAGCGGTGTAGAAATTTGCATCGATGGACAGCCAATGTCGAAGCCACAAAAGCAATATCCCTACCACGCGGTGGCTAATGCCCACCATGTACCTGGTACATACTCATGTGACTCGGCCAACGTTGTCTACCTCATACTTTGCAGGAAAGAATGCACCGCAGCATGGTACATCGGCGAGACCATGCAGACACTGAGACAACGTATGAACGGACACCGCGCAACAATCGCCAGGCAGGATTGTTACCTCCCAGTCGGGGAACACTTCAGCAGTCAAGGACATTCAGCCTCAGATCTGCGGGTTAGCGTTCTCCAAGGCGGCCTTCGAGACACACGACAACGCAAAATCATCGAGCAAAAACTGATAGCCAAGTTCCGCACCCATGAGGACGGCCTCAACCGGGATCTCGGTTTCATGTCACGCTACAGGACGTGACTAGAGTCCAGACTAGAGTCCAGACTAGAGTCATCGTTGTCTTGTTCACAGATGTGATTTCCAGTTTAAAAAAAAGTAAAAAGCTTAACTGCAGACTGCAGCATTTGACACGTTGGACCCCCTGTGACCCCACCTCATTGTCTTAGCTGTATTCTGCTGTGTCTTTGATGTAATGCCTCCCTGACGGATTGAATCTCTGCAGACACATTGTTCTCTGTCTATATATACTTTGTAACCGATTTGTATTCCCTCACTGTACCTGATGAAGGAGTAGCGCTCCGAAAGCTCGTAATTTCAAATAAAACTGTTGGACTATAACTTGGTGTTGTGCGACTTCTCATTTTTGTCCACCCCAGTCCAACACCGGCATCTCCGCATCATGGAATATAGATAGATTTCTGGACACAAAAGGCATCAAGGGGTATGGGGAGAGAGGGGGAATCTGGTATTGAGATAGAGGATCAGCCATGATCATATTGAATGGCGGAGCAGGCTTGAAGGGCCGAATGGCCTACTCCTGCTCCTATTTTTCTCTGTTTCTATCGCCAGTGAGGTTAATTCCCCTATCTGGCCGGTGAGGAAAGCAGATGACTCATGGCGCATGACTACCGACGATCGCATTCGAAACAAGCATATCCCAGCGTGCCCACCCACCGTGGCAGCCCTTATTGCCAATGTTCCCCCGAACGCCGCCACTTTTACCGTCTTGGGGTTTTGGTCAGTTCCCGTTAGAAAGGGAACTTTCTAACTCCCTCAGTGCTGTACTGGAGCGTCAGTTTAGATTATGTGCGCAAGTCTCTGGAGTGAGAGTTAGGTAGCAAAGATGAAAATATATTAATGAGCCAGTTCACTTCCAACAACTTTTTACTGGTCCTTTCATTGTTATACTGTGCGGCAGAGGTTTGCCGTTGAAAACGCTGGAATGTACAGTGAGCATCGCTCACCCTGAACAATTGGGTGAAATAGCTGTGCAGATTGTAATTTGCTTTCAATGGCCGTTGACATTGCAGGATCAACATTATAGATTTTTGTTTTTGAGTGCGCAATGTGTGCTGTAAAGGGGAGGCCAGAAATATAACACTGCAGCTTGAATACCGGGGTCGGTAGCATAGTGGTTATGTTACTGGGCTAGTAATCCAGAGGCCTGGATGAATGATCCAGAGACATGAGTTCAAATCTCTCCACGGCAGCTGAGGAATTTAAAATCAGTTAATTAAATAAATCTGGAATAAAAAGCTAGTGTCAGTAATGGTGACCATAAAACTGTCGTAAAAACCCATCTGGTTCACCAATGTTCTTTAGTTGAAGGAAATCTGCTGCCCTTACCTGGTCTGGCCTATATGTGACACCAGACCCACAGCAATGTGGTTGACTCTTAACTGCCCTCTGAAATGGCCCAGCAAGCACTCAGTTGTAAAAAACCGCTGCGAAAAACAATAACAATAAGAATAAAACCGGACGGACTACCCGGCATCGACCTCGGCACCGGACACGACAACGGCACACCCAGCCCAGTCGACCCTGCAAAGTCCTCCTCACAAACATCTGGGGACTTGTGCCAAAATTGAGAGGGCTGTTCCACAGACTAGTCAAGCAACAGCCTGACATAGACAGAATCACACCTTTCATCCAATGTCCCAGACTCCTCCATCACCATCCCTGTCACCGGCAGGACAGACCCACCAGGGGTGGCGACACAGTGGCCCTGGGAGTCCTAGGAGTCCTCAACATTGACTCCGGACCCCATGAAGTCTCATGGCTTCAGGCCAAGCATGATTACCACCTACCGCCCTCCCTCAGCTGATGAATCAGTACTCCTCCATGTTGAACACCACTTGGAAGTAGCACTGAGAGTCACAAGGGCACAGAATGTACTCTGGGTGGGGGACTTCAATGTCCATCACCAAGAGTGGTTCGGTAGCACCACTACTGACCGAACTGGCCGAGTCTTGAAGGACATAGCTGCCAGTCTGGGCCTGCGACAGGTGGTAAGAGAACCAACACGAGGGAAAAACCTACTTGACCTCGTCCTCACCAATCCACCTGTCGCAGATGCATCTGTCCATGACAGCGTTGGTAGCAGTGACCACCGCACAGTCATTGTGGAGTTGAAGTCCCATCTTCACACTGAGGACATTCACAATCTATATCAATGATTTGGATGAGGGGACTAAATGTAACATTTCCAAATTTGCTGATGATACAAAGCTAAGTGGCAGTGTCAGATGTGAAGAGGCTTCGAGGGGATTTTGACAGGCTTGGTGAGTGGGTGAGAACATGGCAGATGGAATATAATGTGGATAAATGTGAAGTTATCCACTTTGGTAGAAAAAACAGAAAGGCAGAGTATTTCCTAAATGGTGAAAGATTGGGGAATGCAAATGCTCAAAGGGACCTGGGTGTCCTTGTACATGAGTCACTGAAAGTGAATGTGCAGGTGCAGCAAGCCATTAGGAAGGCAAATGGTATGCTGGCCTTCATTACAAGAGGATTTGAGTAAAGAAGTCTTACTCCAATTATATAGGGCCTTGGTGAGACAACACCTGGAGTACTGTGTACAATTTTGGTCTCCTTACCTAAGGAAGGATATACTTGCCATAGAGGGGGTGCAACGAAGGTTCACGAGATTGATTCCTGGGATGGCGGGACTATCGTATGAGAAGAGATTGAGTAAACTAGGCCTGTATTCTCTTGAATTCAGAAGAATGAGAGGGGATCTCATTGAAGCATACAAAATTATTACAGGGCTTGATAGGGTGGATGCTGGGAGAATGTATCCCTTGGCTGGGGAGTCAAGAACCAGGGGCCACAGCCTCAGGATAAAGGGTGGGCCATTCAGGACTGAGAGGAGAGAAATTTCTTCACACAGAGGGTGGTGAATCTTTGGAATTCTCTACCCCAGAGGGCTGTGGAGGCTCAGTCATTGGGTATATTCAAAACAGAAGTCGATAGATTTCTGACTAGTAAGGGCATCAAAGGATATGGCGATAGGGCCAGTGAATCAAGTTGAGGCAGAAGATCAGCCATGATCTCATTGAATGGCGGAGCAGGCTTGAAGGGCCGAATGGCTTACTCCTGCTCCTATTTCTTATGTTCTTACACCCTCCATTGTGTTGTGTAGCACTACCACCGTGCTAAATGGAACAGATCTAGCAGCTCAAAACTGGGCATCCATGAGGCGCTCTGATGCATCAGCAGCAGCAGAATTGTACTCCACCACAATCTGTAACCTCATGGCTTGACATATCCCTCACTCTACCATTCCCATTAAGCCAGGGGACCAACCCACAATCAACGGATCAGATCAAAGCTCTGTAGTCCTGCTACATCCAGTCGTGAATGGTGGTGGACCATTCAACAACTAACGGGAGGCGGAGGCTCCATGAACATCCCCATCCTCAATGATGGTGGAGCCCAGCAGATGAGTGTAAAAGACAAAGCTGAAGTGTTTGCAATCATCTTTAGCCAGAAGTGCCGAGTGGATGATCCATATCGGCCTCCTCCTGAGGTCCCCACCACCACAGAAGCCAGTCTTCAGCTAATTCGATTCACCCCACGTGATATCAAGAAATGGCTGAGCACACTGGATACAGCAAAGGCTATGGGCCCCGACAACATCCCGGCTATCGTGCTGAAGACTTGTGCTCCAGAACTAGCCTTCAGCCAAGCTGTTCCAGTACAGCTATAACACTGGCATCTATCCGACAATGTGGAAAACTGGTCAGGTATATCCTGTCCACAAAAAGCAGGAAAAAAATCCAATCCGGCCAATTACCGCTCCATCAGTCTACTCTCAATCATCAGCAAAGTGATGGAAGGTGTCGTCGACAGTGCTATCAAGCGGCACTTACTCACCAATACTTGCTCACTGATGCCCAGTTTGGGTTCTGCCAGGACCACTCAGCTCCAGACCTCATTACAACCTTGGTCCAAACATGGACAAAAGAGCTGAATTCCAGAGGTGAGGTGAGAGTGACTGCCGTTGACATCAAGGCAGCATTTGACCGAGTGTGGCATCAAGGAGCCCTAGTAAAACTGAAGTCAATGGGAATCAGGGGGAAAACTCTCCACTGGTTGGAGTCATACCTAGCACAAAGGAAGATGGTTGTGGTGGTTGGAGGTCAATCATCACAGCCCCAGGACATCACTGCAGGAGTTCCTCAGGGCAGTGTCCTAGGCCCAACCATCTTCAGCTGCTTCATCAATGACCTTCCCTCCATCATAAGTTCTGAAATGGGGATGTTCGCTGATGACTGCAGTGTTCAGTGCCATTTGCAACTCCTCAGATAATGAAGCAGTCCATGCCCACATGCAGCAAGACCTGGACGACATCCAGGCTTGGGCTGATAAATGGCAGGTAACATTCGCACCACAGAAGTGCCAGGCAATGACTATCTCCAACATGCAAGCATCTAATCACCGCCCTTTGACTTTCAACAGCATTACCATCATCAAATCCCCCACCATCAATATCCTGGGTGTCACCATTGACCAGAAACTTAACTGGACCAGCCACGTAAATACTGTGGCAACAAGAGCAGGTCAGAGGCTGGGTATTCTGCAGGGAGTGTCTCACCTCCTGACTCCCCAAAGCTTTTCCACCATCTACAAGGCACAAGTTAGGAGTGTGATGGAATACTCTCCACTTGCCTGGATGAGTGCAGCTCCAACAACACTCAAGAAGCTCGACACCATCAAGACAAAGCAGCCTGCTTGATTGGCACCCCATCCACCACCTTAAACATTCACTCCCTCCACCACCGGCATACCATGGCTGCAGTGTGCACCATCTATAAGATGCACTGCAGCAACTCGCCACGGCTTCTTCTGCAGCACCTCCCAAACCCGCGACCTCTTCCACCTAGAAGGACAAGGGCAGCAGGCGCATGGGAACACCACCACCTCCAAGTTCCCCTCCAAGTCACACACCATCCTGACCTGGAAGTATATCGCCGTTCCTTCATCGTCGCTGGGTTAAAAATCCTGGAACTCCCTCCCTAACAGCACTGTGGGAGTACCTTCACCACACGGACTGCAGCGGTTCAAGAAGAAGGCCCACCGCCACCTTCTCAAGGGCAACTAGGGATGGGTAATAAATGCCGGCCTTGCTAGCGATGCCCAGATCCCATGAACGAATAAAAGAAAAATGGATTGAGGTCTGTGGGTATTTTCGGCTGGTATATTATTGGTGGGATTTCTCTGGCTATGGGGTGAGCTGATAGAGGTCTTCAAGATTATGAAGGAGTTGGATAGGGTCGTTGTAGAGAAGATGTTTCCACTTGCGGGTGAGACCTGAACTAGGGGTCATAAATATAAGACAGTCACTAATAAATCCAATCGGGAATTCAGGAGAAACTTCCTATCAAACAAAATTTGACACCAAGTCACCTATAAGGAGATATTTGGGCAGATGACCAAAACCTTGGTCAAAGAGGTAGGTTTTAAGGAGCATCTTAAAGGAGGAGAGAGGTAGAGAGGCGGAGAGGTTTAGGCAGGGAATTCCAGAGCTTATACTGAAGTTAAAATGTTAACAGGAGTCCTCATTTCTCCCCTGAATGGCTTCTACTGAACTATTATTAACCAACAATCGTGGTCTGTGCCTTTAAAAATCTTCAACCTGCTTTAAAAAAATAAAATGTGAAGCAGGAGCTACCTGTTAGATGTGTCGCAATAGGTTTTACGATTACTTTTTGTCTGGTACATTAATACCGGACGAGTAGCTTATCTGCCAGGAGGGAGAAGGAAGTGTACTGATCATTTTCATAACAATAAAGTGCAGATATCCTTCACGGTTTCACAAATTGTGTTTAAAATCATGAAGGGTTTAGATCAAGTAAATAAAGAGAAACTGTTTCCAATGGCTGAAGGGTCAATAACCAGAGGGCACAGATTTAAGGAGATCGGCAAAAGAACCAGAGGCGACACGAGGAGAAAAGAAATTACGCAACGAGTGGTTAGGATTTGGAATGCACTGCCTGATAGGATGGTGGAAACAGATTCAATAGTAGCCTTCAAAAGAGAATTGGATAAATACTTGAAGGAGAAAAAATTGCAGGGACATGGGGAAAGAGTGGGACTGACTGGATTGCTCTTCGAAAGAGCCGGCGCAGACTCGATGGGCCGAATGGTCTTCTCCTGTGCTGTACTATTCTATGATTCTATGATTCACGTACACATTTGGTGCTGTTTGCTAGTTAGACAATGCAACCCAAATGGTGTTGCTAGGCAGCGGAGCTGTTTTATTGGGCATCCTTTGTCCTGTTTGGCTGGGATTGAAACATGTCATCTCTCATTGTCATAGTATATAAGCCAATGAAGTGTAACCCAGAGCCACACAGCTAGTTGCTCTCTATATGACAGCAGCACCGTACTGGTGATGTGAAACTGCAGTGCTCCCCAGCAAAATTAAGCACGAGTGCCAGAGAGAGTTGTCTGCCTGCCACGTTTCCCTACAATACAACACTTTGTATTGACCACACTTCAAAAAGTACTTAATTGGCTGTGAAGCACTTTGGGATGTCCTGAGGTCGTGCAAGTTCGTTCTTTCTTTTCATGGAATCAGAAAAACCCTCTCTCCCGATCAGATGACTCCCAGCTGTAAATGCTTCATTAATTCCCAGTCGAACTACAAGCACGACATTCCGCAGTTAAACTCTTGTGCCTTTTATTCTATCATAACTGTACGTGATCACAAAACGTTAGATGTCAGTTCAATTCAAATGAAAACTTAATGTCCAGATAGAAATATTTGATTACCTGCTCCTTTACAAGCCTTTTTTATCCTCTTGGCATCTTCCTCTTCACTGAAATGCACATTATATCGAATACTTGCCTGGAAAATAAAATATAAATGATTAATATTCAGACGCAGTGCTTAATATACACAAAGCATGGTATAATAATGGCGCAGAGGAGGACCACTTTAAATCATCCAAAACTCTGCCGCCCGTATCCTAACTCACACAAGTCTCTTTCACCCATCACCCCTGACGTAAGAAAACTACTAGGCACTTGGTCTAAGTGTTAAACAAGGCTTTAATCAACTGTTTTACAACATGGAGATCTAGTTGTGTCCTTCACTAGTTCCTGTTAAAGAATGTCCTGAGCAAGCTGGGCCCATGCCCAAGTATTTATACTCTCCCTGAACAGCGCCACCAGCAGGCCGCCCAGTATTATGTCATAAGTCATTTCCCATGAATGACAAGATTCATGTCAACCCCTGTGCTCGCTCATCTACATTGGCTCCCGGTCCAGCAACACCTCGGTTTTAAAATTCTCATCCTTGTTTTCAAATCCCTCCATGACCTTGCCCTCTCCCTATCTCTGGAACCTCCTCCAGCCCTAAACCCTCCTAGATATCGGCGCTCCTCCAATTCTGGCCTCTTGCACTTCCCCGATTTTCATTGTTCCACCATTGGCGGCTGTCCCTTCAGCCTCGGCCCCAATCTCTGGAATTCCCTCCCTAAACCTCTCCGCCTCTCTCTCCTCTTTTGACACTCCTTAAAACCTACTTCTTTGGCCAAGCTTTTGGTCACCTGTCCTAATATTGCTTTATGTGCCTCGGTGTCAAATCTTGTTTGATAACGCTCCTGTGAAGCACCTTGGGATGTTTCTACTACGTTAAAGGTGCTATATAAATGCAAGTTGTTGTTGTTGTTGTCCCATATAGTTGTGATGCCAAGTTACATCACAGTACAAACACACACTCCACTCGCCGGGACCCATATAATCTCCCGGGGGAGACAACAGAACAGATAAAAACCTAGGCTAATTAAGGAAAAAATCTGGAAAATTCCTCTCCATCCCCTTTAGGCAAACTCTTTACTAGGCAGGTGTTCTCATGTCCTTCAGGTCTTTATCAGGCCCTGATGAAAGGTCACTGACCTGAAACGTTGGCCGCGATTTTGCCGGCGCTCAGCGGACCTGATTGGTTGTGGGTCAGCTGTGAAATTTAAAATGATTGACAGAGGGTCGGGAACCCGCTGTCCAAACACGCACACCTGCATTTCCCGATGTCGGGTCTGCCAGCGCTGAGCAGACCCGACAGGCAGCGGCGGGGAACCCAATTTAAATCACTAGTGGCTTGTTTACAGCCACTTAACAATGCCTTTTTTCCCCAGCGTTTTAACTTTCACAGATCTCCCACCAGTTTCCCATTGTGCCTAGACCTCGTCAGTGAAGCTGAGGTGGGAGGTCAGTGGCCATTGAATCAGCTGATGAGTTGACAGCTTCAAATGTCAACTCAAAGCTCCCAGCTAATTGAGAAATGTTCTCTTAAGCACTAGCATCTCTAAACTGCATTTCCATTACAGATTCAGGATGCAGCAAGTCTTTACACAAGTCTCCATGCAGTCTGACCTCATTACCTCTCCCACCATTGACAGATCACTTCTGTCATCTCTACTTCACCTGCCCTCTATTCCATCAGCATGGGTGCACTTTATACTCGCTCACCTTGGTCCTCAGACACACCAGCAGCACCAACAACAACACCAACCTTCTTCACGATCAACTGATGCTGCACAGGACACAGGGCATCAGCACCCGACCACATTGCTGCCCGGGATGCCAGGGATGGCCTCACCATGGCCACATTTACTTCACTTGATGCTGCACACCCTGGCTGCCACATGATGCGCCAGGTTGGCACCACCCCACACCAACAATATAAAGCATCCCTACAATGCCCAAGCCATTCCTTTCAAACTCATCATCATTGCGAGGGGTACCGTTATGTCTCACCATTCACTGCAACTCACTAAGCCACGTACAAAGGAGCACACAAAACTGTCCAAGAAAGCAAAATGTTGAAAATAAAGATTTCAATGTTTGACAGCACATTAACAGAAACATCACATGAACACTGGCTAAAACACAGAAGTGCCTACCTTTGTGTGTTGTCAGTTGCTATGATTGCACTAGGATGCGGGTGAGTGTGAGGGGTTGCTAGTGAGATGGGGAAGTGATAATGTAGATAGAAAGGGATGGGTGGAGGTGCAAGGTAAGTTGATATGAGTAAGGATGTGCAGGAGTAGGGTAGGGGAGACAGAGTGATGGGGATGTGATGAGTGGCACAGCAGGATGAGGTTGACAACAACAAGGCTACTGTGTGAAGTATTCAAACTATTAGTACAAGAAAGAGCTAATAGGTTTAATAGCCTGTCAATTATCTTAGATCTGTGTCCTCCGCTGACCGACCCTCCTGCCAGTGGAAACAGTTTCATAGGAACAGGAGTAGGCCATTAAGCCCCTCGAGCCTGTTCCGCCATTCAATAAGATCATGGGTGATCTGTATCCAAACTCCATCCACCTGCCTTGCAAAACCCCTCATAATTTGGAACATCTCTATTAAATCTCCCCTGAACCATCTCTGCTCTAAGGAGAATAAACCTAGTTTCTCTAGTCTCTCCACATCACTGAAGTCCTTCATCCTTGATACCATTCTGGTAAAATCTCCTCTGCAGGTTTTGGTCGTAGAACTATTTTGGTGGTACATTTCGTGATAAAGCAAGGAGTCTCCAGAAAACCTTTTTGAATGAGAGGTGCCACCAAATCCGTTAAAAACCAAGATCAACAAACTACGATTCCTTTTGTATTTCCTTTTCTATCCATTTCCACCAATATATTTGTTTAAAGAAGGAGCGTTGTTGGCATCATCAGGTTTGAAGGACATACTGAGTGTGAGGAAACTCAATTAACTTCAAATGAAGAATGTGCAGAAACTCCCTGGGTAAATGACGATATCTTCTGATAATAATTCAGCTCCTTCAAACTGTTCGACAGAGTAACACCTCCAGATCATTCCCTTTTCTCCTCCCCGTTACTATAATGGCAATTACAGTTCAAATGAAAATAATTGAAAAATATAAAAAAATCGAACAACTAGTTTTTTTACATAAAAGTTACAGCACAGAAAGAGGTCGTTTGGCCCAACTGGTCCATGCTCCACATGAGCCTCCTCCCACCCCTATTACATCGAACCCTATTAGCACAACCTTCTGTTCGTTGTTCCCGCATGTACTTATCTAGCTTCCCCTTAAATGCATCTATGCAATTCACCTCAAGCACTCCTTGTTCTACATTCTCACCACTCTCTGTGTAAAGAAGTTTCTCCTGAACTCCCTATTGAATTTATTAGTGACTATCTTATAGTTATGGCCCATAGTTTTGGTCTCCCCCACAAGTGGAAACATCTTCTCTATGTCTACCCTATCGAACCCTTTCATAATTTTAAAGACTTCGATCAGTTCACCCCTCAGCCTTCTCTTTTCTTGAGAAAAGAGCCCCAGTCTGGTTATTCTTTCCTGATAGGTATAGGAACAGGACTAGGCCATTTCACCCCTCGAGCTTGTTCCGCCATTCAATGAGATCATGGCTGATCTGTGACCTCACTCCATATATACGGTTTGCCCCATATCCCTTAATACCCTTGTAAATCTTGTTTGTGCCTTCTCCAGTGCCTCCATATCCTTTTTATATAATGGCGACCGGAATTTTGCACAGTACAGAAAGCGTTACGAATAATTGGACGTTCACTTTAAGCCTGACTGTATAGATGATGTCACAGTTTCCAAGGTGAAGTAACATTCTAATCAAGGAACTTGCGCACACAACCTTTAACCATTGAACAACTCGGGCAACTCCTTATTTTTATTATTTTACAACATTTCCCATGCTGATTGATAAATATTTCTGTGCGCGCCTTCTGCAATTAGGTTGTAAAGCTGTTTTTATGCTATGGTACCATTCAGTGTCAAACACACGGAAGAAATGCACTGACCTGGCTGACTCAGGTGCTGTAATTTCCAATATTGACTGATAATATTGTTCAGAACCAATATCTTCCAACAGATGGGCTGTTGGAGTTCAGGCTGGGATTTTATCTGTACCAAATAGCTGAAAACCATTTCTTCTGTTATTGGCCTTATGGTAGCTCATACTAAACTAGAAATACTGCCTCAGTCTATCACTGGCTCGTTATCCGATGCACTTCTTGTTTGAGTAGACCAGTTCTTTCTGCGGTCTGAGATAGACCACATGGCTATCGCGAAACGCTGAGTCTAGCAGCTTGGATGAGACTGGGACTGAGATCAGTGAGATCTCAGTCGTTGAGTATTTTCAAGACTGAGATCGATAGATTTTTGGACACTAAGGGAATCAAGGGATATGGGGATGCTGGCAGGAAAGTGGAGATGAGGTAGAAGATCAGCCACAATCTTATTGAATGGCGGAGCAGGCTCGAGGGGCTGAATGGTCTACTCCTGCTCCTATTTCTTATGTTCTTAGATTGACAGGCTTTTGTTGGGTAAGGGTATCGAGGGATATGGAGCTAAGATAGGTAAATGGACTTCAGGTACACATCAGCCATGATCTAACTGAATGGCGGAGCAGGCTTGAGGGGCTGAATGTTCCTATGTTGCTAACTTACCCAGTGGACTGAGGTGAATTTAAGCGTCACGAGAGACTGAAACCTCAAAATGAGGACCTCTTATTGGAACTTCAGCACTGGAAGTGCTACATTAGCCCAGAGTCATCACATATTCTACAACGTGGGCTGAAGTGTCGATCGATGGCCGGGCTTGAAGTCATGTGTGCGGATGTGAAGTGAATCTATTAACCATTGTATTTTTACAGAACTTTGAACACACATTCCTGTTAGAAGCCCATTCACACTGTACACTCAGACATTCAATAGTGACTTCAAAAGGGAATTAGATCTCTGTTTAAAAAAGGACAAAATTGCAGGACTATGGGGAAAGAGCAGGGGGGAGTGGCACTAATTGGAGAGCTCTTTCAAAGAGTCGGCACAGGCACGATGGGCTGATTGGCCTCCTTCTGTGCTGTATGATTCTATGATTCTATAAGTTTAGAATCAGATTGTTTGCTGAATGTGAACTTCTAATCTTGTTTTTTTAGTCAAATATCTACATGAAGGTACTTATGAGATAGTCTATTCCATCCCATTGCCTTAATGTGGCAACAAGAGCAGGTCAGAGGCTGGGTATTCTGCGGTGAGTGTCTCGCCTCCTGACTCCCCAAAATCTTTCTACCATCTACAAGGCACAAGTAAGGAGTATGATGGAATAATCTCCACTTGCCTGGATGAGTGCAGCTCCAACAACACTCAAGAAGCTCGGCACCATCCAGGACAAAGCAGCCCGCTTGATTGGCACCCCATCCACCACCTTAAAAACATTGGCACTCCCTCCACCACCGGTGTACCGTGACTGCAGTTTGTACCATCTATAAGATGCACTGCAGCAACTCGCCAAGGCTTCTTCAGCAGCACCTCCCAAACCCGCGACCTCTTCCACCTAGGGCAGCAGGCGCATGGGAACACCACCACCTCCAAGTTCCCCTCCAAGTCACACACCATCCTGACTTAGAAGTATATCGCCGATCCTTCATCGTCGCTGGGTCAAAATCCTGGAACTCCCTAACAGCACTGTGGGAGGACCTTCACCACACGGACTGCAGCGGTTCAAGAAGGCGGCTCACCACCACCTTCTCAAGGGCAACTAGGGATGGACAATAAATGCTGGCCTTGCCAGTGATGCCCACATCCCATAAACGAATAAAAAAAAACAAAGGAATAGTTCATTTTTTTTCATGTATGTTTAACTAAAGTTACGATACAAGAACAACAACTTGCATTTATATAGCGCCTTTTACATAGTAAAAAGTTCCAGGGCGCTTCACAGGAGTGATTATCAAACAAAAGTTGACACCGAGCCACATAAGCTTGGTCACAGAGGTAGGTTTTAATGAGCGTCTTAAAGGAGGAGAGAGAGGTAGAGAAGTGGAGAGGTTTAGGGAGGGAATTCCAGAGCTTAGGGCCCAGGCAGCTGAAGGCATGGCTGCCAATGGTCTGGTGATGGAAATCGGGGGATGCACAAGAGGCCAGAAATCACAAAATCCCCACAATGCAGATAGAGGCCATTTCGGCCCATCGAGCCTGCACCGACACATATCCCACCCTATCCCCGTAACCCCACGTATTTAATCCCCCCTAACACTAAGGGTCAATTTATCATAGCCAAATCAACCTAACCCGCACATCTTTGGACTGTGGGAGGAAACCGGAGCACCCGGAGGAAACCCACGCAGACACGGGGAGAATGTGCAAACTCCACACAGACAGTCACCCGAGGCCGGATTCGAACCCGGGTCCCTGGCGCTGTGAGGCAACAGTGCTAACCACTATGCCACCGTGTTGCCCTAAAATGGAGGAGCGCAGAGAGCTCGGAGGGTCGTAGAGCTGTAGGTGGTTACAGAGATAGGGAGAAGCGATGCCGGGGAGGGATTTGAAAACAAGGCTGAAAAGACTAATCTCCTTTTGAAAGTTTACAATACAGGACAGCATTACACTCTGCGTATCAATCTTTATATTGACCCACTCTTCTGTCAAGTAGTTCCAAACATGTTGCTCGTTTAAATTATAAACATGAAAGGCCAAGGGACAGGACCAACAAAATATTTTAAATCAACGCAAGGAATTTATTTTCACCAATTATTATATGAAACTTAAAAAAAATAATTTACAAGTTCGCTTGGACTGCTTTCTGCTGTTCGGCAAACAACCAGCTGGGTAAATTTAAGAGTCAGCAAGTTCAGATGTGGCATACAGTTTGAATGAGTTTTGCAGAGGGCCGATTGGCAGAATTACTTACATGAGTGTTGCCCATTTTGCTTCAGCTTTGTATCCTTTCCCGAAACTCAGACAACTGGAAGATATTTGTGGAGCAACATTTATATGGGAAGCAATAAAATCCATACGTGTGCTGATTGGGCGTGACTTCACTGCAAAGGGACAGGATCCAGCGGTAAAAGGTTAATAAGTAATACCTGATACATTACCTTGACTTCGAGATGCCCAGGCACATAGAGACAGAGTTCCGATTATTCAGTCAAGCTTTCAAGAGTAAATAAAGAGCATGGGCAACACAATCATTGTTATTTTTAACAGGGTACAATAGCGTAGTGCAATAAATCCCTTTCAACCATCACCCCTGTGCTCACTGACCTACATTTGGCTTCTGGTCCGACAATGCCTCGATTTAAAAATTCTCATCCTTGTTTTCAAATCTCTCCATGGCCTCGCCCCTTGCTATCTCTGTAACCTCCGCCAGCCCTGCAACCCTCCAAGATCTTTGCGTTCCTCCAATTCTGGCCTCTTGCGCATCCCTGATATCCATCGCTCCATCATTAGCGGCCGTGCCTTCAACTTCTTAGGTCCCAAGCTCTGGAAGTCCCTCCCTAAACCTCTCCGCCTCTCTACCTCTCTCTTCTCCATTAGGACGCTCCTTAAAACCTACCTCTTTGACCAAGCTTTTGGTCACCTGTCCCAATATCTTCTTATGTGGATTGGTGTCAAATTATGTTTGATAATCACTCCTGCGAAGCGCCGTGGAACATTTTACGATGTTAACGGCGCTATATAAATGCCAATTATTGCTGTTGTTGGATATATTACTAGGCTAGTAATCCAGAGGCCTGGACTAAAAATCCAGAGAATGTGTGTTCAAATCTCACCATGGCAGTTTGAGAATTTGAATTCAGTACAAAAAAAATCATGAAGCTATCAGATTGTCGTAAAACGTAACTGGTTCACTAATGGGAAGGAAACATGCTGTCCTTACCCGGTCTGGCCTATCTATGAATCCAGGCCCACTCCGATGTGGTTGACTCTTAACTGTTACTCTGAAAAGGTCTAGCTAGCATTTCTATCAGAAGAAGGCCCTCCACCACCTTCTCAAGGCCAACTACAGTTGGGCAATAAATGCTGGCCTTGCCAGCGACGCCCACATCCCAAAAATGAATAGAGAAAAATGAGCTGAAGACTGCAACAGCTGAGGTATTGCTCATGTACTTACCTTCAGTAAAGGAAGGATTTTAATTTCCATTGTCCTGCAAAAATGGGGCCGTAGCGAAATGGTCAACTTACAGCCATGTTCCCACGCTGCTGCCATTTTTCCTTTGGTCTTCCACTAGGCAGGAGCCTCGTTAATCTATGAAAACCAGGACCAATGATGCACATAGGACCTTGAATCAATTCTAATTGCTTACATTCTCAGTGGGTAGTATTCTTGACTCTGAGTCAGAAAGTCGTAGGTTCAAGTCCCACTCCAGATTCTTGAGCACAAAATCTGGGCTGATACTCCAGTGCAGTACTGAGGGAGTGCTGCACTGTCAGAGGTGCCGTTTTTTGGATGAGACATTAAACCAAGGCCCCATCTGCCCTCTTGGGTGGATGTAAAAGATCACACAGCACTATTTTGAAGAAGAGCAGGGGAGTTCTCCCCGGTGTCCTGGCCAATATTTATCCCTCGACCAACATTACTAAAACAGAGTATTTGGTCATCATCACATTGCTGTTTGTGGGAGCTTGCTGTGTGCAAAGTGGCTACTGCATTTCCTACATTACAACAGTGCCTACACTTCAAAAGTAATTCATTGGCTGTGAAGCGCTTTGGGATGTCGTGAGGTAGTGAAAGGCAAGTTTTTTCTTGTTTTGTGTCTTCTGTAGACCTCTGTTGTGTTCATGTGCCTCATGTACTTACTTTCCATGTTTTCTATAGATGCCTAAGTGATAACACATGCAAACATTTTCATTTTTTTAACCATTTTTAGTCACACAAACGAGGAACCGAAGGAAAGGCTCCTTGCAAAATATTTTTTTAAAATTTGGATCTTATGCTCACGACCATTCCGTTCATTACGGCACTCAGTGATGATGACGTCATTGTCTGGAGTAGGCTTCAACTCACTCTGGAGAATGTGCAATGTTGTCACGCCTGGGTAAAGGACTGGGATAAGGAAGAATGAAGGGGCAAGAGGAGTTGGGGAAAAGAGGGAACCATGACATAGAATTTACAGCACAGAAACAGGCCATTCGGCCCAATAGGTCTATACCAGTGTTTATGTTCCACACGAGCCTCCTCCCACCCTACTTCATCTAATCATTTCTGCGTATCCTTTTATGTAACCACATATTACATTTGCAGCATACATTGTAAATGGTTTTATATGCACGGGTACCTTCTGAACCTCACTTGGATTAGAAAGTATTACAAAGTATTTACAACAAAGAAACAGGCCATTCGGCCCAACTGGTCCATGCCGGTATTTTGCTCCACACGAGCCTCCTCCCACCTCCCTCTTCATCTAATCCCATCAAAATTTCCTTCTATTCCTTTCTCCCTCATGCGTTTATCTAGCTTCCCCTTAAATACATCTAAGCTAGTCGCCTCAACCACTCCATGTGGTAACGAGTTCCACATTCTCACCACAGTTTAAACATACAATTTACTCTTTAAATTTACTCGAACAGAAATGAATAGAAAAAATATAATGAGGAATCATAATCCTCTGTACTTACAATAAAACTAACTCTTGAAGATAAACCCTTTTGGTGACTCACGTTTGACATCACATTTCCCCTCTTATCTAATTTCATTATACCTAACATCAATCTTTTCTGCAATAAGCACACACATTTTTCGCTTGATCTTGTCTCAAAGTGCTGTGATTTGAGTTAGTCATTAATGTTTCACTGATGATGATATGAATTACAGATGAGACGAACAATGACTCTTAAGGGCTTGACAGTACAGCACACATTGAAAGGAGCATTGTTATTGTACTGGGGAGTTTCCAGTTACGTCTACTCTTTTTGAGCAACCCATAAACAAAAATACTGCACCTAATAAAACATTAAATGAAACTTAACTTAAATTAAAATTTCATTGGCCGGGGTGATGATGCACTCCAGTCCCTGCGGTGCCCACCGGTCGCGGAAGACCTCGAGCGTGCCGGCGGACACCGCGTGCTCCATCTCCAGGGCCACGTGGCCGCGGAAGAGAGGCAGGCAGTTGGGCCGAACGACCCCCTCGACCGCCCGCTGCCTGGACCAGTTGATGGCCACCTTGGCCAGGCCCGGGAGCAGTCCCACGAGGAGGCCCCCGCCCCCCCGACCTGCCCGCTCCCCTCCGCACCGGGTGACCAAAGATCAAGAACGTGGGACTGAAGTGCAGCCAGAAATCAAAGAGCAGCCCCTTCAAATAATGGAAGAGGGGCTGCAACCTCTCACGCTCTATATAAAAGTGGAACACAGACTCCTCCAGGCTGCAGAAAAGGCAGGCGGCCTGGGAGTCCGTGAACCTACTTAAAACTTTATTGCACGGGACTGCTCCATGCAACACCCTCCAGGCCATGTCCCCAATAGATAAAGGGTGGACTCCCGCATAGAGAGCCCTCCATTGGGGACCCCGCCTCCTCCGGACGGCAAGATGGTGCGCCAAGGCGTGTCCGGACGGCAGACGAGGATGGCAAAATGGAGGGTGTGCAAGAGCAGCCCGTACAGGGAACCCCTCCGCGCAGAATGAAAAGGCACGGAGGGCATTTCCCGGCGACGGCTCAAGTTGTGAGGCGCCGGCTCCCGAGAAGGGTTTCAGGGCTGGGCGCTGATGAGGAACTCTGTCCGGACGGGGGTCTGTCCGGACGGGATCGCCCCACGTGCTTGAGCCTCCTCGATACACCTAGTGGAGTCAGGGCCCAGTGCCACTTTCAGCGACTCGATGGCTTTGGCCGCGAGCCGGACGTTGGCCCAGGACAGGCGCTGCGCCAGCTCCCCCGGCGCCATCCAATCCAGTCAGGTGTAGCTCCAGGAATAGCGAAAGAGCCTCGTCCATAAAGTGCACTCCAACACCACCATGCTGGTAGCCAGGAAATGGTGGAGTTTGGACCATGTTTTGGTTCATTCTATGACCGGACAAAGTAAGTAAAGATTTCACACTTCATTCAGCCTTAATCTGTCACATTAACACTACCTCTAGCCTTGCATATCTCTTAATGTCTCTTAATGTCTCTTCATCTCCCCCTTTGTTCCTTTATCCCCTCCCCCTTTTCACAGCTTTACCCTGGCCTTAAATCTATTTGATTTCCGGCTCTTCCCAGTTCTGATGAAAGGTCATCGACCTGAAACGTTAACTCTCTTTCTCTCTCCACGGATGCTGCCTGGCCTGCTGAGTTTTTCCAGCGTTTTCTGTTGTTATTTCGGATTTCCAGCATCCGCAGTATTTTGCTAAAGTAAATTGAAACACTGGATACAAATCAGTTGGGGAGTCTCCTCCCCTGCAGTCACAGTCCGGGTCACCTCAGTCACCACTCCCTTAATCCTGCATTCTCTAACACTGAAAATATTCAGCCAACTTTTGCGTCAATGACTACTGGCAAGGCAGATTCATAAACTGCTCTATAAACACTCTTGAGGCCAAAGTGCCAAAAGCAATGAAGGTTTTAATGTGCGCCCAAACGCAATCAATTGCATCAAATCATTAACCACCCGAGTGTCAACCCACAGTGCCTTTCTTAAGAAAGAAAGAAATTGCATTTATATAGCGTCTTTCACAACCTAGGATGTCCCAAAGCACTATACAGCCAATGAAGTACTTTTTGAAGTGCAGTCACTGTTGTAATGTAGGAAACGTGGCAGCCAATTTGCACACAGAAAGCTCCCACAAACAGCAATGAGATAATGATCAGATAATCTGTTTTTAGTGATGTTGATTGAGGGATACATATTGTCCAGGACACCGGGGAGAGTTGTCCTGCTATTCTTCAAAATGGTTTCAAAATTTTAATAATAACAAGCAATTAATTATGATATAATAATGTGAAGTAATCTATGGGTGTACTGAGTTTCACCTTCACTTGAGATCAGGCATAATTAATGAACCTTTGTTATTAGGGGTTCTTATCTAGTTTATAGTATGTATGTACGTTTGTGTTTGCATAATTAATATGCAAAATGTGCTTTAATGGAACCGACAGACCACAGTTATACTTTAAAATGCACCTAGCGATTTACATAAAAAGACTGTTCAAAGCAAAACAACGCAGAAGCTGGATATCAAACAAAAACCAGAAAACATTCGAAACACACATCAGATCAGCCATGATCTAACTGAATGGCGGAACAGGCTTGAGGGGCTGAATGGCCTCCTCCTGTTCCTGTGTATTCAGCACCTGTGGAGAGAATAGATGTTAAACTGCCAGGTTCAGACCCTCCTTCAGAGCCTAAACGCGAGGCAAACAGGTACATTAATAGAAACAGAAAAAGGGCAGGGGGAGATATCTATCTTTAAAATAAACAGGCAAACCCGTGGAGGAATTGTGAGTGGAACGATGCAGATCATCTTACAGAGAACTACACAGAGTTTACAGCACAGAAACAGGCCATTCGACCCAACTGGCCCATGCCGGTGGTTACGCTCCACACGAGCCTCCTCCCACCCCTATCAGCATAACCTTCTATTCCTTTCTCCCTCATGTGTTTATCTAGCTTCCCCTTAAATGCATCTATGCTATTTGCCTCAACTACTCCCTGTGGTAGCGAGTTCCACATTGTCACCACTCTCTGGGTAAAGAAGTTTCTCCTGAATTCCCTAATGGATTTATTGGTGATTATCTTATATTTATGGCCCCTAGCTTTGGACTCCCCCCACAAGTGGAAATATCTTCTCTATGTCTACCCTATCGAACCCTTTCATAATCTTAAATACCTCGATTAGGTCACCCCTCAGCCTTCCCTTTTCTAGAGAAAGAGCCCCAGCCTGGTCAGTCTTTCCTGATAAGTATATCCTCTCAGTTGAGTCATGTAAAACCGGCCCCCATATATGGCCTATGCCATGGGAGATAAGCTAGTAAATAATTAACAACATTACAAAACGTTGGCTTTCTGAAATCCTACCACTCTGTGCGTAGTTTTCAATGGCAATGTATTGCGTGGGACGGGGGTTTAAAACGCTGAAACCCATCATACTTCAAATGGCTCAATTGCTCAAAGACCAGTAAAAGATTGTAAAAACATGATTTGCAGCAGTGTATAATGGGAAACTTGCAAGTGAAAAGGCAGCGCAAAGTACTTGTCAAATATAAGGTACAGTGGAAATTTTACAATTATCAAGAGAAATTACACCATAAACCATCTTGCACCAATATTCAAAGCGTCAGCTTTGAGCAGCCAAAGCAATAGAATGTGAGAAGGTTCACCTCATGCATCCCAGTTCACAATGAGGACTTCTGTGAACCTATTGATAGATTTGCACAAACCTGGTGAGACTATATCGCTTTCTGTACCAACAAATACCAAATATAAATACAGTATACAGGTGTTGGTAGCCTGAATTCATAAAATTGGCCTTATGGCTGAGGTATGTCAAGAGAGAAAAGCTGGTAAATAAATAAAAACATTGCAAAAGCAGTACAGGGTATTAGCTGTCTCAACCCATGTCAATCTGCACGCAGTGGTCAATGGTAAATATATTCTGTGGCACTGTGGAAAATATATTCAGTTTCTAAGGAGAAACTGTATCCACTGGCAGGAGAGCCAGAGGACACGGATTTAAGGTAATTGGCAAAAGAACCAGAGGGGGAGATGAGGAGAATTTTTTTTTATGCAGCGAGTTGTTGTGATCTGGAATGCTCTGCCTGAAAGGGCGGTGGAAGCAGATTCAACAGTAACTTTCAAAAGGGAATTGGATAAATACTTGAAAAGGAAAAATTTGCAGCGTTATGGGGAAAGAGCAGGGGGAGTGGGACGATTTGGACAGCTCTTTCAAAGAGGTGGTGCAGGCACGATGGGCCGAATGGTCTCCTTCTGTGTTATATGATGATTCTATGAACTGGGGTTTGAAACACTGAGTTCCTTAAGACAGAATGTAAGGATCTGCTTTTCAGAAATATGCTCCCATTGGAAACGGTGAATTTCATAGAGACACATTAATTTAAAATATTGATAATTTGAATTCCTGCAGATCAGAAGAAGGAATTACTGTGTTAAAACAGGGTCAAAACTGCATAATTAGGCAAAAGCATATTTGTAATATCTGCGAGGCGTTAGAAGCAGCACAATTACTAATCATGAATTATGCCGTGAACGATTTGCTCATTTAAAGACTACATTTTCTTTTTTTTTAAGTTTCCACTGCGTCTTCTTTACATCAAGAAAAGTCTCACCTGGCCCAGCATTTTCAATATGGGACTTTAAACTTCAGCCCCAACACTCGAGCACCTGCCACCCCACACTGGGATAGGAAATGATGCAATGTTGACACTCCTTCTGCCTGTTTGGAGACAGCACAGAGGTCGGTGGGACAGTCTGGATTAAGAGTATTGGCGCATAATCACAAGTCATCTTTTTAAAAATAATTCACTCAGGTATTACATAGAATCTACAGCACGGAAACAGGCCATTCGGCCCAACAGGTCTATGCCAGTGTTTATGCTCTACATGAGCCTCCTCCCACCTTAATTTATCTCACTCTATCAGCATATCCTTCTACTCCTTTCTCCCTCATGTACTTACCTACCTTCCCCTTAAATGCATCTATGCTATTCACCTCAACTACTGCGTGTGGTAGTGAGTTCCACATTCTAACCACTCTTTGGGTGTACTGGGCAGCTAAACCCCGATTTAAGGCGTTGGCCATGATAATTGATCGTGGTGCTCCATTGGAGTCCAGTTGTTACACACTCTATATCACAGGCAAGTTCCCAAAGCTCTCCACCACTGGGGGTTTTCCTCGCCTCACGTATGGGTATGTTGTAGACTAATTGATAGAAATTGATTGCTATGATTAGTCATAAAACTCCGTTATCATTGTATCATGCGACCACCAGGATGGTAGAAGGCGAACTAAATGAACCTCAATTGTGGCTCAGTGGGCAATACTCTTGCCTCTGATGCAGAAGGTTGTGGGTTCACATTCTACTGCAGAGACTTGAGCACATAATTCTGGCTTGACACTGAGGGAGTGCTGCATTGTTGGAGTTGCCGTCTTTTGGATGAGACGTTAAACCGAGGCTCCGTAAAAGTCTGACCTAAAGGATCCCACGGCAATATACAGAAGAAGTGCAGGGGAGTTCTTCCCGGTGTCCTGGGGCCAACATTTATCCCTCAACCCAACATCATTAAAAACAAATATTCTGGTCATTATCACATTGCTGTTTGTGGGAGCTTGCTGTGTGCAAATTGGCTGCTTCGTTTCTTGCATTATAACAGTGACTACACTGCAAAAGTACTTAAGGGAGGTTTAGGGAGGGAATTGAGGAAGCTATGAAAAGAGAGCAGTGGTTGTGTTTTTTATCTGTGGTTTCATAATTCTCTGAACCTGGTGATTCTGCTACTTGACTGGACACATTTCACAGCATGTTGTGTTGCAGTTCGGCTTTGAGAGCTGCTAAAAATATCCACAAGATTGCTGCTGTTAAAGCTTCACTGCAGGAAAATTTTAAAATTCTCATCCTTGCTTTCAAATCCCTCCATGACTTCACCCCTCTCTATCTCTGCAATCTCCTCCAGCCCCACAACCCTCTGAGATCTCCGCGCTCCTCCAATTCTGGCCTATTGAGCATCCCCGATTTCCATCGCCTCACCATTGGCGGCCGTGCCTTCAGCTGCCAAAGGCCCCAAGCTCTGGAATTCCCTCCCTAAACCTCTCCGTCTCTCTCTCTCTCCTCTTTTAAATCTATACTTAAAACCTACCTCTTTTGTGTCCTAATATCTCCTTATGTGGCTCGGTGTCGAACTTTGTTTGATAACGCTCCTGTGAAGGGCCTTGGGATGTTTTACTACGTTAAAGGCGCTCTATAAATGCAAGTTGTTGTTGTTGTTGTTGAAAATAAATAACAAATAATCATTATCACCCACATCTCTGAAAAATAATCACTTTAGGTCCACCTTTCAAATGTCCTGATTATGACGACAGCAATCCTAGCCGTAACATTTACAGTTTGCACAGAATTAACAAGTACAACTACCGTCCTATTTTTATTTTGCCATAAAAAGAATGAACTATCTTTTTTGCTTTATGTAGCGTAGTCTTTTGTATTCTGCCACCACAAACATACTGGCATTAGCAAATACGTAACTGAGGTAAAAACAACTTTTTGATTTCCAAAGACACACACCGAAACCAGGAACGTTTGACTGACATGAACTACCTTTGCTATCTACATAATAAGGTCAATCCTGCTATCAGCGGTGAACAGTCAGTACCAGCTCACGGTTGCACCAGCTAATGATTTCCATGACACATGTATTGATATGGATGTACAAACTGTTTTAGAGGTTTGCACTAGGTTACATTAAACGTGGCCTTTTCTAACAGAAGGTTAGGGTTAGATGAAATAGGGTGGGAGAAGGCTCGTGTGGAGCATAAATACCGCCATGACCTGTTTCTGTGCTGTAAATTCGATGTAATCACTGACACTGCCTAAACGAACTTGCCATCACCCCTGTGCTCGCTGACCTACATTGGTTCCCGGTCCAGCAATGCCTGGAGTTTAAAATTCTCATCCTTGTTTTCAAATCGCCCCTCTCCCTATCTCTGTAACCTCCTCCAGCCCTACACCCCTCCGAGATCTCTGCGCTCCTCCAATTCTGGCCTCTTCCACATTGGCGGCCGTGCCTTCAGTTTCCTAGGCCCTAACCTCTAGAATTCTCTCCCTAAACCTCTATTCCTCCCTATCGCTCTCTCCTCCTTTAAGACGCTCCTTTAAGCCTACCTCCTTTGACCTGCCCTAACATCTCTTTATGTGACTCGGTGTTAAATTTTGTTTGATAACGCTCCTGTGAAGCGCCTTGGGATGTTTTACTACGTTAAAGGCGCTATATAAATGCAAGCTGTTGTTGTTATAGTACCTTAAAGGCGAACATTCTTTATGATAAATAAATCAAAATGCATCACTCTATCACTTGCACATGTTGTGATCAAAGCATTTCATTCTGAAGACACTGCTTCTTTACATTTTAAATTACAGAATATTCATACTGACAGAAAGAAAAGCAACTGCATTTTTATAATTTCATTACCAACACAAGTTTTTGAGTGAACAATAAAAAAATGAACCTGAATGCTTTGATTTGCATATTTGATTTGTCACTCACCTTGGGACGTTTTACTACGTCAATGGCATTATATCAATGTATGTTGTTGTTGTTATTGTTGCATGTAGGTTTCCAAGTAGAAAAAGCAAAAGATGTCCTAAATTTGAATATCTGTTGCTGATGACACACCAATTGTCAATTCTCCCCAATGTCAGTAATATCTTGTCATTGAACTCTAATCTCACCACTTGCTTTAGGCAGCCTCATTGATCTTACATACTATGCCAACTTCGAGCTAGGCCATTCAGGGGTGATGTCAGGAAGCACTTCTTTACACAAAGGGTAGTGGAAATCTGGAACTCTCTCCCTAAAAGGCTGTTGAGACTGGGGGGTCAATTGAAAATGTCAAAACTCAGGTTGATATTTGTTATGTGAGGCTATTAAGTGATATGGAACCAAGGCGGGTAGATGGAGTTAAGATACAGATCAGCCATGATCTAATTGAATGGCGGAACAGGCTCGAGGGGCTGAAAGGCCTCCTCCTGTTCCCATGTTCTATAGTCTCTCTGCAGAGTTTTGGTGGAGTGGGTGGGGAGGGCTGTTTCCATTGGCAGAGGGATTGGTAACAAGATGACACAGATTTAAGGTAATTGGCTAACGAAACAAAGGGGAGATGAGGAGAATTTTTTAATGCAGCGAGTTGTTATGATCTGGAATGCACTGCATGAAAGGGTGGTGGAAGCAGATTCAATAATAACATTCAAACCAGGAATTGGATGAATACTTGAAAAGGAAAAATTTGGATGGCTATGAGGGAAAGAGCAGGGGAATGAAACTAATTGGATAGCTCCTTCAAAGAGCCGACACAGGCAAGATGGTCCAAATGGCCTCCTTCTGTGCTGTATCATTCTACGATTCTATGATAACTGAAGTCCCTCATTTCCGCTACCATTCTGGTAAAATCCTCACTGCACCTTTGGGGATCTGGGTTGGAGAGTGTTACACGGAGCAGTACCGTCCAACAGGTACTTAAGCTATTTTACAGACTCCCAGGTAGCCCGTAACTTTTGCGCCCTGGATGAGTCCATGTTCCACATTTACATGGAGTGTGGGATGTTGCAGCCCCTCTTCCATTATTTGAAGGGGCCGCTATTCAACTTCTGCTTCCACTTCAGTCCCACGCTCCTGATCTTTGGCCACCCAGTGCAGAGGGGCAAGTCAGAAGACCTCCTCGTGGGTCTGCTCCTGGGCCTGGCCAAGTTGCCACACAGAGTTCCAGGTTGGATATGGCCTGTGGGGTGCGGGGGGCGGGGGGGGCTCTGGCTGCCTGCCTCTCTTCCGTGGCCTTGTCCGTGCCTGGATGCCCTTGGAGAAGGAGCACGTGGTGTGCTTGAGGCCTTCACCGACCGGTGGGTACCGCAGGGACTGGAGTGTGTTGTGGATAATAGCAATAACGTTATTATTTAAGTTTTATAAGTTTCCTTTGGTTTTTGTGATTTTTAGTTGTGCCCCTTTATTTGGTTTTCGGTTGGTGACACTTGAGTAACCTAGTGTCTCCTTATGGGTTATCATCCTATTAAACAATGAATGGGTGCAGCCCTTGTTACCTGTATGTAACCACCACTAATCGTCAACTGTTCCAAACATACTGCCAGGTGTTGTACCACTCAAATACGCAATTGTGGTTTTTGGAAAAAATAGAACTCCCGCAAGGAGAAATTTGCAGGGCTACGGGAAAGAGCAGGGGAGTGGGACTAATTGGATCACTCTTTCAAAGAGCCGGCACAGGCACGATGGGCCGAATGGCCTCCATCTGCGCTCTATGATTCTAAAAAAGATTTGCATTTATATAGCGCCTTTCACAACCTCAGGACGTCCCAAAGCGCTTTACAGACGATGAAGTACTTTTTGAAGTGCAGTCACTGTTGTAATGTAGGGAAACGCGGCAGTACGCACATCAAGCTCCCAAAAACTGCAATGTGATAATGACCAAATAATTTGTTTCTATGTCTACCTCTGTTATGTTGGTAATGCTGATTGATGGCAATTGCCACCATCAATTAAAAGGCAGCAAGTGCCCCCTTCTTAAAGGGGCACAACCAATAAACTGTAAATTAAACAAATCTCAAAAAAAAATTAACAACTCAAATTAAAATTCTGTTCCGGGGCGGGGTGGGGGTGATAAAGCTCCGGTCGCGGAAGGCCTCAAGCGTGCCGGTGGACGCCGCGTGCTCCATCTCGGGCGTGAGCTTTTGCTTCTATGTCTCTGTCTTGCCCATTGGGACAATTCTCCGGTTGGCACCTGACCACCCAGAACAGCAGCAGCAGCAGCAGCAGCACCGGCTTGCTGCCCCTTTAAATCGGGCAGGCAGCCAGCCTCTGACGTCGGAACAGCGGGGCGCCTGCGCGAACTCTCGGCCACGCCCTCTCCCTCTCGGCCACGCCCCTATCCCTCTCGGCCACGCCCCCTCTCTCACACACTCTCTCTCGGCCACGCCCCCTCCCTCTCGCTCTCTCGGCCACGCCCCCTCCCTCTCGCACTCTCGGTCACGCCCCCTCCCTCTCGCACTCTCGGCCACGCCCCATCCCTCTCGGCCACGCCCTCGCGCGCACGTTTGAGGCGAGGGTGCGCGCACGCAGCGGAGTGCCGGCCCGCAGCGATGGCGTCCGGTTGCCCGTGAAGTCGGAAGTGAGCGCCCTTGGGCCGCAGTGAGGGAGCGAGTGAGAGGCCGGTCGGCCGGCCTGGGGTGCAGGCTGTGAGTTGCGGCCGCCTTCTGGTTTCCCCTCTCACACATCCCCCCCCTCTCCCTCTGGTGCGTCGCCATGGATTAAGCGGAACCGACAAAGCCGGTCATCAAACCCCTGACAGCAGTCGGTCCCGGGCCGGGCCTGTTCTGGCTCTGCTCTGGGCCGGACCGACAGGCCGCTCGCCATGAACATTGACGTGGAGTTTCACATCCGTCAGAACTACCCGTGGTCCAAGCTCCCAGGCAACGTCAAGCAGGTGAGCCCGGCCCCGGCCCCTGGCGGGCAATGTGACCAGGGTAGGGTAGGCTGGGGATGGGAGAAACCAGAGAGCAAGTGGGTGGGTAGCACTCTCTCTCTCGCCTCTGAGTCCGAAGGTTTGTGGGTTCAAGTCCCACTCCAGAGACTTGAGCACAAAAATCTAGGCGGACACTCCAGTGCAGTGCTGACAGAGTGCTGCACTGTCAGAGGTGCTGTCCTTCAGATGAGACGTTAAACCGAGGCCCAGTCTGCTCTGTCAGGTTGACGTAAAAATCCCAGGGCACTATTTTGAAGAAGAGCAGGGGAGTTCTCCCTGGTGTCCTGGCCAATATTTTTCCCTCAACCAACAGATTATCAGGGTAATTATCTCGTTGCTGTTTGTGGGAGCTTGCTGTGTGAAAATTGGCTGCCGCGTTTCCTAAAGTAGATAAATCCCCAGGAGTGGGTGGGATGCATCCTAGGATGCTGAGGGAATTGTGAGGGAGGAAATCGCAGAGGTACTGGCCATAATATTCCAATGGTGCCAGATGATTGGAGAATTGCAAATGTTACACCATTGTTCAAAAAAGGGTGTAAAGATAAACCCAGCAACTACAGGCCAGTCAGTTTAACCTTGGTAGTGGGGAAGCTTTTAGAAATGATAATCAGGGACAAAGTTAACAGTCACTTAGACAAGTGTGGATTAATTAAAGGAAGCCAGCACGGATTTGTTAAATGCAAATCGTGTTTAACTAACTTGATTGAGTTTTTTGATGAGGTAATAGAGAGGGTTGATGTGGTGTACGTGGACTTCCAAAAAGCACTTGATAAAGTGCCATATCATAGGCTTGCTAGCAAAGTTGAAGCCCATGGAATAAAAGGGAGAATGGCAGCATGGATACGGAATTGGCTAAGTGACAGGAAACAGTGAGTAGTGGTGAATGGTTGTTTTTTGGACTGGAGGAAGGTATATAGTGGTGTTCCTTGGGTCGGTTCTAGGAGCGCTGCTTTTCTTGATATATATTAATGACTTGGAAGTGAGTGTACAGGGTGCAATTTCAAACTTTGCAGATGACACGAAACTTGAAAGTATAGTGAACAGTGAGGAGGAGAGTGATGGACTTCAGGAAGACATAGACAGGCTGGTGAAATGGGCGGACACGTGGCAGATGAAATTTAATGCCGAAAAGTGTGAAGTGATACATTTTGGTCGAAAGAATGAGGTGAGGACATATAAACTAAATGGTACAATGCTAAAGGGGGTGTATGAACAGACCTGGTGATATGTGTACACAAATCGTTAAAGGTGGCAGGGCAGGTGAGAAAGCAGTTAAAAAGGCTTACGGCATCCTGGGCTTCATGAATAGAGGTATAGAGTACAAAGGTGTGGAAATTATGATGAACCTGTATAAAACACTGGTTTGGCCCCAATTGGAGTACTGTGTCCAATTCTGGGCACCACACTTTAGGAAGGATGTGAAGGCTTTAGAGAGGGTACAGAAAAGATTTACGAGAATGATTCCAGGGCTGAGGGACTTCAGTTACGTTGATAGACTGGAGAAGCTGGGGTTGTTCTCCTTGGAACAGAGAAGATTGAGAGGAAATTTGATAGAGGTCTTCAAAATCATGAGGGGCCTGGACAGAGTAGATAGAGAGAAACTGTTCCCATTGGCAAAGGGTCGAGAACCAGAGGAGACAGATTTAAGGTGATTGACAAAAGAACCAAAGGCGACGTAAGAAAACTTTTACGCAGCGAGTGTTTAAGATCTGGAATGCACTGCTTGAAAGGGTGGTGGAGGCAGACTCGATCTTATCTTTCGAAAGGGAGTTGGATAAGTATCTGAAGGGAAAAAAATTGTAGGGCTACGGGGAAAGGGCAGAGGAGTGGAACGAGCTGAGAGTCGGCATGCGCTCGACGGGCTGAATGGCTGCCTTCTGTGCTCTATGATTCTACATTCCAACAGTGACTGCACTTTAACAAGTACTTAATTGGCTGTAAAAAGCTTTGTGAAAGGCGTTTGTTCGTTTGACCAGTGAACCTGAGATCTTGAATACTTCTGTCACCTGAAGCTATTATTCCCCCACACCCCTGCTGCAGCATCCCTGCCGCTCCATCCCTCGTAGCTGGTGCCATTCTCATAGTCATAACGGCACAGAAGGAGGCCATTCAGTCAATCGAGTCCGTGCCGGCTCTCTGTAGAGCAATCCAGTCAGTCCTATTCCCCCGCTCTATCCCCGTAGCCCTGCAAGTTTATTTCCTTCAAGTGCCTATCCAGTCTCTCCTTGAAAACATTGAGTGTCTCCGCTTCCACCACTTCCGTCGGCAGCGAGTTCCAGGTCCTCACCACCCGCTGCATAAAAAAGCTTTTCCTCACATCCCCCCTGTATCTCTTGCCCAAAACCTTAAATCTGTGTCCCCTCGTTCTTGTACCATCAACTAGTGGGAACAGCCTTCCCCGTCTAGCCTATCCAAACCAGTCATAATCTTGTACACCTCTATCAAATCACCCCTCAACCTCCTTTGCTCTAATGAAAACAAATCCAGCTTCTCCAACCTGCCCTTGTAGCTAAGATTCCCCCATCCCCGGAACCATTCTGGTAAATCTCCTCTGCACCCTCTCAAGGGCCTTCACATCCTTCCTAAAGTGTGGTGACCAGCAATACTCCAGTTGTGGCCTAACCAGCGCTTTATAAAGGTTCAGCATAACTTCTCTACTTTTGTACTCAATACCTCTATTTATGAAGCCCAAGATCCCATATGCTTTGTTAACCACTCTCAAAATGTCCTGCCACCTTTAGGGACCTATGCATATTAACTCTCAGGTCCCTCTGTCCCTGCACATTCTTTAAAACTGTGCCATTAAGTGTGTATTGCCTCTCCCTGTTCCTTCTGCCAAAATGCATCACCTCACACTTCTCTATTAAATTCCATCTGCCCATTCTGCTAGCCTTTCTATGTCCTGTTGCAATTGATTGATATCATCATCATCACTGTTTGCCACACCCCCAGGTTTGGTGTCATCGGCAAATTTAGAAATTCTACTCTGTATTCCAATATCCAGGTCATTTATATATATATCAAAAAAAGCAGTGTCCTCAGTACTGTCCCTTGGGGAACACCACTGTCTACCATCCTCCAGTCTGAAAAGCAGCCATCTACCACAACTCGCTGTTTTCTGTCCTTAAGCCAATTCCTTATTCAAGCTGCCACTGACCCACCTATTCCATGAGCCTCAATTTTGTTAACCAGCCTTCTATGTGGTACTTTGTCAAACACCTTCCAAAAACCCATGTAGACAACATCCATTGCATTCCCTTCATCAATCCTCCCTGTTACTTCATCAAAAAATTCAATTAGATTAGTTAAACATGATCTTCCTTTTACAAACCTGTGTTGGTTCTCCTTAATTAGCTTAAACCTCTCCAAATGCCTGTTAATTTTTTCCTTGATTATTGTTTCTAAAACTTTACCCACTACTGATGTTAAACTGACTGGCTTGTAGTTACTAGGATTGTCCTTGCACCCTTTCTTGAACAATGGTGTCACATTTGCCACTTTCCAATCCTCAGGCACCTCCCCTGCAGGGAAGATTGGAAAATTATGGCAAGCCCTTCTGCTATCTTCTCCCCCAATTCCCTTAGCAACCTGGGATGCAAGCCATCCAGACCAGGCGGCTTATCCACTCTAAGCATACCCAGCCTTTCTAGTACATCCTGTCTATCAATTTTCACCCCTTCCATTGCTTCTACCTTTTCCACTTCTATCGATATTTTGTCAGCATCCACTTCCTTAGTAAACACCGATACAAAGTACTCATTGAGTATTCTAGCCTTGCCCTGCGCCTCTAAGCATATATCACCTTCTTTGTCTCTAATAGGCCCCACCCCGCCTCTTACTACCTGCTTACTGTTTACATGTCGGTAGAAGATTTTTGGGTTCCTTTTTATGTTAACCACCATTCTACTCTCATATTCTCTCTTTGCCAATCTTATTTTCATCTGCACTTCCCCTCTCAACTTATTGTATTTGGTCTGGTTCTCCCTTGAAGAATTCATCTGACATGCATTATACACCTTTTTTTTTGTTTCATCATCTTCTCTATCTCCCTTGTCATCCAAAGAGCCATTGCTTTGGTTCCCTTACCCTTCCCTCTTGTTGGAATGTACCTAGCCTGTACTTGGAACATCTTCTCCTTAAAGATCACCCATTGTTCCATTACAGTTTTTCCTGTCAGTCTTAGGATCTAGCCAGGGTGAAATGGAACTATTCGCATCCCATTGAAGTTAGCCCTATTCCAGTTTAGCAGTTCCACTCTAGATTGTTCCTTGCTCCTCTCCATTGCTAATCTAAATCTTATGATCTGATGATCACTCGTATCCAAGTGTTCTCCCACAGACACTTGGTCGACCTGGCCCACCTCATTCCCAGCACCAGATCCAGCAATGCCTCCTTCCTAGTTGGGCCAAGAACATATTGGTCAAGGAAATTCTGCTGAACACATTCCTTTCCCTTTACCCTAGCATTATCCCAATCAATATTTGGGTAATTAAAGTCCTCCAATATCACCACTCTCTAGCTCTTGCATATTTCTGCGATTTCCCTGCAGATTTGCTCCTCTACCTCCCTCTCACTATTTGGAGACCTATAGAATACCCCCAATAGCGTGATCATACCCTTTTTGCTCCTCAACTCTAACCAAATGGATTCTGTCCTTGTCCTCTCAAGAACACCCTCCCTTTCCAACACTACAATGTCTTCCTTAATCAGCACTGCCACCCCACCTCCCTTTTTTCCTTCCCTATCTTTTCTGAACACCTTGCACCTTAAGTGCCCAGTCCTCACCGTTTTTAAGCCACGTTTCCGTTAATGCCACAACATCATATTGCCACACGGCTAATTGTGCTTGTAGCTCACCAACCTTATTCACCACACTTTGTACATGAATTCTAAACCCATTTTTGAATTTTTCGTAGCCTTTCTTAGTCTGCTCCTATCTAATATGGTGGTATCTTCTCTAGTACTATCCAACACACTCACTCTTTTATGCACCTTATTCCTCTGTATTAAATTTTGTTGTTTGAAGGTATTTGTATCAATGTGCGGCTTTCTTTTTGTTTAGAAGAATGAGAGGGGATCTCATTGAAACGTATAAAATTCTGACAGGGCTAGACAGACTGGATGCAGGGAGGATGTTTCCCCTGGCTGGGGGGTCTAGAACGAGGGGTCACAGTCTCAGGATATGGGGTAGGACATTTAGGACTGAGATGAGGAGAAATGTCTTCACTCAGAGGGTGGTGAACCTGTGGCATTCTCTACCACAGAAGGCTGTGGAGGCCAAGTCACTGAATATATTTAAGAAGGAGATAGATAGATTTCTAGACACAAAAGGCATCAAGGGGTATGGGGAGAGAGCGGGAATATGGTATTGAGATAGAGGATCAGCCATGATCATATTGAATGGCGGAGCAGGCTCGAATGGCCTCCTATTTTTCTATGTTTCTTGAGCAGCAACTATACATGAAGATGAATGGGATTGGACTTTTTATAAAAGTGTTGTGATAATATGCATTTAATACTGTTAAATATAAATTGGAAATTTTAAAATGAGGCAGAGCTATTTTTATTGGATGCAGCTATTGATTTAATTACCAGTTAAGTTGTTTGTCTTGTTTTGCAAAATGAAGTGCTTTTTAAGCTTTGCATTCCATTCATCAGTTTTAGTTTTATCTTGGGAGTACAATATATACTCAAGTTTAATCTGTGGACTCAACAAATTCGACAAAGTAAACTTGTCAAGGATTGAGGAAATGAAAGAGCGTTGCATGCAGTAAGTAATGCTGGATGGCATATATTCCATCATGGGAATCTAATGGTACAGTACTGGGAAAAACTCACTGGGTGAGGCATCATCTGAGCTTCACAGAAGTCAGCTGCTGTCATTTAGAGATGCTATCTTTTGGTCGCTGGCGAGTTGGGCGAAAAGATGTAGAATATGTTCGCGTTTGCGTATGTTTTGTGCAGAATGATTTTTTTCTCCCCAATACAATTATTTATTTATTTGTAATTATTTAATTCTTGCTAGGAAGATTAATAGTGATTCTACAACTAATAATGGGATAATAGATATGAGCAAAATGATTGCACAGTACTTTGTGTCAGCTTGGCTCAATGGTAACATTCTCGCATCTTGAGTCAGAAGGCTGTGCCTTCAAGCCCCACTCCAGGACTTGTGCACACAATTTAGGCTGATGTGCAGTACAGGCGGAAGTGTTGCATTGTTAGAGCTGCTGTCATTCAGATGTGATGTAAACTGACTCCCAGTTCAAATGGCTGTAAATATCTTATGGTACAATTTTGAGGAAGAGTAGGGAATTCTCCCAGCTAACATTCTTCCCATGGCCGGTTAAGTTGTTTGCCTTAAAAAGTACTTAATTGGCTGTAAAGCGCTTTGGGACGTCCTGAGGTGGTGAAAGTCGCTATATAAATGTTTTACACTTTTTCAGCTTTACATTCCATATTTAGTTTTATCTTGGGAGTACAAAATATAATTAAAAGTTTGATCTGTGGACAAGCACTTCAATAAGTTCAATGAAGCACACTTTTATAAAGGATTGAAAAATGTAAGAGCGTTGTATGCAATTGCATCAAAAACAGATTAACTGGTCATATGCCATTTGCTGTGCCTGCACTTCGTATACAATGAATTAAAAATAGAAAATGCTGGTGACCTTCTGCCTATTTTCATTAGTCAAGGGTATTCAGGGTTAAGGAACCAAGGCGGACAGATGGAGATAAGATACAGATCGGCCATGATGTAATTGAGTGGTGAAACAGGCTTGAGGGGCTGAATGGCCTACTCCTGTTCCTATGTAGCGTATGTCTAGTGTTACTAAAAGTCTTGTGTATGGCATGCAGCGTTTGCCATCATTACCCCTCTGAAACTGACCGTAACTTCAGGATTTAGCGCATGTGCAGCTAAATGCAGAAATTCTGAAGTTGCGGTCAGTCATTCACTGCTCCGACACAGGCTGCGTTGTGGACCCCCCCCCACTAAAAACCGGAAATCAGTGGAATTAACAAAAACGTAAGCTTTTCCCCACTAATATCACTAATAAACACCCCATTAAATGTTGAGCCTTGTTGGAATAGGTGTAGCTGGGCTTTTAACAGCGTATTGACTGCTAAAGAATTGTCTGGCCCTGAAAAAGTAATTTTATATTTGTGGAATGTCAAATTTCTCCATTATGATTAAAAGTTAGTAGATTAAAAAATAATTAAAGTTTGTTCATATTTCAGCTTCTACCTTAACCCCTTGTGTATGCCCCAATCTTTATTTTGTGCTCTGTAACATTTTTAAAAAGTGCAGATAATCAGTGCTTTTTATTTCCTGGTTTGCTGTCTGAGAATTCTTCAATGTGATTGGCTGCTTAGACAGCTTGATGACATCACTGCTGCTATTCACTGGAGTTCCCCTTTTGACAGCGCTATAATCAATTTCTCTTCAAGGAAGCTAAAGTTCTCGCGCGATCTCTGTGGGCAGCTTTCTTCGAGGTCAGCGCCGATTGCCGTCGCTTCACCACTGACCGCAAATTACGGGTCATTATGTCTGCTTTTCCGATGCACTTTTGGTATGTCCCAAGTCATGATGTAGATGCAGTGTTTGACCACTCGAGGCCTCTCTCCTTTAAGACGCTCCTTAAAACCTACCTCTTTGACCATGTTTTTGGTCACCTGTCCTAATATCGCCTTATGTGGCTCAGTGTCAAATTTTGTTTGATAATGCCACTTGAGACGTGTTACTATGTTAAAGATGCTATATAAAGGCTAGTAGTTGTAGTTATTACTGTGGAGCAAGTTACAAAAATCTGACCTGATTTAACAGGAATTTCTACTCCCCTGACTTTTAGGTGTTTTTCCCCCCCTGTTTATCAGACGTTTAAATCTCAATCTTTGGGGGTTTTCACCTGATAAACGGGCCCATCTGCAGACCTTCCTTGCCCACTTTGGACTGTGGCCTGTGCAAATCCCATTTTCCCCCGCTGATATTGTTGCTGGCCGTCCAGTTTTGGGCTGGCTTGCCCATTCTATTGGCTTTCCCTGGTGATGTATGATGAAGTGGCTGGGCTTGAGCCTACCACCTTGGTTCTTGCAGCCTTGGAATCGCAAACTGGGACCTCTAATCCCATGAACTCTTAACGCCTCCTCACCCACCTCTTTCCGTCCCCCCCCCCCCTCCCACAGCCACCATTCCCATAATTGACTGGCGCCTGATCATGCATTAGTTTACTAATGTCTGCTACTCCATTAACGTACTCACTTTGTTGCTTTGTTTGCTGCATTGCTAATTTTTTTTGCGTGCACTCTGCTTTATGAATTTATTAATTCACTGCTGCTTGATTTGGCGTGCCTGTTTTGAATTTATTAATTCAACGTGCTTCATTAGTTTATCCATTTGTTGGTGTGCACGCAGTACCATTAACTTGATTTGTGCTCACTGTTCCATTAATCTGTTAAGATGTTGTAGTGCCGACTGCTCGATGAATTTGTTAGTTCACTGTTACTTGCTGCTTTGTTAATTTACTGACTTCTTTAGTCTGCCCACTGCTCAATTAATCGACTCATTCCCACTGCATTCATTAAGGTTCTGTCGGTGGCCCGACCCTCCATTTTCATTTATTGATTCGTTGGTATGCCTGCTGTACTACAAATTTATTGATCGGCTGGTGCCAGCCATGCTTCTGTACCTTTTGACATTCACTGCTGCCCACTCCCACTTCTCCATTTAACTCTTAAATTCACTGGTGTTTGTTGTGCCACTCTGTGTTTACTGATTCACTGGTGCCCTGTGCTGCAGTTTTCATCTCCTGCTTTTAGTGATGTTGGTTGAGGGATAAATATTGGACAGGACACCGGGGAGAACTCCCCTGCTCTTCTTTGAAATAGTGCCATGGGATCTTTACGTCCACCTGAGAGAGCAGACGGGGCCTCGGTTTAACGTCTCGTCCGAAGGACGGCACCTCCGACAGTGCCGCGCTCCCTCAGCACTGCACTGGAGTGTCCGACAAGATTTTGTGCTCAAGTCTCTGGAGTGGAGCTTGAACTCACAACCTTCTGACTCAGTGCAAATTCATCTAATGTACTGCTTAGTTTCTTAGTAGAGGAGACAATTTGGGTGTTATCAGTCTCCATTACAAATAAAACTGTCGTATGGATGGATCTAAAGTATTACATAAAGCTTTTAAGATCAAACTGCAATTCTGCATTTAAGAATGAAATTGCATTAACATATAGCAATCAGATCATGATCCCAGTTTTAATCTTGGAGAAAGCACCTTGTAATTAACCATTAAATATTGAAGTATGTGTTTAGTGCACATTCTTGGTGCTGTGTTATTTTAATGGTAGTCAGATAGTGCCCAGAAGAAGAGTTTACTAATCCATAAAGTCATGTGGATTATGTATAAAGTTACCACGGTAGCTCAGTTGGGAGCTCTCTCGCCTCTAAGTCAGAAGGTTGTGGGTTCAAATCCCACTCCAGAGACTTGAGCACAAAAATCTAGGCTGACACTCCAGTGCAGTGCTGAGGGAGTGCTGCACTGTCGGAGGGGCCGTCTTTCGGATGAGATGTTAAACCGAGGCCCCGTCTTCTACTCTCGGTGGACGTAAATGATCCCATGGCACTATTTTGAAGAAGGGAGTTCTTCCCGGTGTCCTGGCCAAAATTTATCCCTCAATCAACGTCACTGAAAAACAGATTATCTGGTCATTATCACATTGCTATTTGCGCAAGAAAGCACTTTTTTAAAATTGTGAGCTATTTTTGTAACTGTACATAGGATATGGCTCCGCTCGAGTCAATCCTGTTATTATGAAGCTCTGACAATTAATAAGGAAGATGATAACTGCTTTGTGATGTCTTTTACAGAGTCTCGGGAACTCGCAGCGGGAATACGAGAAACAGGTTCTGCTTTACAGCATCCGCAATCAGCTGCGGTACAGAAGTAACTTGGGTAAGTGTAACCTTCATTATTGAAGTCTGATGTACAGTATTTTGAATTGTATGTACAGGAAACTCTTGTTTAACCGGCACCTAAATATCCGGAATTCTCTCTTAACCGGCAAAAATCATACTCCGAAAACTCCTCTCAAATAACCGGCAATGTTGCCGAGTCCGAGTCTCCCGCGAACGCCAAGTTAGTCAGTGGGGGTCGTTCTCCAAAGTGCCACTACTCGGCCTCCTGGCGCTGTCGGAAGTCCGAACACCGCAGTAACAGGAGTCTGATTCTCCTGCGCTGCCGGGAGTCTCTTCTGATCGGCCATTTTACTGTGTGTAAGTTTTGTTTTACTGTTAAGTAATTAAAGAGTTATGGATTACCCTCAACTGGCAGTACTGTACTTAATCAAGCATCTTCCACCATCCATTTAACACAACATTCTGTAGGTGAGTACCCAAATACTGTATACTGCACATTTCTTGATTTTTTTATTTTTGTTTGTTAAAAATAGCCTCGGTAGATATAACTCTCCGTTATCCGGAACTTTTGATCAACCGGCACCACGCCGGTCCCGTCGGTGCCGGATACCAAAGAGTTTCCTGTACTTCATTCATCAGGTCCCATACTGTCATGTGAAAGGTTAAGCGCTAAATCCTGCATAACACCCCCAATGTATTCGAAGCATGTATTAATGAAAGATGAATTTCTCTCTTTCCCCCACCCCCCTTGTTGACCACCTTTCTCCAATTCCGTACGTCAGAAATTAGATTGGAATCTTCCCATTTTATGTCTTTTTTTTGATGTAGCCCAAATTGGCATGTTTCGGACTGCCCTACATTATCCAGTCTGAAAGATAGTCTGACTGTTGACACAACCTGCGCACACCCTTGGGCCAATTGCTTAACAATAGGAAAAAACGCACATGTGTGGGAATTTGAATGGGCCGATCAGCCCATTAAAGGGGCCGTGCACCCAAAAAATTTTTAAAGGGAACATTTCCCTGCGCATCCCCGATTTCCATTGCTCCACCCTTGGCGGCCGTGCCATCAGCTGCCTGGGCCCTAAGCTTTGGATTTCCCTCCCTAAACCCCTCTGCCTCTCTCTCCTCCTTTTAAGTTCCTGAAAACCTACCTCTTTGACCAAAGTTTTGGTCACCTGTCCTAATATGTGGCTCGGTGTTAAATTGTGGCTGATAACGTGCCTGCGAAGTGCCTTGGGATGTTTTGTTACATTAAGGGCGCTATATAAATGCAAGTTGTTGTGGTTTTAATTCCACTACATTGCTGACTATTTATTTTCTCTTTATTTCTCCCCCCACACCCGAACCCAGTGAGATACATCAAGAAAGATGAACGCAAGTACTACGAAGAGCTGTTTAAATATAGCAGAGAACATCTCATGCTGTATCCATATCATTTATCTGACATTATGGTGAAGGGACTACGGGTTACACCCTTTTCCTATTATATAGGAATTATGGAGGTGAGTTTAAGCATTCAGTAACTTTAAACTGACAAGTAAAGGTCTTAGCCTGTAATATTTAAATTGGTGCACACTCTGGGAGAGATCTGCAATTTGTCAGTTCAGTTGTGGACATTTTTATGCTGTAAACCTGCATCCGCTAGGAATCTGATTAAGACTGACCAAGTCATTTCAGCTGGGGTCAGTACTTCCGTCCTATCGGTTCCATTCATTGGAGCCCAGATTTCTAACAGTGCATTGCCCAAGTAGGACTAATAGGATAGCTCTACCAAAGAGCCAGCACAGGCGCAATGGGCCGAATAGCAACCTTCTGTGCTGTATCATTCTATGATTCTAACTATGGGAACTGTCCGGCTGTTAGTTTTGTTAATGCACTTCTCTTTAACTTTTGCGCTGATACAGTGTTGAATAGTGGCAGATCCTTCGCCACATGGGGATGGAAAATCGGGGGCGGTGGGGCAAGGGGAGAATTGCCATTGGATTTTGCTGGCCCATTCTGAGCAGTATTTGTCGAGGTTTGTGAGCAGTTTCCCCGCTGCTTTTTTGCCCACAGTTAATGTGTGGCTTAAGGAGCCACAATAACCTTTTTTTGGGGGGGAAAAAAAGGTTTGTCATCTTGAACGAGCCAACTGAAAAGAAATCTTCAGTCGTACAAGAATAGTTTCCTTCCGGTTATCTCTCCTTTTTTTAATTAAACCTTTACATGGCATGCTAATGCATTTATAACCTGGCACATAAAAATGCTGATGATTGAAAAGTTACATCGTATTATCTGTAACTTTACAGGGCTATGGGGAAAGAGCAGAGGAGTGGGACTCATGGGATAGCTCTACCAAAGAGCCGACACAGGCACGATGGGCCGAATGGCGGCCTTCTGTGCTGTATCATTCGATGATTCTACATAGAATGTGCAGCTCAGAAACAGGCCATTCGGCCCAACAGACCCATGCCGATGTTTATGCTCCACACGAGCCTCCTCCCACTCCTCTTCATCTAACCCTATTAGCTTAACCTAAATCCGTATCTACTGGTCCCCATTAGTTTGTGTTTCTCCATGTGCTTGGTACCTTCATCCTCCCTAATACAAAACTGCATGGAGCGAAACTCTCCAAACTAAAGTAGTTAAACAGTGTAGCCACACTTAATTAATTCTCAATTCTGGCTGTTGGAGGGATTGATAATAGGAATCAAAAGCCAGAGGTGCAGAAAGAAACAATTAGTCCAGGAGTGTAAATGTCCTCTGTCTCACCAGCCAGAGCACCTTCAATCCTGGCCGCGGCTTTTAAAACTGGTGAATACAAGAGCAGAAGTTGCCAGCTGCGTCAGTACTTATGAGCTGGCTGATTGCTGCCAGTGGATTGATTTTACAGACCTGTGTAAGAGTAGAATTACAAATTCAGGAACAGTATCTCTTCCGTTTTGGACTGCAATGCAGCTGTTGTTTATTGTTCACAACTCCATTTTAAAAATAAAAAACATTTTCTTTTTCCTTTTTAGGATATCATGAACAGTGAAAAAAGTTATGATTCGTTACCTAACTTCACAGCTGCTGATTGTAAGTCTTTCGTACACGTTTGCTATCTGAATAAAACTGATCTTTTATGCTGGATGAACAAAAATTCTTAACCCCAAGCTCAAAAGAGGGCCGCCTACTGGGCTACCAAGTAACAACAACTTGCATTTGTATAGCGCCTTTAACTTAGTAAAACATCCCAAGACGCTTCACGAGTGACACCGAGCCACATAAGCCGATATTAGGGCAGATGACCAAAAGCTTGATCAAAGAGGTAGATTTTAAGGAGCGCCTTAAAGAAGGAAAGAGAGGCGGAGAGGTTTAGGGAGTGAATTCCAGAGGTTAGGGTCTTGGCAGCTGAAGGCACGGCCGCCAATGGTGCAGCGATTAAAATCGGGGATGCTCAAGAGGCCAGAATTGGAGGAGCGCAGAGATCTATTATTTTTCAAGTTTCCATGACATTGCATGTATTGTAAATGGCTGAGCAACTGAATTTTAAAAATCAGTTTTAATGAAGTGATGAAATTTTTTTTTAATGAAGTATTTTAATGTATAATATCCAAATCGATTAATAGTTCATCTAAATTGTTCTAACAGTTCATAATACTATTATAAAAGTAGGTCCTCCTGGATTAGTATATTAAAAAATTTGCTTCTAATTCTGCACAACTTGAGGTCATGAAAGTCGCTACATAAATGCAAGTCTTTTTAGCGCACATTTCACTAAGGATGCATATTTCTGTTTGTGATTTTCCAAATTGAGCTCTATACCGTAGCTGAGGAGGTGGGGTGGAGACACTAAAGTCAAGACCAATTCTCCTACCTGGATGATGATTTGGGGATGAGGTTTCTAATGCACCCTTGATACTGTCCAGTTAGGGTGCCATTGGCTGGGACCTAGGAGCAGGTTCCTCGCACACCCATGGGCAATGATGTGAGGCCTGGGATCAGGTTCTGTGTTCACCCTGGACAATGCCATTTTGTGTTTCTAAACCTGTGTTTGTTTGGAGAGGTAATAGCTTAGAAAAGTCTTTGAAATGTAAAAAATTACTGATCAAAAAATGAGCTTTCAGAACCTTCTTGCTTTTTATGTACTGAACAAAGAATCTAAAAATTCTTCAGAATAGGCCCTGCTGCAGCAGTGTCAGTAAATGGAACAGTTTCTGCAAAAATTGATTATTTGCACACTATTTATGTGAACACTAAAAATATGATGCTTTGTAAATTTGTTGCTGCTTCAGAATTAGACTACACATTTCATTTAAAACCGGTTGGTCATTGATTTTTTTCATCCATAAAAATAGACAGACACAAAAATAAACATGTACTAAGTTCAGGATAGTTATGTAGTAATTTGAAAGTAACTTGCTTTGTGATTTCAATGAAAAGGGGGAAACTAAGTGCATGAAGTATTGGCTGTGTTGGTATTGATTTCTTTCAGAACTGGCCTGTCTGAAATGCGTATTTATTTTATTAACACCTCCTCCAGTCCTACAACCCTCTGAGATCTTTGTGCCCCTCCAATTCTTGTCTCTTGCGCATCCCCGATTTTCATCGCTCCACCATTGGCGGCCGTGCCTTCAGCTGCCTAGACCCTAAGCTCTGGAATTCACTCCCTAAACCCCTCCGCCTCTCTTACCACCTTTCAGACGCTCCTTAAAACCTACCTCTTTGACCAAGCTTTTGGTCACCTGTCCTAATATCTCCTTATGCGGCTCGGTGTCAAATTCTGTCCGATAACACTCCTGTGAAGCGCCGTGGGACATTTTTACTGTGTTAAAGATGCTATATAAATGCACGTTGTTTGGTTTTCAGAATGTGACGGACGTTTTGCAACTGTTTTAACAAAGCTGCTGCAACGTGAGCTATTAAAGAGCTGACTTAAAGGAGAGATAGTAGAGCTAACATGTTGGAGAATAGCTTTAAAATAGGTGTAATGAAGCTTTTCTTGAGCATGGTCTCCAATTTATTTTAAAGGTCTGAGGCTTCTGGGAATTGGAAGGAACCAGTATATTGACCTCATGAACCAATGTAGATCATCAAAAGTGAGTCCCATTGTATTTTTTTAGTTTTAAAGAATATTATGTTTTTTTTTTACTTATTGAAGTGATGTGGTTCTGTATTGGAAAATTGGACACCTTGTCTCAGTATTGTGCATTCTTGGGTATAAGGTGACCTGATGCAGAATATAACTCTCTCTTGTGGCCCAACAATGTGCTTGAGTTCCTTCGACACCAGTGCGAATATTTCCATTTGCCACACTAGCTGTTGTAGCTTCTCTATCGCTGCTTGTGCTCAATTTGTGCCAACTTTTCAGCAGTCTTATGCAATGGGCACATGAGAAATAGGACGTGGATCTGAACTCTGCACAGATTATTTAATGGAGGGGCCCTTCAAGCCAACGGAGATATTTCCATCCCATTCGTCTGGGCTGGATTTGAACCCGGGTCTCTGGCGAAAGGACAGTGTGCTGTACGCTGTCAGGTTTCGCGTTTTCATTATTAATGAACTAAATACAGTAAAAGAGATTTTTGGAGACTGATTTGGGTTATTGTGGATAACCTGTTACTGAACAGTCATGGTTAGATCTAATTTGCACATGTGGGTCCCAGTGTTCCCTTTAATTTTTTTTGGGTGCGTGGCCCATTCAAAATACTGCGCATGCGCATTGTTTCCCATTGAAAAGCCGGTGAGCCAGCTGTGCGGGTGCTCTAGAGCGCCGCGCAGCTTATGGAGAAAATTGGTGGGTTTTGCTATAATCCTAAAACCTGTAAGTCCTATATGAACAAATCTGGAAGGGTACCTGTAAAGACACCCCATTTTAGACAAGATGTTGTAAAATTATGAAGGAAATTAGTTCATAGCTCATTCAATTAAGTACATATTTTACGTATTGCCATCCAATGAAATGAAGTGCTGATGCCAATACTGGATGTCCTAAATGGGACAGTGTTCCATCATACAGCCCTGATATCCCTCACCTTCATGAGCACACAATTCATCAAAAGAAATTTTATGTATGATGTAGAACAAGGTGTTATAACTGGACTCCACTGAAGAGATAATAGCTTTTTTTTTAATACCTAGCTCCTTGGTAACTACAATACTTTGCTATCTTGGCCTTTCTTAATTGCAGAGTGAACTATATTTCGCCAGCAGATGTAGAAGTTCACTAATTGTACAAAACAACCATTATTCCAGAAATTTTTCAGGCGGAAAACGGCTCGTGACCTGCTGCCAGTGAAACCCGTGGAGATTACCATTGAACCATGGTGGGTGGTGCAAGCTGGTTTCATCACAGAGGATGATATTAAGGTAAAGGAAAAATAAACAGACAAAAGTCATATTTTATAGTGGAAGTTAAGTTTTTGAGCTTTACTTACTGTGGCTAATTAGATTCACATTAACACTTGAGCACAGAATCCAGGCTGACACTCCAGTGCAATGCTGGGGTTAAGAATAACTTAGTTTGGTGGGACAGGAGTAGGCTGGAACACTGGGTCTGTCAGGATTGTCCCGTTTCTCTATCCTGGTGAGGAGGTAGAAACGGGCTGGGGAAGCCATGAGGTTGGAGGCTATGGGGGTGCGGGGAAAGATTGCCAAGAGGTGAGGTCAGTACAGTCTGGGAAATGATGGCATGGTGTTCAGTAGTAGCATCGTGGGCCAGGAGGAGATAGGAGTTGTTGTCAGAGAGTTGCCATTCAGCAGTAGCGAGCAAAAGGTCCTTTTCCCCCCCCCATACAATAAAAACGTCTCCTTTGTCAGCGGGTTTGCTAATGATGTCAGGATTACATAGAATTACATAGAATATACAGCGCAAACTGGCTATTTGGCCCAATCCGTCCATGCCGGCGTTTGTGCTCCACTCGAGCCTCCTCCCGTCTTTCTCTATTAGCGTAACCCTCTATTCCTTTCTCCCCCATGTACTTATCTAGTCTCCCCTTAAATGCATCTATGCTAATTGCCTCAACAATTTCCTGTGGTAGCGAGTTCCACATTCTCGCCACTCTCTGGGTAAAGAAGTTTCTTCTGAATTCCCTATTTGATTTCTTGGTGACTATCTTATATTGATGGCCTCTGGTTTTGCTCTTCCCCACAAGTGGAAACACTCTGCCTACTCTATCAAAACCTTTCATAATTTTAAAGACCTCTATTAGGTCACTCCTCAGCTGCCTCTTCAAGAGATTAGACCCGTGAGAATGGAAAGGTGCAGGTTCGGCAGGGAATGGAGAAAATGATGTGGCTCATCTCTCAATGATTTTTAAAAAATCAACAGGAGGGTAGGAGGCCAGAGGGAGTGGTCTAGGTGCTTTGAGGAGGCTGAAGACAGCAGAACGGTCAAGACACGGTGGTGGGATGTCTCGGCCAAAAAAAGTTAGGCATGGATGTGAAGAGAGAAGAAGAATAGCTCAGCGTCCGGTTGAGCGCGGAAGTTTGTTGCGGTGGGAGTGTAGGGCTATGAAGCTGAGGACGTTTCAGGGTCAGAGAGCGGAAGGTCAGAGGGCATAGTGAAAATATGACCAGGAATACTGGTTGGGAGAAAGTGAAGAAAGGATCCGGAGATAGGCTGGCATCCAAAAGTTGTTGAAGCTTATGGTCCTTGCTGCCTAATGTGGCATTGAGGACCGGGGACAGCTCTGAAATAAAGTGGGTCACTGCTCCGAAAGAGAGAGATTGGGAGCACGGTGGAGGGGGTGGATTTAACAAAGCAGCGCGAGCAATGCTTGAAAGAATGTTGAATATCACAGAGATATCTGTGATCATGGGTGGATCTGAAACAGGGTCACATTGAAGCTGGAATCCATGTGGAGTGAGTTTGAACTGGAGACGGGGGCAGAGAAAAGGCAGACTTGCATTTATATAGCGCCTTTCACGAGTACCGGACGCCCCAAAGCGCTTTACAGCCAATGAAGTACTTTTGAAGTGTGGTCACTGTTATAATGTAGCAAATGCGGCAGCCAATTGCGCATAGCAAGCTCCCACAAACATCAATGTGATAATAACCAGATAATCTGTTTTAGTGATGTTGACTGAGGGATGAATATTGGCCAGGACACCGAGGATAACTCCCCTGCTCCTCTTCGAAATAGTGCCATGGGGTCTTTTACATCCACCTGAGAGAGCAGACAGTGACTTAGTTCAACGGCACCTCCGACAGTGCAGCGCTCCTTTCACTGAAGTGTCAGCCTAGATTTTTTGTGCCCAAGTCTCTGGAGTGGGACTTGAACCCACAACCTTCTGACTCAGGCAAGAGTGCTACCCACTGAGCCACGGCTGACACTTAAGAGCTGTGGCTATAAAAGTGGGTCTCGGCAAATATCTGGTCGCACAGATATTGCTGCCCCCCCCCCCCCCGAGTGTTTCCAGCATTTTCATATGTTTTTTGTTTATTTTGTCAATAGAAACACTGTTTTGCCAACTTATTAAGGAAAAATGTTCATGCCATATTGGCAACGTATCTAAGAAATGTACAAAACAATGCACGTAGAAATTTCAAGGAGTCTTGGCAACATTAGGAGTAATTTAAACCTATTATTGCTACTTCTGAATTGAGGCATCTATCAGGGCCTGTAAAGTCTGATTGTAGATAGATCCTGTTTCCAGGTCTGAAAGTATGTTCAGTGTGGTATCCAGGAGTCCTCCAATTTGACAATGCAGCACATATACTTATAACTGGTAACTTTGCCGTCTTGTAAATACTTTCTCTGTTTGAGCACATTAATCAGCTGAGATCACGTTGAGAATGGCTGTCTTATTGCCTCTAGATTTGTTCAGGGTCCGAGAAGAGTTCTATTGATAAAATCATTGATTCGGGACCTCAGCTGGCTGGAATATTGGAACACAATGTGGTTCTCGGTGAGTATATTCTTTAGGAATGACATTACAGTAAAACCTGTCTTGCTGAACCCTGAAACTCAAGTCTTACCAATGGCCCAGTCATCTGCATGCTGGGCAAAGTTGTGGCAGATGGATTTCAACGCAGGTAAGTGCAAGGTTATCCATTTTGGACCAAAAAAAGGATAGATCAGAGTATTTTTTTAAATGGTGAAAAGCTAGGTACAGTGGGGGTCCAAAGAGATTTAGGGGTCCATGTACACAGATCACTGAAATATACTGTTCAGGTAAAAAATTGGAATTGGTGTTGCATGAGTCATCACTTATGGCAGCAGAAAATTCCTACAAAAACCATCCTCGTAGACGGCGGTTCAGTGCACCTTGCAGCTGAAACCGTTCAGGAGTATCATCTCGCCCTTCCCTTTCTCCTCCCACCCCAGCCTGCTGGTACTCCTACAGCCTGCAGAGCAGTGTGTTCTGCAAATTCTCAAGAAAGGATGCAAGCTCCAGCTGTTGTCATCCCTCTTTGATGGAAGTATCCAATATGTTGGGGGAAACTCAATGTAAAAGAATGCCATTTACTGCTGCAGTTTGCGACAGTGTTTCTTGGGCCATCCTCACCAAAATTTTGAAAGGAATTGTGGCCCAATATTCAAGCTGATGATCACGGTCATCAAGGTTAAGGCTGTGAGCTCTTGTCTGGCAGATACAGTATTCAACAGTGCAGTTGCCTCTGGCCAGTTATTTGAAGAGTTGCACAAGGTGGAAGAGGGTGGTGTTAGTAAGTGGATGTACTTAAAGGTGACCCAGGACACCCAACTACTTTCCAACAAAGATGTCATGGCTGCAGGCCAGAATCAAGCTAAGGGTGATGCAAAATACCCAGAGTACGAAGATCCTGAAAGAGACCAGATGTCCTTTGCTGCAAAATCTGTTCAATACATGGAACAGTGAGACAAGTTATTTCAATGAATGTCACGCTCATCAAGGGACGGCAAGACTTGGCAGCATCTAAGCAGGCCCTATCATTTTGGCAGTGAAGCTGAAGAGCTTTTCTCTCGTGCATTACTGAACTGTAAATTTCTGTAGGTGAAAGTTGTCTGGACTAGTACTTATTTGAAGAGCATCTTTGTCATCTGCATGTGACTCCGCTCCTCTACTGCTCCCGGAAATCTGATATCTGACTTGTGTTGGTTTACAATATGGGCCAGGTGTGGAGTACAGTTTTTTAAGCTTGGTCCAGCAGTGTGCTCTAACCCATGACTGCATCTTTAATGAATTATTTTCCCTATTCTCATAACAGCCACTTGTATCATCTCTGACTAAAAGTGCCAATTTGTATAGTTATGGGATGTTTTGCGGCATGAACATCTATTATGTACTGGTGTGAATCTCATTGTACATAGGATCCTTGCATTTAGCTGGCAGTGCAAGGAAACTACTCCCAGCAAAAACCTTGCATTTTAACTACCTGAACAGGTCATCAGGTTTTCTTTTAACCAGGTTGTTGGGGTAAAGGTCTCATCTACCTGTTGGCGATAAGAATCCTAAGAGAAGTGAATTTGGCGTTTTCAACTAAGTTACATAGTACAGGAAACTTTCGTTTATCCGGCACCGACGGGACCGGCGTGGTGCCGGTTGATCGAAAGTTCCGTATGACAGAGAGGTATACTTACCAAGGTACGAGAGCCCCATACACGGCCACAGGCTTAAAAATTGGGACCCGAAGAGGGAAAGTAAACGAGACTCCGGCTTTTTCCTCCGTGGCGGCGACAGGTCCGAGTCGGAAGAACGTTGACCCCCCTTTCGTGGGGGCGAAAGGTCAGAATCGGGGTCTTGTCTGCATAGTAAAACTTACCTGATTTTTGCCGGTTAAGCGAGAATTCCGGATATTTGGGTGCCAGATAAACGAAAGTTTCCTGTATTTACAGCACAGAAACAGGCCATTCGGCCCAACTGGTCTATGCCGGTGTTTATGCTTCACCCACTTTACTTCATCTCACACCATCAAGATATTCTTCTATTCCTTTCTCCCTCATGTACTTATCTTCATGGTGACCATGCGTTCACGGAACAAACTTGTCTCTTTTTCAGCATTGATTGGTATTAAATTGACCCGCTTATTGAAGTTTGGGTTCTGCCAAGACCTCATTACAGCCTTGGTCCAAACATGGACAAAGGAGCTGAATTCCAGAGGTGAGGTGAGAGTGACTGCCCTTGACATCAAGACAGCATTTAACCGAGTGTGGCATCAAGGAGCCCCAGTAAAACTGAAGTCGATGGGAATTGGGGTGGGGGGGGGCGGGGAAACTCTCCACTGGCTGGAGTCATACCTAGCACAAAGGAAGATGGTTGTGGTGGTTGAAGGTCAATCATCACAGGCCCAGGACATCGCTACAGGAGTTCCTCAGACCATCTTCAGCTGCTTCATCAATGACCTTCCCTCCAACATAAGGTCAGAAATGGGGATGTTTGTTGATGACTGCACAGTGTTCAGCGCAATTCACAACTCCAGAGATAGTGAAGCAGTCCATGCCCGCATGCAACAAGACCTGGACGACATCCAGGCTTGGGCTGATAAGTGGCAGGTAACATTCGCACCACAGAAGTGCCAGGCAATGACTATCTCTAACAAGCAAGAGTCTAACCACTGCCCCTTGACATTCAACGGCATTACCATCACCGAATCCCCCACCATCAACATCCTGGGGGTCACCATAGACCAGAAACTTAACTGGACCAGCCACATAAATACTGTGGCAACAAGAGCAGGTCAGAGGCTGGGTATTCTGTGGCCAGTGTCTCACCTCCTGACTCCCCAAAGCCTTTCCACCATCTACAAGGCACAAGTCAGGAGTGTGATGGAATACTCTCCACTTTCCTGGATGAGTGCAGCTCCAACAACACTCAAGAAGCTCGACACCATCCAGGACAAAGCAAGCCCGCTTGATTGGCACCCCATCCACCACCTTAAACATTCACTCCCTCCACCACCGGCGTACCGTGGCTGCAGTGTGTACCATCTACAAGATGCACTGCAGCAACTCGCCAAGGCTTCTTCGACAGCACCTCCCAAACACGTGAACCTCTACCACCTAGAAGGACAAGGGCAGCAGGCGCATGGGAACACCACCACCTCCAGGTTCCCCTCCAAGTCACACACCTGGCTTGGAAGTTTATCGTCGATCCTTCATCGTCGCTGGGTCAAAATCCTGGAACTCCCTCCCTAACAGCACTGTGGGAGTACCATCACCACACGCATTGCAGCGGTTCAAGAAGGCGGCTTACCACCACCTTCTCGAGGACAATTAGGGATGGGCAGTAAATGCTGGCCTTGCCAGTGACGCCCACATCCCATAAACTAATATAAAAAAAGTCAGAGGATAACTGATGGAGATGGAAAAATGTCACACTGGTGTAGTAGGAGTGCTCTTCTGAGATTGGAGTGAAGACAGATTGTTGGGGAAGAGTAGAGCTTTACTGTATGTCTAACCAGGCTAGACCTAATCTGAGATGCCCAAAGTGGGGGGTGTTCAGCTTCTCCGCATTAAAACACCTCACTATTTTTAATTAAAGTTGCCAAGCAAATTACAACCAATAAGTGATTTTTTTTGTGTGTGTGTGTGTGGCAAAACTGCACACTTGTGTTTTCCATGCAGGATGAATCAAGATTTTCTATTTGCATTTAATTGGTTTGCCTCTTACCTTGCAGGTTTGTATAACAAAGGTTTCATTTACCTTGATGTACCAATATCTGATGACAGCTGCATAGCAGGTGAGCAGTTCCTTTCATGTGAGCTTTGGTAACCCTCATGATTAGCCTTACAATGGAACATATGATGTGAGTGGACTTATGAATTAATTAATCCCTTGTGTTGATGATTTTAACAGCGGTATAAACGTGGATTGTTCTCCTTTAGAGCAGAAAAGGTTAAGGGGAGATTTGATAGAATCAAAATCTTGAAGGGTTTTGATAGAGTAAATAAAAGAAACTGTTTCCAGTGGCAGCAGGGTCGGTAACCAGAGGACACAGATTTAAGGTAATTGGCAAAAGGACCAGAGGCAACACGAAGAAAAATATGTTTAGGCAGCGAGTTGTTATGATCTGGAATGCACTGCCTGAAAGGGCGGTGGAAGCAGATTCAGTAGTAACTTTCAAAAGGGAATTGGATAAATACTTAAAGGAGAAATTTGCAGGGCTATGGGGGAAAGCGCAGGTGAGTGGGACTAGTTGGACAGCTCTTTCAAAGAGCTGGCACAGACACGATGGGCCAAATGGCGGCCTCCTGTGCTCTACCATTTCTATGGTTCATTAACTGTGTTGCCATATGACCCAGTTTGGGTTTTTTCTTCCCTCCCCGCCGCCCCCCCCCCCCCCCCCCCCCCACCACCAAGTAATTTCCAAAATCCATCATAGGAAGCTAGCGGTTTAATATTAGTTAAGATGGAATCCTAGGGTTGATGTCCTTTTTTTTGGAATCTTCTCAACAGGTCACTTGAGTCCCTATTATGACGTATAGAAAAAAAACTCTGAAGCATATAAATTCTTTAAATTGCGCAAAAGGATTTGGTCGCAATGTCTTAATTTGATCTCCAGTGCCAGCTTGGCTCATTTGTAGCACACTCTCGCCTCTTGAGTTGGAAAGCTGTGGGTTCAAACCTCACTGCGTAGTACTTGAGCCCACAATCTAAGCCGACACCAGTGCAATACTGAAGAAGTGCTGCATTGTTGAAGGTGGTGGGGGGGGTTTGTCTTCCAGATGCACTGTTAAACCGAGGCTCCATCTAAATGTTCAACTGGACGTGAAAGATCCCATGGCACTGTTTTAAAGAGGAGCTGAGGATTTCTGTGTAGTGGCTGACATTCATCCCTCGAGGAACACCAAAAAAAACAGATTGCTGTTTATGGGATTAAAAACAGAAAATGCGAGAAAACACTCAGCAGGTCAGGCAGCATCTGTGGAGAGAGAAACCGAGTTAACGTTTTAGGTTCTGATGAAAGGTCTTCAACCTGAAACGTTAACTCTGTTTCTCTCTCCACGGATGCTGCCTGGCCTGCTGAGTTTTTCCAGCGTTTTCTGTTGTTATTTCGGATTTCCAGCATCCGCAGTATTTTGCTATCATAACGTTTTAGGTTGTTGTCCTTTCATCAGAACTGGAAGATGTTTAACAGTCTTGGTGCAAGGCAAAAGGGGGTGGGAATTGGACAAGTAAAGAAACAAAAGATGGGTGCAGAGGAGGTGTAAATGATTACCGCAGGAAGCTCCCGTGGCCCGGGAATGTGGCGGGAATATGAGGAAAGGATGAACAGGCTGGGGGTCTCTTCGCTTGAAAAAATAAAGGCTGAGGGGTGACCTAATAGAGGTCTTTAAAATTATAAATGGTTTTGATAGAGTAGATTCAGAGTGTTTCCACTTGTGGGGAAGAGCATAACTAGAGGCCGTCAATATAAGATAGTCACCAAGAAATCAAATAGGGAATTCAGAAGAAACTTCTTTACCCAGAGAGTGGTGAGAATGTGGAACTCGCTACCACAGGGAGTAGTTGAGGCAAATAGTATAGATGCATTTAAGGGGAGGCTAGATAAGCACATGAGGGAGAAGTGAATAGAGGGTTATGCTGATAGAGTTAGATGAGGAAAGATGGGAGGAGGCTCAAGTGGAGCATGGACTGGTTGGGCCAAATGGCCTGTTTCTGTGCCGTATATCCTATGTAGAAAGCTGGATAGATCCCAGGAATGCGGACCATACCCCTGGCTCCCCACCCCAAGCACCAGCTCAAACCTTTTCCACTCCCAGACGCCCTGATGCAACACCTGCCCTTTCACCACCTCCCTTCCCACCGTCCAGGACCCCAAACATTCCTTCCATGTGAATCAGCGATTTACTTGTACTTCCAACTTAGTATACTGTATTTGCTGCTCACGATGAGGTCATCTTTACATTGGGGAGACCAAATGCAGATTGGGTGATCGCTTTGCTGAACAGCTCTGTTCAATCCACAAGCAAGACAGTGAGCTTTAATAATTTAAAGTTGTCACAGTGAGGAGAAATGTGGCAGGGCGTGGTAGCGGCAGAGACTATTGCATCTTTTAAAGGAAGATTGGATAAATATTTTTGGCATGGGGTGATCACAGAAAAAGGAAGGGAAAAAAAATTACTTGTGGCCCATCAATCAGATACTTCTAGACTGGGGAGTCTAGAACCAGGGGTCACAGTCTCAGAATAAGGGGTTGGCCATTTAGCACTGAGATGAGGAGAAATTTCTTCACTCAGGGTGGTGAATCTTTGGAATTCTCTACCCCAGAGGGCTGTGGAGGCTCAGTCGTTGAGTATATTCAAGACAGAGATCGATAGATTTTTGGATACTAAGGGAATCAAGGGATATGGGGATAGTGCGGGATGGTGGAGTTGAGGTAGAAGATCAGCCATGATCTTATTGAATGGCGGAGCACGCTCGAGGGGCCAAATGGCCTACTCCTGCTCCTATTTCTTATATTTTATGTACGTTCTTATTGGTTGGTCTCTTGTGAAGTTGTGTTGTGTGCTGTGGGGAGGGAGGGATGATTATGAAAGCCCCTTCACTGTGGGGAAACACCTGATCCTTTTGTAATTGTCAATTTCAAATTTAGTGTTTCTGCTATTTAAGCTTTATATGAGTACTGGAAAATTAATCTTGGAAATGTAATTTTTTTCCCTTCATGTTTAGTTCCACCATTGGAGGGCTTTGTGATGAACCGGGTCCAAGGTGATTACTTTGAAACGCTTCTCTACAAGATTTTTGTTTCTATCGATGAACAAACCAATGTTGCAGAGGTAGGGGAGACAAACAGTAGAAATCTTGTACTATGTACTATGTATTTTCTTACCCAGCAGTCACACAAACTTAAAAAAAAAGCGAGGTTTCATTACTGAGGGAGTGCTGCACTGTCGGCAGTGCTGTCTTTCAGATGAGACGTTACTCCGAGGCCCCATCTGCCCTCAGGTGGATGTAAAAGATCCCATTTTCCTATTTTGAAGAGGAGCAGGGGAGTTCTCCCCGGTGTCCTGGCCAACATTCATCACTCGACCAACATCACGTTAAACAAACAGATTGTCTGGTCATGATCTCATTGCTGTTTGTGGGACCTTGCTGTGCGCAAATTGGCTGCCGCTTTTCCTGCATTACAACAGTGATTACATTTAACAAAAAAAAGTACTTCATTGGCTGTGAAGCACTCTGGGATGTCCTGAGGTTGTAAAAGGCGCGAAACAAATGCAATTTCTTTCTTGCTTTCTTTCCTGAAATATTCACGTCATCTGACTTGTTTCTTTTGTGTGCCTGTTATGAGCAACTTTTTCCTTTGAAGTCTTAGACTAGAAACTAAATACCGTTACGACATTAGAAAGTAGTGAAATTCAGTAGAAGTTTTGAAGCCAGGCCATTCATTTTGGGTTTTATTAAAAGGAATATAGAATGCAAGGGTTAAAAAGTAGGAGTAAAGTATACAGGACTCCTATGTTCCTATTAGGCCACAGTTGGTGTACTGTGTGCAGTTTTGAGTGCTACATTATAGAAGGAACATTAGGGCTATAGACAGTGAATAGCGTAGATTGACCACAGTGATGCCAGAGATAGGAAATTATAATTACAAGGAAGGACATGAGAAATTGGGACTATTTCCACTCAAGCTGGGAAGGCTAAGAGGAGATTTAAGAGTTTAAAAAAAAATTATACAGGGCTAGGCAGTTGGGATTTAGAAAGTGCACTTATAAGTGACTTTTGGGAGAGTTTTTTTCCAGGGGCGGACACATTTGGAAGCGAGTTTGGAAGGGAATGTGGCTGGTGAGGGATACGGTCGGAGACGGCCTTGTCTGTGATAGAGACCATGGGAGCAGAGAGAACAGAAGAACATAAGAAATAGGAGCAGGCCATTTGGCCCTTCGAGCCTGCTCCGCCATTCAACAAGATCATGGCTGATCTTCTACCACAACTCCACCTTCCCACACTATCCCCATATCCCTTAATTCCCTTTGTTTCCAAAAATTTATCGACCTCTGTCTTGAATATACTCAATGACTGAGCATTCATAGCTCTCTGGGGTAGAGAATTCCAAAGATTCACAACCCTTTGAATGAAGAAATTTCTCCTCATCTCAGTCCTAAATGGCCCACCCCTTATTCTGTGACTGTGACCCCGTGTTCTAGATTCCTCAGCCAGGGGAAACATTTTCCCAGCATTAACCCTGTCAAGCCCCTTAAGAATTTTGTTTCAATTAGATCACCTCTCATTCTTCTAAACTCGAGAGAATATAGGCCGCGTCTACTTAATCTCTCCTTATAGGACAATCCCCTCATCCCAGGAACCAGTGTAGTGAACCTTCGCTGCGCTCCCTCCCTCCTAAGGCAAGTATGTCTTTTCTTCGGTAAGGAGACCAGAACTGTACACAGTACTCCAGGTGTGGCCTCACCAATGCCCTGTATAATTGTAGTAAGACTTCTTTACTCTTGCACTCTAATCCCTTTGTAACAAAAGCTAACATACCATTTGCTTTCCTAATTGCTTGCTGTACCTTCATGTTAACTTTCTGTGATTCATGTACAAGGACACCCAGATTCCTCTGAGTGCAAACATTTCCCAGTCTCTCACCAGGTTATTAAACAAAATTAAGGCTCATGGGATTGAGGGTAATATACTAGCATGGATTGAGGATTGGATAACAGACAGAAAACAGAGTAGGAATAAACTGGTCATTTTCGGGTTGGCAGGCTGTAACTAGTGGGGTACCGCAAGGATCAGATCTTGGGCCTCAGCTATTCACAATCGATATCAATGATTTGGATGAGGGGACCAAATGTAATATATTCAAGTTTTCTGATGATACAAAGCTAGGTGGGAATGTAAATTGTGAGGAGGATGCAAAGAGGCTTCAAGGGGATATAGACAGGCTAAGTAAGTGGGCAAGAACATAGCAAATGGAAAATAATGTGGAGAAATGTGAAGTTATCCACTTTGGTCGGAAAAATAGAAAAGCAGAGTATTTTTTAAATGGTGAGAGATTGGGAAATGTTGGTGTTCAGAGGGACCTGGGTGTCCTTGTAAACGAATCACTGAAAGTTAACATGCAGGTACAGCAAGCAATTAAGAAAGTAAATGGTATGTTGGCCTTTATTACAAGAAGATTTTAGTATAAGTGTAAAGACGTCTTACTGCAATTATATAGGGCCCTAGTGAGACCACACCGAAGGAAGGATATACTTGCCATAGAAGAAATGCAACAAAGGTTCACCAGACTGGTTCCTGGGAATGAGGAGATATTGAGTAGACTAGGCCTATATTCCATAGAGTTTAGAAGAATGAGAGGTGATCTCATTGAAACATACAAAATTCTTACAGGGCTTGACAGGGTAGATGCAGGGAGGTTGTTTCCCCTGGCTGGGGCGTCTAGAACCGGGGGTCACAGATTCGGAATAAGGGGTCAGCCATTTAGGACTGAGATGAGGAGAAATTTCTTTACTTGGTGGTGAATCTTTGGAATTCTCTACCCCAGAGGGCTGTGGAGGCTCAGTCGTTGAGTATATTCAAGACAGAGATCGATAGATTTTTGTATACTAAGGGAATCGAGGGATATAGGGATAATGCGGGAAAGTGGAGTTGAGGTAGAAGATCAGCCATTATCTTATTGAATGGCGGAGCAGGCTCGATAGGCCGAATGGCCTACGCCTGCTCCTATTTCTTATGTTCTTAAGAAAAAATTCAGCTTTTTTGTTTTTCCTACCAAAGTGGATAACTTCAATATATATATCTATCTCTCTGCAGCCTACTTTCCCACCTAACTCTGTATCATCAGCAAACTTGGATACATTACACTCAGGACCTTCATCTAAGTCATTAATATAGATTGTAAATAGCTGAGGCCCAAGCACTAATCCTTGCGGTACCCTGCTAGTTACAGCCTGACAACCTGAAAAAGTTCTGTTTATTCCTACTCTGTTTTCTGTCCATTAATCAATCCTTAATCCATGCTAATATATTACCCCAATACCATGAGTCCTAATTTTGTGTAATAACCTCTTGTGTGGCACTTTATTGAATGCTTTTTGAAAATCCAAATACACTACATCCACTGGTTCCCCCTTATCCATCCTACTAGATACATCTTCAAAAAATGCTAACCGATTTATCAAACACGATTCCCCTTTCATAAAAGCATGTTGACTCTGCCTAATCATATTATGATTTTCTAAGTGCCCTGTTACCACATCCCTAATAATAGATTCTAGCATTTTCCCTGCGACTGATGTCAGGCTAACAAGCCTATAGGTCCCCGTTTTTTCTCTTCCTCCTTTCTTAAATAGGGGGGTTATGTTTGCTACCTTCCAATCCTTGGGGACTATTCTAGAATCTGGGGAATTCTGGAAGATTAATACCAGTGCATCCACTATCTCTGCAGCTACCTCTTTTAAAACCCTAGGATACAGGTCGTCAGGTCCAGGGGATTTGTCGCCCCTTAGTCCCATTAATTTCTCCAGTACTATGTCTTTACTTATATTGATTTCTTTAAGTTCCTCATTCTTTCTAGACCCTTAGTCCCCCATTATTTCTGGAATGTTTTTTGTGTCTTCTACTGTGAAGACAGATAAAAGGGCTGGATTTTCAATGACCCGTGGTGTCTGGTTTGGAGGCGTGTGGGGGGTTAAAGTTGCAGATTCGGGGGTCCCGACCCCATCCCGACTCCATTCCGCCTCCACGCAATTTTGACAAAATCGGTCGCGGGGTTCCCGACTCCGTCCCGCCTCCAAGAGGCGGGAGAGGCCATTAAAGCCCTTAACAAGCCCTAAATTAGCTCTGTAATGCCATTTTGAAACGCTTTAGCTAGTTTAACCCTTTTCCGACGTGAAGTACGCCTGATGTGAAACACGCCAGTGAAACCTGGCAGGAGCACAAGTGGATAGCTGAGTATCAGCTGCAGGTCCACTATTACAACTGAGATGTGATGAAGGTAGTAGTAGTATTGTGATGAAGGTAGTAGTAGTATTAGGTCTGAAAGTCGCCTCTGATGCTGCTGCATTGAATGCCTTCAGAGACTGCCTGGGAGGACTTGGGGTCTCTCTCTCTCTCTCTCTCTCTCTCTCTCTCTGATGGCATCCAGGTCCCCTCACAGCAAAGGCCAGGCAATCTCTGAGACCAGGCAGTCTCTGACCTGTAATGATGACATCATCAGAGGCGACTTTCAGACTGAAACCACTAATTGGTTCATGGGTTCCCACATGCTGGAACTTAATTGCCCAATTAAGTGAAAATTGCATCAATCTCCCACATCCAATTGCAGTCGGGTGGATAACACGAAATGCGGATGACACGACCCCAACCCGCCCCAGTATCAAAATCCAGCCCAAAGTATTTGTTTAACGTCTCTGCCATTTCCTTATTGCCCATTATAATTTCTCCTGTCTCTGCCTTGAATGGGCGCATGTTTACCTTCACTAATCTCTTCCTATTTACATACCTATAGAAACGTTTACAATGGTTTTTATGCCTCTTGTTAATTTACTCTCATTCTTTTTTCTCTTTCCTTATCAATTTCTTGGTCCTCCTTTGCTGAATTCTAAAATCCTCCTAATCCTCAGGCTTACTACTCTTTTTGGCAACATTATAAGCCTCTTCCTTTGATCTATTACTAGCTTTAACTTCTCTTGTTAGCCACGGTTGGACCACTTCCTGTGGGGTTTTTGTGCCTTAAAGGAATGTATATTTGTTGTAAATTATGTATTCTTTAAATGCTAGCCATTGCTTGTCTACCGTCATATCTTTTAATGTAATTTCCCAATCTACCTTAGCCAACTCGCCCCTCATACCTACGTATTTTGCTTTGTTTAGATTTAAGACCCTAGTTTCGGATTTAACTAAATCACTTTCGAACTTAATATAAAATTATGGTCACTCTTCCCTAAGGACCCCTTTACTACAAGGTTATTAATTAACCCTTTCTCATTGCACAATACTGTACTAGATCTAAAATAGCCTGTTCCCTAGTTGGTTCCTCAACCTACTGATCTAGAAAACTATCTTGTATACATTCCATGAATTCGTCCTCTACACTATTACTGCAAATTTGGTTTGCCCAGTCTATATGTAGATTAGAATCCCCCATGATTACTGTATTACCCTTGTTACATGCGCCTCTAATTTCCTGATTTATATCTGCCCTACATTACAGCAACTGTTTGGGGCCCTATAAACTACTTCCGCCAATGTTTTCTGCCCCTTGCTGTTTCTTAGCTCCACCCAAACTGATTCTACTATTTGATTTTTGGAGCTAAGATCCTTTCTCTCTACTGTCTTTATCCCATCCTTTATTATCAGGGCTATCCCTCCTCCTTTTCCATTTTGCCTATCTCTTCTAAAAGTTAAGTACAGTATCCGGGAATATTTAGTTCCCAACCTTGGTCACTTTGCAACCACGTCTCCGTAATGGCTATTAGATCAAACCTATTCATTTCTATCTGCGCTATTAATTCATCTATTTTGTTGCAAATGCTTCGCACATTCAGATATAGTGCCCTTAGCTTTGACTTTTTTCTATTTCTTCCTGATGTCACCTTTGTCACTGATGCCTTATTACCTTTGTTACTCTCTCTGTCCCTTCCTTACACACTCAGCTTATTTTTACCCAAAACTCTACTCTGCTCTAGAGCCTTGACATTTCTCTCTCTGCTTTTAAATTTACTCTTTCCTGAATCCTCTCATTAGTTTAAAGCCCTGTCTACTGCTCTAGTTATTCGATTCGCCAGGACACTGGTCCCAGCCCGGTTTAAGTGGAGCCCATCCCAACGGAACAGCTCCCTCTTTCCCCAGTACTGGTGCCAGGGTCCCATGAACTGAAACCCCTTCCTCCCACAGCACTGTGAGCCACACATTTAAACCTCTAATCTGTTTGTCCCTATGCCAATTTGCACGTGGCTCAGGTAACAATCCAGAGATTATTACATTTGTGGTTCTGCTTTTTAATTTGGATCCTAGTTCCTCAAGCTCCCTCAGCAGAGCCTCATTCCTAGTTCTACCTATGTTGTTGGTTCCTACGTGGACCACAGCAACTGGATTCTCCCCCTCCCACTCCAAGTTCTTCTCCAGCCGCAACGCGATATCCTTAACCCTGGCACCAGGCAGGCAACACGACCGTCGGAACTCCCGGTCGCGGCTGCAGAGAACAGTATCTATTCCCCTGACTATACTGTCCCCTACCAGAACTACATTCCTTTTCACTCCCCCCCCACTTGAGTGGCTTCCTTCATCATGATGCCATGGTCAGTTTGCTCATCCATGGGAGATGGCAAGATTGAGGGGCAGTCATCAGTATGGCTGGGAACAACCTTTGCAGAAATTCAAGAGCCTATAGTTCAGAAAGTATATCTCTGAAGAATGTAATTTGTTTAATGTTTTTCAGTTGGCGAATGTGCTGGAAATAGATCTATCCCTTGTGAAGGTATGTATGATGCTTTACATATGTATAAATTAAGATTCAGATCCCCAGACACTGTAAAGGTGAGTGTAATCTTAAAGCTTTTTTTTTAAATTATTCCACTTTTGCTTGTGTGATGTTTTAAGTTGTCACATATTTCCAGAGATATGACTTGAGATTTCAAAATGCTGCAAGGAACAATAGAGTAGATGCAAGCAAGTTTGATGAACATATATGTACTACTTTTTTATAGTTGTGAAATTGAATTTCCAAAATACCAGTAAAAATTCCGGAATGCCATTTAATACAAATGGAATTTCACTTACTCAGTCACCGAAGTCAGTGGCCTTGATGTTATCCTACTACATGATATAAACAGCCCTATTATTATAAAACATTGAATACTCTGACTCGCTGCAAGCAATGCCACGCGAGATCTCCCAGTATTATATTTAAAGGCTTACATTTGCATACATTTCCTGTCTTAACATTTACCGTTATAAATTTCCGAGCCCACATTGATACTGGAAACTACCCGTGTAAAACTTGTCCGGCTGTAATTACACCAGTGGGGGACTGCAGCGCTGTCACTGTCAGGAGGGTGTAATTAGAGCGTGACAAGTTTACATAGGCAATTTCTACTATTTTATTTAATGCACAGCACTATATGGCAAATTTTCCATTAGTCGTTAATGAGAAGAAATCATCTTGGTTTTATAGAATCATAGAATAGTACAAGCACAGAAGGAGGCCATTTGGCCCATTGAGTCTTTTGCTGGCTCTTTCGAAGAGCAATCCAGTTAGTCCCACTCCCCCATTCTTTCCCCATATCTGTGCAATTTTTTCTCCAAGTATTTATCCAATTCCCTTTTTGAAGGCTACTATTGAATCCACCATCCTATCAGGCAGTGCATTCCAAATCCTAACCACTCGTTGCTTGAAAAAGTTTTCCCTCGTGTCGCTTCTGGTTCTTGTCAGCTTAAATGTGTGCCTCTGGTTACTGACCCTTCAGCCATTGGAAACAGTTTCTCTTTATTTACTCTATCTAAACCCTTCATGATTTTGAACACCTCTGTGAAATCTCCTCTTAGTCTTCTGTGCTTGAAGGAGAACAACCTCAGCTTCTCCAGTCTGTCCACGTAACTGTAATCCTTCATCCCTGGCACTGCGTTGAAAGGAAAAGATGCCCTAATGTGTCCTTTAGATATATTTGGTGGTGATTCTTTTGGAAAATCATTATTTGAGGACATATTTATGGAAATGTTCATTTTGATTCTTCAGAATGCAGTGTCCATGTACTGTCGGCTGGGTTTTGCACACAGAAAAGGACAAGTGATAAATGCAGAGCAGCTTCATCCAACATGGAGGAATGTTCCATCAGTCAACAGATTAAAGTAAGGGAAGGCTTTTGCACTAAATCTATACGGATCACACTCTACATAACTATAGATTGTGAATTTTCTTCAACTAGGAAGGTGAGAAATAAAAACTTGCTTTACCTGTATAATCTGGGTTAATTTGAGACTCAGCAATATGTTGGCTCACTGAAGCAAAATTGTTCACTAAGTACTAATTTAGAAATGTATCTATTGCATGTTAAAAATGATAAGTCACAACATTCTATCTCAGTGCATTGAAAACTCCTTTTGTAGGCTTGTCAATGGAAGCGCTCATTTTAAAAGTGACAACCTTCACCTGCAGTACCTGTTACACCTGTAGGCGGTGCTGTGATTGTCCTTAGCAATGTTAATAGTTCTTCCCTTCACTCACCTTGTCTAAAACGGTGCCTTCTAACCTACTGAGTGAGGTGAAGAGCTGCCTAACCCCCCTAGCATTATTGGACACCATTACAAACTTCTCAGAAATTTGCAGCTGCTGCGCTCACTTTTTTGCAGATGCATTAGCGTAAAACCTGTTCCCACCCATGGAGGTCTGAACTGGGACCTAGATTATATCTCTTCGTGAATTCTACGGAATTTATTATTTCCCTGGCCACAGAATAAAGAGAAAATGAGAACTTGAATTTCTTGAGATACAAGAATTTCTGCCCTCCTTGTGTTTCCTAAAATTGCAGCCATTATATAAAATAGACACTAAACTGTTTTCACCGTCTTCAAACCGTTTTGCACCAATCCGTGCCTATCATAGAATTTACAACACAGCAACAGGCCATTCGGCCCAACCTGTTTATGCTGGTGTTTATGCTCCACACAAACCTCCTCCCACTTTATTTACTACTTCTCATCCTATCGACATATCCTTCTATCCCTTTCTCCCGCATTTACTTAACTAGCTTCCCCTTAAATGTATCTATGCTATTCGCCTCAACTACTCCTTGTGGTAGCGAGTTCCTCATTCTCACCACTCTGAGTAAGGAAGTTTTTTCCTGAAATCCTTATTGGATTTATTAGTGACTATCTTATATTGATGGCCCCTAGTTTTAGACTTTTTTTTCCACCACCCCCCCTGCCCCCAAAGTGGAAACATCTTCTCTAAGTCTACCCTATCGAACCTCTTCATAATTTTAAAGTCCTCTATTAGATCACCCTCAGTCTTCCCTTTTTTTCCTAGCGAAAAGAGCCCTCGCCTGTTCAGTCTTTCATTTAATCATTAACGAGCTGCACTCGCATATTGAAGTGCACACGGTTGTTCTTTCGATTGTACAAGCTACAACATCACTTAATTGAAAATGGCTGCCACCACACACCAAAGATGAACCAGACCCCGGAACTTGGCTTTTGAAAAGAAAGCTGCAGTCTATAAACATGTATACACCAATGAGATACAGATAAAATAGTCTTTGCTCCTTGGAGTGAAGGATATTTCGCATTACACCTGTTGGTTTTTATTGCTCTTATGGGGATGATGCTTTGAAGTTTATTCTGATAATTTTTTGCTTGCACCAATATGGATTTGGCGAAGGAAAACCTGGTAAGTGCTGTTTGTTTTGGCATGTTCCGTTAACAGATCAGACTTTGTTTTATTTTGCATCTTTATGAACGAGTGTCCTGAGCTGCTGAAGCTATATATACACAAGATTATGGAACTTAAGAATTTCTTAACAGATCAAATCCTGCTTAAGAGCATTTCTGTCTATAAAATCTTTTCGCTGCAATACAAAATTTGATGATCAGTTCTGTTGATACCGGGGAAAATAAAAATTAAATGTTTATCAGCTAATGTTTTGCAAATGTGTCTGAAAGAAATGGGGTTTAATGCATTGCTGTCAGAACCCAGTTCAGTGCTTTGATATCTGTTTAGTACACTTCACTGTACAAGCTATTTAAAGTTCTTCATTTGCAGTCTTTGTCATTTTTTAAAAATCCTTTCTTTTGTAATTCTATCCTTTTTCTGCTGCCTGGGGTGCCCGGCCTTTCCTGTTCTTTTCCCCCTCTCCTTTCCACTGTTTTGCCTGTAATTTTCAAAATACATTTTGCATCCAATGTTAAACTCTAGATTTCCAGCATCCACAGTATTTTGCTTTTGTGTTTAAACTCGATTGATATTTGTTAGAATATTTATATTGTCTGTATTGTACCACCTGGTCATGTGTTTGAAGTATGAAATGCAGAACACACTAATAATTCCAGCTCTTGTTTTTAATGGATGTGTTTCAAACCAGTGTTCAGCACTGACTGCCGCTGGAAATAAGAGGCAAAAATGGATGGTAGATTTGAGACCAAGATTTATAGTAATCAGTTACTGTAGTAAACGCCTATAAAACACTCTGCATAGTTTCTATCACTTATTTTCTTCAGTGAAATAAACATTCTTTAAACTTGAGCACATAACAAATTCCAAGTGTGCAACTTTGTAGTTGTTTAAGTAGAACTCCACCCAAAGCTGTGTTAATATCAGTGGTGCTTTGTTGCTTCATGCAGGTGTGCAATGGACCCACAGAAGATGCTGCTGTCGTGGGATGGGACGGAAAACCGGAGTCCTGTGCATGATGTAACGTCATCAACAACAGACACTGATACAGCTAGTCAAGAAGACATAGGTTAGTATGTGACTTGGAGTTAGTTTTATCATATTTACAACATGTGGTACTGAACAATGTTCATACATTTTGATAACTTATTTGATAATTGTTCTCAATGTATGTGGTGACTTGTCCTAAAAAGCTATTGCACTTAAAAGCAAAGCAAACTGTGTCCGATTTGCACTTTAAAGACATAGACCCGGAATTTGCGGTCAGCGGCGAAGCAACGGCGCTGGCCGCTGGCCGCTGACCTCAAAGAAAGCTGCCCACAAAGATCTAATGATCTCTGTGGCCTGAATTTCAGCTCTCCCGACCTCAGTTTGAATCTGGCACCAAATCAAATGAATCTCCAGCGTCCAGCAACAGTGATGGCGTCAAGCTGGCTAAGCAGCCAATCACATTGAAGGATTCTCAGACAGCAAACCAGGAAGTAAAATGCACAGATTATAATTTACTTTTTATAAATTTTACAGAGAGCGAAATAAAGTTTGAGACAGGCACATAGGATTAAGATAGAAGCTGAAATATCATAAACAAACTTTAAAAAAAAATTATATTAAAAACCATGTAATTATCATATTATTGGAAAAATTTGACATTCCGCAAATATGAAATTAGTTTTTCAGGGCCAGAACGGTTGTTCAGCAGTCAATATGCTGTTAAGAACCCAGTTACACCTCTTTCAACAAGGCTTAACTTTTCAGGGGGGTTTAATAGTGATATTCCAGTACAATGGGGGAAGTTTTCGTCAGGAACTATGATTTGAATTGATTGCCGGCTCTGGGAAGTTCCACAGCGCAACCTGTGGAGGAGCAGGGAATGACTGACCGCAACTTCTGGGTTTTTGCGTTTATCTGCGCATGTGCTGATTCCAGAAGTTGCTGTCACTTTGAGAGGAGTAATGACGGCAAACGCTGACGGTTTCGGCGTCATTACCAGCGCAAAATCTGGGCCATTGTCCTTCAATGTCTTTCTAATCTTTTGGGTTTTTCAAGCCTTCAAACACTTCACCGTAAAGTGAAGAACAGAAAAAATCTGCAATAAATTTCGTGAAGAAGTCTAGTTTGCAATGAAGTTCCATATGTCGTGCCCTTTGCAGATCAGAGCTCACAGGTCATTCAAGTATTTTGCTAGCTTTGTTGTGTGTCTATAACTTTATTTTGGGTTTAAGCGATCATTGTTTTCTTGATTTTCAGCTGACTCTGCTAGCGTGAACAGTCTGAGCATGCCCAGTGGACACACTAAACGAATCGCCTTCCTGTTTGATTCAACCCTTACAGCGTTTTTAATGATGGGAAACCTTTCACCGGTGAAGTGTCTTAAAATCTTCCTTCCTTGTTGTATAGCGATTAGTACTATTATATCAAAGAAAGACTTGCGCATATATATAGTTCCTTTCAGGACGTCTCCAAGCGCTTTACAGCCAATGAAGTACTTCTGAAGTGTAGTCACTGTTGTAACGTAGGAAACGCAGCAGCCAGTTTGCGCACAGCAAGCTCCCACAAGCAGCAATATGATGATGACCAGATAATCTGCTTTTCGTGATGTTGGTTGAGGGATAAATATTGGTCAGGACAGCGGTGAGAACTCCCCTGCTCTTCAAAATAGTGCCGTGGGATCTTTTAAGTCCACCCGAGAGGGCAGACGGGTCCTCGGTTTAGCGTCACCTCCGACAGTACAGCACTGGGGTATCAGCCATGATTATGTGCTCCAGTTCCTGGAGTGGGATTTGATGATGTGGCATAATAATAATCTACACGTGAAATTTCAACGTTGTAGTCCTTCAACTCCAAGTAAGGGGTGAGGAAAAGGAACCAAGTGTCCCAGATCAACAATATTTGTTACAGTGCTGCAGTTGCTTCGATGTTGTATGAAATTCTGGCCTTGTGTATGTTGGAGCTGCTAAATAGCATGAGCTAGTTTTCACCAAATTAATAACCGCTTTAGAAATGTAGGGTAAATTTTGGACCATTTTCCACATGGCATTACTGCAAACGTTTGACATTTTTAATGTGAATAGTTTCTTGTCTGTATTTGTGTTTGTTTTGTTCATGTTTCATTGCTTTTTCTGCAGAACCTGAAGAGCCATGCTGTCACGATGTTTGAAGTTGGGAAGTTATCAGATGAGTCACTGGACAGCTTCCTTGTGGAACTTGAAAAGGTATGTGTTATTAGGGAGATGTTACTGTTATTGGGGAGAGGTTACTACAATTAGCCTTAAAGTATTCCATAAGTTCAAAATAATGAGTTTTGATAGAGTAAATAAGGAGAAACTGTTTCCAGTGGCAGGGAGGGTTGGAAACCAGAGGACACAGATTTAAGGTAATTGGCAAAACAACCAGAGGGAGATGAGGTGAATTTTTTTACGCAGCGAGTTGTTGCGATCTGGAATGCGCTGCCTGAAATGGTGGTGGAAGCAGATTCAATAGTAATTTTCAAAGATATTGGATAAATACTTGATTGAAAAGCTCTTTCAAAGAGCTGGCACAGGCACAATGGGCCGAATGGCGGCCTCCTGTGCTGTATGATTCTATGATGTGTGACAATGTACATGAAGACTATTTTCATAGAATCATAGAATTAGAAATATACAGCACGGAAGGAGGCCATTTCGGCCCATTGTGTCCGCGCCGGCCGACAAAGAGCTATCCAGCCTCATCCCACTTTCCAGCTCTTGGTCCGTAGCCCTGTAGGTTACGGCACTTCAAGTGCACATCCAAGCACTTTTTAAATGTGGTAAGGGTTTCTGCCTCTACCACCCTTTCAGGCAGTGAGTTCCAGACCCCCACCACCCTCTGGGTGAAGAAATTTCCCCTCAAATCCCCTCTAAACCTCCTACCAATTACTTTAAATCTATGCCCCCTGGTTGTTGACCCCTCTGCTAAGAGAAATAGGTCCTTCCTATCCACTCTATCTAGGCCCCTCACAATTTTATGCACCTCAATAAGGTCTCCCCTCAGCCTACTCTGTTCCAAAGAAAACAAACCCAGCAATTCCAATCTTTCCTCATAGCTAAAATTCTCCAGTCCAGGCAACATCCTTGTAAATCTCCTCTGTATCCTCTCTAGAGCAATCACATCTTTCCTGTAATGTGGTGACCAGAACTGCACGCAGTACTCTAGCTGTGGCCCAACTAGTGTTTTATACAGTTCAAGCATAACCTCCCTGCTCTTGTATTCTATCCCTTGGCTAATAAAGGCAAGTATTCCGTATGCCTTCTTAACCACCTTATCTACTTGGCCGGCTACCTTCAGGGATCTGTGGACCTGCACTCCAAGGTCCCTTTGTTCCTCTACACTTCAGTGTCCTACCATTTAATGTGTATTCCCTTGCCTTGTTACAGCTTTCTTCTTCATTATCAACCACACAGCTGATTTTAGTCATAGTCATAACGGCACAGAAGGAGGCCATTCGGCCCATCGTGTCCGTGCCGGCTCTCTGTCGAGCAATCCAGTCAGTCCCATTCCCCCGCTCTATTCCCATAGCCCTGCAAGTTTATTTCCCTCAAGTGCCTATCCAGTCTCCCCTTGAAAACATTGAGTGTCTCCGCTTCCACCACTCCCGTCGGCAGCGAGTTCCAGGTCCTCCTCCCACTCGCTGCGTAAAGTTTTTCCTCACATCCCCCCCTGTATCTCTTGCTCAAAACCTTCAATCTGTGTCCCCTAGTTCTTGTACCATCAACTAGCGGGAACAGCCTTTCCCCGTCTAGCCTATCCAAACCCGTCATAATCTTGTACACCTCTATCAAATCACCCCTCAACCTCCTTTGCTCTAATGAAAACAAATCCAGCTTCTCCAACCTGTCCTTATAGCTAAGATCCCCCCCCATCCCCGGAAGCATTCTGGTAAATTTCCTCTGCACCCTCTCGAGGGCCTTCACATCCTTCCTAAAGTGTGGTGACCAAAACTCCAATGTGGCGTAACCAGCGCTTTATAAAGGTTCAGCATAACTTCTCTACTTTTGTACTCAATACCTCTATTTATGAAGCCCAAGATCCCATATGCTTTGTTAACCAATCTCTCAATATGTCCTGCCACCTTCAGGGACCTATGCACATTAACTCCCAGGTCCCTCTGTCCCTGCACACTCTTTAAAACTGTGCCTTTAAGTGTATATTGCCTCTCCCTGTTCCTTCTGCCAAAATGCATCACCTCAGACTTCTCTGTATTAAATTCCATCTGCCACTTGTCTGCCCATTCTGCTAGCCTTTCTATGTCCTGTTGCAGTCGATTGGTATCATCCTCACTGTTTGCCACAAGCCCAAGTTTGGTGTCATCGACAAATTTAGAAATTCTACTTTGTATTCCAATATCCAGGTCATTTATATACATCAAAAAAAGCAGTGGCCCCAGCACTGACCCTTGGGGAACACCACTGTCTACCATCCTCCAGTCTGAAAAACAGCCATTTACCACAACTCGCTGTTTTCTGTCCTTAAGCCAATTCCTTATCCAAGCTGCCACTGACCCACCTATTCCATGTGCCTCAATTTTGTTAGCCAGCCTTCTATGTGGTACTTTGTCAAACGCCTTCCTAAAATCCATGTAGACAGCATCCATTGCATTCCCTTCATCAATCCTCCCTGTTACTTCGTCAAAAAATTCAATTAGATTAGTCAAACACGATCTGCCATTTACAAATCCGTGTTAGCTCTCCTTAATTAGCTTAAACCTCTCCAAGTGCCCGTTAATTTTTTCCTTGATTATTGTTTCTAAAACTTTACCCACCACTGATGTTAGACTGACCGGCCTGTAGTTACTAGGATTGCCCTTGCACCTCCCCCGCATCCAGGGAAGATTGGAAAATTATGGCAAACCCTTCCTCTATCTCCTCCCCCAATCCCCTTAGCAACCTGGGATGCAAGCCATCTGCAAACTTCTTAATCATGCCCCCTACATTCAATTCACGTTATAATGTGATATCATATTTTTGTTGGGCATCATTGCATGTTCGATCAAACCAGCAAAAAGATTCTCTATTTTATGAGCTGAATAGAATGCAAAGTTTCTGTATTCTAGTACATTTGCAGCTGTGACAATGACAATTATAATTTAGATCGAGAGTCAATACCGTATACAGCTTTAGGTTGCAAACTGATAGAACAGAGGAGGCTTTAAAATATTAAATTGAAAATTCAGTTATTTCAGTCATTCAAAATTTTATTTGAGGTTTCTCAAATCACTATTAAAATTTAAATTCATCTTTAGAAAAGTGCTTATTTTGTTTAGAATATAGCAAAGCCATACAGAGCTCAATTTTATCAACAGTATAATATATTGGACCAAGTTTAGTTATGGTACAGTTTCCACTGCTTATAGAGGACGCATTGGTGTTGACACGATTTGCCCGCTGTACGCAGTGTGGTGTAAAACTGAAGTCCCGAATGAAGACCGTGTCAGTATCGCTATAGTACCCAGCCCAAAATTGCACCAAAGCACATTTTTTCAGCTCTACCTTGTTCATGTAGGAGTAAACAACACCAACTTGCATTTATATAGCGCCATTCTCATTGTAAAACATCCCAAGGTGCTTCACAGGAGCGATTATCAGAAAAATATTTGACACCGAGCCACAAAGAAATATTAGGACAGGTGACCAAAAGCTCGGTCAAAGAGGTAGGTTTTAAGGAGTGACTTAAAGGAAGAAAGAGTGGTAGAGAGGCGGAGAGGTTTAGGGAGGGAATTCCAGAGCTTGAGGCCTTGGCAGCTGAAGGCACGGCCGCCAGTGGTGGAGCGAAGGCGATGTGCAAAAAGCCAGAATTGGAGGAGCACAGAGACCTTGTAGGGTTGTAGGGCTAGAGGAGGATACAGAGATGGGGAGGGGTGAGGCCAAGGAGGGTCATTAACATCCTAAAGAGGAGAGTCCGGACAATAAAAATCAAGCCCCTACAATGAGTAAATGCAGGTAATCTCGACAATCAGCCACTATCTCACCCCGCCCCCTGATGCAAACTGGTCGCAGTGTCTGACTGTACTGCAACACTGAGGCACTTTGCTCCTACATACCAGGTGAATAGTTAGCAGTACAAGCTGAAAGACATTTAAGAAACACTTCACTTTGCCTGAAATCATCGGAGCGTTTACAATGGTCAGCAGAGAGGATTAAGTATTTGAGGTACTCTCCCTTTAAGGAGTTGTAAAAAGCTTATTGAATTGCCTGAAATAGCTGGCATGCTCAATACCTTGTAAGCGGTGCCTTTGTAATTGACTCCTATGGTGATGGGAAATTGCCTGGCACTAGCATAAGTGGCGGGGACTTCTCTTCAACTTCCATGATGTGTTTACATTTATATTGTGCCCAAGGCCACTGGTTTGCAGTTTTCACAGAAAAGTTGGAAGGATTAATGATTTGCAACCCCTTAAATATCAGTTACAAAATCATGGAATCTCGTGTGATAAAAATGGAATTTGACTTATTCCCCCTGTTGAAGACCAGCGGGCCCTGATTGTCACCATAGTGCAGTCATTTTGTTTCAAACGTTTTGTTTTTAATGCAGTTTAGAAACACCGAGTAACCAGATTGTTTTATATTTAAGGTTCAAAACACTGGTGAGGGGGAAGCCCAGAGGTATTTTGATCATGCACTAACCCTGAGAAACACTATACTTTTCCTGCGACATAATAAGGAGCTAGTTACAGATGATGAACAGCCAAACAATGGTAGGATTTATACTCTGTTGAAAGTAATTGTTCAAAAGCCTAATTTTTTTCTTTTAAAAGGATGCAATGGTCACTTTACTGTGGTTAAACATTAGTTTAAGACTTAATCACTATAGCTATCATTTTACTGGATGTTACTTTTGTCATGTCTAGAGAGAGAGGATTGAAAAGCAGTGAAGTTCTGTTAAACTTGTATTGAACCTCGGTTAGATCACACTTGGAGTACTGTGCACAGTTCTGGTCTCCATATTCTAAAAAGGATATAGAGGCACTGGAGAAGGTGCATACAATGATTTAAAAAGATGCTACCAGAACACTGAGATTGTAACTATCAAGAAAGATTGAACAGGCTGGGGCTCTTTTCTCTAGAAAAGAGAAGGCTGATAGAGGTCTTTAAGATTATCAAGGGGTTTGATAGGGTAGACATAAAGATGTTTCCACTTGTGGGGAGACCAAAACTTGGGGCCATAAATATAAGACAGTCACCAATAAATCCATTAGGGAATTCAGGCGAAACATCTTTACCCAGAGAGTGGTTAGAATGTGGAACTCGCTACCACATGGAGTAGTTGAGGGGAATAGCATAGATACATTTAAGGGGAAGCTGGATAAACACGAGGGGAAAAAGGAATGCAAGATTATGTTGATGGGGTGAGGTGATGTAGGGTGGGAGGGTGCTCATGTGGAGCATAAACACAGGCATGGACTAGTTGGGCCGAATGGCCTGTTTCTGTGCTGTACATTCTATGTAAAGTTAATCAGCAAATGTTCAAATCCATTTTAGCATGCTTTAAAATTGGGATTGACTTCTGATTATTGTTGAGAGATTCATGCCAGGAAAGTATTATTAGTGGTTCAATGATAACTTACATTTATATAGCACTCCTTAGATTGGTAAGATGTCTGTATTTTACAGAGAAGAAAGTGGGCATTGGACGGGGGAGAAAGAATGGGTAGTGTGGACCTTGGGGCAGGGCTGAGTGTGGCTGAAGAATAAAGTCTTGCACTAGGCTTTTGAAAGCAGGGGGAAGGTAAGGCGGGGGGATTTTAAGTGGGAGCTTGAGGGCAGGGTCACAGTGGCTGGAAAAAGTGGTTACCAATAGTGGAACAAAGAGGATGGGCAGAGGTGTGGACCAGTGTCTGAGGAGCAAAGGGTGCAAGTCGGGTGTGGGGGTGGGGTGGTTACAGGAGGTCACTAGATAGAATGGGTGAAGATGTGGTGAATTGAAGGTAAGGACAATGATCCTGAAGTTGGTCCTTAGAGGCAAGCTGAGCCATTGGAGCTTGCCAAGGGCAAGAGGAGCTTTCAGTGGGTAAGAACATGGGCAGCAGTATTCTGAATGAGATGCAGTTTGTGGAGGCTAAAAAGTGATTGCGTGTTATTTCCACATCTGTGTTAAGTTAATGGGCCAGAAATTCAGCTTTCCGGCTTCCTGCGGGTGCAAGCATCGCACGCGTACTTGCCTACCGCGCCTGCAGTTGTGCTTTGGGCCCACGAGGACTTCGGGTCCTGGGCCTCCTCCAGCTGCCGGCGCGCAGTGCTCGTGTATCCCAGGGGCGCAGTTAGTTTGAAGCGTCCCCTGGGATCACGTGGGCCATGGAGAGCTAATCCTAGCAGGGCATTTTCATTCATAGATTTGACCGGAAGACCTGTCAAATCTGTGAATAGAGATCGGCCCCAAAACTACACTTAAACTTCAAATAAATTTTAAAAAAACATCACATTTTTAAAATAACTAAGTTAAATAAATTAACTACTTTAAACAAAAATTTAAATTTTTGAAAAAATTAATTATACTTTCTAACGGTGCTAAAAATAAACTTACCTTTCTTTAAAGTATCTAAAAAAGATAAACCTGTTTGAAAAAAAAATTAAATTGTAATTAATTAATCACTTACCTTGTTAAAAACAGGCCTTACGCCTCCTTTTTAAAAGCGCAGCTTCTTCATACTTACCTTCCCAGAGAAACCTGAAAAAAAAATCGAAGTTCGCTGCTCCGCGCATGCGTTCGACTTCTGAACCCCTCTCTTCAGGGGAACGGAAGTTCCGGTTTCCCGCGCATGCGCAGTACATGCAGGAATCCGGCACTTCAGATGGCCTTACGGGTGAGTACACAGCGCGTACTCACCCGACAACAGATGAATTTCTGGCCCAATATGATGAAGTCCCAGAAGAAACTGGTTTTGAAGCTTGTGGGTCTCTATACTTGTCAACATGACCAACCAGTTTTATACTACATATATAAAATCATTGTAATGAAAAGTGTTCATTGATTGAAGAATAGTTTAAATGAACTGTTACTTTTTTAATTGCTTGCCTAATTTTAATCGTTTTTAATCCCCCCCGCTCCACCCCAGATCGAGGTTGGAAAAGTTCAGCCATTTAGTTTCTGATTTTTTTTTTTTCAAACTCTGCTGGAAGTATAACTAGTATACAGTTATATAACTACATGCTTGGTATATTGGAAAGTCCTGTTAAAATGACAGCCAGTTAGGGAATTAAATGCTTTGGCAATAATCTTTTCTGGCACCAGTCAATAATAGAGAACCTATTATGTGTCTTTTTTTTAAGGAGTGGTTCTATGAATTAAATTTTTTGTTTTCTGACACGATTGTTCTGCTTCAGGTTTTCCATTAGATCTGTTGCGCTGCGAAAGCTTGTTGGGATTGGATCCTGCCACCTGCAGCAGAGTCCTGAACAAGAATTACACTCTGTTGGTCTCGATGGCGCCGCTTAGCAATGAAATCCGACCAATAAGCAGCTGCACCCCACAGGTAAACACAAGGGTTGCAGAATGGCCCACTGATCTCCCAGTGTGACCTTTTTTTTGCTTCTCGATCGTCTAGGGAGTGGGACTAATCAGACAGCTCTTTCATCAGCAGGCGCAATGGGCTGCATGGCCTCCTTCTGTGCTGAGAGATTCTATGATGCTATCAGGCAGCTGTACCTGCTATTGGTCTAATTACTGAATGAGCATCTATAACAGTTGTATGTCGGAGGCGTAGTCAGGTTTACGCAATGCACAGAACTGCATGCTTTTTGTTTGCAGGGGTCAAAGTGCAAGTTCTGAAGATCTGATCCAAAAACAGGCGCCAAGAGGTGTGCATGTGTGACCGCTTCACTGCCTCATTTGGTGGCCTGGTATACGGGCTGTTGATGCTCGGCTACGAACAATGCACAAAACACTCCTGTAGTTTTAATATTTTTATTGTCCTGTTGCGCCCCAGTAAAACATGACTTATAATTACAATCCATAACATGCACTGAATATCGCAGTAGGGATAAATACCCAGCATCTCCCTCCACTTCTCTCTGCACCAACGCACATGTTTAACTCCCGGTGGGAGTTTCTGAATTACATAAAGGATGCAATCAGCCACAATAAAACGTTAATAATAAATGGAAGACTAGAAATGAGAAGTTGAGTGAGGGAGACTGGAAGATTTAGTTGGTTTTGTTCTTTTAACACATGGTTGAAGTATTTGTCATTTTTAATTTCTGTGTACTTATTGTTTCTAAATGTGCAGCAAACTCGGTGTTTGATTTCATTTTATTGACTATGCTGTGATATGTCGCTGCCAATTTTTAACCACTTGGCAAAAATGCCCTTATAACCTTTGATTTAAGATACTGTGATAGGTACCATTGCAAGGTGTATTGGTGATTACAGTAAAGCCGTACTGATATTTAACAGAATCTGTCATCAGCACAATGTATGCAATGACTGGCCATCTGCTTTCTTTGGTTGTAATCCCTTAACTTCAGCTAACCTTGCGTGTACTTTGCTTTCCCTGTCAGACGTTCTACTGTGGCTAGAACTAATTAATTAGCTGCTGCGACACACTAGAGTTTCTACTTCCCTTTTGATCAAAAATAACTTAACTGTTCTTAAACCTTCCAACTTTATGTTCTTAAACATTTTCTCTGTTCATTTGGATTTTTCTAACCTCTTGAAAACTTTTTAAAATTTCCAAAGGCCTTCTGAGGCTTGTGAAACTGTCTAAATGAGGTAAATGGTGTCTGGGCTTAAAATCCTCATCATATCCATGAAAATCTCTAAGTGGCATGGCCTATCAAATTGACCACTTAGGCCACATGATCACTTTCAAAGGTGTCAATTGGGCAGACAATATGTGAAAGATAGTTAGTTTTACAAAAACTGCACTTTTTGTTATTTCTTTCCTTTCCCCCACAGCATTTAAATAATTGAGAGTAGACAGTACACTCACAACATCTCTCTCTCTCTCTCTCTCTCTCGTGCTCTCTCTCACGCACCCTCCTCTCTCTTCCTTTCTCCAGATGCATGTATACGCAAATATCATTGGAGAGATACTTTGCAAAAGTATTTTGCATATATAATGTACACATTGCAGATAGCATACACTTAGGTTTTGTACGCAGAAATAGATTAATGGGCTGATGAAAGGACATACAATTATCTGAAATACTTATTTTGTCCTTTGCAAAACCCAGCTTTAATCTTCTTTTGCAGCTTAAAAACCTCTGAGATAATATGTTTCCAGTGAAAAAGATCAAATGGCTACATAGTAATTTTTCCTGAGTCAAAATATAAACATATCAAGAAAGTGGGTGTGGAGTGCTAGCATTTATTTCATGCAACTGGAATACTGTGATGAGGCAGAGAATCTTGTGGGTCTATGAAAGGATGTCAGAGACTCCAGTGAAACTACCGAATTATTCATCTTATCCAATGATGCATGATTCCGAATAGGCTATCTTATTTTTGATGGGCATTTTAATGCAGCTTTTATCTATTTGTGGGCCTCTACCTCCTGTGTGGGCCTCCACCTCTATTCTGGTCTTTTATATACCTGTTGGTGCAAATGTCTTTACTCGGAATTCATGACTGACTAGGTAACTAATTTGTTGGATTTTACTCAGCTGTGTGTTAATGTGTCTGTCTAATTAATTAATCATTACTTGCTGGAGTTGAAATGAATACGCTATGATGGGCCCTATTGATATTTTATTAGCCATTTTATACAGGTATATTGGTACCTTAAGATAAAAGTAAAAACTGCAAAATGAAATCATGCTGGAAATACAGTATCTCCTTCAGCCTCTGAAAGCAAAAGACAGGTTAATGATTCACGTGATTCATATTTTGTATGATATGACCGAAATAATTCAATATACATCATCCTTTTAGTAAATCAATAACTTTTTTTTTCTTCAAAATAATTAGCACTTAGGACCAGCCATCCCAGAAGTTAGTTCAATCTGGTTTAAACTTTACATCTATCATATCACTGGACAAGGACCCCCATCATTGTTACTTTCAAAAGGAACAAGGCTTAGAAAACTTCCAGATGTTTTTCAGGTATTTTTGAGAAAACATTTTTGTTCATAACTTTCCTGTTTACACATGCGATGATTTTGTTTATTTCTGTGCTGCGTCAGAATCATTTAGAATTGATAAAAATGCAGTAATTTTCCACCCACCCCCCTTTATTTCCCAGGGCTATGACCGATTGCTTATAACCTCTTGGGGACATGATCCCGGTGTTGTTCCCACTTCAAACGTGCTCAGCATGCTAAATGATGCACTGACGCATTCAGCTGTATTAATACAGGTAAAGCATTAGACTCTGGCTACTTCGAATTTCCCTTAAACCAAGCATCTTGCCTGCTGACGTGAATTGCTGGAAAACTTGTAATCTGACTCGGGGAGAGGTGTGGGTTTTTTTTGGTGTTCAGTTAATGAGAATGCTGTCAGTAAGCTAACAAAACTGATGTGTACTTGCAGTAGGTACGTGACAGAGTTTTCCAAAGGGTTTCTGTCAATGCTGTGAATAGACTTTTTTGTGCATGTTAGGAAGGCTTGAGAATGTTGCATCTATAAAGAAAGAACTTGCATTTCTATAGCGCCTTTCACGACCTTGGGACATCCCAAAGCGCTTTACAGCCAATGATGTACTTTTGAATGTAGTCATTGTTGTAATGTAGGAAATGCAGCAGCCAATCTGCACACAGGAAGCTCCCACAAACAGTCATGTGATAATGACCGGGCAATCTTTTTTAGGGATGTTAGTTGAGGGTTAAGTATTGACCAGGACACCAGGGAGAACTCTCCTGCTCTTCTTCGAAATAGAGCCATGGGATCTTTTGCATCCACCTGAGATGGCAGCCTTGCTTTAACATTTCATCCGAAAGACAACACCTCAGACCATGCAGCACTCCCTCAGCACTGCGCTGGGAGTGTCAGCTTAGATTTTTGCGCTCAAGTGACTCTGAGGCGAGAGTGCTACCCACTGAGCCACAGCTGACACAGTTGGAGCAAAATTTGGTATCTGGATATAGAGCGACAAGAAAGTGTGTGATAACGTGGGGTAATCTTGGTTATTTCTCAGCAAGCCACTTTAAGAAATTTTGTTGATGAATTTTTAAAGCGGTATTTCCTCCAACAAGATTGTATAATTAGATTATACATTGTACTTTTTATGATTCAACATCTCTGAAATGTGTTTGTCTGACTCCTTGTAACTTTAATAAAACAAACTAATACATTGTTGTTTATTAGGGTTATGGTATCCATGGTGATGGAGAAACTACTTACGTTCCATTTCCCTTTGACGATGTAGAGGTGAAAGGCGGTGAGCATTTCTAGTTACTTTCCATTATCAATTTTGATTAAAGCATGCATTGCAGGAAAATACTTGCAGCATCTCTGATCAACTCTTCTCTTTAAATCAACTTTGATGCATGACTCTGTTTTAAGATGCACTGGAATCTGTGTACTGTACTTGCATTTTTTCCATTTCCAGATTCCTTTTAAGTGATGCATAATTCAGTTGCCTTTTATATAATGGAGCTTTGATGTAATAAATCTTTCTGCTGCTGTAAGATAATTTTCACAACCCCTTTTGCATCTATACTACATAGAATGTACAGCATAGAAACAGGCCATTCGCCACAACTGGTCCATATCGGTGTTTATGCTCCACATGAGCCTCCCCTCTTCCTCTAAACCAATCTTCATTTCCTTCTGTTCCTTTCTCCCTCATGAGCTCATCTAGGTTCCCCTCAAATGTATCTATGCTACTCACCTCAACCACTCCCTGTGGTAGCGAGTTCCACATTCTCACCACACTCTGGGTAAAGAAGTTTCTCCTGAATTCCCTGTTGATTTATTGGTGATTATGTTATATTTATGATCCCTAGTTTTGGTCTCGCCCACAAGTGAAAATATTTTCTCTCCGTCTACCCTATCAAACCCCTTCATAATTTTGAAGACCTTGAGCAGGTCACCCCTCTGCTTTCTCTCCTCTTCTGGAGCCCCAGTCTGTTCAGTCTTTCCTGATGGTTATTACCTCTCAGTTCTGGTATCATCCTTGTGAATCTTTTTTGCACCTTCTCCAGTGCCTCCATATCCTTTTTCATAATACGGAGACTGGAACGGAATAGAATAGAACCATGTAGAAAAATGTTTCCAGTCCCATACATGTATAAAATTTATTTGACTAACTGTTTCATTTTGAAGGACCATAAAATGAGATTTTAACATGTTTATTTTTTTAAATAGCTGAATATTGTTTTGTGTTGGTTTTGCTGCAGAATTTTCCCGGAGTAACATGTGTGCTCACCGAGCTTTGATGGCATTGAGGAGGAAAGTGGATCTGGACCATTTCTGTGGGTTTGTGAATATGCTGAACCCTCGTGTTCGACGCACCAATGGCAGGCACCCCAGTGAAGACTTGGATGAGAAAGGTACGCAAAGACCAGCTCTGCACAATCAAAACTACGTTGGAAATAAACTTGCGCACCAGTTTGTTCCAAATCATTGAATATTTTAATCCATTTAAAAAGCTTTGTAATATTGTTGTAAAATAGCACTAATGAAAAGCTGTTGAGTGGTGAGAATGTGGAACTCGCTACCACATTACATAGAATGTAATGTACAGCACAGAAGCAGGCCATTCGGCCCAACTGATCTATGCTGGTGTTTCTGCTCCGCACGAGCCTCCTCCCACCCCACTTCATCTAACCCTATCAGCATATCCTTTTCCTCTTTCCCTCAGGTACTTAACCAGTTTCCTCTTAAATACTTGCATTTCCATAGGGCCTTTAATGACCTCCAGACGTTGTAAGCGCTTTACAGTCAATGAAGGACTGTTGTAATGTAGGAAACAAGGCAGACAATTTATGCACAGCAAGATCCCACAAACAGCAATGATATAATGACCGGATAGTCTAATTTGTTTTTTGGTGTTGGTTGAGGGATAAATATTGACCTGGACATGGGAGAGAACTCATTCTTCCAATAGAACACTATTCTTCGAAATACTGCCGTGGGATATTTTACATCCATCCAAGAGGGCAGATGGGGGCCTCTGTTTAACGTCTCATCCGAAAGACGGCACCTCCGACAGTGCAGCACTCCCTCAGTACTGCACTGGGAGTGTCGGCCTAGATTTTGTGCTCAAGTCTCTGGAGCAGGACTTGAACACAACACCTTCTGAATCCGAGGCGCGAGTGCTACCCACTGAGCCATGGTTAAAGGCATCGATGCTATTCGCCTCAACTACTACATGTGGTAGCAACTTCCACATGCTAACCACGCTGGGTAAAGAAGTTGCATGGAGTGGTTGAGGCGAATAGCATAGATGCATTTAAAGGGAAGCTAGATAAGTACATGAGAGAGAAAGGAGGAATTGAAGGATATGTTAGGGTTAGATGAATTAAGGTGGCAGGAGGCTCGTGTTGAACATAAACACCAGCATGGACTAGATGGGCTGAATGGCTTGTTTCTGTGCTGTACATTCTATGTTGGATCATTATGTATATTGACTTAACATTGGGCTTTGTGGTCAGATGCAACAGCTTCATCCAGCAGAAATTGATCTGATGGAAAATTAAATCCATTACACGAAATGCACAGTTCTTTTTAAAAAAAAAAAAAAAAAAACGGGATTACAAAACTCAAGATTATCGCTATATAAACTGCTTGGGTTTCCTTGTCATAGATTTATATCCGTTCAATCCCTTCAATTACTACTGTCTTAACTATTTAATGTAATTAGTACGATCTCAGTAAAGCTGGGCTCACAACTAACCAGTTTATTGACACCTGAGGCGATGCCAAAGCAGAGAACCAGGAGCTGAGTGAAGGCGTGGGCCATAGGCACAGCTGTTTCGAACATCTTTAGGTCCTCTGTTGAGCAAAGCACAATAAGCAGTCTGTTTGCCGTCCTTGACGGTTACTTTTTAACCACACGCTAATCTCTCGGGTTTTTTTTGGTCATTTAAAATCCTCCGCTGAAATCCGATTTTGACAGTGTTGTACATTAATTGTCTTAAATGGTGTTAACCGTGGCTTAGTGGTTTTGTGTGCAGGTCCTGCTCCAGAGACTTGAGCACAAAAATCCAGGCTGACACTCTCCCAGTGCAGTACTGAGGGAGGTGCTGCACTGTCGGAGGTGCCGTCTTTTGGTTGAGGCGTTAAACCGCGTCTGCGCTCTCGGGTGGACGTAAAAGATCCCATGGCACTTTGAATAAGAGCAAGGGAGTTCTCCCTGGTGTCCTGGCCAATATTTATCCCTCAACCAACATCACCAAAACAGATTATCTGGTCATTATCTCATTGCTGTTTGTGGGAGCTTGCTGTGCGCAAATTGGCTGCCACGTTTGCTTCATTACTACAGTGCCTACACTTCAAAGTACTTCATTGGCTGTAAAGTGCTTTGGGATGTCCTGAGTTCATGAAAGGTGCTATTTAAAAATTCAAGCATTTTGTTTGATCTTTTCTTTATATTAGATTAAAAGTTAAAAATATTGATTTGCCTTGCAACAAAATACATTTTGAGACCATAAAACTCTCCCATCCAGCCCGTCCTATATGTTCTTCAAATACATTTGCTCAATTGTCATTTTCATTCAGATTCTTATTCAGCTGAGAAGCCACCTTAAATAATGTTTCTCTCAAGTATATTGTCGTATGAATTTAAATATTTTTCAGAAGAATTTGAATCCCCATCTGGCTCTGATGCTCAAGGCAGCACAGAATCCTTTGAGTTGGTAACAGATGAGCCTGTGGCCGACTCTGTGCCGAAAAGAATTGCTGAAGGTAAAGACAATTACTGTAATGTTAGGTCTGTGCCTAATAGTTAGAATACAGCACCTCCCAATCCTGTGACCGCCACCACCTAGAAGGACAAGGGCAGCAGGTGCATGGGAACACCATCACCTCCAGGTTCCCCTCCCAAGTCACACACCATCCTGACTTGGACATATATCGCCGTTCCTTCCTGATCGCTGGGTCAATATCCTGGAACTCCCTCCCTAAAGCACTGTGGAAGTAGCTTCACCACACGGACCGAAGTGGTTCAAGATGAAGGCTCAAGGGCAACTAGGGATTGGGCAATAAATGTCGGCCTTGCCAGCGATGGGCACATCCCGAAAATGAATTTAAAAAAAAAAGTAATCTGGGCTTCCTGCTACTCAGTGAATACACGCACACTGATGTGGTACCCCACATTTGATTCCTGGTCTATGCTGAGTTAGTGGATCTCAGCCACTATTTGGACTCTTAGGCTAGAGTGGGGAAGAATCAGCTAGGCTTCTTGCTTCTAATTGCTATCCAGTGACTGTAATGCGTACCTCACAATCTCTGTAACCTCCTCCAGCCCTACAAACCTCCGAGACCTCTGCGCTCCTCCAATTCTGGTCTCTTGCGCATCCCCGATTTTCATCGCCCCACCATTGGTGGCCATGCCTTACTCTGCCTCGGTCCTAAGCTCTGGAATTCCCTCCCTAAACTTCTCTGCCTCCTTTTTAAGACGCTCCTTAAAAACCTACGTCTTTGACCAAGCTTTTGGTCTCCTGTCCTAATGTCTCCTTGTGTGGCTCGGTGTCAAATCTTGTTTGATAATCGCTCCTGTGAAGCGCCTTGGGACGTTTCACTGCACTAAAGGCGCTATATAAATGCAAATTGTTGTTTTTGTACATATGTCAGCTGAGGAAAGGATGAGGCTCAGCTGTGATTTCCCACAGGCCAAATAGCCCCCTGCCACTTATTGTCAAGACTTCCATGTGCCAAAATGGCCTATTTGGGCAAGGCACCAGATCGCTGTTGGCACCCGCTGAACACTACACCAGAATGAGGGGGAAAGGAAAATTTGCTGTGCTGAGTTTTGCAATATTCTAATTTTCCAGCTTCCGCAATGGAGCAGGAATGGATTCCACTGGAGCTGTGCTTCGGGATCCCGCTCTTTGTTTCAGAACTGAACAGAAGTGTTTGTCAGAAAATTGCTACGCATGGATTATGTGGGAAGGAAAGGTAAATTTTGTCTCGGGTTTGCACATAGTTTTTTGTTCATTTGCGAGTACACGGCTAAGTTATACCATTGAATCATGCAGCACATAAGGAGGCCATTCGGCCCATCGTGCCTGTGTCAGCTCTCCTAAAAGAGCTACCAATTAGTCCCATCCCGCTGCTCTTTCCCCACAGCCCTGCAAATTTTTCCTTTTTAAATAGAGATCCAATTCCCTTTTGAAAGTTAGTATTGAATCTGCTTCCACCACCCTTTCAGGCAGTGCATTCGCTGAGTAAAACAAAATTCTCCTCTCTCCCCTGGCTTTTTTTTGCCAATTATCTTAAATCTGTATCCTCTGGTTACCGACCCTCCTGCCAGTGGAAACAGTTTCTCTTTGTTTACTCTATCAAAACACCTCAATTAAATCTCCCCTTAACCTTCTCTGCTCTAAGGAGAACAATCCCAGCTTCTGTAGTCTCTCCATGTAACTGAAGCCCCTCATCCCTGGTACCATTCTAGAAATACATAATACGGGTCCCTTGTCAAAATATATATGCACTTTAATTGAGCATTTAAAGGTATAATGCTCAAAAGTAACAGCTGTGATGAGTAACGGTAGTGCTGTCGCATTGAATAACTGTTTTCTTAACTTGGCATACTGTGGCAGATTTTAATCAGACTTTTGAACAGTGATCCAATTGATTATGCATATTTTGCTGCCATTTTAAAAAAGATTTGCACCCATTGTGAAACAGAAGACAAGAAACACCAAATAACTGGTCCGGAATTTGCAATCAGCAGTGAAGCAAAGACAGTCGCTGCTGGCCCTGAAGAAAGCTGCCCACAGAGATCTTGTGATCTGTGTGGCAAGAAATTTGCCTTGTTCGACGCGCAAGTGATTTCAGTGCAATATAATGGGGAATTCCCTAGCGCGATCTGTGACGTCAACAAGCTGTCTAAGCAGCCAATCACATTGCAGAATGCTCACAGGGAACCAGGAAATGAAGAAGCTGCTTTTATTCAGACTTTTTAAAAATGTTAGCGAGCAAAACGAAGATTGGGGTCCTCACATAGGGATAAGGTAGAACCTGAAATATCACGAACAACCTCTTTTAAAAACTTTTTTTTACAGTTTCTTAAAAATTGTAATTTTTATCATAATGGAGAAATTTGACACTCCACAAAATTAAAATTAGTTTTTCAGGGCCATAATGTTTGCTTAGCAGTCAATACGCTGTTCAAACCCCAGTTACACCTAATTCAACAAGGCCCAACTTTTTTAATGGGGTATTTAACCGCGATGTTACCGCGGAAAAGCCCACGTTTTCATCAGTTTCACTGATTGCTGGCTATGGTTGTGGGGGTAGGTGCACAGCGCAGCCAGTGTTGGAGCAATGAATGATGGACCGCAACTTCAGGATTTCCGCATTAGGATGCGCATGTGCTACGTCCTGAAGTTGTGGTCAGTTACAAAGGGGGTAATAACAGCAAATGCTGTTCACCGTTATTACCCACTGCAAATTCTGGCCCAAAATGGGTTTTTTTTTGACCCAGTATGAACAAACGGATAAATTCAGTAGTTCCCTTGCTAGAAAGATGCACAGACCAGGGATAGAGCTGGAACCCTCAGGCTGAACTCTCCGATCTGCACTGCCTAATGCCGAGATCATGGGCTCACTCAGTTTAACCTACCTAAAAACAAGTTGTTCTTCAAGGGCCCTGTTTCAGAATTTTTACACCACACTGTCTACCCCAGAATCTCAAGCCAGCCAGCCTCCTGTTGATCTGCTATGGTCCCATTCTTCCTCGTTCTTACTTGCTATTCCCTTTTACTTCCGGGCATTTTAGCCTTGGAAAAAAATGTATAGTTGGTGTGGGGTTAGAAGACGAGAACTTGCAATCTTATGACCAGAAATGAAATTTAGTTCCAAGTGAAAGTAGCTAAAGCTGTTAGAGAAAAAAAGAAACTAGGATTGGAGAGGCCAACAGTTTTGGGTCAGTGCACGTTTAGTATTTGCAGTGTAGTTTTAGCAGTTAGTTAATGTGTTGGTAGAAACCCGTCTCGGTCATTTAAAATGAACAAAACCCACAAAAAGGTTATTTTTAAAAAAGAATTCAAATGCTCTGAATTTGCTTGGCTAAAACCTGGTCCTTTACATTTTTAATGACAATTTGGACCTTTTCTCACTGTAAACAGAGCATAGCACTATGAAGTAGACTTGCGTTATTTAATTTCCTTCCATGTTGATTTTCTTGTGTAACTGGGTGGTGAATGTGTTTGCAGAGTGTTAATGTACTGTGTACTCTTCTCTCCACAGCCTTCAGAAACTCTTGCATTCCAGTAGGAAGCTATCTCTGCAAGTCCTCAGCTTTGTACAGTCATTCCAGGTATAAATTGTCCAAAGCACGCAATGTTGTGTTTAGTTGAAATTGAAGATTTTTTTAAATATATGATTGGGATAAGATAAGAGGGAGGAGGAGGAGAAGTGGATTAGACACTCCCCCTTCACTTCTGGGACCTGGTTTCCAAGTCCAGGAGGAAAATCAACGAGGTTGGCTTTCACAATCCTAAATCACTAGAGTTTAGCAGTCTAAATTCAGCTCCTAACTGCCCATAATTGGTACTAAACTAGTAGTAATTTGATACTAAACTAGTAATGTCAAAGAATGGTTGTGGGAAATAGTGCAGCTGGTCCTCATTTGACATTGGGGCTGAGTCGTGCCGTGGCAGAGTATAGGAAGCTTTATTCTGCATCGGACTATGATGTACCTGGTCTGGGAGTGTGACACTGGGTACCTGAAATTAAAAGGTGTTCCATTATCCAGCATGAACATCCCTCACCTCGATGACTACAAAAGTATTACAAGCACAGAAACAGGCCATTCGGCCCAACAAGTCCATGCTGGTGTTTCTGCTCCACACGAGCCTCCTCCCACCCCTCTTCATCTAACCCCATCAACATATCCTTCTAGTCCTTTATCCCTTATGTACTTATCTAGCTTCCCTTTAAATGCATCTATGCTATTCACCTCAACTACTCCTTGTGGTAGCGAGTTCCACGTTCTATCCACTCTCTGGGTTAATAAGATTCTCCTGAATTCCCTATTGGATTTATTAGTGACTGTCTTGTATTTATGACCTCGAGTTCTGGTCTCGCCTGCAATTGTAAACATCTTCCCTAAGTCTACCCTATCAAACCCTTTCATAATCTTAAAGACCTCGATCAGGTCACCCCTCAGTCTTTTCTAGAGAAAAGAGCCCCAGCCTGTTCAATCTTTCCTGATGGGTATAATGTCTCAGTTCTGGTATCATTCTAGTAAATCTTTTTTGCACCTTCTCTGGTGCCTCTGTATCCTTTTTATACTATGGAGACCAGAACTGTACACGTTCAAGTGTTTTCTAACCAAGGTTCTATACAAGTTTAACCTAACTTCTCTACTTTTCAATTCTTTCCCTCTAGAAATGAACCCCAGTGCTTGTTTTTTTTTAATGACCTTATTAACCTGAGTCACTACTTTTAATTTGTGTATCTGTACCCCCAAAGCCGTCTGTTCCTCTACACCATTTAGACATTTATTTCTAAGGCATATGTGGCCTCCTTATTCCTCCTACCAAAATGTACTACCTCACCAAGGCAGCTGGGGAATTTAAATTCAGTTAATTAAATAAATCTGGAATAAAAAGCTAGTATCAGTAATGGTAACCATGAAACTATCGGATTATCGTAAAAACCCATCTGGTTCACTAAGGTCCTTTAGGGAAGGAAGTCTGACGTCCTTACCTGGTCTATATGTGATTCCAGACCCACAGCAATGTGGTTGACTCTTAACTGTCCTCTGAAATGGCCTAGTAAGCCACTCAGTTGTAACAAATCGCTACGAAACACAATAATAAGAATGAAACCAGACGGACCACCCGGCATCGACCTCGGCACCAGCTACGGACACAGCAACGGCACACCCAGCTCAGTCGATCCTGCAAAGTCCTCCTCACCAACATCTGGGGACTTGTGCCAAAATTGGGAGAGCTGTCCCACAGACTAGTCAAGCAACAGCCTAACATAGTCATACTCACACAATCATACCTTTCAGCCAATGTCCCAGACTCCTCCATCACCACCCGTCACCGGCAGGACAGACCCACCGGGGTGGCGGCACAGTGGCTCTGGGAGTCCTCAACATTGACTCTGGACCCCATGAAGTATCCTGGCTTCAGGCCAAGCATGGGCAAGGAAACCTCCTGCTGATTACCACCTACCGCCCTCCCTCAGCTGATGAATCAGTATTCCTCCATGTTGAACACTACTTGGAAGAAGCACAGAGTAGCAAGGGCACAGAATGTACTCTGGGTGGGGGACTTCAATGTCCATCACCAAGAGTGGCTCGGTAGCACCACAACTGACCGAGTTGCCCGAGTCCTGAAGGATATAGCTGCCAGGCTGAGTCTGCGACAGGTGGTGAGAGAACCAACATGAAGGAATCACCTACTTGACCACGTCCTCACCAATCTACCTGTCGCAGATGCATCTGTCCATGACAGCATTGGTAGCAGTGACCACCTGCAGTCATTGTGGAGACGAAGTCCCGTCTTCACACTGACGACACCCTCCATCGTGTTGTGTGGCACTCCACCGTGCTAAATGGGATAGATTCAGAACAGATCTAGCAACACAAAACTGGGCATTCATGAGGCACTGTAGGCCATCAGCAGCAGCAGAATTGTATTCCACCACAATTTGTAACCTCATGGCCCGGCATATCCCTCACTCTACCATTACCATTAAGCCAGGGGACCATCCCTGGTTCAATAAGGAGTGTAGAAGAGCATGCAGGAGCAGCACCAGGCATACCTAAAAATGAGGTGCCAACCTGGGGAAGCTGCAACACAGGACCACATGCATGCGAAAAAGCGGAAGCAGCATGCTATAGACAGGGCTAAGAGATCCCACAATCAACAGATCAGATCAAAGCTCTGCAGTCCTGCCACATCCAGTCATGAATGTTGGTGGACCATTAAACAACTAACGGGAGGAGGAGGCTCCTTGAATATCCCCATCCTCAATGATGGTGGAGCCCAACACGTGAGTGCAAAAGACAAGGCGTTTGCAACCATCGTCAGCCAGAAGTGCTGAGTGGATGATCCATATCGGCCTACTCCTGAGGTCCCCACCATCACAGAAGCCATTCTTCAGCCGATTCGATTCACTCCTCGTGATATCAAGAAACGGCTGAGGGCACTGGATACAGCAAAGGCTATGGGCCCCGACAACATCCTGGCTGTCATGCTGAAGACTTGTGCTCCAGAACTAGCCGTGCCTCTAGCCAAGCTGGTCCAGTGCAGCTATAACACTGGCATGTATCCGACAATGTGGAAAACTGCCCAGTTATATCATGTCCACAAAAAGCAGGACAAATCCAATCCGGCCAATTACCGCCCCATCAGTCTACTCTCAATCATCAGCAAAGTGATGGAAGGTGTCATCGACAGTGCTATCAAGCGGCACTTACTCACCAATAACCTGCTCACTGATGCCCAGTTTGGGTTCCGCCAAGACCATTCGGCTCCCGATCTCATTACAGCCTTGGTCCAAAGATGGACAAAGGAGCTGAATTCCAGAGGTGAGGTGAGAGTGACTGCCTTGACATCAAGGCAGCATTTGACCGAGTGTGGCATCAAGGAACCCTAGTAAAACTGAAGTCAATGGGAATCAGGGGAAAACTCTTCACTGGCTGGAGTCATATCTAGCACCAAGGAAGATGGTTGTGGTGGTTGAAGGTCAATCATCACAGCCCCAGGACATCGCTGCAGGAGTTCCTCAGGGCAGTGTGCTAGGCCCAACTATCTTCAGCTGCTTCATCAATGACCTTCCGCCAACATAAGGTCAGAAATGGGGATGTTCGCTGATGACTGCAGTGTTCAGCACCATTCACAACTCCTCAGATAATGAAGCAGTCCATGCCCACATGCAACAAGACCTGGACTACGTTCAGGCTTGGTTTCATAAGTGGCAGGTAACATTCGCGCCACAGAAGTGCCAGGCAATGACTATCTCCAACAAGCGAGAGTCGACCCACCGCCCCTTGACATTCAAAGGCATTACCATCGCCGAATCCCCCACCATCAACATCCTGGGGGTCACCATTAACCAGAAACTTAACTGGACCAGCCACATAAATACTGTGGCAACAAGAGCAGGTCAGAGGCTAGGTATTCTGCAGCGAGTGTCTCACCTCCTGACTCCCCAAAGCCGTTCCACCATCTACAAGGCACAAGTCAGGAGTGTAATAGAATACTCTCCACTTGCCTGGATGAGTGCAGCTCCAACAACACTCAAGCAGCTCGACACCATCCAGGACAAAGCAGCCCGCTTGAATGGCACCCCATCCACCACCTTAAACATTCACTCCCTCCACCACCGGTGTACCGTGGCTGCAGTGTGTACCATCTACAAGATGCACTGCAGCAACTCGCCAAGACGACTTCGGCAGCACCTCCCAAACCCGCGACCTCTTCCAGCTAGAAGGACAAGGGCAGCAGGCGCATGGGAACACCACCCCCTGCAAGTCCCACAGCATCCTGACTTAGAAGTATATCGCCAGTCCTTCATCGTTGCTGGGTCAAAATCCTGGAACTCCCTCCCTAACAGCACTGTGGGAGTACCTTCACCACATGGACTGCAGCGGTTCAAGAAGGCGGCTCACCACCACCTTCTCGAGGGCAACTAGGGATGGGCAATAAATGCTGGCCTTGCCAGCGACGCCCACATCCCATAAACGAATACAAAAAAATCTCACTTATCTATATTAAAATTCATTTGCCATGAACAAATGAAGACTAATAATTTGAAGAAAAGATGTTTTTATAGAAGATGCCATGCAAATAGTATGTTGACCTGACCAAATAACACACGTGCTGCTGTACATCCACATCTGGCTTTTGGATAATTATTGCATGCAATGGCACTTGAATATTTCTATATTATTTTTAAATATTGAAAAATGGAGGATATTTTTGACATTTGTGGCCTAAGCTCTGGAATTCCCTACCTGAGCCTCTCTACCTCCCTCCCCCTCTCCTTTTTAAGATGCTTCTTAAAACCTACCTCTTTGACCAAGTTCCTGTCCAAATATCTCCTTATGTGACTGTTAAATTTTGACATAATACTCCTGTGAAGCGCCTTGGGATGTTTTACGATGTTAATGACGCTATATAAATGCAAGTTGTAGTGGTTGTTATTCATAGAATTAACATGAATAGCGTTGTGACTATGCTTACGAAAATGAAGAGAATGGCATTAGGTTAGCATTTTGGAATTTCCTGCCTTGTACAGCAGTCTCACCCACCCATTCATGTGCAAAGACCCCATCCCAAAGTAACTATAAAAAGACACACCAAGTATCACAAATGGTTGGCAATAAATTTCTTCATTTTTGGTCTGACTAATACATAAGAATTTCAAAAGGGAACTAACATCCAAATAGGGCAAAGTCTTTCCTCAGGAGCCCGATCAATTAGAGTTTCAGCCATTGTTAAACGATTAACTACTTTGCAGGTGTTTAACATTCACATTCCTGATTCTGCTGTTCTGTGGGAAGAAATGCTCCCAAGTTGTAAACTACACACAAGTTCTCTCAAACTGCTAAAATTAAAACTTCTTGTGAATACGCTTGATGGAATGTAGGTTACACATTAATTCACATACATACTTTTGCCGGTGTGTTTGTGTTAGAACGTAAGAACATAAGAATAGGAGCAGGAGTAGGCCATTCGGCCCTTCGAGCCTGCTCCGCCATTCAATGAGATCATGGCTGATCTTCTGCCTCAACTCCATTCACTGGCCCTATTGCCATATCCCTTGATACCCTTACTAGTCAGAAATCTATCGACTTCTGTTTTGAATATACCCAATGACTGAGCCTCCACAGCCCTCTGGGGTAGAGAATTCCAAAGATTCACCACCCTGTGTGAGAAGAAATTTCTTCTCATCTCAGTCCTGAATGGCCTACCCTTTATCCTGAGGCTGTGGCCCCTGGTTCTAGACTCCCCAGCCAAGGGAAACATTCTCCTAGCATCCACCCTATCAAGCCCTGTAATAATTCTGTATGCTTCAATGAGATCCCCTCTCATTCTTCTGAATTCAAGAGAATACAGGCCTAGTTTACTCAATCTCTTCTCATACAACAGTCCCGCCATCCCAGGAATCAATCTCGTGAACCTTCGTTGCATTCCCTCTATGGCAAGTATATCCTTCCTTGGGTAAGGAGACCAAAATTGTACACAGTACTCCAGGTGTGGTCTCACCAAGGCCCTATATAATTGGAGTAAGACTTCTTTACTCCTGTACTCAAATCCTCTTGTAATGAAGGCCAGCATACTATTTGCCTTCCTAATGGCTTGCTGCACCTGCACATTCAGTGACTCATGTACAAGGACACCCAAGCCCCTTTGAGCATCTGCATTCCCCAATCTTTCACCATTTAGGAAATACTCTGCCTTTCTGTTTTTTCTACCAAAGTTCTTGCCCACTCACCTGAGCCTGTCGAGATCCCCTTGAAGCCTCTTCACATCCTCTTCACAACTGACACTGCCACCTAGCTTTGTATCATCAGCAAATTTGGAAATGTTACATTTAGTCCCCTCATCCAAATCGTTGATATAGATTGTGACTAGCTGGGGCCCAAGCACCGATCCTTGCGGTACCCCACTAGTCACAGCCTGCCATCCTGAAAAAGACCCGTTTATCCCTACTCTTTGTTTTCTGTCTGCTAACCAATTCTCAATCCATGCTAGTATATTACCCCCAATTCCATGTGCCCTAACTTTATTCACCAACCTCTTGTGTGGGACCTTATCGAAGGCCCTTCTGAAAATCCAAATACACCACATCTACCGGTTTCCCTTTGTCTACTCCATTAGTTACATCCTCAAAGAACTCCAATAGGTTTGTTAAACAGGATTTCCCTTTCATAAATCCATGTTGACTGCCCAATCTTACTATTAGTTTCTAAGTGCCCAGTTATTGCATCCTTTATAATAGATTCCAGCATTTTCCCAACTACTGATGTGAGGCTAACAGGTCTGTAGTTCCCCGTTTTCCCTCTCCCTCCTTTCTTAAATAGCGGGGTTACATTTGCTATCCTCCAATCTGCAGGAACCGTTCCAAAATTCTATAGATTCTGGAAGATGACAACCAATGCGCCCACTATCCCAATGGCTACCTCTTTCAAAACCCTAGGATGTAGGTCATCCGGTCCTTGGGATTTATCGACTTTTAGTCCCATTAATTTTGCTAGTACTGTTTTTTTACTAATTTCTTTAAGTTCCTCATTCTCGCCACACCCTTGGTTTTCCCATATTTCTGGGAAGGTTTTTGTGTCTTCCTCCGTGAAGACAGAAACAAAGTATTTATTTAATTTCTCTGCCATTTCCTTATCCCTCACTATAAATTCTCCTGTCTCTGACTGTAAAGGACTTACATTTACCTTCACCAGTCTTTTCCTTTTCACATACCTATAGAAGCTTTTACAATCTGTTTTTATATTTTTCACTAACTTGTGCTCATATTCCATTTTCCCTTGATCAATTTCTTGGTCCCCCTTTGCTGATTTCTAAAAAGATCCCAATCCTCAGGCTGACTGCTTTTTTTGGCAACTTTATAAGCTTCCTCCTTTGACTTAATACTAGCTTTAATTTCTTTTGTTAACCATGGTTGGATCACTTTTCCTTTTGGGTTTTTAATGCTCTAGAGGAATATATGTTTGTTGCAAATTATGCATTATTTCCTTGAATGTTAGCCATTGTATGTCCATCTTCATACCTTTTAGTGTAGTCTCCCAATCTACCATGGCCAACTTGTCCCTCGTACCCTTGTAGTTTAGATCTGTTTAGATTGAAGACCATAGTTTCAGATTGGACTACATCACTCTCAAACTTAATGTAAAATTCAATCATATTATGGTCACTTGTCCCTAAAGGCCCCTTTACCACAAGATTATTGATTAGGCCTTTCTCATTACACAGTACCAGATCCAGAATAGCCTGTTCCTTGGTTGGTTCCTCCACATACTGATCCAGGAAACCATCTCGCATGCATTCCAAGAATTTGTCCTCCACACCATTAGTGGTCATTTGATTTGCCCAGTCAATATGTAGATTAAAGTCCCCCATGATTACCGTATTGCTCTTGTTACATGCACTTCTAATTTCTTGATTGATACTGTGCCCTACATTACCACTACTGTTTGGTGGCCTATACACAACTCCCACCAATGTTTTCCACCCTTTGCTGTTTCTTAGCTCCACCCAAACTGCTTCCAGTTCTACATCATGATCTGCCGAGCCAAGATCTTTTATCTCTACCGTACCGATCTCATCCCTTATTAACAGCGCTACGCCGCCACCTTTTCCTTTTTGTCTGTCCTCCTAAGTGTTGCCCGTCAAGTATTACAGTAAATGCCTGCAACAATCAGGAGGGAACCAACTGCTTGAAATAAGTGTGAATTTTAAGAAAGCAACTGACGAGATAGGTCAGGAAATATTGAGTATAATGGATGTGTTTCTGGAACGGTGTTTTTGCAAAGCTCGCTTTTCATAACTTTTTTTTTGTGTTCAGGAAACTGGCGACTCAGATAGTGTTGCAACTTTATTTACTCAATCATCGTCCGTTGATGTAGGAGTTCCACTTCCAGCCAAGAATCTGATCTTCAAAGATGGTGTTTTGTCTGAATGGGTTGGACGGTCTCCCTCATCTGTACATATTGCAGGATTGCACAAGGACCAAGCTAATTAAATACATTTGTGTTGTTAAAAAACTGTTCATCTCAATAAGCAAGTGTCAGAAAATAGCAATGTGTGTCTCTTTTTTCCTCTCTTCCGCCTCCCCCTTCTCCCTTGCCCCCATTTCCTAAAGGACAGCCACGTTTTACATGCTGATCCAAATTGACGTGGTTATTTAGCACCTTAATAATGTTTTAATAAGAAAAAAAACCTATGGACTCTTGTGTGATTTAAATTTCTTGTGTAAAATGCTGAAAAAAAATTCTCTTGGATAACTGTAAACAGACTGGTTGCTTGTTCTGGTGTGAAGCAATACTTGGCAATTTCCCCTTGAAACTTCCATATGTTGAAAAAAAAAATGTAGTCAGCTTTTTAAAAAAATAAAAGTAAAGGGTCATCGCAGCCTCTCGGACCCTATACCAGTATCAGTACAGTGAGAAAATTAGCTTTAGTATCCACTGCAACCCTGTGGAATGGTGACCGTACTCTTGCTGCCACTGGTTAAGTCAAATGGAGTGTCAGTTTTCTTCTTTTCTCTTGCCCAAAGGATGGTTGGATCAACATTTAGTAGCCCAGTTACAAACTGATGACCGGTCAGTCAGGCACAAGTGTTGGCCAGTACTCGGACCCAACCCTCTTCACTATATGGGTGAAATGGAAGAGTTTTAGCTGTTCACCCATTGAGCTGTTGAGTGACAGCTGTTTGGGGGGTGGGGGGGGGGAAATGTACATTAGCATACCTCAAATCCCAAATCAAATTGGAAATGAGTCCACTGAACAAATTGTGCTCGTGACTGAAGATAGCATTGGAGTACACTTCAGGCACCAGTTTAAAGAGCACAATTTTGAGAGTGAGATCTTCATGGTACTGAGTATCAGTACATTGTAACATTGGCAAGTGTATAATAATGTGCAACAAATATTGTCTGTCACATGTTAGCATAAAAATACAGTTGAAAAGGGGGGAAAATGATTGGTTTTTTGGGGGTTTTGTGCTGGTTTAGTTAAGAACAAACTATTGACTTAATCTGGTATGTGAGTTGGTCAACAGCCATTAGCTGATATGTCTGCTATGATCTTGAGATTTCTGAAAGATATCAAATACTGTACTAGGATATCAAATGTTTGTGCATCTTATCAGTTTCACATTTTCACGGTATTCAGGCATATGTAAAACTCTATGAAGATATTTGGCGAAAGGTCTCAAGTTAAATGTACCTTTTTTAATGGTAGAAATTCTGTCTAGCACAAGGGTCTATTTTTGCATAACAGTAAATAACTTTTACTATCAATTTGTTGTAACTCTTTGGCTTCAATAACAGTTGAATTGATTATTTTGTATGGTTTTTTTTAGGTATCCCACTGCTGAAGTTGATTTGACAGAAGTTAGAATTTAATGGTTTCTATTTTGAGATTTGCTATTTTTAAAATTGGGAAATGGTCTGGGAGAAGCGAAATGACCAATAAAGGTTTTCTTGTGTCCTACAAAACATGACTTGCATACAACAGATTTTTTTTCTTTTTAAATCCATTGTAAAGCTGCTTTTTGATGTGCAGTTTGTGCTGCTACATGAAGTCAATTTCATTTTTACAAAGTATTACGGCATCTGATCCGTGTAATTGGGAACATTCATTATCCAAGTGTGATTGGCTCATTCACTCCATGTTGCCCTTATTATCTCAGTTACAACGAACTGCATCCACACTCTGGACAGATGCCATAGCAATGCCTTCGTGCTCTGTTTCTGGGACCAGTGATTGCTGTGCAGATGATGCTGAATGGTGTCTTATTGGTAGTGAATCAGTTAAACCACCATGTACTCTGTCTACTTGTCTTTTGCGATTCATATGCTATTGAAATGCTACTCGTTACTGAAATTTCGAAAGTATTCCTTGTCTCATTTTCATTCTGTGGTGCCCTTCAACCTAAAGGCGCAGTGGATGCGCGAGTTATTACCTTTTGCAATAAGAGCTATGAAGTGTAAGAATAGAAACCGTAAATATTATATATATATTAATATAGGCATCAAGTGTATATGTTCATTGATGCCTCTAATTGACTGTAATGTTAGGCAATGGTCACTTGTCTTTTTCTTGCACTGCATATTCCTACTTATTTCTCTCTGGTTTTGCAAAAGAAAAAGTTAAATTGTTATTGTCATGAGCTACACATTTGCAAGTACTTCAGTCGGAGATTGACCTCTTGAATATGGCAAAATTTTGAATGGTGAGACAGTTGATTCATGTTAATGAAAAATATCTTTGGACATTTATTCTGCATATTATCTTGGAAGAATATAGCCAATAAATGTTAACAAGATTTTCAAGTTTTTTTCCATCTTTATTTTCCTATCTAATGTGCCAATTAGTGGTCCACAGAACTGCACTGATGTAGCATTGTCAGGTTAAAAATTATTGCTGTGGCTGGTTACTGTTTTGAAAGTATAGTCTTGTTGCTACCTTTTATAGTACCGTTGTTGTTGCTACCTTTATAGTATTCCACTTACACTTCCATCATTGGCCACTTTTAATCCATTAATTTTATATGTTGATACAAAGGTGTTAAAACAATACAAAGTTTGCATATTCCAAGCACTGACTAACTTTAATTATCCATAATCTTTGCTGATACAAATAGAGGGGAAAAAAAGTGTTTAAAAAGCTGCAGTATATAGTACATTTAATGCTGCATTGGTTCCCTACATATATTGAGATTTTTCTCTCAATTTCATTCTCCCATAGCAACCCCCAGCTCGGTCCCTTTTTCCTCCTGGTTGATGGAAAGTACACCACCTGAGACTGGGTGTATCTTCACCGATGCTACGCCAGGTCACGACTGAGAGCCAACGCATTAGGAACTCCTGACCAAGCAGTGTCCTCGCCCTGGCTCCATGTTCCCTTGTATGAATAGCCTTGTAAGAGGCATTGGGGACTCCAACTGTGAGCCTGGGACCCAGTGGAGTTTGTGGGCATTCCAGTGGGCTCCTTGCAAAGCTACAGCGGGGGTCCTCTGGAACAGACGCAGAATTTTGGCCCCAAGTATATATTCATAAGAACAGGAGTAGGCCATTTAGCCCCTCGAGCCTGTTCCACCATTCAATGAGATCATGGCTGATCTGCGACCCAACTCCATATATCTACCTTTGCCCATATCCCTTAATACGTTTGGTTAACAAAAATCTATCACTCAGATTTAAAATTTACAATTGATCTAGCATCAACTGCCGTTGGCGGAAGAGAGTTCCAAACTTCTACCACCATTTGCGTGTAGGAGTGTTTCCTAACTTCTCCTGAAAGATCTGGCCATCATTTTTAGACTAGTTGATGGTACAAGGACTAGGGGACACAGATTTAAGGTTTTGGGCAAGAGATACAGGGGGGGATGTGAGGAAAAACTTTTTTACGCAGCGAGTGGCGAGGACCTGGAATTCTCAGTCGACGGAAGTAGTGGAAGCGGAGACACGCAATGTTTTCAAGGGGAGACTGGATAGGCACTTGAGGGAAATAAACTTGCAGGGCTACGGGGATAGAGCGGGGGAATGGGACTGACTGGATTGCCCTACAGAGAGCCGGCACGGACTCGATGGGCCGAATGGCCTCCTTCTGTGCCGTTATGACTCTATGACTATGTCCCCTAGTCCTAGACTCCCCAACCAGCAGAAATAGTTTCTCTCTACTCCATCAGTTCCCCTCAATATCTTGAAAACTTTGATCAAATCACCCCTTAACCTTCTAAATTCTAGGGAATATAACCCTAGTTTGTGCAATCTCTCCTCGTAATTTATAAATTCCATAAATTAACATGGTTTGATCATTTTCATCTGTTTTTAATTGGGAGTTTTCAGTTTAAAGGAGTCACCTGAACCAAGCATTTTACAAGGCACTGGAAAGACAAAAAGGTAATACAGACATGGCTCTCAAATGTATGGGGAAAACAGCAGAATGAGAATACATCAAGAAAAGTTGAGAAATCAGTAATACAGAAACAACCGGGAAGACCAACAGTTGGGGCAGGACATGAAAGGCCAGATTTTCCTTCTGTAGTATTTAGGTTGCATGGAAGTGGGAAACTGGGCGGGAATCCATTACAGCAGATCCCTGTCTATTTTAGTACCTGCCCAATTTACTGCCACAATTTCCAGCAGACGGGTGACGTGCCTGCCCGACCATGGCACACACATTTAAATAGCATTGTAATGGCCGCCTGATCTTGTATCCATCGTTACCAACAGCAACTACTTACATTTATATAGCACCTTGAATGTTCCAAGGCGCTTCACAGGAGCGTTAGCAAACAAAATTTGACACTGAAACACATAAGGAGCCATTTAGAACAGGTGACCAAAAGCTTTGTCAAAGAGGTAGGTTTTAAGCAGCGTCTTAGAGGAGGAGAGGTTTAGGGAGGGAATTCCAGAGCTTAGGGCCTAGGCAGCTGAAGGCATAGCTGCTAATGGTGGAGCAATGACAATCGGGGATACGCAAGAGACCAGAATTGGGGGGGCACAGATCTCAAAGGAGGTTACACTCATTGGCAATCATGCCCATGTAAAACAGGCATTCAACATTATTGAAGCATAATAGAAATGGTCAGAGCGTATTTGAAGGGACCAGCAGGTACTTTCTAAGCATTCATGGGAAGCTTATTTCTCAGCTCATTTTAGCTTTCCTTTTGTTTTGTCACTGCTCAGAACTGCTTTGCCAGCTGCCTTTGTGTCTTTTGCTGTGGGACTCCAAATGCCCTCTTCCCCCGTTCCACTGTTCCCAGTTCAAATCCCTCATATCTTTGTTTTTGGAGGATGAGGAGCAACAGATGAAGACGGGGGGGGGGGTGGGGTGGGGGTTCAGGCTGACCAGTCAGCACAAGGTACACTCACCACTAACCCACTGATAGCCTTACACCAAATCTCCACTTGTCCCACGAGCATAGACTGTGCTTCACAAAGGAAGCCATCAGCAAGTTATGCCATAGGCTGCAACCCGACTTGTAGCCTATCTCCAGCTTGGCCACTGTGCTGTCCAAAACCACCCTGAACTTCTATGCTGTAGACTCATTCCCGACCCTGACTGGGGAGATCACTAACATTAGCCAATAAGCTGTGCACACAGGCATTGTTTGCTGGAACAAGCCATTTGGTCCACATTCCCATGGACAACCAACTGTCAACAGGAGAAAGCAGTGTAATTTTACAGAGCATCAGGATTCCCCTACCGGCCCGATTTGTACATTGTACCCACATTGTCAAACATACTCTCTCCCACCAACAGGAAGGAATTCCATTTGCAATGTCCAGTTCATTTGCAACCAGCAGCACTGCATCATGCAAGTGAAAACCGTGGTAATTCAGCCGGCCATCAATCTTTCACGCTGAATGGGAAGTCTCGGGGTTACGCCTGGGAGATCAAGGCTATCCCTGCCTGATAGCACCTGTACATTTTCCAGGATACCAGATGACTAACATCAATTAGCACACAATTGGAAAGTTGAAAAGCACCGTTCATGTGCTTGGATCATTCCAGGTGTGCCTGACAATACAGCCCAGCTAAGGTCTCAAGGGTTTTGGTTGTGGGCTGCCTGCTGTACAACTTTGCCTTAGAGAGAGGCCTCAGAGTGGGGGCTCCAGAGGGATTAGTCAAGAGGGGCAGCAACAGCCTGAAGAGACTATGGAGGAGAACCAGTGGTTGGCTGCAAGAGACATGCGTGCTACTTTCATGCGGGAAACCTCTTGACTTCTTTCTCTGGCCATTAGATTAACAGTCTTGTCAACTTCTTCCCCCAGCCATCATCTGCACACCCTTCACTTGGTGCATCAACTCGGCTCCCATTCAAAACACCTAATGAAAGGCACTTCCAGAGTGTGTGCCTCTTACCACTATGCTTCCCCTTGGTGCCAGGTGTGCAAACTAATTCTCTTTCTAGGTGCTAACTGAGTGGCAGGATGGCTGGCTGCTGTGAGCTTCTTGGTGGCTGTCATTTCATAGCAACTAAATCCTGAGACGGATCTGCTGTTGCCTGCATCCCTTGCGCTGCAGCATAGACAACCTGGCCCTGCCTCCCTTCTGTCACAGATGCAGGCAAAGAACACTTGCAGGTTAGGCTAATGAGCAGAAAGAAGCAGACAGTGCATTCTTGGAGGATGTGGTTGGCAATGTGATTAATTTTGGCTAGTTCTAGTCTAAGAGCCAGCATAGACATAATGGGTTGAATGGCCTCCTTCTGCTCTGTAAACTATTATGGGTCCTCTCCTTTTGCCTGACTTGTTAAGGCCATCAAACATTTTGCAATGTTCAGTGGCTGTGTGCCAACTATAGGAATTGGCAATAACACATTCCAGTTCTCGGAACATATGCCCCTTCTCTACTGCTGTTCTGTCTGGGGCCCCTCCACTTGTTTGCGGCAAAAAGTGAGTCTCTGCTGTCCCTGTCCTTCACTCCAAGGGGTTTGGGTAGTGGGGGGCCCTCAGCTTCAGCACCTAACATTCCACAGTGTAAAAAGCTCTTCGTGGACATGCATCGCGATGCACATTTTCATTCCTTTCTGGTGTCATCTCCCTTATAAACCATTAATGCTCTTACTTTGTTGAATTGGGTCTCTCGGTTGTACTTGAGGCCGATGCTTATGCAGTCAGTTATCAGAATGCTGCCTGCCACCTTGGTCAGGCGTGGCTAGCACCTTAAATCTCTCTCAAAATCTTCCAACTGCTTGTTGAACTTGCCTCAAGTTATCATCTTGGCAAACTTTGCTGGCTGAAATTTGGGTCGCAGGATGCACGTTACTGCACGTGTTGTTGTCTACATCATAATTGGTGTTGTTGTCTTCATCATCATAATTGGTGTTGTTGTCTACATCATCATAATTGGTGTTGTTGTCTACTTCATAATTGGTGTTGTCTACATCATCATAATTGGTGTTGTTGTCTACATCATCATAATTGGTGTCACCAACACAATGCAAACATGTCTCGGGATCCATTAAGGTCTTTTTGCACGTCAGAATGGGGAAGAAATTGTTTTTTTCTCAACCTAGAAAAGTCCAGGAATTTATTGGTGGAAATCAGTAAAAAAAAAGGTTTCCACATAATGTTCCTTTTCTAGGGGCCATAAGTAGTCACTAATAAATCCAGTAGGGAATTCAGGAGTAACTTCTTTACCCAGAGAGTGGTGAGAATGTGGAACTCGCTCCCACAGGGAGTGGTTGAGGCGAATAGCATAGATGGATTTAAGGAGAAGCTAGATAAACATGAGGGAGAAAGGAAGAGAAGGATATGCTGATCGGGTGAGATGATGTAGGGTGGGAGGAGGCTCGTGTCGAGCATAAACAAAGGCATTATCCAGTTGGGCCAAATGCCTGTTCCTGTGCTGTAAATTCTATTTAATGCTATTTCTGTCATTCTGCTTGCCTTCTACTTTCCTTGTTCTGCTCTTCCTTTTTCTTTCTCTTTCTTGTTTCTTTCTCTCTCAGTTTCTTCTTCATGATGTCTGCATCTCCGTGTCTGACTCCCTCTCTTTCACCTTTTACCAATCACTTTTTCAATAATTCTCTTCTTTACTCTATTGGCTCTCTTTTCGGTATATCTCTACCTAACTAGAGAATGCAGGAAAGCCCAAGAAATCGGGAACGGTAGCATAGTGGTTATGTTACTGGACTAGTAAACCAGAGGCCTGGACTAATGATCCAGAGACGTGAGTTCAAATCCCACCATGGCAGCTGGGGAATTTAAATTCAGTTACTTAAATAAATCGAATAAAAAGCTAGTATCAGTAATGGTGACCATGAAAATATTGGATTGATGTATAAAACCCACCTGGTTCATTAATGCCCTTTAGGGGAGAAAATCTGACGTCCTTATCTGGCCTATATGTGACTCCAGACCCACAGCAATGTGGTTGACTCTTAACTGCCCTCGGAAATGGCCACTCAGTTGTACAAAACTGCTACAATAAAACCGGATGGACCACCCGGCATCGACCTAGGCACCGGCTTTGGACACGACAATGGCACACCCAGTCCAGTCCTTCTCACTAACATCTGGGGACTTGTGCCAAAATTGGGAGAGCTGTCCCACAGACGAGTCAAACAATTGCCTGACATAGTCATACTCACAGAATCATACCTTTCAGCCAATGTCTCAGACTCCTCCATCACCATCCCTGGGTATGTCCTGTCCCACTGGCAGGACGGACCCACCAGAGGTGGCACAGGTGGGAGGGAGTAGGCCCTGGGAGTCCTTAACATTGACTCCGGACCCCATGAAGTCTCTTGGCTTCTTGTCAAGCATGGGCAAGGAAACCTCCTGCTGATTATCACCTACCGCCCTCCCTCAGCTGATGAACCAGTACTCCTCCATCTTGAACACCACTTGGAAGAAGCACTGAGGGCCCAGAATGTACTCTGGGTGGGGGACTTCAATGTCCATCACCAAGAGTAGCTCAGTAGCACCACTATAGACCCATATGCCTTTTTAACCACCTTATCTACCTGTCCTGCTGCCTTCAGGGATCTATGTACATGCACACCAAGGATCCTCTGTCCTTCCTAGGGTCCTACCATTCATTGTGTATTCCCTTGCCTTGTTAGTCCTCCCAAAATGCATCACCTCACACTTTTCAGGGTTAAATTCCATTTGCCACTGTTCTGCCCATCTAACCAACCCGTCTATATCGTCCTGTAGCCTGAGGCTTCCCTCCTCGCTATTTAGCACTCCACCAATTTTCGTGTCATCTGCGAACTTACTGATTATACCTCCTACATTCATATCTAAATCATTAATGTACACTACAAACAGCAAAGGACCCAGCACCGATCCCTGCGGTACACCACTGGACACAGGCTTCCAGTCACAAAAACAACCTTCGACCATTACCCTCTGCCTCCTGCCACTAAGCCAATTTTGGATCCAATGTGCCAAATTGCCCTGGATCCCATGGGCTCTTACCTTCTTGACCAGTCTCCCATGATGGACTTTGTCAAAAGCCTTACTGAAGTCCATGTAGACTACATCAACTGCACTACCCTCATCCACACACCTAGTCACCCCCTTGAAAAATTCAATCAAATTGGTTAGACATGATCGCCCCCTGACAAAGCCATGCTGACTATCCTTGATTAATCCTTGCCTCTCCAAGTGGAGACTAATTCTGTCCCTCAGAATTTTTTCCAATAATTTCCCTACCACTGATGTTAGGCTCACTGGCCTGTAATTCCCTGGTTTATCCTTACTACCCTTCTTGAATAATGGTACTACGTTAGCTGTTCTCCAGTCCTCTGGCACCTCCCCTGTGGCCAGAGAGGTTCTGAAAATTTGTGTCAGAGCCCCTGCAATCTCCTCCCTTGCCTCACACAGCAGCCTGGGATACATCTCGTCTGGGCCTGGGGATTTATCCACTTTTAAGCCCGCTAAAACTGCGAGTACCTCCTCCCTCTCAATACTAATTTGTTCAAGTATATCACAATCCCCCTGCCTGATTTCTATGAGGTGAGGTGAGAGTGTTGCTCTTGACATCAAGGCAGCATTTGACTGAGTGTGGCATCAAGGAGCCCTAGTAAAATTGAAGTCAATGGGAATCAGGATAAGCTCTCCACTGGCTGGAGTCATACATAGCACAAAGGAAGATGGTTGTGGTTGTTGGAGGTCAATCATCTCAGCCCCAGGATATCGCTGCAGGAGTTCCTCAGGGCAATGTCCTCGGCCCAACCATCTTCAGCTGCTTCATCAATGACCTTCCCTCCATCATAAGGGATGAAGTGGGGATGTTCGCTGATGATTGCACAGTGTTCAGTGCCATTCACAACTCCTCAGATAATGAAGCAGTCCATGCCTGCATGCAGCAAGACCTGGACGACATTCAGATTTTGGGCTGATAAGTGGCAAGTAACATTCGCGCCACATAAGTCCAAGGCAATGACTATCTCCGACAAGCGAGAGTCTAACCACCGCCCCTTGATATTCAACGGCATTACCATCGCCGAATCCCCCACCATCAACATCCTGGGCTTTCACCATTTACCAGAAACTTAACTGGACTAGCCACATGAATACTATGGCTACAAGAGTGGGTCAGAGGCTGGTGTTCTGTGGCGAGTGTCTCATCTCCTGACTCATAAGAACATAAGAAATAGGAGCAGGAATAGGCCACTTGGCCCCTCAAGCCTGCTTCGCCATTCAATAAGATCATGGCTGATCTTGGGCTCAAAGCCACTTCCCTGCCCGCTCCCCATAACCCTTCACTCCCTTATCTTGCAAAAATCTGTCTATCTCCACCTAAAATGTATTTAATGACCCAGCCTCCACGGCTCTCTGGGGCAGAGAATTCCACAGATTTACGACCCTCTGAGAGAAGAAATTCCTCCTCATCTCAGTTCTAAAAGGGTGACCCTTTATTCTGAAACTATGCCCCCAAGTTCTAGATTTCCCCACAAGGGGAAACATCCTCTCTGCATCTACCCTGTCGAGCCCCCTCAGTATCTTATATGTTTCAATAAGATCACCTCTCATTCTTCTAAATCCCAATGAGTATAGGCCCAACCTGCTCAACCTTTTTTCATAAGTCAACCCCCTCATCTCTGGAACTAACCTAGTGAATCGTCTCTGAACTGCCTCCAATGCAAGTATATCCTTCCTTAAATAAAGAGACCAAAACTGTACGCAGTACTCCAGGTGTGGTCTCACCAATACCCTGTACATTTGTAGCAGGACTTCCCTGCTTTTATACTCCAAACCCCTTGCAATAAAGGCCAACATTCCATTTGCCTTTTTGATTACTTGCTGTACCTGCATGCTAACTTTTTGTGTTTCATGCACAAGGTCCCCCAGGTCCCTCTGAACTGTAGTATTTTGTAATCTCTCTCCATTTAAATAATAATTTGCTTTTTTATTTTTCCTGCCAAAATGGATAACCTCGCACTTTCCCACATTATACTCCATCTGCCAAATGTTTGCCCACTCACTTAGCCTGTCTATATCCCTTTGCAGATTCTTTGAGTCCTCTGTACAACTTGCTTTCCCACCCATCTTTGTATCATCTGCAAACTTGGCTACATTACACTCGGTCCCTTCACCCAAGTCATTAATGTAGATTGTAAATAGTTAAGGCCCCAGCACCGATCCCTGTGGCACCCCACTAGTTACCGTTTGCCAACCGGAAAATGACCCATTTATCCCGGCTCTCTGCTTTCTGTTAGTTCGTCAATTCTCTATCCATGCTAATATATTACCCCCAACTCCGTGAGCTCTTATCTTATGCAGTAACCTTTTATGTGGCACCTTATCGAATGCCTTCTGGAAATCCAAATACACGACATCCACTGGCTCACCCTTGTCCACCCTGCTTGTTACATCCTCAAAGAACTCCAGCAAATTTGTTAAACATGATTTCCCTTTCATAAAACCATGCTGACTCTGCTTGACTGCATTATGATTTTCTAAATGCCCTGCTACTGCTTCCTTAATGAAGGACTCCAGCATTTTCCCAACGTCAGATGTTAGGCTAACTGGTCTATAGTTTCCTGCTTTCTGTCTCCCTCCTTTCTTAAATAGGGGTGTTACATTTGCGGTTTTCCAATCCGCTGGGACCTCTCCAGAGTCATGGGAATTTTGGTATATTGCAACCAATGCATCCACTATCTCTGCAGCCACTTCTTTTAAGACCCTGGGATGCAAGCCATCTGGTCCAGGGGACTTGTCGTCTTTTAGTCCCATTATTTTACCAAGTACTATTTCCTTAGTGATAGTGATTGTCTTTAGCTCCCCACTCCCTGTGGCCCCTTGATTATCCATTATTGGAATGTTGTTAGTGTCTTCTACCGTGAAGACAGATACAAAATATTTGTTCAGACTCCCCAAAGCCTTTCCACCACCTTCGGCAGCACCTCCCAAACCCCCGACCTCTACCACCCAGAAGGACAAGGGCAGCAGGCGCATGGGAACGCCATCACCTCCAAGTTCCCCTCCAAGTTACACACCATCCTGACTTGGAAATATATCGCTGTTCCTTCATCGTCGCTGGGTCAAAATCCTGGAACTCCCTCCCTAACAGCACTGTGGGACCACCTTCACCACACGGACTGCAGCGGTTCAAGAAGGCGGCTCACCACCACCTTCTCGAGGGGCAATTAGGGATGGGCAATAAATACCGACCTTGCTGACGATGCCCACATCCCAGGAACGAATAAAAAAAAATCCTGGGGCAACATAATAGGGATGAAGACTTGGCAAAATGTGTCTCTGACCATTTTTCCTGACCTTTCTGCCCAGGGAAAGGGTGTTCCCCAGAGTCAAAGGTCAGGAAAATCAGTCCTGTGATCTTACCGAAACACAACAGATGCCGAACTTACAATGATATAGATAGATTTCTGCTATCTGCCTTTTATCTCTAATAATTGACTGGCCTAGTTGGTGGCTACTATTATTTACCCCATCCACAGAGATGCAAAACTGATGATATAATCTGAATAATTTCAGTGGCATGTGAACTTTTATACAATTTAAAATCTCAGTAACAAACAATCCTAACTTCCCTTCCCATCGGGAGTTAGTTATTAAAGATTGCGAGGAAAATAGTGAAACAGGAAATGGAGTCACAAAAAGAAGTCAATAATTGTATCCATGATCAAATACAGAGGAAAGTGTTGCAGTTTGAAGGAAAGTGTTGCAGTTTGAAGGGGGAGAAGCCATGGAAGCAGGATGTAAGATCAGTCTCCCAGATTGCTAACACCCGGTCTATCTCTGCTGGAAGAGGGCGTTTTATCTGCATCTACGTGTAGCGCAGGGCATCCTGGACGCAGTATCCCAGGGAAGGAGAAAGAATTTGACCTGATTAAAACACAATGTGCACATTATTCCCCAACACCAGTATTTTCCAGGCACATCTGAACCCATGAGGATAGCATCAGCGTCGCTTGATTGGGAGGCAACATCACTGAGGCTGGAAAAGGAAGCTGAATATAATGTTGATGCCGAATGAAACGTACAAAGCAGTGCGACAATCGGCAGCAATACCACTGTGTTCATCACCTTGTTTTTTTTTAAACCTGTTACGCAATATGAAAGCATTTTCTTTTGTTGCACGTGGGTTCAGTTAGTTCTGTGGCAACCGGTGACACCAGCTGGAAATCACATGTAACTTCATGCTTTGTGAAATTACATTTCTGGCTATTTGAAGGAGCAGAGTCTTCATGGTAAAAGTATTTTAGCAAACTTGTTTTCATTTGTTGACATGCGCTGGATGCGATGGAGAAACTGACATCAAAGCATAAAGCTGCATCACACACACGACAAGAATTGAGACAATATGACTGACTCCTCTCTCTCTCTGCAAATAAAGTGCATTTTGCAAAACCCTTTTCTTGATCGTGACTGTGCCCCCCCCTCCCCCCCACTTTAATCACGTTTCCCATACAAAGCCTTCCTCTGTGTGTGTTTTTTTGGCAAGGTCCTGGACTGTTTAGCATGAGACTATAATTGGCCCTGGCCCAAGACCGCACAAAGTGGAGGAGAAGCATCTGGGAAGGCGCCGAACACCTCGAGCCTCTTCACCGGGAGCAAGCGGAAGCCAAGCGCAGGCAGCGCAAGGAGCGCACGTCAACCCAAGCACCCCACTCACCCGCCCCTTCAACCACCGTCTGCCCCACCTGTGACAGAGACTGTAGGTCCCGCATTGGACTCATTTTTAATGTGGAAGCAAGTCATCCTCGGCTCCAAGGGACTGCCTAAGAAGGATAATTGGCAGCAAAAGTTTAAACACTCATTTGATGCAGGCCAGCTGTGAGAGTCATCTCGTCTTCAAGTGTTCGAAGCATAAAGTAAAAAGAGTTCCAAATGTAACTGAGTAGCAGCAGATTTTGTTAAAGACAGAGGTTGAGATCAAGCTTGATTGAGTCTGCCAATAATTTAGCCTGTGATCATGGTAAGTCAACTTCTAACATTGCACTAAGTACATTTTTATCAGTCTACAGTGATGCATTTATAGAACTTGCCTGCTTACTAATATTCAATTTTCCTGAAGTTACCATTCCATTTACCTTAGAATGCTCAGAGAGTAATGTAAACCCAATCTGTCCTGTAGAAACCTAACGGAATACTTTCTGTGCTATTTCGCTGCACCGTACTCCAGAGTTAGAAATATTCGCCCACTGCACTTCATGAAATGTGTCGTTATCCAACTTTATGAAATGTGCATTTTTACCAAATGACTAACTTATGTAAGTTCAATTTCTTTGCTATTATAATCTGTAACTCTGCAAGTTGCTGGGAGATTGTAATGTTTGTTTGACTGTATTCTTTATTATTACAAATCTTTTTCATCTTTCTTGCTTTCTGACTGACACTGTTAATGGAAACATTCTCAGTGGGATAAGGATTAACTGATTTATATTTCGAATGCAAGGTACACGTTCATTAGTGTGCCTTTACTATAAGTTTACATCAAATTTTACATTGGGTAAAAATATAAGTACAGAGTTTATTCTTTTTGCTGTTGGTAGAATTGCATTTCTTTGGGTGGGGCTCCATTTCATAAAATCTTCCAGCTATTAATTTTTTTTATTAAGTTCTATTAATAGTGCAATATAAGCCAGAGAAAATGTACAAGCATTGACTTGTGCTGTTTTATAACTATAGGGCCAGAAATTAGTCACTTGCCGGGTGAGTACGCGCTGTGTACTCACCCGTAAGGACTCCTGAAGTGCCGGTTTCCTGCATGCACTGCGCATGCGCGGGAAACCGGAACTTCCGGTCTCGTGAAGGGAGGGGTTCAGAGGTGAACCGCGTGCGCGGGAGAGGCTGCGCGCACGCAGCGAACTTCGTTTTTTTTTCAGGTTTCTCCGGGAAGGTAAGTATGGAAGAAGCTGCGCTTTTAAAAAGGAGGCGCAGGACCCGTTTTTAACAAGGTAAGTGGTTAATTAATTACAATTTAAAAATTTTTTCAACAGGTTTATCTTTTTTAGATACTTTAAAGAAAGGTAAGTTTATTTTTAGCACTCTTAAAAAGTATTTTAATCTTTTCAAAAATTTAAATTTTTGTTTAAAGTAGTTAATTTATTTATCTTATAGTTATTTTAAAAATGTGATGGTTTTTTAAAAAATTTATTTGAAGTTTAGGTGTTGTTTTGGGGCCGATTTCAATTCATAGATTTGACAGGTCCTGTCAAATCTATGAATGAAAGATGGTCTGCTGCCATTGGCTCTCCATGGCCCACGTGATCCCAGGGGACGCATCGCACTAACTACGCCCCTGGGATACACAAGCACTGCGCGCCGGCAGCTGTAGGAGGCCCAGGAGCTGAAGTCCCCGTGGGCCCAGAGGTCAACGGCAGGCGCGGTAGGTAGGTGCGTGCGCGATCCTTGCACCTTGCCAGGGAGCCGAATTTCTGGCCCATAATATTTTTTACGGAGCCATCCCACACAAAATTGTTTTAATGATGCGGAGATGCCAGTGTTGGACTGGGGTGGACAAAAGTGAGAAGTCGCACAACACCAGGTTATAGTCCAACAGCTTCAGCAGTCAAGGACATTCAGCCTCAGATCTGCGGGTAAGCGTTCTCCAAGGCGGCCTTCGAGACACACGACAACGCAAAATCATCGAGCAGAAACTGATAGCCAAGTTCCGCACCCATGAGGACGGCCTCAACTGGGATCTTGGGTTCATGTCACGCTACATGACGTAGAGTCATCCAGACTCGAGTCGTCGTTGGCTTGTTCACAGATGTGATTTCCAGTAAAAAAAGTAAAAAGTTTAAAGTTTATGGTTTTCCATACAGACTGCAGCATCTGACACATTAGACCCCCTGTGACCCCACCTCATTGTCTTAGTTGTATTTTGCTATGTCTTTGATATAATGCCTTCCTGACTGATCTGATTGTCTCTTTGCCGAGGTGTGATAAAAGGCAATCAGAAAGATTAACTGTAGTCGTCTGACATTGTACGCTGCACAGGCATTGTTCTCTGTCTATATATGCTTTGCCGATTCGTATTCCTTCACTTCACCTGACGAAGGAGCAGCAGCTCCGAAAGCTTGTGATTTCAAATAAAACTGTTGGACTATAACCTGGTGTTGTGCGACTTCTCAAAATTGTTTTAAGATCATTTAAACAGCATTGAAAATAAAACGTTGAACAATAACAAATTTGAAATATGTGAGATATTTATTACATCGAATGTACAGCACAGAAACAGGCCATTCGGCTCAACAGGTCCGTGCTGGTGTTTATATGCTCCACACGAGCCTCCTCCCACCCCTCTTCATCTCACCCCATCAGCATATCCGTCTATTTCTTTCTCCCTCATGTACTTATCTAGTTTCCCCTTATTGTATGCTGTTGCTTGCGTTACTGAAGCACAGCGCTGTTAAACACTTATTATTACAGGATGTCTTTTCTTATTTTCTAGTCAAACCAATACTAATAACTACCCTTCTATTTAAGCTCCCTTCTAATTTATTTTATTAGCCATGTTGAAATCCGTACCATTTCTGAGAATGGAGACAAAAAAGTGCTTGTGTACAAAAGTCATTCCAGGTTCACCAACGCACCCTAATTCTCCCATGCACCCTTCTTTACAGCTCACACTCGCTGCTTTCAGTTTGCTTTTTCTCCTTGCGATGCAAGCATCTTCTCCACTGGATCAGGTGTTCCAGTATATTGATGATCATCAGGCTGACTATGTCCAGGTAAGGTCTGCACACAGAAATGGCTGTCAGAATTGGGATAGTATGGGTTAGCTTACTGGTCTTTCGGTGCCCGGGTTCCTCAGGGTTGAACCTAGCCCAGGCTGGTCGGATGAAGAATCTGTTGGCTGCAAGGGATTGGACATAAAGTGGGATTGGGACACCCTCTTCCCTACCAGGTGTGAGCATGTTGTAACTGCTCCAAAGTCGACTTGAATGTTTAATACTTAACAGGTGGCAGGGAAGCTCTGCCCACACCTGTAAGTCTGCAACGGGCAGAGCGCTCTCCCGGGTGGGAGAATTCCAGTTGGAGCCAGGAGTGTGATCGAGGAATGCCTGGCTGGAACAGTTGGAATGGGAAAAAACTCTACAAAATAGGTACTAATTCTCTGGTTTCTGGATTAGAATTGAGGTTTAGTTGTATAAAGAAAGAATAAACTTGTATTTATATAGCACCTTTCACAACCTCAGGATGTCCCAAAGCGCTTTACAGCCAATGAAGTACTTTTAAACTGTAGTCACTGTGGTAATGTAGGAAACGTGGCAGCCAATTTGCGCACAGCAAGCTCCCACAAACATCAATGTGATAACGACCAGATCATCTGTTTTAGTGATGTTGGTTGAGGGATAAATATTGGCCCAGGACACCGGGGATAACTCCCCTGCTTTTCTTACAAATAGTGCCCTGGGATCTTTTAGGTCCATCTGAGAGAGCAGACGGGCCTCAGTTTAACATCTCATCTGAAAGACGGCACCTCCGACAGTGCAGCACTCCCTAGATTTTTGTGTTCAAGTCTCTGGAGTGGGGCCTTGATCAGAGTACTACATTCAGTTCTGGGCACCGCACCTCAGGAAGGATATATTGGCCTTGGAGTGGGTGCAGCGCAGATTCACCAGAATGATAAAAGGGTTAAATTATTTGGACCGGTTGCATAAACCTGGCTTGTATTCCCTTGAGTACAGAAGATTGAGGGGTGATCTGCTCGAGGTGTTTAAAATATTAAAAGGATTTAAAGGGTAGATATAGAAATACTATTTCTCTCTAATGGGGGAAATCAAGAACGAGAGGGCATAACCTTAAAATTAGAGCTACACCATTTAGGATGGAAAGCAGAAAGCACTTTTTCACAGAAAGGGAAGTAGAAATCTGGAAATCTCCCCCCCAAAATTCTGCGGATGCTGTGGGTCAATTGGAGCTTTTAAGACTGAGATTGATAGATTTTTATTGGGTAAGGGTATCAAGGGATATGAAGCTAAGGCGGGTAAATGGAGTTGAGGTACAGATCAGCCAGGATCTGATTGAATGGCGGAGCAGGCTCGAGGGGCTGAATGACTTCCTGCTGTTCCTATTGATATATCCTTGTAAAGGAAAGAAATGCAGGGCTATGGGGAAAGAACAGGGGGGAGTGGGACTAATTGGAGATTATTTCAAAGAGCCAGCACAGGCATGATGGGCAGAATGGCCTCATTCTGTGCTGTATGAACCTATGATTTTATGAACATGTGTAAAGACAGAAAGTCACACCACTTTATTTCCTATTAATACTTTGTACTATGTTGTCATTGTTTAACAATGTTATTGGGAATATTCCCTCGCCCTCCAAGCCAAGTTAACCCTTTTATGTCCACAATACCCTTACCTGAGAGAATAGCATAGCTCAACTAATAGATATATTCATGGATGTAGTGATTAACTGCACAGTCAGCCCCCTACTCAAGGAGGAACATGCGTGGGGATTTGGTTGTGTTAAGTACATAATTGTGCGGCAATTTCACTTTGCAGCATCTGAAGGAATGGATAGCAATCCAGAGTGAATCAGGCAATCCAACAAAGAGAGATGATGTGACTCAAATGATACAGATTGTGGGTGAGGCAATCAAACGCCTGGGAGGATCTGTCGAGCTAGCAGATTTGGGCAATGAGGAGGTAAGCTACAACACAACCCGACGAATCCTTTGCGTACTAAACGCAACACAAGACAATTATTTTTGATCTCTTTAGAAATACTGCATATTGGTCAGGATATGAAGCCCATCATTTTCTCCCAAGTCTCTCTGATCGCACTCCTGGGTACAGTGATATGGTAGTGTAGTGGTTATGTTACGGGACCAATAATCCAGTGAGTTCAAATCCCACCATGGCAGTTTGAGAATTTGAAAATAAAAAGCTGGTATCAGTAAAAGCGACCGTTGTCATAACGTGGTTGACTTCGAACTGCTCTCTGAGGTGGTCTAGTAAGCCACTCAGTTGTATCAAACTACGAATAAATGACAATAAATTACCAGTGATGTTCAGATCCTGATAATGAATTAAGAAAAACATTATTGAAAACTTAGTCTTGTGAACTAGTAATCTCCTTCAAGACCTCTGCTAATGTTGCTCTAAAGTAACCATGATGTGGAGATGCCGGTGTTGGACTGGGGTGGACAAATGTGAGAAGTCGCACAACACCAGGTTATAGTCCAACAGCTTTATTTGAAATCACAAGCTTTCATCACCTGACGAAGGAGCAGCGCTCCGAAAGCTTGTGATTTCAAATAAAACTGTTGGACTATAACCTGGTGTCGTGCGACTTCTCACATTTGCTCTAAAGTAACACTAAGGGATATCAATGATTGGCCAGGGATGGCTCCCCTGATTTTCCCTCTCCCTGTCGGGAAACAGTTGGCTTTTGGTTGACACTTCCTCAAAGCACTGAGATCAGCAACTCAGGACCAGGGATCAACCTGATCGCCCAACAGGAGTGGTTGAGGCAAATAGCATAGATGTATTTAAGGGAAGGCTAGATAAGTATGTGCGGGAGAAGGGAATCGAAGGATATGCTGATAGGGTGAGATGAAGTAGGGTGGGAGGTGTCTCGTGTGGAGCACAAACACCGTCATGGACCCGTTGGGCCGAATGGCCTGTTTCTGTGCTGTAGATTCTATGTAACTTGATAATGGAGCACCAAGTCTTTGCCTCTTGAGAACTATCAGATTAGCAGGGTAGAGTTGGACAATAAGTAAGGAATTGCGCAACAATAAAAGAATCATTGGGCCAAAAATTCGGCACTTGCCGGGTGAGTACGCGCTGTGTACTCGCCCGTAAGGCCTCCTGAAGTGCCGGTTTCCTGCATGCACTGCGCATGCGCGGGAAACCGGAACTTCCGGTCTCATGAAGGGAGCGGTTCAGAGGTGAACCGCGTGCGCGGTAGAGGCTGCTTGCATGCAGCAAACTTAGGTTTTTTTCCAGGTTTCTCCGGGAGGGTAAGTATTGAAGAGGCTGCGCTTTTAAAAAGGAGGCGCAGGACCCATTTTCAACAAGGTAAGTGGTTAATTAATTACAATTTAAAAAAAATTTCAACAGGTTTATCTTTTTTAGATACTTTAAAGAAAGGTAAGTTTATTTTTAGCACTGTTAAAAAGTATTTTAATTTTTTCAAAAATTTAAATTTTTGTTTAAAGTAATTAATTTATTTAACTTATAGTTATTTTAAAAATGTGATGGTTTTTTAAAAAATTTATTTGAAGTTTAGGTGTTGTTTTGGGGCCGATTTCAATTCATAGATTTGACAGGTCTTCCTGTCAAATCTATGAATGAAAGATGGTCTGCTGCCATTGGCTCTCCATGGCCCACGTGATAATAAGAACATAAGAACATAAGAAATAGGAGCAGGAGTAGGCCAATTGGCCCCTCGAGCCTGCTCCGCCATTCAATAAGATCATGGCTGATCTGATCCTAACCGCCAATCTACTATCACAGAACCATCTCCTGAACCTAACAGAATTGGACACACGAAATAGGAGCAGGATCAGGCTACACGGCCCCTGGGCCCGCTACGCTACCCACAGGGCCATGACCGATCCGAACCTAGACTCATGTCCAAATTCCTGCCCGCTCCCCGTAACCCTTAATTCCCTTTACTTCTAGGAAACTGTCTATTTCTGTTTTAAATTTATGTAATGTTGTAGCTTCTACAGCTTTTTGGGGCAGCATATTCCATGGACCTACCACTCTCTGAGTGAAGTAGTTCCTTCTCATCTCAGTTTTGAAAGAGCAGCCCCTTATTCTAAGACTATGCCCCCTAGTTCTAGTTTCACCCATCATCGGGAACATCCTCCCCACATCCACCCGATCCAACCCCTTCACAATCTTATATGTTTCAATAAGATCGCCTCTCATTCTTCTGAATTCCAATGAGTAGAGTCCCAATCTACCCAACCTCTCCTCATATGTCCATCCCCTCATCCCCGGGATTAACCGAGTGAACCTTCTTTGTACTGACTCGAGAGCAAGTATGTCTTTTCTTAAGTATGGACACCAAAACTGAATGCAGTATTCCAGGTGCGGTCTCACCAATACCTTGTACAACTGAAGCAATACCTCCCTATTTTTATATTCTATCCCCTTAGCAATGAAAGCCAACATTCCATTGGCCTTCTTAATCACTTGCTGCACCTGCATACTAACCTTTTGAGTTTCGTGCACCAGGACCCCCAGATCCCTTTGTACTTCAGTACTTTCCAGTTTCTTGCCATTTAGATAATAACTTGCTCTACTATTTTTCCTGCCAAAGTGATCCCAGGGGATGCATCGCACTAACTACGCCCCTGGGATACACAAGCACTGTGCGCTGGCACTTGGGGGAGGCCCAGGAGCTGAAGTCCCCGTGGGCCCAGAGGTCAACGGCAGGTGCGGTAGGTAGGTGCGCGCACGATCCTTGCACCCGCGGGAAGCCAGGAAGCCTAATTTCTGGGCCATTATTGCCATTAGGGATGAATGGTATGATACTACAGTCCTCAAATGATTAAAAGAAAGGCAATACAGGAATCCCGCCCCAACCACGGGTTTGCCATACGTGGATTTCAAGTATACATGGTTTCCTCTCTGCGACAACTTTTGCCAACCGCGGCAGTGAATTTTGCGTATACGCGGTTTTTAATTTCGGATTAAGGTAAATAACATGATTTTATTGCTTTTATATTCTTTTTTATTGTGTTTATTGAACATTTAGACTGTATTTGCCAACCGCGGTTTTACTAACCACAGGGGTTTTCAGGGACGTACCCCCCGCGGTTGGGGAGGGATTACTGTATTTTATTTCATTCAATAATTGAAACTTGACTTTGATATATCCCTTCTTCCTCAATAAATTTACCAATGAATATTCTGCTCAGTAATTCCTGGCAAATGTATTAATGCTTTCACTTATATGATATGTCCGCGCTCTCCATAGCTTCCTCATGGAAGAATGATTCCATTACCTCCAGTAGTTCTGGGCGAATTGGGAAACAATCCAAATAAAATTACAGTCTGTATTTATGGACATGTTGACGTTCAACCTGCAAGAAGAGAGGATGGATGGGCTACAGACCCATATGTGCTGACAGAAAAGAATGGTCAGTATTGTGTTTGTGTCCAACCTTTTACACCACCTCAACTTACATTGGTTGTTAGGCCACTATGATTGTTTTCATTTATCTTCAAGATGAAAATTCTATGTCTATTTTATTACCTTCTTGCTGTTCTGGGCAGAATTACAACTATGTTTAAGCCCTTTATTCCTGTTTGAACACTAAATCAAATAGGCTACAAAACCACTATCAGTCACCTTATGCAGCACTGTGAATGTGTATATCCTTTCACTAGAATCCCCTTCGAGTAACGCCATCTTTAGCTTCTGGTCTGGCAATGCCTCGATTATAGAATTCTCATCCTTGTTTTCAAATCCCTCCATGGCCTCGCCCCCCTCCCTATCTCTGTAATGTCCTCCAGCCCCACAACCCTCCGAGATCTCTGCGCTGCTCCGATTCTGGCCTCTTGCGCATCCCTGATTATAATCGCTCCACCATTGGCGGCCGTGCCGTCAGCTGCCTAGGCCCCAAGAATTTGGAATTCCCTCCCTAAACCCCTCCAACCTCTCCACCTCTCTCTCCTCCTTTAAGATGCTCCTTAAAACCTACCTCTTTGACCAAGCTTTTGGTCAGCTGTCCTAATATCTCCTTCTAATAGCGCAACGCCCAAGTGGGACTCATTGGATAGCTCTACCGACACCGGCACAGGCACAACGGGCCAAATAACCTCCTTCTGTGCTGTATCATTCTATGATTCATTCTTTCATTCTATGTGGCTCGGTGTCAAATTTTGTTTGATAACATTCCCGTGAAGCACCTTGGGATGTTTCATTACATTAAAAGGTGATATAAGTTGCTGTAGTTGCTTTATTTGTATTGTATTCTGCTATCGCCAAGTGGGGCAGTGTACTAGATCGCCAAGCGGAATTAATTTTCCTGCCTTTCATAACAATATTCCTCTTTGAATTTCTTGAAGGTAATCTTTATGGACGTGGAGCCTCGGATGACAAAGGTCCTGTTCTGGCCTGGCTCCATGCGATTGAAGCATTTCAAGCACTGAAACAAGTAGGTGCCACTTACAACAACAGCTTACATTTATACAGCGCCTTTAATGTAGTAAAATGTCCCAAGACGCTTCACAGGAGCGATTATCAAACAAAAATTTGACACCGAGCCACATAAGGAGATATTAGGATAGGTGACCAAAAGCTTGGTCAAAGAGGTAGCTCTTAAGAGGGGGGGGGGGGGGGGGAGAGGTTTAGGGGGGGGGGGGCGGAATTCCAGAGCTTGGGGCCCAGGCAACTGAAGGCACGACAGCCAATGATGGGACGAAGGAAATCGGGTCTGCGCAAGAGGCCAGAATTGGAGGAGGGCAGAGATCTCGGTACTGTTGGGTAGTCTTACCTTGTCCGTTCTCAGGTCCTGCAGGTATTGTTGAGACTACCGCTGGCTCACTCCAGGCATAGTGCACTGTGGTCTTGTGGGAAGGGTGCCCTGGAGTGCCAAATAGGACTAAAGCCGACTTGCGCCCATTTCCCCAGCAATCAAACAGGCGATTGGGTATTGCACTGCTTAACCATAGACTCTGTTTTGTGTCTCTACTTTTGGATTCTCCTTTCCTTGCTTTCACTTCAAGCAGCAATTAGAAAAGGCTCTAAAAAATATTTTAAAACTATTTCAGCCTGGGCCAATATATTGCATATTCACATGAACTCAAGAGGAGATTCGGCCAGCATACCACTTACCCTTCAAATGCTAGAAGTGCAAAGGTTGCGGTACCACAAAGTTGTTAATGGGCGAAACCTGTCATTTATGATGCAGTATTGGGCTGAGAGACCCGAGTTCAGATTGCAAACTTGACAAGACAGGACATGACATTTGCACGCCTACCTTGGAGGGTATGTTCATCGGTTCTGGCCGAATTGTCACGAGTAAGGTCCCGGAGTATTCACAGCTAATGGAGTATTCACAGGTCCCAGAGTATTCTCAGCTCCCGGAGTATTCACAGCTAATGGAGTATTCACAGGTCCCGGAGTATTCACAGCTAATGCAGTATTCCCAGGTCCCGGAGTATTCACAGCTAATGCAGTATTCCCAGGTCCCGGAGTATTCTCAGCTCCCGGAGTATTCACAGCTAATGGAGTATTCACAGGTCCCGGAGTATTCACAGCTAATGGAGTATTCACAGGTCCCGGAGTATTCACAGCTAATGGAGTATTCACAGGTCCCGGAGTATTCACAGCTAATGCAGTATTCCCAGGTCCCGGAGTATTCCCAGGTCCCGGAGCGCTCACAGGTCCTGGAGTATTCACAGGTCCCGGAGTATTCCCAGGTCCTGGAGCGCTCACAGGTCCTGGAGTATTCACAGGTCCCGGAGTATTCCCAGGTCCTGGAGCGCTCACAGGTCCCGGAGTATTCACAGGTCCCGGAGTATTCCCAGGTCCCAGAGCGCTCACAGGTCCCGGAGTATTCCCAGGTCCTGGAGCGCTCACAGGTCCCGCAGTATTCACAGCTAATGAAGTGTTCACTGCTCAGTAATATGAATCTGTTTTCATTTCAGGAACTGCCAGTGAATTTAAAGTTTATTTTTGAAGCTATGGAGGAATCTGGATCAAAGGGACTGAATGAACTCTTAATTGAGAAAAATGAGACATTTTTTTCCAACGTAGACTACAATGTTATATCAGACAGTGGGTGGCTAACCAAGAAGCCAGTCCTGACCTATGGAACTCGAGGACTCTGCTATTTCTTTGTCGAGGTACTAAGAGAAATTAATAACCTCAACCAACCGACAATCCTCCCAACACCAGCCTACCTCTCGTTCCCCACTCCATCTGCTCCAATGTGCACCCATGCTCCTTCAGCTATCTTGCTTTCTCCCTCTGCCTTTGGGCTGGATTTTCAATGACCCATGGAGTCGGGTTTGGAGGCGTGTGGGGGGTTAAAGTTGCAGATTCGGGGGTCCCGACCCCATCCCGCCTCCACGCAATTTTGATAAAATCGTGTGCATGTTCCCGACTCCGTCCCGCCTCCAGGAGGCGGGAGAGGCCATTAAAGCCCTTAACAAGCCCTAAATTGATTGATTGATTGTTTCTCTCTCTCTCTCTCTCACACACATATATCCAGGTCCTCTCACAGCAAAGGCCAGGCAATCTCTGAGACCAGGCAGTCTCTGACCTGCAATGATGACATCATCAGAGGTGACTTTCAGACTGAAACCATTAATTGGGTCATGGGTTCCCACATGCTGGAACTCAATTGACCAATTAAGTGAAAATTGCATCATTCATCCACATTAATCTGGAGTCGGGGGGGCAACACGAAATGCAGGTAACACGACCCCAACCCGACCCCAACCCGACCCCAAGACAAAATCCAGCCCTTTCTCTCCAAGTTGTTGTTGTATATTGTGTTGAGGGTACACCTATCAGGAAAGGATGAACAGGCTGGGTCTCTTTTCTCTTGAAAAGAAAAGGCTGCGGGGGTGACCTAATCGAGGCATTTAAAATTATGAAAGGTTTTGATCGAGTGGATACAGAGAGAGTGTTTCCACTTGTGGGGAAGAGCAAAACTTGAGGCCATCAATATAAGATAGTCACCAAAAAATCAAATCGGGAATTCAGGAGAAACTTCTTTACCCAGAGAGTGGCGAGAATGTGGAACTCGCTACCACAGGGAGTGGTTGAGGTGAATAGCATAGATGCATTTAAGGGAAGGCTGGACAAGCATATGAGGGAGAAGGGAATAGAGGGTTATGCTGATAGAGTTAGATAGGGAAAGGCGGGAGGAGGCTCGAGTGGAGCATAAACGCCGGTATGGACTGGTTGGGCCGAATGGCCTGTTTCAGTGCTGTATATTCTATGTTTACCTGAAAAGGATTGCTGTTTTTGCTGCAGATATGTAATCTGTGAATTTTTTGTCACCCAGGTACAATGTGCAAAACAAGATTTGCACTCTGGTCTTTATGGGGGAACAGTACATGAAGCAATGACTGACCTAATAGCTCTACTAGGTAGGAATTAATTTACACATGGTGAAAATGAAGGTGTGTTGTTTTCGGAGAAAGAGAGCGAGACTTTTACCAGGTAGAATAGTTGAAAATACAGCAATCTGTAGCTGTCTTATTTCTCACACGTAAGTGGGGTAAAACTGGCAGATGGCGTTCAATGTGGGGAAGGATGAGGTCATCCACTTTGGACCAAAGAAAGATAGATCAGAGTATTTTCCAACTGGCGAGAAGCTAGCAACTGTGGATGAGCGGAGTTATTTAGGGGTCCAACAGAATCACTAAAAGCAAATATACAGGTTCTGGGCACCGCACCTTAGGAAGGATATATTGGCCTTGGAGTGGGTACCGATTGATTGGAATTATACTTGGGCTAAAAGGGTTAAATTATGAGGACAAGTTGCATCGACTAAGTTTGTATTCCCTTGAGTATGGAAGATTAAGGGGTGATCTAATTGAGGTGTTTAATATGATTAAAGGAGTTGATAGGGTAGATAGAGAGAAACTATTTCCTCTGGTGGTGGGTGGGGGAGTCCAGAACAAGAGAGCATAATCTTAAAATTAGAGCTCGGCCGTTCAAGGTGATGTCAGGAAGCACTTCTTCACACAAAGGGGAGTGGAAATCTGGAACTCTCTCACCCCAAAAAGCTGTTGAGGCCGGGGGGGGGTCAATTGAAAATTTCAAAACTGAGATTGATAGATTTTTATTAGGCGAGGGTATTAAAGGTTACAGAACCAAGGCGGGTGGATGGAGTTAAGATACAGATCAGCCATGATCTAATTGAATGGCGGAACAGGCTCAAGAGGCTGTATGGTCTCCTCCTGTTCCTATGATCCTATGTTCTCTCAGTGCAAAACGCTTGCAGATGGAAATCCGAAGGCTCAATGAATGGCATCCTCTGAAACTTTGATAGCTCAGTGGATAAATGCACTGCCCAGCACACTGCTGATCGTATAAGTCAAGGAGGTCCGAAGTTCAGCCCCTGACCTGTGCTGAGCCAGCATGGTGGAATGGTGCTGTTGACACCTTAATGCCCCGGCTAAGGAGAGGAAAAACAATAATCTACAGTACCTGCTGACCTTGTTGGCTGTCGATGTTGGAGTTGGAGCTGGGGAGTGGGACTAATTGGATGGCTCTACCAAAGAGCCGGCACGGGCATGATGGGCCGAATGGCCTCCTTCTGTGCTGTATGATTCTATGTTGCCAGACGGGCAATTTTGTTATTAGTTTATTGATTTTGCACTCCAGTTTTAATATGTGTGTGTTTTAATGGCGATCGAAGGGAGGGAAAGGGAAAATTGTATCTCTTTGCTGTATCTCCGTGACGCTTGCACATTAAGCAATAATGTAAAATCAGGAAATAGCTAGCAAAATTGTGAGTGTTGAAAATGTCGTGCAAGGAGGATGTAAAATTCTGCAGAAGGACATAGACAGGTTAGCAAAATGGGCAGCCACGTGGCAAATGCAATTGACTGTGGAGCCAATACATTTTGGGAGATGGGAGTTTCCACTTAGTGAAAGGGGATGGATGAACAGAGAGATCGAGGGGTTCAAATACATCATTCCTTGAAAGCGAGAGTACAGGTGGACAAAGGCATTAAAAAAAGCCCCTAACATTTTGGGTTTTATAAAGAGAGACAGAAAGTTACATGAGGTAATTAATTAAATATATTCTCAATTCATTAAATATATTCAAGAAGGAGTTGGATATATTTCTTAAGGCTAAAGGGATCAAGGGATATGGGGAGAAAGCAGGGACAGGATTCTGAATTTGGATGATCAGCCATGATCGCATTGAATGGCGGAGCAGGCTAGAGGGGCTGAATGGCCTACTCCTGCTCCTATCTTCTATGTTTCTATGTAATGATGAATTTATACAAATATGTTGGTTCGGTCGCAGTTAGTGTAGTGCGTGTAGCTTTGGGTGCTGCATCGCAGAAAGAACATTAAAGCCATAGAGAGTGTCCAGCCTCGGTTCATCAAGGAGATACCAGAGATGGAAAACTATACTTATGAGGAGAGACGTGAGATACTGGTGCTATTTCCGCAGGTTTTTAAAAAAAATTATGAAAGACTTTGATGGGGTGAGCAGGGAACGACTATTTTTTTTGCTCAATGTGTCACTGACAAGGGGTCAATTTAACCACAGGGATTGGTCACAGTAGGGACTGTTGCGTCTTTTAAGGGAAAAGTGGATAAATATTTGAAGCAGACGAACATAAGAAATAAGAGCAAGAGTAGGCCATACAGTCCCTTGAGCCTGCTCCGCCATGGCTGACCTTGTACCTGAACTCCACCTTCCTGTCCTATCCCCATATCCCTTGATTCCCTTAGTGCCCAGGAGATACAGAGTTTATGGGTAGAAAGCAGGGCAGTGGGATTAGTTTTGGCTTGCTCTATCTAAAAGACTTCACGGACCCGATGAGTTGAAGGGAGCTCTTCTGTACGGTAAACTTCTATGGTTCTAAATTCATTAATCCAATTTCAGACAGCCTTGTGAATTCATCTGGTCATATTCTGATTCCTGGCATCAATGTGGACGTCACACCCCTAACAGATGAGGAACGTCTTTTGTACGAAGCAATTGAATTTAACCCTGAAGACTTCATGCGCACCATTGGTACCACAGAACTCCTTTTTGAAACCAAGGTATAGTTAAATTAAAATGGCAGCTGTCAACCCATTACAGTTTTTTTTTAAATGATATAATATTTGGTGGATTCTTGTGCTCATCAAAGTGAAGGAAGTCAGTTTTGGGCAACAGTGTCACTTTTTCTAATTTTGCCACCTGTGGCTCAGTATCAGAAGGTTGTGGGTTCAAGCCCCATTCCAGAGACTGAGGGCGCGATCTTGCCAGCCCTGGGGAGGCGGGTATGGAGGCGGGACTACCGGGAAAATGGCATAATTTGGGGGCAGGTGCCCAACCCGCCTCCGTGCCATCTTGCCAGGAGGCGGGTAGCCGACCCGCGCCGGGTCCCGTCTCCTTGGAGGCGGGAAGGGGATTAGTGCCACTTACCTGCCTGTTAACAGGTAGTTAACAGGCAGATAAGAGGATTAGCCCCATTTTATCCACACAAGTGCGGGCTTCCCGAAGGCTCCGAACCCCGCCAGGGTCACCGAGGAGAGCAGTGGGTCTGCGGAGGTTTGCGGGGTGCAAAAGTGCGCTGTGAAGGTAAGTGATGGGTGCAAGTGTGGAGAGGTGAGTATGTGAGATAAGTGGAAAGTGTTAGAAAAAGTTTACTTACCTTTGTTTCTTCCTGCAGGCTTCAAGAGTTGGGTATGCGGAGAGTCTCGCATCTCACCGGCAGAGATGACAGATGGCTGCTGCATTCTCCAATGCAACAACCATCTAATTTCCGCTAAAGAAAGAGGTTTGATGAGTCTTGAATTCAAGAACTCATCAAACTACAGAGAATGTCAGTGTTTGACAGCTTCACAGAGCTGTCAAACGATGACAATTCATCTGTCAAAAATTTTTGACAGATGAAACATCATACGCTGACGTTCTCTGTAACCGGCTTTCTCTTAATTGGCCTGCTAAGCCCGCTGGGCGGGCTTAACAAGGTCAATCAAGGGAAAATAGCGTGGGTTGGCCACAAATCGATGGAGGCGGGACATCGACCCGACAAGCAGCAGTCCCGCCTCCACACGCCTCCATTGGCGAAATCACCCCCCTTAATGAAAGGGGATAGCTGAACAGAGAGATCGAGGGGTTCAAATACATAATTCCCTGAAAGTGAGAGTACAGGTGGACAAAGGCATTAAAAAAAGCCCCTAACATTTTGGGTTTTATAAAGAGAGACAGAATATAATCTAGGCTGACACTCCAGTGCAGTGCTGAGGGAGTGCTGCACTGTTGGAGTTGCCGTCTTTCGGATGAGACCTTAAAGTGAGGCCCCGTCTGCCCTCTCAGGTGAACGTAAAAGCTCCCACAGCCTCTATTTGAAGAAGAGCAGGGGAGTTCTCCCCGATGTACTGGCCATCATTTAGCCATCAATCAACATCACTAAAAACAGATTATCAGGTCAAAATCACATTGCTATTTGTGGAAGCTTGCTGAGCGCAAACTGGTTGCCGCGTTTCCTACATTACAACAGGTGATTAGGCTCCAAACAGTACTTCATTGGCTGTAAAGTGCCCTGAGGCTATAAAAATACAAGCTTTTTCAAGTCTTTCTTGACCACATTCTCAGCTTGGGTTTAGCACAGGCAGTTCAAGATGCCTAGATGATGGACTCCACAAAAATAGCTCAACGCCTGTGCAGATCGTTCACAGGCCAGCCAACTGTCAAATTGCTATGATTTGTGTCCATCTTACGCCCGAAAAATGGGCGCAGCGCATACCAATTACTACCCCAATGTGTCATGACCTTTTGGAGGGAACAGCAATAAAAGAAAGAAAGACTTGCATTGACCTACATTGGCTCCCGCTCCGGCAATGCCATCAATTTATAAAATATTAAATTCTCATCCTTGTGTTCGAATCCCTCCATGGCCTCATCCCTCCCTATCTCTGCAACCTCCTCCAGCCCCACAACCCCCCACCCCCCCCCCCCCAGAGATCTCTGCAACCTCCTCCAATTCTGGCCTCCTGCGCATCCCCTTATTTCCATCGCTCCACCATTGGCGGCCGTGCCTTCAGCTGCCTAGACCCCAAGCTCTGACATTCCCACCCTAAGCCTCTCTGCTTCTCTCCTCCTTTTAAGATGCTTCTTTAAAATCTACCTCTTTGACAAAAGCTTTTGATCAACTCTCCGAATATCTCCTGATGTCAATTTTTTTTTCCGATAACGCTCCTGTGAAGCACCATGGGACGTTTTACTGCGTTAAAGGTGCTATATAAATGCAAGTTGTTGTTGCTGTAATTACTGATGCTGTTACGTCAGCAAACTGTGCCACCTGAGCCAAGGAGCGTGCTTAGTTAGACTTCAATGCTGACGTCTTTAATGACCGTGTCTATGTTGCATTATTTAGGAGGATGTACTCCTTCACCGATGGAGATTTCCATCATTGTCTATTCACGGAATTGAAGGAGCTTTCTCAGGCCCTGGAGCCAAAACCGTTATCCCTGCAAAAGTGACGGGAAAATTCTCCATACGTTTAGTCCCGGACATGGATCCTGAAAAGCTGAACAATCAGGTAAGTGTTCCAGTCAGTTGTGAATGCTGATTTACTTTCAGCAAGCTTTGAAGGAGAATCAACCCGAGTTGCACAGGAAACTTGGAAAAGGAAAGAAGGAGGAGAAGAGGGCAAGAAGTCGAAGAAGAAGGAGAAGGAGCTGGTAATGAAAAAAAGGGAAAGATGTAATCAAGGCACAAATCGAAGCATAAAACCTCTTCAATCCAAAACTTTCCCGAGGGGGAGGGCACAATTAGGTGCCCGATTTCTGCCCCATCAAGACGACCAACTTGGAGAGGGTGCTCCTTAAACCCTTCTCCCATTACACAACACTTGCATGTTGAAGGTGTGCCTAATGCCTTCCCTCAGAATACCACGGCAATCCCGCCAACGAGTCCTCTCTGATAGTTGATCCCAGAGGGATTGGTCACCTTAGCCAGGTTGGCATTCTGTTCACTGAGAGGGAGGTATATGTAAATTTGAAGGCGTTATTTTATTGAGCTTGATTTAGGCTTAGGATGCCCTCCCATCTCGGGGTGGCAGGGTACAGCTCTGACCTCCACCACGTCAAGCGGAATGGGTGCCTTCTTGGAATATTCTAATGGCCTCCCATGACCTGGGGTTTGGGGACAGGGAAAAGCAGCAGAACGAAATCCTGCTCGCTCGTAACAGTCTGTGCAATCTTTAGGCTCGGATATTATAGAATTACAAAGTATTTACAGCACAGAAACAGGCCACTCTGCCCAACTGGTCCATGCCGGCATTTATGCTCCACATGAGCCTCCTCTCACCCCTCTTCTTCTCACCCTATCAATATAGCCCTCTATTCCTTTCTCCCTCATGTGTTATTCTAGCTTCCCCTTAAATGCATCTACACTATTCGCTTCAACCACTCCTTGTGGTAGCAAGTTCCACATTCTAACCACTCTCTGGGTAAAGAAGTTTTTCCTTCAATGCCCTATTTTATTTAGGACGTGACTGCTGCCAACGAACCGGAAGCATTCTGCGCATGCGCGCTTCCGGTTCATCACGGGAGCGGGGCTCGTTGACATTTTTTTTAAAAAGCCGGGAAGGGAGCGGGCTGGTGAGAAAAAGCCGGGAAGGGAGCGGGCTGGTGAGAAAAAGCTAGGAAGGGAGTGGGCTCGTTAAAAAAAATGGGAAGGGAGCGGGCTCGTTAGCGTGCTCGTTTTTAAAAAAGCAGAAGCATCATGCTTCCGGTTGTTGGAGTGCGCAGTACGCTTCTGTGCAGCTTCCGGTCGTTGGCAGCAGTCACTCTGTTTTATTTATTAGTGACTATCTTATATTTATGGCCTCTAGTTTTGGACTCCCTCGCAAGTAGAAACATCTTCCCTGTCGTACCACTTCATAATTTTAAAGACCTCTATCAGGTCCACCTCTCAGCCTTCTTTTTTCTAGAGAAAAGAGCCCCAGCCTGTTCAGTTGTTCCTGATAATTAGAACCTCTCAGTTCTGGTATCAGCCTTGTAAATCTTTTTTGCCTCCTTCTCCAGCGAAGATTCACCAGACTGATACCTGGGATGGCAGGAACGACGTATGAAGAGAGATTGGGACGATTGGGCTTGTATTCGCTAGAGTTTAGAAGAATGAGAGGGGATCTCATTGAAACTTATAAAATTCTAACAGGACTAGACAGACTAGATGCAGGAAGGATGTTCCCGATGGCGGGGGAGTCCAGAACCAGGGGTCACAGTCTAAGGATAAGGGGTAAGCCATTCAGGACTGAGATGAGAAGGAATTTCTTCACCCAGAGAGTGGTGAACCTGTGGAATTCTCTACCACAGAAGGCAGTTGAGGCCAATTCATTAAATATATTCAAGAAGGAGTTAGATATATTTCTTAAGGCTAAAGGGATCAAGGGATATGGGGAGAAAGCAGGGACAGGGTACTGAATTTGGTTGATCAGCCATGATCTCATTAAATGGCAGAGCAGGCTCGAGGGGCCGAATGGCCTACTCCTGCTCCTATCTTCTATGTTTCTATCCTTCTTGTAATATGGAGACCAGAACTGTTCACAGTATTCCAAATGTGGTCTAACCAAGGTTCTGTATTAGTTTAACATAACCTCTCTGTTTTCCAATTCCATCCCTCCAGAAATGAACCCCAGTGCTCAGTTTGCGTTCTGTATGGCCTCGTTAACCTGCGTCGCTGCTTTTATTGCTATGTGAATCTAATGACTTGATGTAGAGTACAATTGTAAATGAGATAATGTGTAGTGATATATTATTATGCAATTTCTGTTGCTAATTTTCTTAGGCGTTCTTTGCAGGTGACGACCTATCTCAATCGAGTGTTTGCAGAACGTGGAAGTCCCAACAAACTGCAAGTTACTTTAACGTCTGGATCGAAAGCTTGGGTCGCCCGTGTCACTGACAAGCAATATGTCGCTGGAAGAGCCGCCACCAGGAAAGGTTAATGAACTACCGGAGACGTTAAAGGCACTATATAAATGCAAGTTGTTGTTATTGTAATACAGCCTTCAAAAAAAATTACAAGTGTTATTCTGTCAAGTGATACAGTGCAATTACGCCACCAAGCACCACAATACAGTACCTTGGGATGGAAGACACGGAATTGATGCTGACTCCCCATACCAGTCAGTCTGAGCCATGTTGTGTAGAAGGGCGCTTCGGAGAGACTCTGTACCTACCTGGAGAAGGGAGAGAAAATCACTATGGGATTTAACAGGCCTATAGTTGCTGCCTCTAGTTCTTGAATTCATGCTCTCTCTGTCTTTTAATGGCTTATACTCATCCAAGTGTTTTTCTACGACCATATACACGTGTTTAAAGCTGCGAATTTTATGTCACTGTTTGGAGTCATTTTATATGCAAATAAAAAATAAAGAAAGACTTGCATTTATATAGTGCCTTTCACAACCTCAGGATGTCCCAAACCACTTTACAGCCAATGAAGTGCTTTTGAAATGTAGTCACTGTTGTAATGTAGGAAACACAGCAACCAATTTGCGCGCAGCAAGCTCCCACAAACAGCATTGCGATAATGACCAGATAAACTGTTTTTAGTAACGTTGATTAAGGGATAAATATTGGTTAGGAGAACTCCCCTGGTCTTCTTCAGCTGTGGGATTTTTTACGTCTGCCTGAGAGGGCAGACAATGTATCGTTTTAATGTCTCATCCGAAAGACGGCACCTCTGACAGTGCAGCACTCCCTCAGCACTGCACTGGGAGTGATAGCCTCAAGGCTCTGGAGCAGGACTGGAACCCATGACCTTCATGATTCAGAGGCCAGAGTGCTACCCATTGAGCCACGGCTGACACCATCAATGGTGGTGGCTGCTGTTCTACAAATGTGTCATTCGAACTGGCTGGTACCTGACTGAGCAGTACTTAGAACATATCGCTGACACAACCAAACTTTCCCGTTTAATTCACACTTGCAAAAACTATTTAGTGTTGATACTGAGTGAAGAAAAGTATATTTCCTAGAGGCGTTTAACTATTGCTCACCTCGCACCTTTTTTATTTGTACTGTTGCCAAGTGTTTGGAATAGAAGCTGAGCTGACCCGAGAAGGAGGAACGATTCCTGTCGCCAGAACACTCCAGCATACAACGCGGAAAAGTGTGATGCTGCTGCCAATCGGCGGCGCTGATGATGCCATACATTCTCAGAATGAAAAAATCAGCAGGTAACAAACACAGAATTACATAATATATGCAACACGGAAACAGGCCATTCGGCCCAGCTAGTCTGCGCTGGTGTTTATATTCCACACAAGTCTCCTATCATTCGATCTGCTTCATCTCAGCCTTTCAGCATATCTTTCCATTTCCTTTTCTCTCATGTACTCGTCTAGTTTCCTTTTGAAAGCATCTAATCTATTTGCCTCAACCAGTTCCTGTGGTAGTGAGTTCCACATTCTAACCAGTCTGAGTAAAGCAATTTCTCCTTATTTCCCTATTGGATTTATTGGTAACTACCTTGTATTTATGACCCCTAGTTTTGGATTCTCCCACAAGTGGAAACATTTTCTCCACATCTACCCTGTCCAACCCATTCATAATTTTAAAGAGCTCTATCAGGTCTCCTCTAAGTCTTTACTTTTCCAAAGAAAAAAGCCCAACCTGTTCAATCTTTCCCGATAGCTGTAATTTCTCCATTCTGGTACCATCCTTGTAAATCTTTTTTTGCAATTTCTCCAGTGCTTCTATGTCCTTTTTTATAGTATGGAGACCAGAACTGTGCACAGTGCTCTGAAGACCAGGGTCCTATACAAGTTTAACATAACTTCACTACTTTTGAATTCTATACCCCTAGAAATAAATCCCAGTGCTTTGTTAGCATTTTTAATTGCTTTGCTGACCTGCGATGTTGCTTTTAATGATTTGTTCACCTGTATCCATCCCTAGATCCCTCTGCTTTTCTACCCCATTCAGTTTCTTATTTTCCAAGGTGTAGGTGATGTTTCTATTTTTCCTAACAAAGTGCATCACCTCACATTTATCTGCGTTAAAGTTAATTTGCCACTTAACAGCCCAGTCTGCAATTTTTCTAATGTCTTCTTGTATTATGTTGCATTCTTCCTCAGTGTTAGCTATACCCCCCCCCCCCCCCAGTTTGGTATCATCTACAAATTTTGATATTGAGTTACTTATTCTCAAGTCCAAGTCATTAAGTTGAGAAGGCTGTTAAAAAAACATACGGGATCTTGGGCTTTATAAATAGAGGCATAGAGTACAAAAGCAAGGAAGTTATGCTAAACATTTACAAATCACTGGTTAGGCACCAGCTAATCTCCACCAGCTCCTTTCATGACTGAACAACCAAGGATCATTTCTAACAATAGATTTTTTTGTGACCCCAGTTTGCTCCCCTCCTTTGCTCAAGGTGCTAACTCATCCTGGACCGCCATTTTACAGGGGCCAGGAGCCCCCCCGGTACCTCACTGAAGTGGCCACTCTTCGTCTTTGAGCGCAGGCAGTGAGGGTCAAGGACTATCTTTCCCACCTGCCTAGGGTTGCCAACTCTGGTTGGACGTATTCCTGGTGGTTTCATCACATGACCTCCTGCCTTCAACCGCCCCTCCCCCACACCCCCGCCATTGGTCGCACGACACATCCATCCAGGCCCCGCCCCACCTTCCCACGGCCAATCGGAATGCAATAGGACCCTTCATTACCTGATTGGATGATTCTTAACTATCAGTCAAACAATCTTCTTTTTAATCCTGTCTCCATTATTTTTATAACTAATAAATGAAAGCGTTCAAAGAAAATAAAAATCTCACACAATTTGTTTTAATATCCATATGATTTTTCTCCTGGGTTGCTCGTAGTAGTTTCCTGGAGATCAATATTTAATCCTGGACAATCCTGGAGGCCTGGAATACAAAGGATACGCCTGATCCATCACCACCATAAAGCTACAATGTTAAGTTGTGGCTTAGGGGGTAGCACCCTTGCCTCTGAGTCAAAAGGTTGTGGGTTCAGCAGTCCCACTCCACAGACTTGAACACAAAAATCTAGGATGTGCTACACTGTTGGAAGTGCCATCTTTTGGATGAGGCGTTAAACCGAGGCCCTGTCTGCTCACTCTGGTGGACGTGAAAGATCCCATGCCACTATTTTGAAGAAGAGCAGAGGGCAACACGGTGGCATAGTGGTTAGCACTGGTGCCTCACAGCGCCAGGGACCCGGGTTCAAATCTGACCTCGGGTGACTGTCTGTGTGGAGTTTGCACATTCTCCCCGTGTCTGCGTGGGTTTCCTCCGGGTGCTCCGGTTTCCTCCCACAGTCCAAAAATGTGTGGGTTAGGTTGATTTGGCTATGATAAATTGACCCTTAGTGTTAGGGGGGGATTAAATATGTGGGGTTATGGGGATAGGATGGGATATGTTAGGGGGAATTAAATACGTGGGGTTACGGGGGTAGGGTGGGATATGTGTACTGTGGGGATTAAAGCAGGGACAGGGTACTGGATTTGGATGATCAGCCATGATCGTATTGAATGGTGGAGCAGGCTCGACGGGCCGAATGGCCTACTCCTGCTCCTAGATTCTATGTTTCTATGTTTCTATTCTCCCCAGTGTCCTGGTCAATATTTATCCTTCAACCAACATCACTAAAAACAGATGATCTGGTCATTATCACATTGCTGTTTGTGGGAGCTTGCTGTGTGCAAATTGGCTACCGCATTTCCCACATTACAACAGTGACTTCACTTCAAAAAGTACTTCATTGGCTGTAAAGTGCTTTGGGACGTCCGGTGGTCGTAAAAGGCGCTGTATATAAATGCAAGTCTTTCTTTCTTTCTTCCCTTCTTCCTTTCCTTCTTTCTTTTCTTTTCAATGGGAAACTACCTTATTCAAATATTATCATGGGGTAATGTTGAACGCTCACCAGCATACATAAATTAGAAATTCTGGTGCCCCATCCCCAGAACTTGGAGGGCGGATAGTAGAACAAACTTACTTGGACTGTCTTATGGTCTCCAGGCTGTTTCCCTGACTTGGATATGCCAATGGCAGCTATTTCCATTCTTCGGGATGGCGATGGGCCTCATCTCACCTGGCGTACCAGCCTCCATAAATATGCCAATGTCCCTTTTTGAGGCTGAAGAAGTAGGAATTAAATAAGTAGGGAGTCCCTGCCCTCGCCAATGGTGGGCCGATGAAAATCGGTGATGCGCAAGAGGATGGAACACTCTCCACTTGCCTGGATGAGTGCAGCTCCAACAACACTCAAGAAGCTCGACACCATCCAGGACAAAGCAGCCCGCTTGTTTGGCACCCCATCCACCACCTTAAACATTCACTCCCTCCACCACCGCGCACCGTGGCTGCAGTGTGTGCCATCTACAAGATGCACTGCAGCAACTCGCCATGGCTTCTTTGGCAGCACCTCCCAAACAAGTGACCTCTTCCACCTAGAAGGATAAGGGCAGCAGGCGCATGGGAACACCACCACCTCCAAGTTCCCCTCCAAGTCACACACCATCCTGACTTGGAAATATATCGCCGATCCTTCATCGTCGCTGGGTCAAAATCCTGGAACTCCCTCCCTAACAGCACTGTGGGAGTACCTTCACCACACGGACTGCAGCGGTTCAAGAAGGCGGCTCAGCACCACCTTCTCAAGGGCAACTAGGGATGGGCAATAAATGCTGGCCTTGCCAGCGATGCCCACATCCCACAAACGAATAAAAAAAAGCCAGAACGGGAGGAGCGTGACAATCTCAGAGGGTTGTAGGGCTGGAGGAGGTTACACAGATAGGGAGGGGCGAGGCCATAGAGAGATTTGAACAAAAAGATGAGAATTTTAAATTCGAGGCGTTGCCGGATCAATGTAGGTCAGCGAGCACAGGGGTGATGAGTGAACGGGAGTTAGGTTATTCACTTAACTCCCTATATTACAATGTTTGTAACTAAACATTTTTTGTCACTTCTTTTCTCAGAGACAACTACATAAATGGCACAAAGTTGTTTGCAGCATATCTGGCTGAGATTTCACAGCTTTAAGAACAGTCTACCTTATTATATCAAAACTGATTTTTGCTTTCATTAGCCAAGCATATTGTGTATTGTAATAAAGTGGCCCGAGAATGATTACCAGAACAAAAATAGAGTTAGTTCTGGGTAATGTTTTAAATAAAATGGCAATCAGGATTTGAAATTACATATATGCAAAATAAATCCTGCAATATTAATCATGCAAATATTCTGTTGCATCTTTTCAACTGTAGTGGGGGAAAGATCCATCGATCATATTAATATGTGTTTTAATTTGCAATACTTTAGTATTTCAGAGGTTTATGATTCATAAGCCCTGAAATTACACAGTAGGAATCTAGCCTATGAACACTTAATACCACATCTGAAATTTGTCTTTCTGCTATTTTATCAGAAATGCTAACCCATTTATTTTGAACAGGTAATCAATCACCTGCACTAGAATATTAGAGAGTAAGCACTAACTAGTGCCCCATTGTGTCATTCCAAGGCCGTAGCATCTTGCTGCTCCCAAAAGTCAAAAATCCACTTGTTGGTAGCCTGGTTGACTAACTTGACTTTTATTACGTCAACAAATCTGTTCGGTATCCACACTGTAAAGTGTGCTGAATTAGAACGAAGCATCTAATAATGCTCAAAAACAATCAGGTAGATGCAATTACATTAAAAATCTGCTGCAGGGGTACAATAGCATAGTGGTTAGGCCTGGGCTAATGATACAAGAGGACATGATTTCAAATCCCACCACGGCAGCTGGGGAATTTACATTCAGTTCATCAAATAAATCTGGAATAAAAAAAGCTAGTATCAGTAACTGTGACCGTGGGAACTACCAGATTGTTGTAAAAATCCATCTGGTTCACTAATGCCCTTTAGGGAAGGAAATCTGCCGTCCTTACCTGGACTGGCCTATATGTTTTGTGGAGCGACTATAGAAGCTGGGGTTGTTCTGGTTGTTACCTGGACTGGCCTATATGTGACTCCAGACCCACAGCAATGTGGTTGAATCTTAACTGCCCTCTGAAATGGCCAAGCAAACCACTCAGTTGTATAAGGTGTGCTCACCTCCACCATCTCAAGGACAATTAGGGGTGGACAATAAATGCTGGCCTTGCCAGCGACGCCCACATCCCAGGAATGAATTTTTTTTTAAATCAATAAAAATGACCATGAAGCTGTTGGATTGTTGTTCACTAATGTCCTTTAGGGAAGGGAACCTGCCGTCCTTACCTGGTCTGGGCTATATGTTTTGTGGAGAGACTATAGAAGCTGGGGTTGTTCTCCATAGAGCAGAGAAGGTTAAAGGGAGATTTAATAGAGGCGTTCAAAGTTATGAGGGGTTGAGTTTTGATAGCGTAAATCACATGACCTCCCACCTCCAACTGCCCCGCCCAGTCAAACATCCTTTTTAGATTTATATTTATGCAGGACTTGCCCTCGGGAGTGTGGTTAAGGCCAAAAGAGTAGATTTTACATGGTCTGTGGATATGGTATGTGTGCAGTTTATTTTGTGTTGAATTCTGGAAAAAAAAGTACATTCGTAATTTTTTTTTAAGCCGTTGTGCATTTTGATTGCACGGTGCTTGCTGGGGGAGTGCATCGGTGCATCGAGGATTCTGCTGGGAGCATTGTAGGTCAAAGGGTTGCAGCAACTTGGTTTCTGTGGATTGTGTAAGTGTGAGGCAGGGGAAGTCTCTGCATACTCCTGGTCACGTTGGTTGTGGTTGTTAGCCCTTCGTAGTCAGGAGGTAGTTGTGCTGGGAGGTGGTGCACTTTGTGCTGTGTGAACTTCCCAGAATGGGCCCCAGACTGCTTGTTGTTTCTCCAGTTCCAGCTAGGGGTTGCCACCCATCCCTCCAGGATTGACTTGGCATCTCCAGGAATTGAAGATTAATCTCCAGGACACTGCTGCAAGCAAAACCCCAGGAGAAAAATCATAGGGGCGTTAAAAAAAATTGTGTTTTTCTTTTCATTTTCTTTGAACACTTTATTAGTTGCAAAAATATTGGAGATTGGGGGGAAAAAAAGCTGTTTGACTGAAAGTCAAGAATCACCCAATCGTGTAATAGTCTATTCACATTACGATTGGTGTGGGAGGGCGGGGATGGACATGTTGGGCGACCAATGGCGGCATGTGTGGGGACGGGATGGTTGGCGGCAGGAGGTCATGTGATGAAAGCGCCAAGAAATACGTCCAACCAGAATTGGAAAAATGTGCTTCAGTTTCATTTGCTGTGGGGAGGGTCTCACTTGGTTACAGAGGGGAGGGGTATGCACCTTCCTGCAGCTCGTAGTGAGAGTTGTGCTAGCCTGCTCATTGGAGCCATCTTTCACTGCTTTGTCAGCTGTAGTTCAGTGGGCAGCACTCTCACCTCTGAGTCAAAGGGTTGTGGGTTCAAGTCCTACTCCAGTAGAGCGCATAATCTAGGCAGACACTCCAGTGCGGTGCTGAGGGAGTTCTGCCAATGGCGGAGGTGCCGTCTTTCGGATGAGACGTTAAACCGAGGTCCCGTCTTCCCCTCCCAGGTGGATGTAAAAGATCCCGTGGCACTATTTCCAAGAAGACCAGGGGAGTTCTTCCTGATGTTTTGCCCAATATTTATCCCTCAACCAACATCGCTAAAAAAAAAGATTATTTGGTTATTTATCAAATTGGCTGCTGCGTTTCCTTCATTACAATTGTGACTACACTTCAAAAGAGTGCTGCAAAGCGCTTTGGGATGTTCCCGAGGCAGTGAAAAGGCACGATACAACAACAACAGCTTGTATTTATATAGCGACTTTAACGTAGTAAAACGTCCCAAGGCGCTGCACAGGAGTATTTTAAGACAAAAACTTTGACACCGAGCCACATAAGGATAAATTAGGGCAGGTGACCAAAATCTTGGTCAAAGAGGTAGGTTTTAAGGAGCGTCTTAAAGGAGGAAAGAGAGGTAGCGAGACGGAGAGGTTTAGGCAGGGAATTCCAGAGCTTAGGGTCTAGGCAACAGAAGGCACGGCCACCAAAGGTTGAGCGATTATAAGCAGGGATGCGCAAGAGGGCAGAATTAGAGGAGCGCAGATATCTCGGGGGGTTGTGGGGCTGAAGGAGATTACAGAGAAAGGAAGGGGCGAGGCTTTGGAGGGATTTGAAAACAAGGATGAGAATTTTGAAAACGAGGCACTGGTTTATTGGGAGCCAATGTAGGTCAGCGAGCACAGAGGAAATGGGCGAACGGGACTTGGTGCGAGTTAGGACACGGGCAGCCGAGTTTTAGATGACCTCAAGTTTACGTAGGGTGGAATGTGGGAGGCCAGCCAGGAGTGTGTTGGAATAGTCAAGTCTAGAGGTAACAAAGGCATGGATGAGGGTTTCAGCAGTGGATGAGGTGAGGCAAGGGTGGAGACGGGCGATGTTACGGAGGTGGAAGTAGGCGGTCTTTGTTATGCTGCGGATATGTGGTCGGAAGCTCATTTCAGGGTCAAATATGACACCAAGATTGCGAACACTGTGGTTCAGCCTCAGACAGATGTTAGGGAGAGGGATGGAGTCAGTGGCTAGGGAACAGAGTTTGTGGCGGGGACCGAAAACAATGGCTTTGGTCTTCCCAATATTTATTTGGAGAAAATTTTTGCTCATCCAGAACTGTATGTCGGACAAGCAGTCTGACAATTTAGACACCGTGGAGGGGTCGAGAGAAGAGGTAGTGAGGTAGAGCTGGGTGTCGTCAGCGTACATGTGGAAACTGACGCTGTGTTTTCGGATGATGTCGCCAAGCGGCAACACGTAGATGAGAAATAGGAGGGGGCCAAGGATAGATCCTTGGGGGACACCAGAGGTAACGATGTGGGAGCGGGAAAAGAAGCCGTTGCAGGTGATTCTCTGGTTACGATTAGATGGATAAGAATGGAACCAGGCGAGTACAGTCGCACCGAGCTGGACAACGATGGAGAGGCGTTGGAGAAGGATGGAGTGGTCAACCGTGTCAAAGGCTGCAGACAAGTCAAGAAGGACGAGGAGGGATAGTTTACCTTTCTCACAGTCACAAAGGATGTCATTTGTGACTTTGATGAGAGCCATTTCAGCACTGCAAGTCTTAATTTATTCTCTGAATTTGGTGGCTTCCAATAAACTAGACTACCGTAAAAGATCCCGTGGCACTATTTCGAAGAGCAGGGGAGTTCTCCCCGGTGTCCTGACCAATATTTATCCCTCAATCAACATCACTTAAAAAAATAGATAATCTGGTCATTAACACATTGCTGTTTGTGGGAGCTTGCTGTGCGCAAATTGGCTGCCGCGTTTCCCACATTACATAGAAACATAGAATCTAGGAGCAGGAGTAGGCCATTCGGCCCGTCGAGCCTGCTCCGCCATTCAATACGATCATGGCTGATCATCCAAATCCAGTACCCTGTCCCTGCTTTAATCCCCACAGTACACATATCCCACCCTACCCCCGTAACCCCACGTATTTAATTCCCCCTAACATATCCCATCCTACCTCCATAACCCCACATATTTAATCCCCCCTAACACTAAGGGTCAATTTATCATAGCCAAATCAACCTAACCCACACATTTTTGGACTGTGGGAGGAAACCGGAGCACCCGGAGGAAACCCACGCAGACATGGGGAGAATGTGCAAACTCCACACAGACAGTCACCCGAGGTCAGATTCGAACCCGGGTCTCTGGCGCTGTGAGGCACCAGTGCTAACCACTATGCCACCGTGTTGCCCACATATTACAACAGTGACTGCACTCCAAAAAGTAATCCATTGGCTGTAAAGCGCTTCCTGGGACGCCCTGAGATCCTGAAAGGCGCTGTGTATAAATGCAAGTCTTTCTATTTTCGGGGGAGGGGGGGGGCCACCCAATTTTATTATTCTCTTAATTTAGCGGATTCCAATAAACTAGACCGTGCCCCCACCACCACCACCACCACCAAAAAAGTAGGCAAATAGACAAAGAGCCCTGATTGTTGTAAAGAGCTCCCAGAAAGAATGGCCATTGTCCATTTGGAACTCTTGTGGTGGAAGCCAAGCATCATCAGCACGTGCTCACGGTCACGTGGGAGCCGCACATCACGTGACGTCCCATTCGCTTCCCCACTCCCCCCCGCGCGCATCATCAGCCTCGTTCTCAGTGACACCGACTTTCTGCTACGGCAGGCCACTTGTGACTAAGTACATGGTGAGCGGACGCTACGGATTCGCGCCCAGGTACGTCTAAATAATGAAACGATTTCATTTCTCATCGCCCCGCTGCACTTGGGAGCCGGGCAGGAGCGCAGCGGCTTCCGCGTTATCACTTTTCGCCGCTGCGAAGGGGAGGCAGCGGACGCCGCTCGCCCGAGGCTTTTGGGGCCTCTGCGCTGCCGTCGTTTCAACCGCCAGTTACTGGCCGTTGCTGGGATCAGCCTCGGCTTCGGTGCGGGAAGGGGGCGGGGCGAGGCGAGGAGAGACAGCCCCGCCTCCTCTCGCTCCTGATTGGTTTGCTGCTCGTCTGGTGGGTCGGTGGTCTGGCATTCCGGTTGGCCGTCTGGCCTGTCACTCTAAGACGCGTCACAATGCCCTCTGTCGAATGGGTGAGTGAGAAGCGGGCAAGGGGAACCGGAACCAGGAAGCAAGGGTTACATGAGGTTGCTCCCTGATAATTTACAGCCACCACAAACTTTCCTTTCGCCATTACCAGAGAAAATACAGTGGGTGTGGTGTGCTTATATTGAAAAGAATACTCTTTTAGTGTCCCCCCTTCCCTATAAAAGTATGTGGTTGTCACTGTTTATTGGCACTTTATTGTTTACACATTTGGAAAAAAAAACTTTTGCCTGTGGAAGTTTCTGTATGAAATTAACAGCTAAAACATTTTGCATAAAAGTTTATTGCTTAAAAAAACCAAACTGGCAGTTTATGTTGAATTGTTAAGTTTTCACAAACTCTTTTAAGATGTTTGGCAGTTTTCTTAATAAGTACATTTCTGAAAAGCCTTCATTTGTGACTGTTGGGCAGTGCCTTTATTTTTATGGAAAGTTAATTCCCTCCAGTGTACTTTGACATTAGTATGGGGATATATGTGGGTGGAGGAGATACAGCAAAACCAGGTTTAGGGAAGAAACAAAGACTTGGAATTTTAACGTAGGAGCCTACACAACCGATGATGTGAATAATAGTAAAACAACAATAGAAACAATCACCTAGTTTATTGGAATTGTAACTGTCTTGTGAACAAAATATCCAGTATTTCAAAATATGTTTTGTACAGATAACTTTAAAAGTAAGTGTTGGGGATGAGGGACTTCAGTTATCTGCAGAAGCTGGGATTGCTCTCCTTAGAGCAAAGAAGGTTAAGTGGAGATTTAATATTGGTGTTCAAAATGATGAAGGGTTTTGATAGAGTAAATAAGGAGAAACTGTTTCCACTGGCAGGAGGGTCGGGAACCAAAGGACACAAATTTAAGGTAATTGGCAGATGAGATTTTTTTAATGCAGTGAATTAAGATCTGGAATGCACTGCCTGAACGTGTGGTGCAAGCAGATTCAATAGTAACTTTCAGAAAGGAATTGGATAAATACTTGCAACAAAAGCATTTACAGGGCTATGGGGAAAAGAGCAGGGGGAGTGGGACTAATTGGATTTCAAAGAGCTGGCACAGGCATGATGGGCCAAATGGCCGCCTGTGCTGTATGATTTTATGATTTTTAAAAAAAAATTACATTTGTGGAAATATGCACATATTAAAGTTTCTAACAAATTCAAATTCCATTTGATTACAACTTGCAAATGCTTTGTCTTTCAAATTTGTTTCTTCTGAAAGCTTGGCTTCCCTGTGCTGATCTACATGTTCATCACTACCCAGTATTCAAGAGACATGTCAGAATCTTTCCATATCAAGCAGCCAGAGTCTTCAGTTTCATTATAGTTGAATGTAGCATTTGCAGAAACATTTGATATTCTGAATATTAGTTGCACCAAATTAAAAGCTGAACCATAACTCTACAGCGTTTCCAGTTGTTTATTATCAGGCAGTTACGCCATAGAAATAAACAGTACCTGGAAGGGAATTTCAAGGCATCTTTGTAGTTGAGGGGTTCAGGTGACGAAACAACTGGAGCAAAAGTTGAGTAGCTTGAAAGTATCTTGTGAACCGTGAGATCGGATCACAGCCTTTTAATTCTTCAATGATTTGGTACTTTTGTTGTTGTGTAGAATCTAATATTAAAATGGCCTGTCTTATTAACCAGTGCTGGGTGGCTATGTTGAACCTGTCCACATATCCAATACTACAGATTGCAGGCGGGAAAAAATTGAAAAAGTCAGAATGGATGGTGTTAAAATACTACTTTATTTGAATTTAAATATTCCACGGCTTTATGGTGAATTTTGGGTATGGGTGTTTTCAGTTCTTCTATTCCTTCCTCCTTCATGTGTTTTTCTAGCTTCACCTTAAATGTATCTCTGCTATTCGCCTCAATGACTCCTTGTGCTAGCAAGTTCCACATTCTAACCACTCTCTGAGTAAAGAAGTTTTTCCTGAATTCCTTAATTGATTTATTAGTGGCTATCTTACATTCATGATGACCCCTAGTTTTGAACTCCTCTCACAAGTGGACACATAGAAACATAGAAACATAGAAACATAGAATCTAGGAGCAGGAGTAGGCCATTCGGCCCGTCGAGCCTGCTCCGCCATTCAATACGATCATGGCTGATCATCCAAATCCAGTACCCTGTCCCTGCTTTAATCCCCACAGTACACATATCCCACCCTACCCCCGTAACCCCACGTATTTAATTCCCCCTAACATATCCCATCCTATCCCCATAACCCCACATATTTAATCCCCCCTAACACTAAGGGTCAATTTATCATAGCCAAATCAACCTAACCCACACATTTTTGGACTGTGGGAGGAAACCGGAGCACCCGGAGGAAACCCACGCAGACACGGGGAGAATGTGCAAACTCCACACAGACAGTCACCCGAGGTTAGATTCGAACCCGGGTCTCTGGCGCTGTGAGGCACCAGTGCTAACCACTATGCCACCGTGTTGACACATCTTCTCTACGTCTACCCTATCAAACCCCTTCATAATTTTAAAGACCTCTATCAGGTCACCCCTTAGCCTTCTCTTTTCGAGTGAAAAGAGCCCCAGCCTGTTCAGTCTTTCCTCATAGTTAGCTTGATCACTCTCTCACTAGGTAGGGGCCTGATTTTGGCATTGATCTTAAGTCAGTGTACTATATTGAGATAATGTATCTTCTCCTTACTAATGTCACATTCTTTGAATGTTGCATATCTACAGAATATCTCTCCGTTATTATGAAGCTGTTGTCTTGTGTGTTTATGAAATTATCCATTTCTAGGTGGGGGAGGAAAGAGACAAGACGTATGTCAGACAAACGTCACCCTTGTAAGAGCCTAAAGGTTAAGGCTATAGTTCCGTAAGAAAATGCCCAGCCGTAGAAAACCTTTTGAAACAGCTTTGGTTGCCAATGTAACGTTTGACATTAAACTGTTAAACAACAACGATTTGCATTTATATAGCACCTTTTAATGCAGTAAAAACATCCCAAGGCACTTCACAGGAGCATAAATCAGACAAAATTTGACATCGAGCCACATAAAGAGATGCTTAAGGTGACCAAAAGCTTGGTTAAAGAGGTTGGCTCCCATCACGATCAATATGACATTGTACTACATTCAGAAGGAAAGGTTTCACATTGAAAATTAGTCTTGTATCGTGCAGTAATTTCAAGATGTGTTGATAGCTTCATAATATTTTGATTTGTCTCCTGCAACCGTATCTGCTTTTTCTTTAAGAAGAGAAAAAGAAGAAGCATCTGCATTTATATATAGTGCCTTTCACAACCTCAGGACGTCCCAAAGTGCTTTACAGTCAATGAAGTACTGTTGTAATGTAGGAAACGCGGCAGCCAATTTGCTCACAGCAATTTCCCTCAAATAGCAATGTGATGATGACTAGATCATCTGTTTTTAGTGATGTTGGTTGAGGGATAAATATTGGCACGGACACCAGGGAGAACTCCCCTGCTCTTCTTCGAATAGTGCCGTGGGATCTTTTATGTCCACATGAGAGGGCAGACGGGGCCTCGGTTTAATGTCTCATCCGAAAGACGGCACCTCCGACAGTGCAGCACTCCCTCAGTGTCAGCCTGGATTATGGGCTCAAGTCTCTGGAGTGGGGCTTAAACCCACAACCTTCTGACAGAGAGGTGAGAGTGCCACCCACTGAGCCATGGCTGACACCTTCAGAGGGGATGAAAATGGATATAGAGAAATGTCAGAGTTTTATATCTGTTGTCTCCTTCAGGAAATTTGTTGAGCAGGTTGAGTAGAGTCCCTGACAGACCAAGCTGCATATTGTCTGCAGAGGGAAGGAGCTTGATTGGTTGAATGAGCCTTTTCTTTTTCCTAACTTAAGTATATTTTGTGTTTTGCTTTTAAATAAAAATGGTGTATAATTGTTGTGGTGGAAATACAGAACTTGGCTATAGATTTTGTGAAATTCTTTTGAGTGTTGGATTGTGGGAGGTGAGATTCATGATCACCTCCAGGCCAGTTAAATACAGAAAACCCTCCTTTACAAATCCCTCTACTGCTCCTTACCTCCTCCGGCCCCAAATCCCTCTACTGTTCTTTCTGTGGTCAACCGTGTGTTCTCTCTCTTAGGAACATAGGAACAGGAGGAGGCCATTCAGCCCCTCAAGCCTGTTCCGCCATTCAATTAGATCATGGCTGATCTGTATCTTAACTCCATCTACCCGCCTTGGTTCCGTAACCCTTAATACCCATGCCCAACAAAAATCTATCAATCTCAGTTTTGAAATTTTCAATTGACACTGCCCCCCTCCCGCCAGCCTCAACAGCTTTTTGGGAGTTCCAGCTTTCTTGTGTTACCATTGGGTGATCGAGCTGTCAGTCCTCTAGCCCACTCACTCCGGAACTTTCTACTGGAGCCTCTCCGCATTGCTACCTCTCCCCCCATCTTCAGAAACCTCCTTGAAAACCCACTTTCTCGATCAGGCATCGCCTGACCTCCTCCCCCTACTCTTGTTTTTTGGGGATTTGGAATGTTTGCCAACGTGTCCGGTATAAATGTAAGCTAAGCTGTTGTTGCACTTGACATGGTGCCGATAAAGCAAGCATTCTGTGACATACCGCAAACTACTAACGGAGACATTTATTTCTTGCAAGCGAGGTTAATATTTAATTAAGCGATAGTGTGAATAATCCAGTGGTTTAATCTTCCTAACTTAAGTTAGTTCAAAAGAATCTTTTAAGCTGCCGGGATAAAAGGCCTGAGGTTCCAGTCTGGCTCGGGTTGCCAACTCTCCAGGATTTGAAGATTTATCTCCAGGGCTCTGCTGCCAGCAACTCCCGGGAGAAAAATCATCAGGGAATTAAAAAAAAAAAAGTGTTTCTTTCATTTTCTTTGTATATTTTTCTTATTAGTTATAGAAATATTGGAGATGGGGGGTGTCGGGGGAAAGGCTGCTTGACTGAGAGTGAGTCATCCAATTGGATAATGGAGATTGTGTTCGCTTCCCAGTTGGCCGTGGGAAGGTGGGGCGCCGGGGAGCATGGACGTGTCGGGTGACCAGTGGTGGGGGGGGCGGGAGGTCATGTGACAAAACCTCCCGAGAATGCGTCCAACCAGAGTTGGCAACCTTAAGTCCGGCCCAAAGTTGCAACTGGGGCTGATCTCCAGGTCAAAGGACTGGAAACGGGGTAGAGCCAGGTTGTGGCCGGATTCCGCACCTTTTTGTTTTAGCTCCAGCCATTTTCTGGTGGGAGAGGCCGTGGCTGCATCTTCTGCCTGCATGCACCCTACCTCAGTTTGTCAGGAGTATGTATCAGCGGTGGGGGGAGGGGGAGTTTCTGGGATAATCTGGGAATTTCACCCATTACATGCCACACAAGAGGTTATTAAACAAAATTAGGGCTCATGCGATTGGGGGTAATATACTAGCATGGATTGAGGATTGGTTAATGGACAGAAAACAGAGAGTAGCAATAAATGGGTCATTTTCATGTTGGCAGGCTGTAACTAGTGGGATACCGCAAGGATCAGTGCTTGGGCATCAACTATTCGCATTCTACATCAATGATTTGGATGAGGGGACCAAATGTAATATATCCAAGTTTGCTGATGATACAAAGCAGGGTGGGAATGTAAGTTGTGAAGAGGATGCAAAGAGGCTTCAAGGGGATATAGACAGGCTAAGTGAGTGGGCGACCAGCTTTATCCAATGTGGAGAAATGTGAAGTTATCCACTTTGGTAGGAAAAATAGAAAAACAAGAGTATTTTTTAAATGGTGAGAGATTGGGAAATGTTGGTGTTCAGAGGGACCTGGGTGTCCTTGTACACGAATCACTGAAAGTTAACATGCAGGTACAGCAAGCAATTAGGAAAGCAAATGGTTGGCCTTTATTACAAGAGGATTTGAGTAGAAGAGTAAAGACGTCTTACTGCAATTATGTAGGGCCCTGGTGAGACCACACCTGGAGTATTGTGTACAGTTTTGGTCTTCTTACCTAAGGAAGGATATACTTGCCATAGAGAGACTGGTTCCTGGGATGGGGGGATTGTCCTATGAGGAGAGATTGAGTAGACTAGGCCTATATTCCAGAGTTTAGAAGAATGAGAGGTGATCTCATTGAAGCATACAAAATTCTTACAGGGCTTGACAGGGTAGATGCAGGGAGGATGTTTCTCCTGGCTGGGGAGTCTCGAACCAGGGGTCACAGTCTCAGAATAAGGGGTTGGCCATTTAGGACTGAGATGAGGAGAAATGTCTTCACTCAGAGGGTGGTGAATCTTTGGAATTCTCTACCCCAGAGGGCTGTGGAGGCTCAGTCGTTGAGTATATTCAAGACAGATTGATAGATTTTTGAATTTTAAGGTAATCAAGGGATGTGGGGATAGTGCGGGAAGGTGGAGATGAGGTAGAAGATCAGCCATGATCTTATTGAATGGCGGAGCAGGCTCAAAGGGCCAAATGGCCTGCTCCTGCTATTTCTTACGTTCTTATGTTCTTATCGTCAAAAGGTCTCCGCAGAACACGCATAGGCACAGGAGGGGGCCATTCAGCCCCTTGAGCCTGTTCCGCCATTCAGTTAGATGGTGGGTGATATGTATCCTAACTCCCATCTACCCGCCTTGGTTCCGTAACCCTTAATACCTATGGCCAACAAAAATCTATCGATCTCAGTTGGGAGCTGGCTTTGAGTCTCCAGAAAAGGCCTTGGTCCGTTGCCAATAGTAAGGCAATTCTTCCAGAGAGGATACTGCCTAATTGCAGCCAAAGATCTCTTGAGGTCTGGGAAGGACCTGTGTGTGCTCCTAGTGGGGTGGCTGCATGCTGCTCCCCCATCGGGACAGGCACCCGATACGCCCACCCTGATCATCCTGATGACCCTGTACGTGATACCTTGGATAAAGCTGGTCGCCACCCATGGCTTCAGGTGGCCGAGAGACGCACTTTGTCACTCTGATGGCAATTTTGACCCCCAAGTATTTTGTTGTTTTGTGAACTTACAACAACAACAACTTGCGTTTACATAGCGCCTTTAACGTAGTAAAACGTCCCAAGGCGCTTCACAGGAGCGATTATCAAACAAAATTTGAAACCGAGCCACATGAGATTTTGGAACAGGTGACCAAAAGCTTGGTCAAAGAGGTAGGTTTTAAGGAGCATCTTCAAGTAGGAAAGAGAGGTGGAGAGGTTTAGGGAGGGAATTCCAGAGCTTCGGGCTCTAGGCAGATGAAGGCACGGCCGCCATTGGTGAAGCGATGAAAATCAGGAAAGCGTAAGAGACCAGAATTGGAGGAGCGCAGAGATCTCGGAGGGTTGTCGGGCTGCAGGAGATTACAGAGATAGGGAGGGGAGAGGCCATGGAGGGATTTGAGACCAAAGATGGTTACAATTCCATGGTTCTACTGTCTAATACTTTGATCAAGCTGAGGCATATTGTCGAAAACCTTAATAAAACTCTTTTCGCTCTATTATTTGAACCTAAATTCCGTTGTACGGAATTTTATTATCCCAAGAACAATAAGCATAAATTTGCCTTGGCCCCCTATTGGTGCATTTAAAAGAAAAAAGATTTCACCATTTTTCTGTGCACAGTCTTACAATCTTCCTTGCTCTCTTGGGCAACCTGAGTGTCAGCCAAGCAAACTATTCGGTTTCCTGTCACGGCATAGTTGTCTTTGAAGCGTAAATATACTCTTGAAAAATATAATTAGTGCAGTTTGGTCACAGTAAGTTGTTTTTATTTTTCATTAAATTGTATTTTATCTGAGGGAACAGTTGCTCAGACATTGAGACAGCTTTGTGACCAGTGGAGGGAGGGGATGAGAGGAAGGAGGGAGGGCAGGTAAGAGTAAAAGTATTTGAGCTGGATTACAGCACTATTACAGTAGTTGCCTAGCAAAAGTTCATTGCTTGATAGGTAGGATTATCTATCATTAACTGTGGCCCTATGGATCTGAAGGGACCAGCTTTCTACTGTACAACTTTATTGATTGTTGAAATTTTTCTTCAGCAAATGAAAACAAAATCTTTTAATGAAGCGTCCATCTTGCTTCCGACCACCACCGCCCCTCCTTTTCAAGTTATTTACCCCTTCTTCAGGCCCATGATGCCAAGCTCCATTGCTTGGCTGAGATGCTCCCTTTGGCAATGCCACTGCTGGCATGAACACTGCCTGGTGTGATATCAGCATTTGCCTTCTCCCACCCCTTCTATGAGGATGTGAAGCTAAACCGACCTCTCTCACTGAACTTGAAATTAATCAATTCACATTTTTATTTTAAAAGCTACACAGATAGGTTTCAGTGTGTGCGCGCCTGTGTATATGTGTGCGTGTGTGTATAGGGTTTTGGTGAGACTGGTGTACTGTGCACAGTTTTTTGATGGATCTCATCTGAGGAAGGATATACTTGCCTTGGAAGCGGTGCATCAAAGGTTCACTAGATTAATTCCTGGGATGAGAGGGTTGTCCTATGAACAGAGGTTGAGTAGATTGGGCCTATACTCTCTGGAGTTTAGAGGAATGAGAGGTGATCTCATTGAAACATATAAGATTCTGAGGGTGATTGACAGGGTAGATATTGTGAGGTTGTTTCCCCTGGCTGGAGAGTCCAGAACTAGGGGGCATAGTCTCAGGATAAGGGGTCGGCCATTTAGGACTGAGATGAGGAGAGATTTCATCACTCAAAGGGTTATAAATCTTTGGAATTCTATGCCCCAGAGGGCTGTGGATGCTGAGTCTTTGAGTATATTCACAGCTGAGATAGATAGATTTTTGGACTCTAGGGGAATCAAGGGATATGAGGATGGGGCGGGAAAGTGGAGTTGAGGTCGAAGATCAGCCATGATCTTATTGAATGGCGGAGCAAGCTCGAGGGGCCGTATGGCCTACTCCTGCTCCTAATTCTTATGTTCTTATGTATGTGTATATATATGTGTGTATATGAACAGAGGCCCAACCAGTCCCCATCCACCACCACCCTCCTCCGCCTGGCTGAACTTGTTCTCACATTGAACAACTTCTCCTTTGACTCCACTCACTTCCTCCAAATTATAGGAACCCGCATGGGTCCTAGCTATGCCTGCCTTTTCGTGGGATATGTGGAACATTCTTTGTTCCAGTCATACTCGGGTCCCCTCCCTCACCTCTTTTTCCGGTACATTGATGACTGTATTGGTGCCGTTTCCTGCTCTCGCCCTGAACTAGAAAATTTCATTCACTTTGCTTCCATTTTCTACCCTTCCCTCACCTTCACATGGTCCATCGCCGACTCTTCCCTTCCGTTCCTCGACTTCTCTGTCTCCATTTCTGGTGATAGGCTATCAACAAACATCCACTATAAGCTCACTGACTCCCACAGCTACCTGGACTACACTTCCTCCCACCCTGCTTCCTATTCCATTCTCACAGTTTCTCCATCTCCGCCGCATCTGTTCTGACGATGCCACCTTCCATATTAGTGCTTCCGATATGTCTTCCTTTTTCCTCAACCGAGGATTCCCCTCTACCGTGGTTGACGTGGCCCTCGACCGTGTCCGTTCCATTTCCCGCACTTCTGCTCTCACCCCTTCCCCTCCCTCGCAGAACCACGATAGGGTTCCCCTTGTCCTCACCTTTCACCCCACCAGCCTCCACATTCAACGGATCATCTTCTGCCACCTCCAGCGTGATCCCACCACCAAACACATCTCCCCCCCCCCCCCCCCCCCTTTCAGCATTCCGAAGGGACCGCTCCCCCGCGACACCCTGGTCCACTCCTCTATCACCCTCAACACCCCTTCCCCTTCCCACGGCACCTTCCTGTGCAAGCGCAGGAGATGCAACACCTGCCCTTATACATCCCCCCTTCCCACTGTCCAGGGCCCCAAACACTCCTTCCAGGTGAAACAGCGATTTGCTTGTACTTCTTGCAATTTAGTATACTGTATTCGCTGCTCACGATGTGGTCTCCTCTACATTGGGTAAACCAAGCGCAGATTGGGTGACCACTTTGCGGAACACCTCCATTCAGTCCGTAAAGGTGACCCCGAGCTTCCGGTCGCCTGTCACTTTACTTCACTTCGCTTCGCTCCACTCTCACCTCTCGGTCCTCGGCCTCTTACACTGTTCCAACGAAGCTCAACGTAAGCTCGAGGAACAGCACCTCATCTTTCTATTAGGCACTTTACAGCCTTCTGGACTCAACATCGAGTTCAACAATTTCAGACCATAACCTCGGCCCCTATGTTTACTTTTCCCTCTCACATGGCAGCTGTCGATCATTCTGCCATTGCCATTTACGCCTCATCTTGAGTCATAGAAACATAGAAGATAGGAGCAGGAGTAGGCCATTCGGCCCCTCGATGAGATCATGGCTGATCATCCAAATTCAGTACCCTGTCCCTGCCTTCTCCCCATATCCCGTGATACCTTTAGCCTAAAGAAATATATCTAACTCCTTCTTGAATATATTTATTGACTTGGCCTCAACTGCCTTCTGTGGTAGAGAATTCCACAAGTTCACCACTCTCTGGGTGAAGAAATTCCTCCTCATCTCTGTCCTAAATGGCGTACCCCTTATCTTTAGACTGTGACCTCTTGTTCTGGACTCCCCCGCCATCGGGAACATCCTTCCTGCATCCAGTCTGTCTAGCCCTGTTAGAATTTTATAAGTTTCAATGAGATCTCCTCTCATTCTTCTAAACTCCAGCGAGTATAAGCCCAATCGACCCAATCTCTCCTCATACGTCATTCCTGCCATCCCAGGTATCAGTCTGGTGAATCTTCGCTGCACACCCTCCATGGCAAGAACATCCTTCCTCAGATAAGGCGACCAAAACTGCACACAATACTCAAGGTGTGGTCTCACCAAGGCCCTGTACAACTGCAGCAAGACATCCTTGCTCCTGTACTCGAATCCTCTCGCTACGAAGGCCAACATACCATTTGCCTTCTGAACCGCCTGCTGCACCTGCATGCTTACCTTCGGCGACTGGTGCACAAGGACACCCAGGTCTCGTTGCACTTCCCCGTCTCCCAATCTATTGCCGTTCAGATAATAATCTGCCTTTCTGTTTTTGCCACCAAAGTGGATAACCTTGCATTTATCCACATTAACTGCATCTGCCATGCTTCTGCCCAATCACCCAACCTGTCCAAATCATACTGGAGTTTCTCGGCATCCTCCTCGCAGCACACACGCCCAGCCAGCTTTGTGTCATCTGCAAACTTGGAGATATTACATATCGTTCCCTCGTCTAGATCATTAATATATATAGAGAATAGCTGGGGTCCTAGGACCGATCCCTGCGGAACCCCACTAGTCACTGCCTGCCACTCGGAAAAAGACCCGTTTATTCCAACTCTTTGCTTCCTGTCTGCCAACCAGTTCTCTATCCAAGTCAGTACCTTGCCCCCAATCCCATGTGCCTTAACTTTACACGTTACTCTCTTATGCGGGACCTTATCGAAAGCCTTCTGAAAGTCCAAATACACCACATCCACTGGTTCTCCCTTATCTATTCTATCAGTTACATCCTCAAAAAATTCCAGTAGATTAGTCAAGCACGATTTACCTTTTGTAAATCCATGTTGACTGTTTTCCAAGTGCTCTGCTATTACATCTTTTATAATGGACTCTAGCATTTTCCCCACAACCGATGTCAGGCGTACCGGTCTATAATTCCCCGTTTTTTCTTTACCACCTTTTTTGAACAGTGGGGTAACATTAGCTACCCTCCAATCCATGGGAACTGTTCCAGAGTCTATAGAATTTTGGAAGATGACCAGCAATGCATCTACTATTTCTAGGGCCACTTCCTTAAGTACCCTAGGATGTAGATTATCAGGCCCTGGGGATTTATCGGCCTTTAATGCCGTCAATTTCCCTAACACCATTTCCCTCCAAATACTGATTTCATTCAGTTCCTCCCTCTCATTAGACCCTATGTTCTCCAACATCTCTGGGAGGTTATTTGTGTTCTCCTTTGTGAAGACAGAGCCAAAGTATGTATTTAATTGGTGTGCCATTTCTTTGTTCCCCATTATAAATTCCCCTGATTCTGACTGCAAGGGACCTATGTTTGACTTAACCAATCTTTTTCTTTTCACATATTTATAAAAGCTTTTACAGTCAGTTTTTATGTTCCCTGCAAGCTTACGCTGGTACTCTATTTTCCCCCTCTTAATTAATCCCTTTGTCCTCCTTTGCTGAATCCTAAACTCCCAATCCTCAGGTTTACTGCTTTTTCTGGCCAATTTATATGTCCTCTCCTTGGATCTTATGCTATCCCTGATTTCCCTTGTCAGCCATGGTTGAGTCACCTTTTTTGTTTTATTTTTATGCCAGACAGGGATGAACAAATTCTGTAGTTCATCCATGCGATCTTTGAATGTTTGCCATTGCCTATCCACCGTAAACCCTTTGGGTAACATTCCCCAATCAATCCTAGCCAACTCGCGCCTCATACCATCGTAGTTTCCTTTATTTAAATTCAGGACTCTAGTCTCTGAGTCAATTATTTCATTCTCCATCTTAATGAAGAATTCGATCATATTATGATCGCTCCGCCCCAAGGGGCCCCGCACAACAAGGTTGCTAATTAATCCTTTCTCGTTACATAATACCCAGTCTAAGATGGCCTGGTCTCTGGTTGGTTCCTCGACATATTGGTCCAGGAAACCATCCCGTATACACTCCAGGAATTCCTCCTCCACAGTATTGTTACTAATTTGGTTAGCCCAATCTATATGTAGATTAAAGTCACCCATGATAACTGCTGTGCCCTTATTGCACGCATCTCTAATTTCCTGTTTAATGCCATCCCCAACCTCAGCATTACTGTTTGGGGGTCTGTATACCACTCCCACTACTGTTTTCTGCCCCTTGGTATTTCTCAGTTTTACCCATACGGATTCCACATCATCAGAGCTAATATCCTTCCTTACAATTGTGTTAATCCCCTCTTTAACCAGCAATGCTACCCCACCTCCTTTTCCTTTTTGCCTGTCTTTCCTGAATATCGAATACCCCTGGATGTTGAATTCCCAGCCTTGGTCACCCTGGAGCCATGTCTCCGTAATCCCAATCATATCATATCCGTTTACCTCTATTAGCGCAGCTAATTCATCCACCTTACTACGAATGCTCCTCGCATTAAGACATAAAGCCTTCAGGCTTGTTTTTTTAACACTCTCAGACCTTTTAGAATTATTATTTACTGTGGCCATGTTTGATTTAAACCCTTGATTTCTCTGACTGTCACCTTTGCTTTTCTCCTTCCTGTCTTTTGCTTCTATCCTTGTTTCCCTTTCCTCTGTCTCCCTGCTCAGGTTCCCAACCCCCTGCCATTTTAGTTTAAACCCTCCCCCAGAGCACTAGCAAACACTCCCCCTAGGACATCGGTCCCGGCCCTGCCCAGGTGCAAACCGTCCAGTTTGTACTGGTCCCACCTCCCCCAGAACCGGTTCCAATGTCCCAGGAATTTGAATCCCTCCCCCTTGCACCATTCCTCTAGCCACGTATTCATTTGAAATATCCTTCTATTTCTACTCTGACTAGCACGTGGCACTGGTAGCAATCCTGAGATTACTACCTTTGAGGTCCTCTTTTTTAATTTACCTCCTAACTCCCTATATTCTGCTTTTAGGACCTCATCCGTTTTTTACCTATATCGTTGCTACCTATATGCACCATGACAACTGGCTGTTCACCCTCCCCCTCCAAAATGCTCTGTAGCCGCTCCGAGACATCCTTGACCCTTGCACCAGGGAGGCAACATACCATGCTGGAGTCTCGTTTGCGGCCGCAGAAACGCCTATCTATTCCCCTTACAATAGAATCCCCTATCACTATAGCTCTCCTGCTCTTTTTCCTCCCATCCTGTGCAGCAGAACCACCCATGGTGCTAGGAAGTTGGCTGCTGCTGTCTTCCCCTGATAAGCCATCTCCCTCAACAACATCCAAAGCAGTATATCTGTTTGAGAGGGGGATGGCCACAGGGGACCCCTGTACTACCTGCCTGCACCTCCTACTCTGCCTGGTGGTCACCCATTCCCTTCCTGCCTGTACAGCTTTTACCTGCGGTGTGACCAACTCCCTAAACGTGCTATCCACGATGTCCTCAGCATCGCGAATGCTCCAGTATGCATCCATCCGCAGCTCCAGTGCGGCAATGCGGTCTGTCAGTAGCTGCAACTGGATACACTTCCCGCACACATGGTCAACAGGGACGCAGGAAGTGTCCCTGATTTCCCACATAGTGCAGGAGGAGCATACCACGGGGCCGGGCTGTCCTGCCATGACTTACCCTTTAATTAATTAATTCAAATTAAATTAAAGGAATCCCACCAATTACACTGCGATTAAATGATATACTCAAGGGCCCTTGCTTAACAGTAATCCCCGCTACACAACAGAGACCTTAGAAACCACAAAATTTACGTTTAGAAAAATTGAGAAAGAAATACTCACCAACCAATCACTTACCTGCTTTTTGGTGACGTCACACTTCGATTACTTTATCATCTTTTGTTTCTTAACTTGTCCCATTACCATCTCCTTTTGCCTTGCACCATCATCTCTTTTGTCTTTTAGTCTCTCCTGCCTTCCATCCTATCACAGACCTTCCCTTTGTTCTTTCCTCCCCTCCCCCCGCCCCTACACCTGCTTAAAAATCTGTTACTTCTCCAACTTTTTCCAGTTCTGATGAAGGGTCATCGACCTGAAACGTTTTGTTATTTCAGATTTCCAGCATCCGCAGTATTTTGCTAGATGTACACATATATATAAAATGTTTGTATATATGTATTTATATTTTGAAGGAAAAAATGATTTGGAACTGACATTTTTTGGGCAGCGGATTATATGCTTTGCAGGTGATTCAAATGAAACCTATGTCTGTAGTGAATACTTGGGGTAGGCCAAAACAATCTTCTTTCATTATGAATTTTGAATCCCATTTAAAGGATTGCCTGTATCGAGCAGTTTGAAATTTGTGCGCACGAGGTGGAGCTGTAAATGTAAGATTTACTCCGCAAGTGCTCAAGGCTTGTGATTTGGAAGCTAGTAATGTATTCACTCCTGATATATTTATCCGTTCGCGTTTTCCACATAAAATACAAATAGTTGGTGTACTGTTTCACACTTTAAAATTATGTCGATCACTCCTGACTGTAAAAGCTGCACAATGTGACTCATTAATCTAACAACAGCAGGGATAAAATAAGGAGCAGCGTAGGTCCCTCATGATTGGTGTCAAAATAGCAAAGGGTGAGGTTGAAAGAGTAGACTCAACATATCTGCCCACTGTGGAGCAACAATCAACAAAGCAGATAGAATGCTGAACTACTGTATGTAGCCAACACCATGGAGTACAAATTGGAGGAAGTCCCGTTAAAACCGTACAGTACTTTGGTCAGACCACACCTGAAACCCAAGGAAGGTATTCAGACCCTGGATACAGTGCGGCGAAGAATCGCAAGGTCGATCCCCAGTGTCAAAAGAGCAAATTATGAGGAAAGTCTGGAGAAAGCTTTTCGACCTTGAAAGATGACCGAAGTGATTTTTATAAAGATAGTGACTGACATTAAAAAAAGTGTGGTCACTAATGTTCCAGATTTACGAGAACAGAGCACAGGTTCATACTAGTGAAAAGCAAATTTAGGAGTGATATCGGGAAGTTCTCAATGATCAAGATATGTGGGCAGGGCAGTGGAGGCAAGCACCCTGTCTGTACAGCAATGCACACAGTGTCCGTAATAAAACAGGGGAGCTGGAGGCAATCATGCGTTGCGAGGAACCAGACATGGCAGGGATTACTGAGACATGGCTACAGTAAAATCAGAACTGGGAATTAAACATTGCAGGGTATAACATATTTAGAAAAGATAGGGAAAAAGGGGAGGTGGAGTAGCTGTACTTATTCGGGATAACAGTAGAAAAAAGTGACGCAGATATCAGCAAGACAAAAATAGAATCCATATGGATAGAGATAAAAGATAATAAAGGATCAATCACACTAACAGGCGTAGTCTACAGACCACCTAATAGTGAAGGGGAGGTGGAGGAAGAAATATGCAGACAAATTGGGGAAATGAGTAAAAAAACATAGAATAATAATCGTGGGGGATTTCAACTACCCCGATATTAATTGGACAGAAGAGGTAGGTAAAGGGGATAAGGGAATGCAGTTCCTATAATGTGTACAGGACTCCTTTCCAACCCAATATGTAAAAAGCCCAACAAGGGAGGATTCGCTATTGGGTCTAGTAATGAGGAATGAACCAGAGCAGATAAGAAAAGTAAAAGTAGGGGAACATATAGGCAATAGTAACCATAATATAATACGCTTTAAGATGATAATTGAGAAGGACATAAATATGACGAAAACCAGGTTAATACAGTATATTGGAGAAAAGCTGATTTTGAGGGGCTGAGAATAGAACTTGGTGGGGAAAAAATGGGCAACAATATTGGCAAACAACAATGTAGAACAGCAATGGGAAACATTTAAAACAGTGTTCAACAGAGTGCAGGAAAAATATATTCCGCTAAAAGGAAAGAACAAACTAAACAATGATGAATAAAGCCATAAGAGAACAATTGAAGGTAAGGAAAGAGGCATACATTAAGTACATAGACAGCAGAGGAGTGCATGATAAGAGAGAATACGAAAGGATTCGGAGAGAAGTCAAAAAAACAATTAGGGAGGCAAAGAGGAACTATGAAATTAAATTATCAAGGAACATAAAACAAACTGGTAAAATATTTTTTGGGCACATCAATAAAAAAAGGAAGGTTGGGATGGGAATAGGGCCATTAAGGGATAGACAGGATAATACCACAGGTAACGATAGAGAGATGGCAGAAATATTAAATAATTATTTTGCTTCAGTATTTACCAGGAGATAGAACAGGTGGACATGACATTGGATGATGAGATTAGTAATGAGATAAGTGCATTTAAAATAAAAAAGGGGCTATATTAAATAAACTAATCAAACTCAGAGGATTAAAACCCCTGGTCAAATGGATTGCATCCAAACATTTTAAAAGAATCTAGGGAAGAGATAGCAGAGGCATTACTACGCATATTTAATAATTCATTAGAAAAAGGTATAGTGCTAGAGGACTGGCTGATGGCTAATGTAATACCGATATTTAAGAAGGGGGATAGAACATGTCCAGGGAATTATAGACCAGTCAGCTTAACATCAGTGGCAGGAAAAATAATGGAATCCCTACTAAAAGAGAACATCTAGAAACCAAAAATATAATAATGAATAGTCAGTATGGATTTCAAAAGGGAAAGTCTTGCTTGACCAACCTCATTGAATTTTTTGAAGAGGTAACAAAGAGAGTAGACAATGGTAATGCAGTAGATGTAATTTATCTGAATTTTCAAAAGGCCTTCGATAAGGTACTCCATAATAGACTGATGAACAAGGTCAGAGAATGTGGAGTCAGCGGACAAGTAGCAGAATGGATTGCTCGCTGGCTTCAGGACAGAAAGCAGAGAGTAGGGGTAAAGGGTAGCTATTCACAGTGGCAGAAAGTGGGTAGTGGTGTTCCACAAGGTTCAGTGCTGGGACCACTGCTGTTCACAATTTACATCAACGATTTAGACTTTGGAATCAAAAACACAATTTCTAAATTTGTGGGTGACACCAAATTGGGGGGGATAGGCAATACTGAGGAAGACTGCAAGAAATTACAAGAGGACATTAATAAACTTGCAGAATGGGCATATAATTGGCAAATGAAGTTCAACACAGATAAATGTGAGGTATTACACTTTGGTAGGAAGAATAGGGAGGTCACTTATTACTTGGAGGGTGCGAGTCCAGGTGGGGTAGAGGAACCAAGGGATCTGAGTACAAATACACAAATCACTAAAAGTTGCAACACAGGTTAGCAAGGCCATAAAAAAGCAAACCAAGCGCTAGGGTTTATTTCTAGAGGTATAGAATTGAAAAGTAGGGAAGTTATGCTAAACCTGTATCGAACCTTGGTTCGACCACACTTAGAGTACTGTGTACAGTTCTGGTCGCCATATTATAAAAAGGATATAGAGGCACTGGAGAGGGTGCAGAGAAGCTTTACAAGAATGATACCAGAAATGCGAGGGTATACATATCAGGAAAGGATGAACAAACTGGGTCTCTTTTCTCTTGAAAAAAGAAGGCTGAGGGGTGACCTAATAGAGGTCTTTAAAATTATGAAAGGTTTTGATAGAGTGGATACAGAGAGAATGTTTCCACTTGTGGGGAAGAGCATAACTAAAGGCCATCAATATAAGATAGTCAGCAAGAAATCCAATAGGAAATTCAGAAGAAACTTCTTTACCCAGAGAGTGGTGAGAATGTGGAACTCGCTACCACAGGGAGTGGTTGAAGTGAATAGTATAGATGCATTTAAGGGGAGGCTAGACAAGCATATGAGGGAGAAGGGAATAGAGGGTTATGCTGATAGATTTAGATGCGGAAAGACGGGAGGAGGCGCGAGTGGAGCATAAACGCCGGCATGGACTGGTTGGGCCGAATGGCCTGTTTCTGTGCCGTATATCCTATATATGTAATCCTATGTAACCCTGGAATCCTTTGGATGATATGAAGGATTGTCGGTTCTTCCTGGATGGATGAGTTACGATGGAGTAAATGGCTTTCCTCATTTGTGTCTTATTTATCTGTTGTTAGAACACCTTTTTATTTGACCAAGATGTGCTGTATAGTCTAGTTCACAAGGTGCATGCCCCTTAAATGACTGCATGAACACTGTGATGTGGACTGTGCAGCATCCTCCTGAGTGTTTTTTCTTTAAAGTCAGTTTCTCCCCACGAAGCCATTTTTTTAAGATGCATGACGGTGAACACGTTATAAAGGGTGTTTGGAACAAGGTATAAAGCTGTAATTTAATCTGTTTAGGAAGACCCATAGAATCCCGAGATTGAATTTCAAGTCTTACATTTGCTTTTCGCTCTCAATTCTCTCACTTATTTTTCCTTTATGACAGGTGCAAGTTAGTTAGCATAGTCAAGCTGTATTATTTGACCAGCAGTTGCATTGCATAAAGTGATTTCCACCCCCCTTCCCCCGCCCATGTAGCAACTAAAATATTCAATATATTTTACAACTGTTTAAAGAAAGAAAGACTTGCATTTCTCTAACGCCTTTCACATCCTCAGGACGCCCCAAAATGCTTCACAGCCAATGTAGTATTTTTTTGAAGTGCAGTCACTGTTGTAATGTAGGAAACACAGCGGCCAAATTGTGCACAGCAAGGTCCCACAAACAGCAATGTGATAATGACCAAATAATCTGTTTTAGTGATGTTGATTGAGAGATAAATATTGGCCAGGACACCGAGGATAACTCCCCTGCTCTTCTTCAAATAGTGCCATGGGGATCTTTTACGTCCACCCAAGAGAGCAGACGGCACCTCCGACAGTGCAGCACTCCCTCAGTACTGCATTGGGAGTCGGCCTAGGTTTTGTGCTCAGGTCTCTGGAGTGGGATTTGAACCTTTCTCACTCAGATGCGAGAGTGCCTCTCACTGAACTATGGTTGCCAAGAACCGCATATTTAAGCAGAAAGTTAATTCTCTCATTACTGATGTCCAGGTGTCTGACATGTGGCAGTGTTGAACCTTTGTCGAGGTCCTGTGCTAGCTAAACCAAAGGAAGGCAAACAGCCTAGTGTCGTCACACACCTGTTTCTACATGTAACTTGTGGCACATAGGTAATCGAAAACACTCTGGTCACCCCGCAATAAATGTAAAATGGGAGGCGTGTCAATTGACGCCACTGTGTCAGCCAATGAGTTGGAGGCGGGTGGGACTTGCAGCAGGACTCACAGCAAAGAATCTAATTTACACCAGACAGAGTTCATTTACTCAGCAAACAGCGAAGCAAACAAAGTCTATTTACAGAGTCTGTTTAAAAGAGTCTCTACGAACTGCAGCAAACAGAACTCATGACCGAAACTACAGCAACGTCTCCTGATATAAGCAGGATTATTTCTCTACTAAAATGCAGTCAGTGGAGGATAGTTACATAATACAAATGATGTGCGTAAAATCAATCCCAGTCACTTACAGCAGCGCGGTCTCCAGGCGTGACTGACGGGGAAATTACCCAATCATCTCCATTCTGGCCGGGAATAATGGTGTCACTTGTATGCAGCACTTTCCTTGATAAGTGCTGCAGGTGTTTGTCAGCAAAGATGCATATTATTGCTCAAATGCAAAAGCTTCAGGATTTTTTAAAATTCGTTTTTATGGGATCTGGGTGTCGCTGGCAAAGCCAGCATTTATTGCCCATCCCTAGTTGCCCTTGAGAAGGTGGTGGTGAGCCGCCTTCTTGAACCGCTGCAGTCCGTGTGGTGATGGTTCTCCCACAGTGCTGTTAGGTAGGGAGTTCCAGGATTTTGACCCAGCAACGATGAAGGATTGGCGATATACTTCTAAGTCAGGATGGTGTGTGACTTGGAGGTGGTGGTGTTCCCATGCGCCTGCTGCCCTTGTCCTTCTAGGTGGAAGACGTCACGGGTTTGGGAGGTGCTGCCAAAGAAGCCTTGGCGAGTTGCTGCAGTGCATCTTGTAGATGGTACAGACTGCAGCCACGGTACGCCAGTGGTAGAGGGTGTGAATGTTTAAGGTGGTGGATGGGGTGCCGATCAAGCAGGCTGCTTTGACCTGGATGGTGTTGAGCTGCTTGAGTGTTGTTGGAGCTGTACTCATCCAGGCAAGTGGAGAGTATTCCATCACACTCCTTACTTGTGCCTTGGAGATGGTGGAAAGGCTTTGGGGAGTCAGGAGGTGAGCCACTCGCCACAGAATACCCAGCCTCTGACCTGCTCTTGTTGCCACAGTATTTATGTGGCTGGTCCAGTTAAGTTTCTGGTTAATGGTGACCCCCAGGATGTTGATAGTGGGGGATTAGGCGATGGTAATGCCGTTGAATGTCAAGGAGAGGTGGTTCGACTCTCGCTTGTTGGAGATGGTCATTGCCTGGCACTTCTGTGGCGTGAATGTTATCTGCCACTTATCAGCCCAATCCTGAATGTCGTCCAGGTCTTGTTGTATGCGGGCATGGACTGCTTCATTATCTGAGGAGCTGTGAAGGGCGCTGAACACTTGACTTGTTGGAGTTTAACATGATTACAATATTTTATCGAATGACTATGAACTGTGCAGATAAGAGATTTAGAAGACATTTGAAACAATTGGCATTTGATACGTCAAGCTGCAATGCCAACCGATGTTGCAAGTTTATTTTTTCCTGCAGCACATAGGTTAGCGCTAAGGAAGTGACTGTGGTAAACATTGTGCGGACACAAACTCTACGTTCTTGAAATTAAAAGCGGCTGCAAAAACTTGAATAGCTTCATAATGGATGGTGCTAGAAAGATAAATGAGCAGGCAGATGGTTTCAGCTCTTGCCTACCTGATTTTTTAAATACGAGCGTGAAGAAAACATGCCATTTCAAACGAAGGGTCACAGACCTGAAACATACTCTGTTTCCCTCTCCACAGATGCTGCCTGACCTGCTGAGTGTTTCCAGCATTTTCTGATGCCATTTCAAATGGTGTCCTAAAACTCATGTATGAATAATTTAAAGAAACCATGATAAAAGAAAGACTTCTGAACGTCCCAAAGCACTTTTCAGCCAATGAAGTACTTTTTGAAGTGTAGTCACTATTGTAATGTAGGACAGTGCACAGAAAGCTCCCATAAATTGTAATGAGATAATAACCAGATAATCTGTTTTTAGTGATGTTGGTTGAAGGATAAATATTAGCCAGGACCCCGGAGCGAACTCCCCTGCTCTTCTTCGAAATAGTGCCGTGGGATCTTTTACGTCCACCTGAGAGGGCAGGTGGAGCCTCAGTTTAACGTCTCATCCAAAAGACAGCACCTCTGACAGTGCAGCACTCCCTCAGGACTGCACTGGAGTGTTCGCCTCGATTATGTGTTCAAGTCTCTGGAACGGGACTTGAAACCACAACCTTCTGACCCAGAGGTCAGAGTACTACCCACTGAGCCACCATGTCATGATTAAAACCTTCAGCCCTCTTATCATGTGAATAGATTGCTTCAGGATAAGGTCGTTAAATCCCAGAGTTAGCGTTTAGAAGGCAGTCAGTGTGGAAAAGTGCTTTTCCCCACCTTGCATCTGTTTGTCAAAACATGTTTAGATACCCGCTGGGAAATATTTTAAAAGTTTGAGTTTTGTTATCCTGCTGTTCTGCCTTGCCATGTTTAGCAGGTGGGCAATCCGCTGACTATGGGGCCTGTCCGCACCTGGCTTTACAGGAAGTAATGTCGATTGACATTGATTTGCCTTCCTGGATTACAATTAAGCTGACCCCCTCCAGAATTGTATAACTTTGTGCATGCAGCGCTACATTATAAATATTATTTTCAGCTGTTTATAAGAGAGGAAACTGGCGGCCAAAATAGCGTGAAGAAATTACTCGCGCAATTTGATTAGTTTATTTTTGCAGTCGTTGCTGGTTCCTGATTAGCCGGCTTTGGAAGGGAAAAAAGTGAACAATTTGCTTGGGTTTCTGTGGGCTGTTTTTACTTGTCTGCCTGCTTGTGATTGGTGGCTTTTCCTACTTGTCCATACTTGAGTGAACTTAATGGATGGTGGTTAATTAAACCAAGTGGGGATGTGTAACATACACTTGCATGTGGGGCACTGAAGTGCGATGTACATTCTTCTCACTGGCCACTGATGCACGCTTGATGCAAGACTTGTAGATCGCTGTGGCCCATTATGTTTTGTGTTAATGTGGGAAGTAACATTACTTGTACTTGTATACCAGTCACTGAAAGCAAACATGCAGGTGCAGCAAGCAGTTAGGAAGGCAAATGGTATGTTGGCCTTCATTGCAAGAGGATTTGAGTACAGGAGCAAGGATGTCTTACGACAGTTATACAGGGCCTTGGTGAGACCACACCTGGAGTACTGTGTGCAGTTTTGGTCTCCTTACCTAAGAAGGGATATACTTGCCATAGAGGGAGTGCAGCGAAGGTTCACCTGACTGATTCCTGGGATGGCAGGACTGTTGTATGAGGAGAGATTGGGTTGACTAGGCCTGTATTCACTAGAGTTTAGAAGAATGAGAGGGGATCTCATTGAAACATATAAAATTCTGACAGGGCTAGACAGACTGGATGCAGGGAGGACGTTTTCCCTGGCTGGGGGGTCAAGAACGAGGGGTCACAGTCTCAGGATACGGGGTAAGACATTTAGGACTGAGATGAGGAGAAATTTCTTCACTCAGAGGGTGGTGAACCTGTGGAATTCTCTACCACAGAAGGCTGTGGAGGCCAAGTCACTGAATATATTTAAGAAGGAGATAGATAGATTTCTAGACACAAAAGGCATCAAGGGATATGGGGAGAGAGTGGGAATATGGTATTGAGATAGAGGATCAGCCATGATCATATTGAATGGCGGAGCAGGCTCGAAGGGCCGAATGGCCTACTCCTGCTCCTATTTTTCTATGTAATGCACAAATCTAGTTTATGGGTCGACCTCAATTGTCTGTTTTTTGACGCTAACTTTTGTCTACTCCAATTAGTAAATATGAATTTGAAAGCACCTTTAAGCCTTTTCACTCTAAGCAAATTAGCTGAAATAACAATATCGCTCTGCATATGTTTTGTATCTTCTAGAGCAAGATTGTGAAAAGGTCCCATGGCACTATTCGAAGAAGAGCAAGGGAGTTCTCCCAGCATACTGGTCAACGTATTTCCCTTAACCAACATCACTAAAATAGATTTTCTTGTCATTTATCCCATTGTCTGTAGGAACTTGCTGTGCGCAGATTGGCTGCTGGATTTCCCTGCATTACAACAGTGACTCCACTTCAAAAATACTCACTTGACTGTGAAACATCTTGGGATATTCTGAAGTTACAAAAGGCGCATTATAAATGCAAGTTTTTCTGACACGGGCAAGAGTGCTACCGAGTGAGCCATGCTGACACATGTAGTGATAAATATCCCCTCTGCTCTTTTACTACTCTTTGCATTATCAATGTCACTTCAAGTAAACTTCATGTAAAATTAGCATCAATATTTTGTGGATCAGTGAGTTGAGTTTTACCAAATCTCTTCCCAACCTGTCAGTTTTTGACTGGACGAATATTGCTGTAATGAGGTCAGCCCGCCTTTTCCGTTCCTGACCCCCGACCCCTGACCCCGGAGGTCGATCATCTTGCTTCTGTGCTGCATTCCACCTGTGCTCCCACCTGAGAATTGGGAGGGTGAGAAAGCCACCCGATTTAAGCAAGTGCATTTGATTGGCAGGTAGCCTTGCGATTCAGAGTTCAAACCTTCTGGCAAGGAGTTGAGCACTCTCGGCCCCTCAAGTTATTTCTCTTCCCAGGCATGATTTATACTTAATGAGAACTTTGTAAAGTGCGTTAGAATGCTTTCTTTCAGCTTTGGGACCGGAGTTTGATTCTAATGTGGATTGATGAGATTAAAGAGAGAGGGTCACTAATGGTATTTTAAGGATGAATCAAACTGTTAGATATAAAAATTATAATGAAATTTTGGAACACCATCAACAAGATAACTTGGCAAGCAACTAATGCTTTCTCTTTCTGCTTGGCTCGCTGATATATCTGGTTAATCTTTAGTATGTATTTTTTTTTCCTCCATTGACGTGTTATTTTGGTAGCCAGGGCAGCAAGACTGTGCTCGACAACATAACGCAGTGGCACAGCAAGGAGAAGACGCGGCAAAACTTTAAGCAAACTGGTTTAATTTTTAAACAACCACCGATGATTGAATTGCGACAGATGTGAGAGGAGCGATGGGTCTGAATTAGACGGAGCTTTACTCAAGATAGTAATTTCTTATCTCTAATTGATGGTCTCACAATTGCCTAATCACATGCGTACCGTGGCATATGTCTGAAATCTGTTGCCACACCCTCTCACAGCATGCCCAGTGTGATAAGCAATTACCTATTTTATAAGACTCTACTGACCTTCATTTTAAGGTTGGGCAGGATATTGAGATCAATTTCCTTTTCTCTTTAATGCCAAAATAAATTCTATGTTGTAACAAGAAATCTTGTTGAGGTTGTAATACCTAGAAAGTGTTGGTATATTGGGCCTCCCCCTGTAACTATTTTGAAGAATCACAGAAGTCTGGGGAGAGCGTTACTTTTTTGTAGTCTCAACGCACAGAATTTAAATAATCAAACGGGTTCAAATTTGAATCATAAGTCACCTTGATCGTGTGATAAATTTGAATTTCCTCGCTTATTTTATGCTGCTTAGCTGAGATTCGTTGACTTGGCACAGATCAAGGTGAAACCTGGCATCTTCTTGGTTGTACGGAGGCGATTTTTTTTGAAGATTATTAGAGATCTATGCAAAGGGTAATTGGTATTACAGACTTGATTAGTCATAGCAGGAATACATCTTGGTCACCTTCCTTGAGCGGGTTCACTATTAAAAGTGTTGATTTGTGAGCATTTTGGGATTGGGTCAATCTATTCTTGTGCCAATATATGATTTTTTAAAAAAAAGGTAGATTGGGGTGCTAGTGCGATTTAGTAGCAGGATATTTTGTGTCCTATCATATTTACAAAGCATGCTAAATGCATCCAGGATGAAAATATTATCAATGTACCTGTACCAAGGCTTTCCTCATTTTCTCCTCTACTTCAATACTGGTCTTCTGAAAATTCAATGTGCAAGTCTAAACAGAATCCTGACTCTAAAAGTGGGACTTGCCAGACTTTGGATTCATGCCAACCACAGTTGTGTGAGAAGCTATGCTCAAGTCGGGCATTTTTGGATAATCCACCAAAGTTTCTTTGGATGATGAATCTTTGGGCTGGCGAATGTATTGAAATCTCAACCTGGGTACTGATTCACTGCAGGTACGGTAACACAGCGGTTACACTACTGGGCTAGTAATCCAGAGGTCTGGACTAATGATCCAGAGAACCAATCCCACCATGGCAGTTTTGAGAATTTGAATTCAGTTTTTTAAATAAAAAAACATGGAAATAAAAAGCTGTTATCTGTAAAAGTGACCTTGAAGCTGTCGTATTGTCATTTGAAAACCCCAACTGGCTCATTAACGTCCTTCAGGGAAGGCAACCTGCCATTTTTACCCGACCCGATCCAACTGCGACTCCAATCCCACAACAACGTGGTTGACTCCCCTCTGAATTGGCCTAGCAAGCCACTCACCTGTATCAAAACTGGCAACTGGGGATGGACAATAAATGCCGGCCTTGCCAGTGATGCCCACATCCTGAAAATTAAAAAAAAACTGGACCTTTTACCAAGAAATTGAGTTTCATTATAAACTTTCTTGATAATTCAAGTTTGAACTTTTTATTTAAGTGCATCTGAATTGAGTCTTGGAACAAGAACAATAGAAATAAGAATAAGTATTAGAATAATAAATCTCCTAATCTAATGTTTGCGTGGGCAAGAAATAGAATTATATAGAATTACATAGAATTTACAGCACAGAAACAGGCCATTCGGCCCAACAGTTCCAAGCCAGCGTTTATGCTCCACACGAGCCTCCTCCCACCTCTCTTCATCTCACCCTATCAGCATATCCTTCTATTGCATTCTCCCTCGTGTGCTAATCACAGAATCACAGAATCCCCACAGTGCAGATAGAGGCCATTTCGGCCCATCGAGCCTGCACCGACACATATCCCACCCTATCCCCGTAACCCCACGTATTTAATCCCCCTAACACTAAGAGTCAGTTTATCATAGCCAAATCAACTTAACCCACACATCTTTGGACTGTGGGAGGAAACCGGAGCACCCGGAGGAAACCCACGCAGACACGGGGAGAATGTACAAACTCCACACAGACAGTCACCCGAGGCCGGATTCGAATCCGGGTCCCTGGCGCTGTGAGGCAACAGTGCTAACCACTATGCCACTGTGTCTAGCTTCTCCTTAAATGCATCTATGCTATTCGCCTCAACCACTCCCATGTTTGAGTCCAGAAGATGAACTAAATGTCCAAGATAGCAATGAAATATCGACTGATCTGTTTAATAATCTTGCGCAAATCTCTCCTATTTCCTGTGTGAAAACAGCATTTTTTTTTTTGTTTAGTACTTGACAGTTTTCGGTAGAAATAATAGTCAAGCTGGTGGAATGGGGGTGGGGGGGTGCGGCGGGCAGGGAACAAGGGCATGAGCTGTCACAGAAACAGTTGGAATGGGCACAAGCTTTAGTAGGCAATCAGGGAAGGTGGAGGAAGGTACTCTAATCTGTCTTATTAAGATCAGCTTTTCTTTGTTCGCTTCTAATTGCGTTTTGGCTCACGCTGGCTTCTAGAAGTATTGTAACAAAGAGAAAGTGAACTTGAGGATGTGCGCGCTCACTTTGTACTGTCGGGGACAATAGCTTGTTTTACTTGAATTGCACTATTGCACTTACAGCATGGAACCGACAGACAGATGAAAATGAATTCTGCTTCTAGGTCCTTCAGTAAAAATGACAGGCTTACAAAAAAGAGGAGAGCCCAGCCACGGCTTTTGTGTTCTATTTATTTTGAAGTGTGGGTTGGCTGTCTGCCACTTTAAATCTAATTCGCAGCCACTAGGTGTCAGGCATGCACCATAATTGTAAACAGGCATAGTGTTCGGCGAGCTACTGTACAGTTGTTACCGAGTCTGTTGGATCTTAAATTTCCATGTAGACTTAACAAACGTACGCTGGCGGATGTATCGTTGTCTGCTGGGATTTTAAATCACTTCCAGTTAAGTGTGGCTTATTCTGTGACACTGGCCTGTTCATTGTACACACACACAGTGCATTCTTGTTCCCGCCCGGGTAGCTTTCATTTCTGATAGATAATGGCGTTATTTGTACAGTTTTCATGTAACCGCTGTAGGTTTTTTTGTCAGAATTATTAAAAACGTCCCTGGAGTTTGGCATATTTGTGTGTTGTGAAACTTGCCCAGAATGGATTTTTTTTTTATAGTCTATGGTTTTGCGCATTTTTGTTGTTGCTCCATTTCAAAATTGCATTAAAAGAAAGAACTTGCATTTATATAGCGCCTTTCACGACCTCCGGACGTCCCAAAGGGCTTCACAGCCAATAAAGTACTTTTGAAGTGTAGTCACTGTTGTAATGTAGGAAACCGGCTCGATGTATGACGGGGAGACAGAGAAGCTGCCTATGTTAACGCCATCTGTCTGTAAATGCAAACTACTTTAAGTATATTTTAAACTCCTCTTAAGAAATGATTTCATCTGATTGGGGCCAGATTCCCCTCATTCTCCACCTCCCCATCTCTTCATCAACCCTGCTCTCATTTCCCGGGTGTCGCTGATTTGGAGGATGTGCAGCTTCCTAACGATAGGGGTGTTGCCAACAACGCGCGACGGGGAAAAAAATATCACAGGAAATAAGTGTGTCACACAAGACTTTTAAATGTATTACTAGTAAATTGCCCATGGAGCTGCTCGTGATCAATTGATGAACATAAGGGATTTTTAAGATCTACAGATGGTGAGAGACTTCAGAAACTTGCTGCACAGCGCTACCAAGTGGGCAGAACCTGTAACATAAATGTGACAGTTCACTCAGCAAAATCGAATGGGAAACGCTGACCGAAAAGTGTTACTAAGAATCACTACAGTAAAGTGGAAAGAAAATGTTTTGCGGGAAAGAAAATGTATGCCGTATGCAATTAAAAAAAAATTCAAACATAATAGGCTAACTCTTGCTGGAGCAGGGCCCCGTTAGTTAGACTTTTCCCCCACATGTAACTTCCTGCGCCATAACTTGCTGGGAGTGCGAGCTGGTAACGGCGTGGCGAGGGCAACCGGACATCTGGGACCTCGGTGAACGACGGGACCAACCGGTCTATCTCCTTAACCAATGAGAGTTGAGGCTTGAGATGGAAACAGACGGAGAAGGAAATAGGGTGAATTAGAGTCAAATCAGGTACAGAAAGAGAAATAAAGAAAAGGAAAGCAAGATTAGATTAAAAGAGAGAGAGGAAAAATAGAGACTGAAAGGAAAAGTAAGAACTTTTTGTTTTAAACTTAACTTTTTTTAAAAATCTCTAAGAAGAATTTACTCCATACAGGAATGAGACTCAGCAGTTTAAATTGTTCCCTTTCTGGGCCAGAGAGGTTGACTGGCATTGCATTAACAACCATCACGTCGTTAAAAGGGTACTAACGCTGTTATTTACCAGACTTAACTTTCTGCGGTGGGCTTAATGGGCATATAATGTGCAAATCCAGCAAGTTCTTAAAAATAACAGTGAGGCTAAGGGCGAGAGGCCGTTTCTGCGAAGCAAACAACAGAGTGGCGAAATCAACCAGCAAGTTCTGGAGATTCACCGCTCTCGCCGTAACTCTTCATCCACTCAACTTGCTGGCCGATTTGCGCGTTAATAACGGCGTGCGTTGTTACACACCGTTATTTTTTTCCAGGAAAATATGGCGCATGTGATGGTGGGACTTGAGCTTCTGTGGAAAGGCAAACTGAATGAATGGCCTCTCTCATCTGGATTAACCACCATGACATTTTTTAATTATAAAGGCTCATTTTAATATTTTTTTCTCGCTGCCCCACACTGCGAGATTATCAAAGTCAGATTCTGAAAGGGTGTGCAGGTGACCTGCTTGTGAGAAAGGCACTTGTAAGTTATATCAGTGGCCTGGTATGTTGGATTTTTTTTTTGGTTATTGTTCAATTATCTTTTCCTCTGTAAACCAATACCACTAAAATGACAGATTAACTGATCAATTCATCCTCACTGCAACGTTGGTGGTGCAGAATGGCAATCAAAGTCCTTCAAAAGTAATTCATGATGTGCAGTCCTATGAGACATACTGATGCGATGATCCACTACGTAAATGCAAGCATTTTTGTAATTAATTTTCAAAACCGAGATGGCAGATGAGATAATTTTTCTCAACACAGCGAGTTTAAAAATAAGGGATGAATGGCCAAAATTGTGGAAAGTTATTTTAACACGTGTACAGCCACGGACCTCCAAATAAGCTCATACTTATTCGTCCCACTCGCCCGCTTTTTTCCCGTAGCCCTGCAAAGTTTTCCTTTTTCAAGTATATATCCAATGCCTCAATTTTAAAATTCTCATTTTTGTTTTCAGATCCCTCCATGGCCTCGCCCCTTCCTATCTCTGTAACCTCCTCCAGCTCTGCAACCCTCCGAATTCTTTGCGCTCCTCTAATTCTGGCCTCTTCTGCATCCCCGACTTCCATCGCTCCACCATTGGAGCCGAGGCGCTAAGCTCTGGAATTCCCTCCCTAAAACTCTCCGCCTCTCTACCTCTCTCTCTCTCTCCTTTAAGATGCTCCTTAAAACCTATCTCTTTGACCATGCTTTTGGTCATCTGTCCCAATATTTTCTTACGTGGCTCGGTGTCAAATTTTGTTTGATAACGCTGCTGTGAAGCGCCTTGGGATGTTTTACTACGTTAAAGGTGCTATATAAATACAAGTTGTTGTTGTTGTTGAGTTGTTATGATCTGGAATGCGCTGCCTGAAAGGGTGCTGAAAGCAGATTGAATAGTAACCTTCAAAAGGGAATTGGATGTGTACTTGGAAAGGAAAAATTTGCATGGCCACGGGGCAAGAGCGGGGGAGTGGGACTAATAAGTATGAGCTTATTTGGAGGCTCGTGGCTGCACACGTATTAAAATAACTATCCACCATTTTGGCCGTGTGTCCCTTACTTTCGAGTTTTCAGGTGGAGACGTAATGGTAAGGCCACCAGAAAAATCAGAATTGTGCCTGCCCTTGCTTTTCATTCAAGAACTTGCTTTGCTGCCTCTGTAAGACTCGGCCTCAGTCACATTCTGTTCTCCCTCCTGTCCTCATAACTGCAAGGAAGAAATGAACGTCCCATATGGTTGCATATTTGTTTTATTTTAAAGTTCTCTGAAGTTTTTATGCCATTTTAAAAAGCAGAAAGTCTTTCTTTTCCCCAAGGAAGTCTGATGTACAGAGAATCTCCTGCTCAGCAATATGTTCTTATTTGGCAAGGTTTAATGGATTAAGAAAGAAAGAAAGAAAGAAATTGAATTTATATTGCAACTTTCACAATCTCAGGACGTCCCAAAGCGCTTTACAGCCAGTGAAGTCCTTTTTGGAGTGTAGTCACTGTTGTAATGTAGGAAATGCAGCAGCCAATTTGCGCACAGTAAGATCCCACAAACAGCAATGAGGTTAAATGATCAGATAATCTGTTTCAGTGATGTTGGTTGAGGGATAAATATTGGCCCCAGGACACCGGGGAGAACTCCCCTGCTCCCCTTCAAAATGGCACCATTGGATCTTTTATGCCCACCTGACAGGGCAGACGGGGCCTGGGTTTAGAAGCCGGTTCCAGAGATTCAAGACTCAACAAAATTAAAAACAGCTAGATGGAAGAAAAATGCTGAAAAGAAAGGCTCGAACCCTTAGGAGCCACCTTCTCCTGTGCGTGGGGAGATGCAGCCACACGACACAACAACACAGCAGCTTGCATTTATGTAGCGCCTTTAAACATAGTAAAACGTGTCCAGGCGCATCACAGGAGCGATTATCACAAATTTGACACCGAGCCACATAAGATATTAGGACAGATAACCAAATGCTTGGTCACAGAGGTAGGTTTTAAGGAGCGTCTTCAAGGAGAAGAGAGAGGTAGAGAGGCGGAGAGGTTCAGGGAGGGAATTCCAGAGCTTCGGGCCTAGGCGGCTGAAGGTACAGCCACCAATGGTGGAGGGATGGCAATCGGGGATGTGCAAGAGGCCAGAATTGGAAGAGCGCAGAGATCTCGGAGGGTTGTAGGGCTGGAGGAGTTTACAGAGACAGGGAGAATAGGGAGGGACTTGTTCATGTGTTACTCAGCCAAGTTTGCCTTTTGGATAAATCTCGTACAAGTTGGCTCTCCACAAGTGTCCTCTCAGTTTCTATGTGGCAGGCAGCATCCATCATTACAATGTGCTCCTTTTTTACATGGAATGTACAGCACAGAAAGAGGCCATTCGGCCTAACTGGTCTGTGCCGGTGTTTATGCTTCACACGAGCCTCCTCCCACCCCTCTTCATCAAACCCTATCAACATAACCTTCTATTCCTTTCTCATTCGTGTACTTATCTGGCGTCCTCTCGAATGCATCGATGATATTCGCCTCAACTACTCTTTATGGTAGCAAGTTCCACATTCTAATCCCTCTCTGGATAAAGAAGTTTCTCTTGAATTCCCTGTTGGATTTATTAGTGACTGTCGTATATTTATGGCCCCTAATTTTGGTCTCCCCCGCAAATAGTAACATCTTCTCTACTCTACCCTATCGAACCCCTTCATAATTTTAAAGGCCTTAGCCTTTTTCTAGAGAAAAGAGCCCCAGCCTGTTCAGTCTTTCCTGATGGGTATAACCTCTCAGTTCTGGTATAATCCCTGTGAATCCTTTTTTTTGCACCTTCACCAGTGCCTCTATATCCTTTTCATAATATGGAGACCAGAACTGTGCACAGTACTCCAAGTGTGGTCCAACCAAGGTTCGATGCAAGTTGAACCTAACTTTACTTTGCCTTTAGTGCCAATGGTTTAGTGTAATTGGTATCACCCCTGTGGACGACCTGGCTCTTCCCTCAAGGGGAATGGGCCACAGTCTGAGCCTTGGCACTCTCAACATTTCTTTCTAGTGAGCCCAGAAAGGTCTTGGTGAAAATAACAACAGAAAATGATGGAAACACTCAACAGACCAGGCAGCATCCGTGGAGAGAGAAACAGTTAACGTTTCAGGTCTGTGACCCTTGAAGGGTCACAGACCTGAAACGTTAACTCTGTTTCTCTCTCCACGGATGCTGCCTGGCCTGCTGAGTGTTTCCAGCATTTTCTATTGTTATTTCAGACTTCCAGCATCCGCAGTATTTTGCTATTGTATTAAGGTCTTGGTTGAATTGTTCTCAGGACCTCATTCGCAGAGGTGATAACGTGCAAAGCCCTGTTAATGATTTTATGAATGTCCAGCTCCTCACCCCAGCACTCTTTCTTTTTTTCAAGGATATGAAATCATCTATAAACGGCTGTACATCAGAGCACTAAGACTGGTTGGCAGTCATAGTCTTCACATCATGCTCTTTAATTCCCTAGTGAAGCTAAGCTTAGTTTCTATAACATACCTGCATCTGTAGTTTGCACTAATCCTGCCTTCCTTCCGGGCTTCTTAAACTGACAAGGTTCATGATAGATAGCATTAGAAGGAATAAAGAAGTGATATATTATGAACATAGGAAAAGGAGTAGGCCATTCAGCCCCTCGAGCCTGTTCTGCCACTCAATTAGATCATGGCTGGTTGACTGTGGCTCATTTCTTCTGAGAGAAGAGCCAGCTCTTCCATAGGGGCGATACCAATTGCATTAAACTCCATCTACCCGCCCTGGTTCCGTAGCCCTTAATCCCCTTGCCTATCAAAAATCCATCAATCTCAGTTTTGAAATTTTCAATTGACCCCCCCCCCCCCAACCCCCCCAGCCTTAAAAGCTTTTCATTATTCTGTACTTAGCAAATTTTACTGTAAAACATTCAGTTTCAACGGATTATCAATAATGTTTACAACAAACTCAGCTGTTTACATTATAAATATTACGATGCAAAAGGCACAACCCTGGTTCAGAATGGACAACTCTGCTATCAGTTAACAGTTTTCCTCATTTAAATCATTGCTCCGTTCACTGTGCATTTTATGCATGTCAGTGCAAATATATTAATGTATTTTACAAGTTCTATTTGATCTCTTTCCAAGGAAAAACTGAACAGTCTGGTCGAATCTTGACCTGCTGCTGTTTGTTGGAGTACTTGCAACCATTCACGGAATCTTCAAAATAGGTGCTGCAAGCAAAATCTGTCAGGTTCATGATTGTAAAAGAAGCCAAGAACATCAGGCCTCCTCAAGAAAGCCCTTTGTTTCTCCATGTTAGCTGAAACTAGTTCACCACGACAACACGCGCCTCTCATCCCCTTTCTGTTCGCTTAAAGAACCTGGGGTTGTTCTCCTTTACAGCAGAGAAGGCTAACGGGGAGATTTGATAGAGGTGTTCAAAATCATGAAGGGTTTTGATAGAGCAAATAAGGAGAAACTGTTTCCACTGGCGGAAGGGTTGGTAACCAGAGGACACAGATTTAAGGTAATTGGCAAAAGAGCCAGAGGGGGAGATGAGGAGAATTTTTTTTTACTCAGCGAGTTGCTGTGATCTGGAATGCACTGCCTGAAAGGGCGGTGGAAGCAGATTCAATAGTAACTTTCAAAAGGGAATTGGATAAATACTTGAAGGGGAAAAATCTGACGAGCTATGGGGAAAGCAGGGGAGTGGGACTAATTGGATAGCTCTTTCAAAAAGTCGGCTCAGGCACGATAGGCCGAATGGCCTCCTTCTGTGCTGTAAGATTCTATGTTGGACAACAGACAGTAAAACAGTAAGAAGGCCAGTGGGGCAAACTAGCTCGTAAGTCATCTCTTTCATTCTCTTTAAGGATAGGGTAGAGCTGCTACTTACTCCTCATTTACTAAGTGATGATTTATTTTTCTGTCAGGTGGTTCGATCTTTCTTTCCTGTTTCTTTGCCTGGAAATGGAGCAATGAGTCTACATGCAGAACACTTTGAGCTGTGTACCTTGTCTGCTATCCACATGTTCGATTCGGATAACAAAACAGTTCTACTAAACAGGGTAACTTGTATCAAACAATGAGGTGGCACCAACTTTAAAAGTGAGCTAAGAAGTAGCAGTCATGAACTTTTGTTTTTACATTGTTGCAATTTGCGCCAACGTGTTTAGCCAGACTCGTTTCTTTCCACCAAGAACTTCTGACAGGGATGGTAGGGGTAGCAAGTGGAGCACGTTCCCTGGCCAGCTTTCTCGCCTTGTCGCATCCCCACTAGCCCCCCCTCCCCCGCTGATCGAAATCAGCTAATTTAGCACAGCCCAAGATTTAAACCTTGAACCTTTCTGGCCTGTATGGACAGCTACCACATCTGTTTGTGCATTTGTCCAAAATAATGGGGGAATGGGGGGGGGGGGCGGGGAAGAAGTGGAGTCACTTATCTTAAAATGTAGCAAAGTGTTTGCTTAACATGATTGGTGTGGAAGTGGCACTGTGTAGGTGAAGTAATTGTTTTGAAAGAAGTTCAGTGTGATATCATGAGTATCCTTGGGGAATTTAGATGCTAATTCTTCGGGACAGGTTCTTGCGACTATCCTGCTTTTTTCTTTTTTTGCGCGGCAGCATTGATGCCAATAATGCGTTAAATTCTAAATCATCCTTTACTTCTGGCAGGAACAGGACTGTGTAACAACGGGAAGGGAATTAGCGTGTGGCATTTTTTTTTTTAGAAAACACGTTCACAATTGTGTATTATTAGCGACAGTTTGTAACGTTCAATTAGGGTAAAGATCATTAGTACCTTTCTGATAAGCTCATGGTCACTTTGCCACACATCCCAGGTCTTTAAGATTATGAAAGGGTTTGCTAGGGTAGACGTAGAGAATTTGTTTCCACTTACAGACGAGACCAAAACTTGGGACCATAAATATAAGATAATAAATCCAATAGGGAATTCAGGAGAAATGTCTTTTCCCAGAGAGTGGTTAGAATGTGGAACTCGCTACCACAGGGAGTGGTTGAGGTGACTAGCAGAGATGCATTTAAAGGTAAGCACACGAGGGAGAAAGGAATAGCAGGGTTAGATGAAGTAGGGTGGGAGGAGGCTTGTGTGGAGCACAAACACTGGCGTAGACCAGTTGGGCCAAATGGCCTGTTTCTGTGCTGTACATTCCATGTAAAGTTAATCCCATCTCGCTTGCTGTCCTTCTGTTCTGAGCATTGAAGGAAAAAGATTTACAGGACTATGGGGAAAGAGCAAGGGAGTGGGATTCATCTGGATAGCTCTACCAAAGAGCCGGCACAGGCATGATGGGTCAAATGGCCTCCTTCTGTGCTGTATCATTCTATGATTAATAATCAATACGAGCATTTCTGTCAACCACTTGCTGGTCGTAAACACATTCTTCCTGAATTTTTCTGCTTTCAAAAATAGGTGGTCATGAAATCAATATTGTGGTTATAATGGGCGGCAAATTTAATGTTGGAACTGGGGGGCACTTGATATCTTATTCCACTATAAAATGGTACCTTAGTGTTTCTTTCCATTTTGAGACGACATCACAAGCAATTCATGCAGTTGTGCCCTGCATCTCTCTCTCTTTATTCATGCAAATGTAAGCTTTTACACCTGATTGATGTCTGCTTTCTCTGCCCATTCGACTTGCTTTATTTGATGAATTCATTTATTAAATAAAGTATTTTTCCTTAAAATAATGTAAACTGCTGCTGATAATTTTAAATCGTTAAAAGCTTGTCAAAGTGAATGATGAACAGCAATCATAGCATCCATTCATTTTTAACCTTTTTCGGTCGGAGTGCGCTGCTGTGTGAAGATTGATGTTGATTTGTTGCGACTTAATCATACCAACATTGTTGATTATATTCCCCCCCACCCCCCCGTACCAGGGTTAGCTCACCAATCCAACTGTGACAATCCAGAGGGCTTCTGCCCCTTTAAGAGATTGCAGACTGAGCACCAATGATCTCTTAACGCATTGTATAAGGTCACCTCTGGGCAGTTTTCCTTTTGCTGTGTTCTATGAGGAGAATTCCTCAGCAGTTGTGTCCATGTTTGGTCTCATAGCTGGAGGACATCAAACATCTGATGCCGTATCAAAATATTAGTATCTGCCACATCAACTACAAGAAACCCTTTTCCATCTAACTATGCTTGCTGCTCGCCCCTTAATCACGGCCTTATCTTGTGAGAGTTCTGGATTGATTTTCAGACCGCAGTAAAACGCAGGTTGCTGACATTTATCTGATCCCATCACGCAGAAGTGGCCGACGGAAAATTCAAGGCCGCCAAAAACAACATTGGACTCGCGGGCCTTGCTTTTACTATCCACCTTTTACGGTGGGGTGGGGGGTGGCTGGCGGGGGGGGGAAGTAATCAGCTGAAGTTTCATCCTTTGGTTTGATTTATCTCCGCTTCCTCGGGTACACCAAGTGTTGTGCAATCCTCTGATATTGGTTTAATCACTTTGCAGTACTCTAACTGGCCATGGGTATTATGGGGTGCCCTTGTATACGCTGATTATCGGGCAGTCTTTTGCCTCTCTTCTGTAGTAGTACAGGCTGGCGCAACACTGTATGATAATTGTACGAGCACAAAAATCTAGGCTGACACTCCAGTGCAGTGCTGAGGGAGCGCTGCACCGTCGGAGGTGCCGTCTTTCGGATGAGACGTTAAACCGAGGCCCCGTCTGCCCTCAGGTGGACGTAAAAGATCCCGCGGTACTATTTCGAAGAAGAGCAGGGGAGGTCTCCCCAGTGTCCTGGCCAATATTTATCCCTCAATCAACATCACAAAAAAACAGATTATTTGGCCATTATCACATTGCTGTCTGTGGGAGCTTGCTGTGCGCAAATTGGCTGCTGCGTTTCCTACATTGGAACAGTGACTATACTTCAAAAAGTACTTCATTGGCTGTAAAGCGCTTTGGGACGTCCTGAGGTCATGAAAGGCGCTATATAAATGCAAGTCTTTATTTTCTTTCTTTATTATACTGGACATCCGCACAGTTATGCAGTTGGGCTCACTTGTATAAATATTGTATTATATAGGTAGCCATGGAGTAACCAGCTCTCTACTCTTCTTTAGTTGGATTCCTTTTTGAATCTTTTGACAACCTATAATTTTTTACTTCAGAATTTAACAATTATATACTTTGCAATAATTACACACTATTGCACTCTATGTGAAGACACTCATGAGCAAAAGGATACACAGTGGAGCCCATTTATTGTCATTTTCTACTATAATGCATTAATATTTTTCTTTTGAATGCGCGTCCAATAATATATGGTATAATAATGATTTAAAGCATTTTTCTTCTGTGTATGCGATGAAAAGCAGCAAAATAATGACAAAGATTACTGAACAAAATGGTAACATTTCTGTACATCAGAAATGCCTCCACCCCATTTAAAAAAAAAAAATCTTTCTGTTAAATTCACTGTTTCCATTTTTTTCCTTGGTTGGAGTAGCCTGTACGTTGTGTAGTTTTTCGCTGTTGAATACTTTTGAATTACAGTGGCGTTTATATATATTTTTTTTCTCCATCACATTTAGGGTCAAAGGGAGTGGAGACGATCTGTTCCGTTCTACTGATGTTCCCTGGCAGCAACATGAAATACCTCGATCGTAAGCCGCAGCAATGGATTTAAATGAAGAGTCCAAAGATCCCGAGCGTGACTCCGTTCAGTTACCAGCCAACGAAGAGGAAAGCGAGAAAACCGAAGCGGCACCCGCGCTCGCACAGGATCCACAAACCGAGTCACTCGGATGTTGCAGGCGAGAAACAAGCGCCGAGCCGGAGAACGCCGAGGACTCGCCTGTAAGCGGCGCCTCGGAAATAAAGGCGGTCACCGACGGCGTCTGTCAAAACGAGGTTGGAGCAGAGGGTAGCAAGCGACCGTGTGGTGGTGATGACCCTCCGGCCAAAAGACAGAAACGTGACACTTTGGAACAATCTCAGGGCAGCGGGGATCTTGTGGTTGCCGAATCCTTGGCTTCGCCACGTGACATAAAGCCGGCACAGACAGAAACCGGGCAGGTGCGAAATGACGTGAAGAAATCCAATGCACAGCCCGAAGGACAAATGGGAGATTGTCAGAGCGCAACTAAGAAGGTCAAAGTTAGCGCAGGTCAGCCATGCCCTTCTTGCAACTTTACAGCGAAAAATAACACTGCACTAAAAACTCATGTAAAGCAATGCCACTTCAATGACAATTATTTCGTTTGTGATATTTGCAATGTTACTAGCCCATCAAAGGAGAGCTACAGAAAGCACATTTCTTCAGTTCTCCATAAAAAACAAGCTAAAAGCACAAGTAAAAATACAAGTACAAAGGAAGGATTTAACTGTAGGCTCTGCGGCCAGTTATTGCCTTCGCGCTATGACTTGGACAAACACATTAAAGAGAATCATTCCAAACGATCCAAGGCGCACATGTGCCCTCAGTGCAAATTCAAGGCTGAGAGTGTAGCATCTTTGCAAGCACATCTCAAGCACAAGCATGTACAAGAAGAAAGATTGAGTTGTGATCTCTGTGGCTACCAGTGTTACGATGAAAACCTGCTGAAAACCCACTGCCGTGGAAAGACTCACCTTCGCCGGAAGAATCTTGCTGCACGGGGCGGCTACATACATTTGCTCTCCAAAAAGGGTCTTTCTGGTGAATACGATGCAAAAGACAATGTAGAGAGTGCAAAGCACGTTAACAACGATGAGCTGAGATTGGGCAAGAAGCCTGAAAATTTGAGAAGAACAAGGAGCAGAAGTTTTGCCCAGAAGGATGTTAAAAGCGTTATGCGTTTGGAGAAGTCTAAGAACAGTGGTAATGATCTCTGTGCAGAAGCTTTATCTAGTGAAAAAGTGCCAACAGCAAATGAACGAGCGGAGCTTAATGATTGTAGTGTTGGAAAAGCATCTGTCAAAAGAACTTTGAGAAGAGTAAAGGAACCAATTAATCTTCCCCAAGAACAGGTGGGTAATCGAAGACTAAGGTGCTCTGATAAAGGTAATATTGTTAGCCTGAGACCGTGCAATGTGCGTTACAAGGACAGTTCTGAACACGTTCGGAGTACAAGAAGTAAGGGCAGATTTTCCAAGGAAGAAGTGGGGAACCAAAGGGCTCCAAGAAACCTTCGAGGAAGAGGTAGCCTTTTGACGATGGATAATAGTCGAAGTAGAGGCCGGCTTCCTCACCGGAGAGAAATTTTTCCTGAAGTGCAGCGAGGTCGAGGCAGACTTCCTGGAAGGAAGAATCGTGGTATAAAACCAATAAGTAAAATAATTGCCAAAAAAACAGACCACCTTGAAGGAAAACCTGAGAATCAAGGTAAAAGTAGTGATGCAAACTTACCAAGTGCAACTGATGCAAACTTAGAGAATGGGAAAGCTTCTAAAATAAGTTGCTCAAGTGGCAATCAAGAAGGAGAATCGACCCCATCAGAAGTTCCTCATTCATCAGCATTGGTTGAAAACAGCATTGAAAGTACTTCACAGGATCAAAACCTTCAGTCCCCATCTGCCAGTCTAGCAGACAACAAAGCCTCCAAAGTTGAGAATCCCGAATCGAAGCTAAGCCCTGCCGACCGTAAAGCCCTCCGCACCTGCTCCTACTGTGGCCATTTATTTCAGAACAGAAAGGGCTTGGAGGTGCACATAAAGAGGCGTCACACAAAAGAAATGGAGTTTCATTGTCAACCGTGTGGCTATGCCTGTGTCACAAAGGGTGACTTCGAAAAACATTGTCAAAGCAACCGGCACCAAATGAACTTCTCCAAGATTGACTGTCGACTCTGCGCGTTTGTGACCTCGAATGAAGAAGCTCTCAAGGATCACATGAACCAAGAACACAAAATGGCGTTTTACTGCTCGGCTTGCAAACTGCACTTTGTATCGGAAGAGGATCTAGCGAACCACGAAAGTACTGAGCAGCACACAAGAAATATACTCCCGCAGCAGAAAGATACTCCGGCCGAGCAAACCGAAAGACAGCAGCCGAGAGAAAAGGAGCCGAATAAAATCTCTTCTTCAGATGGAAGTGAAGAACCTACTGTACCAAGAGCAGGCCCTTTGTTAAAAGATCTTCAGAAGCCTTCCATCACAAGATTAGTTGCAGGAAATATATTGAGACGCTCAACGCACAGCAGACCCCAATTACAGTGCAAGAACTGCTTTTATAAAGCTCGATCAGCCACAGTGCTTTTGAAACATATAAGACTTAGACATGCACAAGAGTATCACTTTCTTTGTAAAGTGTGTAGCCTCTACACGATTAGCAAGGAAGCCATGGAAAAACATATTAAACGGAGTAGGCACATTGAGAACGCTAAGAAAAGAAATCTTGGCCCATCGGTGGAGGAGTGTGTGGAAGAAGTGTCTATTGGGGTTCAGGATGTTCAAAAAACCATGAAGACCCCCGGGGCTTTAGAGAATGTTAATACTGAAATAGATAAAGGCTGTGTTCAGGTGCTCGAACCGTCAAAATCCAAAGAGGAATTTGTCGTAACTTGGGAGATATCAGAAGGTGATGCAAGCAATGTGGAAAATGTTCAAAAAGACAGTGATCTTCAGTCAGCAGAAAGCATTAAAAGAGGGCGCCCCACAGGGAATATTTCTAGAACTTGCCCTTATTGCGGTCTGTTGGCTTCCAGTGTCACGAACCTGAACATTCATATAAGGCGGAAACACAGTCACCAATACAGCTACTTCTGCAAGGCATGCAACTACTACACGGTCACCAAAGGAGACATGGATCGTCACTGCAGCACCAAGAAACACAAAAATCGGGCTGACGTCTCCAAGACTGTTGAAGTCTGCAGAAAGATTACCGCCTCTCCCAACAAAGGTAACCCACAAGTGATTGAGACCGATGCTGCTGCACTTTCTTCAGCTGAACGTGTTGAAAACAGCAGCAAAGTTTTGGAGCCGGAGATTCCCGATGTAGAGAGCCAGTCCGGGAGCACTGAGAAGTGTACTCGTGTAAATTTAGAGAGTCTTCTTTCAGCACAGCATCCACAGAATGTGGAAAATCAAAAAGATGCGGAGGCAGTTCTGGACGTGGAATCAAATAATACAACGCAAGATGACCGTTCATCCAATTCCAAACGACTCAAAGGAAACCATGCGAATACTTGTGTGTACTGTGGCTTTGTTGCTTACTCCCTTGCTACTCTCGAGTTACACGTCAAACGTAAACACACTAAAGATTTTGACTACTATTGTATGGCGTGTGATTACTATGCTGTCACTCGGCGCGAAATGATGAGACATGCCTTTACAGAGAAGCATAAGCTTAAAAGTCAGTCCTACCTCAAATTAAATCAGGATAAAGGACAGTACGAGGCGTGTGAATCCAGCACACCGGTGACTGATGCGCCACAGAATGGAACTCAGAAGGAAGGGAGTGAGGATTTTCTGGATAAAGGGAGCTGGAATGAAGAAGAGGAAGCTTCAGAAATTCCTCAAGATGCTGCCCAGGAATTTACTTTACACATCATTGAAACTGAGAAAGCACCAGAAAGCGATGATGTAGCCAGTGCTTCTAAAGAGACAATAGCCGCATTTGAGACGGCAGAAAGTGAGGGAAAATCCTTGCGAAATGAAATGGCTAAAGAAGAAGAAAATATTCAGACTCTGCCAACAGTGTGTAAATCAGAAATTTCCTCTGAAGCTGAATCTGGAATATTAGAGGCAAATACTGCACACTCAGATGCATCTTTAGATACCGAGGACCATTCTTCAGAATTGAATTCTGTATCAGTAAAGTCAGCAGTACTGGAAGCAACCCAAAATCAGATTTCAGAGGCACCCATTGAGGAAGATTTGAGTAGGTGTCGTGTAGACATTGTCACGTTGCAGAAAACCAGTGTGACGAGTAATGATGATATTGATTCAAGTGTTGAAGCTTCTCGGATAGAAGAGGACGATTTTCAAGAGGGTTCCCAGGCTGACGAGCGACAGAAAGATGAGCCGAATGTTAAACTGGCTGAGGTGACAACGGAAATAAGATTGAACTTGGATAGCACACCAAATGAGATGGTTGATCCAGATGAAAACCTGCCGAATTACAATGGTGTGACAGAACAAAACAAAGTGCAACTAGAACTTTCAGCCCTCGCAGAAGGTGGTGAAGGTAGCGCTACAGAACAAAATGAAGATGGTCATCTGAAAGTCGCAAGTCTTCAGCAGCCTGAGAACTCTGATCACTTCCAAGTTTACCTTGTACAACAAATTCATAACAACTATGAAGACATCGTAGAGCCGACAACAGCAGCGGTGTCCGAGCAGGATGATACTGAGCACCAACAAGATTTTGGAGTGGATGAGGCTCTTTTAGATGCACAAAACAAAGTTGAAGCAGCATTAAGAGAGAAGAACTGGGATACGAAAAGTGCAAATGAAATGAGCCAAGAAATGGAAAGCGATGCCTTGGAAGTAACCGAGAGTACCAGTGACGGCCTTACAAAGCTGGATTTCCAGGGTAAGGGATTGCAAAAATATTTTGAGTTTGATGCCTCCATAGTAAGATTAAAAAACAAGTCCTGGATTGAAAAATCCGAATGCACTGACAATAGTGAAGATAGCCAGGGAGCCGATGGAATCTCACCCAACGAGTGGGCAGTTGCAGTTTACAAGACTGATCCTTCGCAAGTTGCGAGGAAGAGGAAAACCGAAGGATCTTTATTGCACGATCCAAAACGCATTCGCTGTGAGGACTGTGGGTTCCTGGCCGATGGCGTAAACGGGTTGAATGTTCACATTGCCATGAAGCATCCTTCTGCGGAAAAGCACTTCCACTGCTTGCTGTGCGGCAAGTCGTTTTACACAGAGAGTAACTTGCACCAGCATTTGGCCAGCGTGGGCCACCAGAGAATGGAACAGGAGAGCATTGAAGAGCTGCCAGAAGGCGGTGCCACCTTCAAGTGCGTCAAGTGCAGCACACCTTTTGATTCAGAGCAGGACCTCTTTGTGCACATCAAGCAGAAGCATGAGGAAATGCTGAGGGAAGTGAACAAGTACATTGTGGAGGACACGGAACAGATAAACTGTGAACGGCAGGAAAATCAAGGCAACGTCTGCAAGTATTGTGGGAAGATCTGCAAGAGCAGCAATTCGCTGGCGTTTCTTGCCCACATCCGCACGCATACTGGTACGTATAGCTATGTTGACATTATTTACTTGAAGTTTCCCCCCCCCCCCCCCCCCCACGTTTTTGTTGATTCTAGAAAATCGATTGCAGCAATTTGTGCCTACTCTGAAGAATGATCTGTGCAAAAACATGGCCCTTCCTTCCATTTGTGGACAGGGAAAAGTTCTGTTCATGGGCAGGTTCTCAACTGTGGTATGAGATGTAGTGTGCGACATAACTTCAAGAAGCTACTTAACCTTGGATATGAGACCACGATATAATTCTCTCTCCCTCTCTCAACACTCATTTTTAAATTGATAGTTACTTTAGCCGTCTTGGATCTCCGAGGCCCAGGATTAAGTGTTCGTATTATTTGATGCTTATTGATAAGTCCGCTCAAGTGGTGAGCATGTTGCAAGTCTTTATGCAATTGTCCGGTTAAGGCACGTTACCTATAACTGATGTGTCTATTACCTGAATTCCCTTGTAATTATAGTCCATAAGTCTTGTAAATGTGCTAAAGCTCACTAAAAGCATACCAAATCCAAAAGAGAGTCAAAGATGCATTATGTTCTAAGCCCAATAATTTAAAATAATCAATGTAGGCTTCTCAGCACTTAATTTCCCTTGTGTTTTGATAGCTAATCATTCTTTATCCATTAAGATTTGTTCTATAATTTAAAATGTAAAATATGTTTGCAGTGGATACACTTAAGATCAGGGTATGTCCACCAGGTTAAGTATTGCTGAATGCAGTTCACTTTTTTCTGTTTGACGATATGTGCTAATTCTATTCACGATTCAGTTAATGTGATAGCTAAAGTAATGTAACAACCCGTAAATGACGCTGCGACCTTCTTGTGTGGGAATTGCAGCATTGCGTCCCCAGCACCAGTCAGAACAGTATAGAACTTTGCCATTGTATAGAGCTTTGTAGGTTTTTAATGAGATGATTTGGATGGGGAGGAATAGTGAGAGAATAGAACAATAGAATGCTGATGAATAATACAGTTTTCTCTTTGATAGATGTAAACAATATTAACTTATGCTTATGCACAAGCAACATATTATCAGGCAGAATTACTGAACCATATTGTATGGCAGTTATGCTTCAGTATTCCTACATTACAACAGTGACTACACTTCAAAAAGTACTTAATTGGCTGTAAAGCGCTTTGGGATGTCCTGAGATCGTGAAAGGCGCTGTATAAATGCAAGACTTTCTTTTTTTTCTTTTATTCATTTGAGCTATGTAATTTGCAAGTGTGCAAGAAAAGAATTGTCTGACTTAAATATTGTATCCCTGCAGTCATGATGCATTATTTACTACAAAATGCAATAATTCCTATTATCAAATGTATGTTATTAGTCCATCCCATAATCTAAACAGTGAGAATGCTTCCAGCACTCTCCTCCTATTTCCAAAGTTTCACCCACACTGGATTTCCCTGCTCATCTACAGTAAAGAAAAGAAGCACAAATAGAACAATGATAGAGTGCCGTCTGTGATTTATTCCAATATATTTTTTGTCTGACTGTATATCACCATGGTGCTTCCTTCTTGCCCACCATTCTGTGGTGGTGTTCTGGGTCCACACTTAACCTATCCAAATGTTTCTGCAACACAAGTCTCTACTTACCGGAGACTAGGAGAGGAGGGTTAAGCTGTGTCTCTGGAACATGGCACTGGGAACGAGGTGGTCCCCAATCTCCTCGAGCACGGACCCCAGAGGCTGTGAACTATCCAAAGGTATGAATATAGTCTGAACCTCCTGGCTCTTGACAGTCACAGATGGGGTTGCAGGAGTCATGTGGAAGTCCAGCGAGAGACTCTCGCCTTCCATGGCCACGTCACCCACCGCCCCACCCCCCGCCGACCCTAGTTGGAGTATCCATGACACTGTTCCCTCTGACCTGCAAGTGTACAGACCTGACGGTTCCAATTACATCATGGAAGCCCATTTCCACCACATACATCATTTAGATAAGCGCATTTTTAACCATGCCCAGTGAGGTAGTGAAAGTGTAACCATAGGCCTGGATGGCAGTAGTTTGAGTTGTTTTTGGTGGTGTGGCCCCAGAATTGCCCCTTTATCCAAGAGTTTTTGCAGGCTCTCTAAGCTGATCCTCAGTATCCTCCTCATGCGACTGGCGGATTGCTCCATGCTAGCTGCCATTTGTTGAGAAGCTTCCAGCCAGCTCCACCAAGGACCCCGATAATCTGTTGTGCTCAGAATGCATCCTTCTCTTAAAGGCTGGGTCATGGAGATCTGGTTTAAAATTTAAAATTCTCATCATTATTTTCAAATCCCTCCATGGCCTCACCCCCTCCCTGTCTCTGTAACCTCCTTCAGTCCTACAACCCTCCGAGATATCTGCGCTCCTCCAATTCTGGCCTCTTGCGCATCCCCGATTTTAATCGCGGCCGTGCCTTCAGCTGCCTGAGCCCTAAGCTCTGGAATTCCCTCCTTAAACCTCTCCGGCTCTCTACCCTTCTCTCCTCCTTTAAGACACTTCTTAAAACCTACCTCTTTGACCAAACTTTTGGTCATCTGTCCTAATATCTCCTTTTGTGACTCGGTGTCAAATTCTTGTCTGATAATCGCTCCTGTGAAGCGCCCTGGGACGTTTTACTACATTAAAGGTGCTATCTAAATGCAAGTTGTTGTTGTTGTTTCCATGATCTCAGCAACTGGGAAGGGAGGGTGACCTCATCCTCCAATGAGGGTTTCCCTGTTCCTCACCCTCCATCTGTTCTTCTCCTGTCCACTGTGACTCACCATTGGTGTTGCCTTCCTGCTGTTTAGGCTCAAGCACCTTTGCCTATTTACTTTAGAGGTCATGATGTGGAGATGCCGGCGTTGGACTGGGGTGGACAAAAATGAGAAGTCGCACAACACCAGGTTATAGTCCAACAGATTTATTTAATTTTACAAGCTTTCGGAGCTGTCGCTCCTTCGTCAGGTAAGTTAGCAATGAAGTTAGCAACGAAGGAGCGACAGCTCCGAAAGCTTGTAAAATTAAATAAATCTGTTGGACTATAACCTGGTGTTGTGCGACTTCTCATTTTTATTTACTTTAGAGCAGTGTAGACTTAGAGGTGACCTGATAGAGCCCTATAAAATAATTAAATGGAGCGAGGACGTTTTTAGTCCTGATGCTCCAGCCATCATGGTGTGAGGCAGGCTTGATGGACCAGATGGTCTTTTCCTGCCCGTCAATTTCATGTTTGTTTGAACCTTCCAGGGTGGAAGTGGGTAAGTGCAATGATGGAGTGCTAGGTAGGCTGGTACTTCTCTTGGGGATGTTGTCCAGGTGAGTCCTGGGAGGACCAGCTTGGGAAGCCTGAGGAGATCCTATAAAGACATAAAAAGGATAGGGTGACAAAAGAACTTAGAATATTTACACTGATGTTGGATAAGCAAGAGTCTTGCATGTTTTCAGTGCTCCTGGAAATATTGTGCGAGAGTTTTTCTCATAGGATCTTTTATTGTAGTGCTCTAGAAGTGGTCTTGGGATACTAGCACTTCCAACTTCTCCATCTCCTGCAATCTCCGGGAATCACGGTCCCTAGATGGAAATCGCCTGCTCTTGAAGGGGGTGAGATCCTTTTATGGAGGGTTCCCAACCTTTCTGTTGTGTTGCGCTACAATTTGTGACCTGCTTTATCCTGTAAAAATTGAAACAGAAATGAGGGTTGTAATTTACTGAGGCCTAGAAATTGGCCTCCTTAGCGCCTCCCGTTGTCACCTCCGGGGGGCGATAACGACTTGCCTACCGGGCGCGGCGAAATGAACGACTCCCGCCAAATTGGCTGAGAGGTTTGCGGCGACGGTAACACATTGCGCCACGATCTCCTGCGCCCGGAGATCGTGACGTCATTGTCCTGCGCATGACCCCGGTAGCGTCCCGGACCCGAACTTCGGTTCCTGCCCCCTGCAGCATCGCCTGGCAACAACATCGACCGCTGCAGGAGGCGTTGTTCGAGAGGCCGGGCGCATCGGGGGTGCAAGTTAAAGGGGATGTTGGCGTGGTAAGTATAAAAATTGTTGCAATGCATTATTTCAATTTTTATGCATTTTTCATCGTCCGCGATCGATCAGCCCGGCACTCTGCTGGAGTGCATGGGGCTGATCGGGCCAGATCGCGGCTGCCGTCGGGGACCAGCTGACTGGTCCCAATGCAGAGCCTGCAGCGATGGTCCTTCCCTTTAATGGAGGGAAGGAGCCTCGGATCTCGGCAGTGCTGCCCGGGACATTGTGCAGCGCTGCACCACTACCGCCCCGCCTGCGTCCTTTAGCGCTCCAGGAAGGAAGTGGAGCACTTGATCTAGCGCTCCACTTCCTTCCTGGAGCGCCAACACCGAATTTGGAGAAAGCTGAGAATCATTAGCGCCTGGCGCTAATTTTTTCAGCTTTCAAAAGTTAGTGCCCCAAATGGGGCGATGCTGAATTTCTCCCCCTGAGAGGTAGCATTGAAAAAGTCCATGTGTGAAGGTGGAGTGGGGTATGGTAAAAGAGAACTGTTTCAAGCGGATAGCGAGACATTCAAACTTGGGAGCTTCTCGCAGTAGATGTGCTTATGCTACAAGAGTGAACTGGTGGTGAAAGAGGGTTTAGGCCCCAGACAACTGAAGGCACGGCCGCCAGTGGTGGAGCGATGAAAATCGGGGATGTACAAGAGGCCAGACTTGAAGAAGCGCAGAGATCCCAGAGGGTTGTGGGGCTGGAGGAGGTTACAGAGCTAGGGAGGGGCGAGGCCATGGAGGGATCAGAAAACAAGGATGAGAATTTTAAAATCGAGTGCGTTGCCGGACCGGGAGCCAATGTAGGTCGGCGAGCACAGGGGTGATGGACGAACAGGACTCGGTGTGAGTTAGGATATGGGCAGCTGAATTTTGAATGAACTGAAGGTGGGAGGCAGGAATGTGATGGAATACACTCCACTTGCCTGGATGAGTGCAGCTCCAACAACACTCGAAGTTTAACACCCTCCATGACAAAGCAGCCCACTTGATTGGCACCCCATCCACCACCTTAAACATTCACTCCCTCCACCACCGCGCACCGTTGCTGCAGTGTGTACCATCTACAAGATGCACTGCAGCAACTCGCCAAGGCTTCTTCGGCAGCATCTCCCAAACCCGCAACCTCTTCCACCTAGAAGGACAAGGGCAGCAGGCGCGTGGGAACACCATCACCTCCAAGTTCCCCTCCAAGTCACACACCATCCTGACTTGGAAATATATAGGCCGTTCCTTCATCATCGGTGGTTCAAAATCCTGGAACTCTCTCCCTAGCAGCACTGTGGGAGTATCTTCACCATACGGACTGCAGTGGTTCAAGAATGCGGCTCACCACCACCTTCTCAAGGGCAATTCGGGTTGGGCAATAAATGCTGGCCTTGCCAGCGATGCCCACATCCCAGGAATGAATTTAAAAAAAAAGGGAATTCAGAAGAAACCTCTTTACCCAGAGAGTGGTGTGAATGTGGAACTCGCTACCACAGGGAGTGGTTGAAGCGAATAGTATAGATGCTTTTAAGGGGAAGCTAGACAAGCATATGAGGGAGAAGGGAATAGAGGGTTATGCTGATAGAGTTGGATGAGGAAGGATGGGAGGAGGCCCCAGTGGAGCGTAAATGCCGCCATGGACTGGTTGGGCCGAATGGCCTGTTTCTGTGCTGTAAATTCTATGTAATGCTGTGTAAAAAATCATTCTTACTAACCGTTAATATCAATAAAATCTGTGCAACTTGTGTAAACTAAAAGAGTGATACCTTCTCTGCCTATGATACCACACTTAGTATGGTGGCCTTGGTAAGATTGATCTCAAAGCTGCTGGAAAGTTGCCCAAAAACAGGAAGATCGCAGGGGAAATTGAGTTACTGCACCACTATCTGTAAAATACTGCTTTTTTCCGATGATCTAGAGCGTGGTTTTTATTCTTCCCCCTTGATTTGCATTTTGGCAGATTAATGGCTTTATTTGCTGATGGAAATACTGCTGCTGCCCAGAAAAGTATTTGCAGTCATCAGCGGTATATGCACATTTTAAATAGGCAAGTATTTGGCTGCCTTTCCATATATTGCGATTATATCTTCAGCAGTTAACCAGGGAACACACCGGGGAAGGTTCTGGGCTTAAATCTTACTTTCCGTAGTCTTGTCGAAAGACTTTTTTTTTAGTGGTAGTGCTTGTGAAGTAAGCTGTTCGTGCTATCACTGACCTAAACAAATTAATAAATTGGGCGGCAGGTTGCTGATGCAATACGCGTTACTCCTTATTGGACTCCTATTCAGGGTAAATACTGGGAATGCATAAGAAATTGGTTGAAGAGCAAAAAAGCAGTGGGTGCTTTTTAGGAGTTAGGTTGCAGTGGAGGGGTGGGGGGTGGTGCGTGGGAAAGAGTGCTGAGTGAGGTGACCCAGGGATTGGTATTGGGACCACAAAGGTTTTTCATTTACATCAAAGACTTGGGATTTAAACACTCAAGGCAATTTGATAAATTTGAAAATAATTCCAAATTATAGAAGGGCAGTTGAATCTGAGGCAGCTTGAGAACTGCAAAGTGAGTTGAACAAAATGTGTAAGTGGGCAGAATAACGGCAGATGAAACTTAATGAGGCCAAATGTTAAATACTGCACATAGGAATTGAAAATGGATAACACAAGTGCTCTATGAGTGGTGTTGAGATAACTAAGGGTGAAATTGAAAGAGATCTAGGGTATTAGACTTGATGCTCTTATCACTGGAGAGCAGCAATCTATGAAACTCATATAATGCTAAACTATATAGCCAGAACAATGGAATACAAGTCAAAGGAAATCATCCTCAAACTGCATAGTGTACTTGTCAGACGACACCTAGAGTGCCATGTCAAGCTCTGTTCACTGAGACACAAAAGAGCCCAATTCAAGCACCGGAGGCAGTTCAGGCAAAGGCACAAGGCTGATGCCTTATGTCAGAGGTCTGAATTATGAAGAGAGACTGGAGAAACTTAGGCTTTTTAGCCCTTGGAAGGGGGAGACCGAGAGATGATCTTAAAGGGACATATGTGGTCGTAAAAGGTATGGAAATTATAAATATGGAATACTGCTTTCAACTAAATTCTGAGAGTAGGACAAGGGGATGCGGGTGCAAACTAGGAAAAAGGCAGATTTAGGACCGATATCAGGAAATCATCTTCTTTACACAAAGAACAGTCAATACTTGGAATGGACTTTTGGATAGAGAGGGAGAGACAAAAACCGTGGGATTATTTAAGAAAAAAAATAGATGATGCAACGTGGAGTGTAAGGTGCTTGTGGATGGATGAACTAAAATAGATTTAATGGCCTTTTGCATCTGTACTTGTGACAGTGGCTTGGAGAAAAGGGAACATTGAATTTGTTAGGAGTAACAATGGGCTACTGAGAATTGGAAGGGCTTCCTTCTGTTGGTAATGCTTACCTTTTCAAGTGGATGTTAAAGTTCCCATGTCATTGTTCAGAGGAGAAGCAGAAGTTTTGGTGTTTGACTAAAATTCCTCCCTTGATGAATACCACAAAAAAAGGTTAAAGAACAAAAGAAAGAAAGAACTTGCATTTATATAGTGCTGTTCATGGCCTCAGGATGTCCCAAAGTACTTTACAGCCAATGAAGTACTTTAAAAAAAAAAAAGTGCAGTCACTGTTGTAGGAAACGCGGCAGTCAATTTGTGCAATTAACTGTTTATTCATCTTCATAGAATAGATTCATAGAATCGTTACAGCACAGTAAGGAGGCCATTCGACCCGTCGAGCCCGTGTCGGCTCTCTGCAAGAGCAATTCAGCTGGTCCCACTCCCCTGCCCTTTCTCTGTAGCCCTGCAATTTTTTTTCCTTCAGGTACTTAACCAATTCCCTTTTGAAAGCCACGATTGAATCTGCCTCCACCATCCTTTCAGGCAGTGAATTCCAGATCCTAACCACTCGCTGCGTAAAAAAGTTTTTCCTCATGTTGCCTTTGGATCTTCTGCCAATCACCTTAAATCTGTGTCCTCTGGTTCTCGACCCTTCCGCCAATGGGAACAGTTTCTCTCTATCTACTCTGTCTAGACCCCTCATGATTTTGAACACCTCTATCAAATCTCCTCTCAACCTTCTCTGCTTAAAGGAGAACAACCCCAGCTTCTCCAGTCTATCCACGTAACTGAAGTCCCTCATCCCTGGAACCATTCTTGTAAATCTTTTCTGCACCTCTCTAAGGCTTTCACATCCTTCCTAAAGTGCAGTGCCCAGAATTGGACACAATACTCCAGTTGAGGCTGAACCAGTGTTTTATAAAGGTTCATCATAACTTCCTTGCTTTTGTACTCTATGCCTCTACTTATAAAGTCCAGGATCCTGTATGCTTTTTTAACTGCTTTCCCAACCTGCCCTGCCACCTTCAACGATTTGTGCACATATACCCCCAGGTCTCTCTGTTCCTGCACCCCCTTTAGAATGGTACCCTTTAGTTTATATTGCCTCTCCTCGTTCTTCCTGCCAAAATGTATCACTTCGCACTTTTCTGCATTAAATTTCATCTGCTACGTGTCCGCCCATTCCACCAGCCTGTCTGTGTCCTCTTGAAGTCTATCCCTATCCTCCTCACTGTTCACTGTGCTTCCAAGTTTTGTGTCATCTGCACACTTTGAAATAGTGCCCTGTACACCCAAGTCCAAGTCATTAATATATATCAAGAAAAGCAGTGGTCCTAGTACTGACCCCTGGGGAACACCACTGTATACCTTCCTCCAGTCCGATAAACAACCGTTCACCACTACTCTCTGTTTCCTGTCACTTAGCCAATTTTGTATCCATGCTGCCTTTGTCCTTTTTATTCCATGGGCTTCAACTTTGCTGGCAAGCCTATTATGTAGCACTTTATCAAATGCTTTTTGGCAGTCGACGTACACCACATCAACCCTCTCGATTAGTTACCTCATCAAAAAATTCAATCAAGTTAGTTAACCACGATTTGCCTTTAGCAAATCTGTGCTGGCTTCCCTTAATTAATCCACACTTGTCCAAGTGACTGTTAATTTTTTCCTGGATTATCGTTTCTAAAAGCTTCCCTACCACAGAGGTTAAGCTGATTGGCCTGTAGTTTTTGGGTTTATCCTTGCAGCCTTTTTTGAACATCTTATTGCTGTTTGTTGGACGTTACGAACATAAAATGGCTACTGCACTGGCTGCCATAACAACAGTCATTTCACTCCCAAGAGTAATTCAGAGTGCGAAAAAACATTTTTTTAAAGACATTTTGACAACGTAATAAGATAAATGCAAATATATTTTTATTGATTGGGTAAAAATTGTATTAACAGGTCTCCTTGCTTCCCTGTGAAATTATGCCCTCCATCACTCTATTAACTAGTTTTACATTTTGAGGTGTAATATAAAATTATTTATGGCTCAAAGCATTAAAATACAACTGAATGAAGAGATGTCCGACAGGAAAATAGTATTGACTGTTGAGGGCCACTTGCTTCAGTCAATCATTTCAGTGATACTGAATATTAGATTTCTGCCCACTAATGTTATAAAACCACCGATATTTGACTCCAATTTTCAGGTTATAGATAGATAACATTTTTGTTATGCTTCATATACTGTTGGTAAGGTAGAAGCAAAATGGAGAAATTCAGTGCAGTACCTATCCCTGTAGAGCCTTGTAAGATATGATTAAACCCACAGGGTAATCTTTTGTTGTGTCCATAAAACCACTTCTTTCAGCTGCTACCAGCACTTCCTTTCTGCTTTGATCCATTGGTGTCTGTGGCAATGTGAGCTGTTCCACCACAGCTTGCAAGAATATTGTCTTTGGCAGGGGGGGGGGATTTGGTAGCATGGAGGACTAGTACAATCTTATCAGCACTAGGACCTGGGTTTGACTCCAGCCCAGTCTGATGCAATGGAGGTTTGTTTGCTGGATAAAATCGGCAATGTGTGACGGAAACTGGCCAGGCTCAACCTGAATCATCTTCGGTGTGGGCAGAGAGGATTAAGAATTCTTGGGGGCCCCGGGAACCATGAAACATTTGAGGCCGCTCTGCAACCTCTCTGAACCCCCCCCCCCCCCCACCCCACAGATCTATCAGAACGCAAACGTAGTAAAAAGCATGAAGAAATAGTCCCATAGACTGTTTACTAAAACATCATTAATAATAAAGTAAATCGTATCACAGTATACTATGCTTAAATTAAACTTAAATCGCATCACAATATACTGCGCTTAAATGAAACCTATTTGCATGAGGTCTCTGGTAAGGGTCCCATATCTGGCTGGGGCCCCATGGTCACGGACTCCATAGACCCATGTGTTAATCCACCCCGGGTGTGAGCCTACAGCACAAAACTGTTCGGGAAATGGAAATATTGCATTGGTGCAGCAGTGGTGCTCTTAGCTTGAGGTTAAGGCATACAGGGAACAACTGCCCCAGATGTCGGTGTGAGCTTGCAATGGTTTAAGAACGGTTTTTATTATATTGCTCTCATTGTTATGCTCAAGAATTCCAAAATTAAGTGTCATAAATATAAGATAGTCACTAATATATCAAATAAGAATTCAGGAGAAACTTCTTTACCCATAGAGTGGTGAGAATGTGGAACTCGCTACCACAGAGAATAGTTGAGGCGAATAGTATAGATGCATTTAAGGGGAAGCTAGAAAACACATGAGGGAGAAAGGAATAGAAGGGTATGCTGATAGGGTGAGATGAAGTAGAGAATTCCAGACTTCCAGTGCCCTTTGTGTGAAATAGTGCTTAAGTACTTTTAAATGTCCTAGCTCTAATTTTAAGATTGTGCCACTTTGTTTTGGATTTTCCCATCAGTGGACATATCGGGCTTGATTTTAATAGCCCTGAGGAGGCGGGTCTATTGTGAAAATCGGAAAAAATGGCTTCAGACACCCAACCCGCCTCCATCCCACCCCCACCCGATTTTCGTGAGTATCTGTTTAGCCGCTCCCAAACTAACCAGTCTGGAACTGGTGGGACAGGTAGTTAAGGCAGTTAACTGCCTTGCTAATCCTATTTTCACCATGGTTTCCCATTTCCATGCTCCTGGCTTGTCAGAAACAGGCCAGGTTCAAGGAGATGAGTTGCTGGAGGACATGATTTGTATGCATTGGTGGAGCGCTTTAAAAGCGCCCCTGAAACATGGCTGACATTCAAATGCAACAACTTTGCTGTTGTAGGTATGGGCTAACATTTTGCACATCTACTGACCTTCTGACTGTTCAAGCTGACACCCATCTGCAGTGTGACCTGAATGGAAATATTTCAGGCCACTTCGACTGTGCGCTTGCAAGATTGTTACCTCAAATGAAATCTATAGCAAGGGGATGGGAAACGTTTATGCCCTCTCATCCTGGTCCTCATAATCGGGGGAGTAGCAGCCGCGTGGCTCAGCACAGATCTTCCTGGGAAGAGGAGGAGGAAGACGAGGGGCGCCTTGCATGCCCTGTTGTGACCAATGCAGCATCCCTCCAGTTCACTGCTGCCCGTCAACCAGGGTATGCACACTGCCATGCCACATTAGCATAAGCTTACTCTTCGACCATAGGTGGCCACCATATGGCTCTGTAATTGCAGGTGACACTTGTCCAACGTCATACTTCATCTCTGCTATACCCGGTTATTTCCTATCACTTTTACCATCAGCATTACAAAAGCAAGTTGCCCTGAGCCCTCAATGTGCTTTTGCCATTTCCCATAACACACAGGCCACACAATCAACTGTTTGATATAATTTATCTTTAACACATGACAAAAGGATAATAAACCAGCAAGAGTCAGAAAAAAAAGAAACATCACCCAAGTGAGTCCCCTTGTGACTATAGGTGCTTAATCTTTCTCTTTCGCGTGCTTCTACGTGGTGCTTCCCCTGTGGCTTCAGCAGATGTAGAGGCACCTTGCTGACTAGGATGCTGCGCCTGCTTAGACGCCTTTGGCGGGCGTCCTCTGGGTTTGGGAGCCTGGGAGGGCGCTTCAACAGTCTGCTCTTCCTGCGGCTGTGCAGGGGCTGAAACGGCCATCTCGGTTGTCTCTGCAAAGTGGGTCTCTGACCGAGGGCTCCGCAGTGGCATGATTGTGTGAACGCTTTGAGAGGAGCCCACACTTCCTTCTGTCCTGCCAACAACATCCCTCTCATGGGTCAGCCGCACCTTAGTGGTGGCAAGTGGCTGGAGAGCACCTTGCTGCACTTCAGGGGGACCATGAGGACCTGTATCTGCACTGGCAGCCCTCCTCAAAAGGACGTCCATGAAGCTCTGGTCTCTCTGCTCAATAGCTGCCCATCGCTCCTCCAGAGATGTCATTCTATTCTGAACAGTCACCATGTTTTCCTGACTCTGGCGACTTATTTCCTCCATGGCCGTAGTCATCCTTTCCACGGAGGTTGCCATCCTTTCCATGGAGGTTGCCATCCTATCCATGGTGGTGTGTTCATGCGCCATTGCCTCCACCACGGCAGTGCTGATGTTAGAGATGGACTCCTCCATTCTCTCCACACTCGCACTAACCCTGGAGGCAAACCCTTCCAGAGACACCTGCACTTGAACCGCTCTTTTTCTGGATGGCCCCAGAGGCACAGCGTCTGCATGCAGCTGAGCAGAGCTAGGAGAGTCCTGCGACCTCCGAGGAGGACTCTCCACTGCTGTCGCTGTCTCCATCATCTGCTGATGCTCACTTGTGCGCTGTGATAGACCAGGTGGCAACACTACTCTAACTCGCGAGGGCCCCACCGAGGTGTGCGTTGCTGCGCTGGTGCAGGGTGCGCTGAGTCCTGGTGACGCTGCTCCCTCAGAGGCTTCAGGTTCCTCTGAGGAGATGTCCGATCTTCGTCCTGGATCGTGGGGAGGGGGGCGCTTGATGGTCTTGTGTGAGAGTAAAGGCTTGAATTAGACATCTGATATTGATGTAGCAGACACATCCTTTTGAGCAGATGATACAAAGCGATTCTCTATGAACATTATATTCCATTGCTTTCTGAGAGGGATGAAACTCTATTATGTCACCAGCTTCCTCTAGTGTGCCCATCTCTCCATCACCCACTTTCAGGTCCTCGCGACCTCCAACAATCTCGTTAGCAGCCTCCTCGGCACTGGTCAATGTTGCAAGGGTAGGTGTTCCTCCTCCTGTCATTGCTCTCTCCCTCTTATTGTGGGCTATCTTTTCCTGCAAGGAGGGACACAAGCGGTGTTTCAGCCACAGTGATGGAGTGAGTGTGATTAATCCCTACCATAGAAGCTTTGAGTGAGACGAAGATGGGGTAAGGTGCCAAGAGGAAGGTAGCTCCCTGTGCGTTGTTAGTTGTTGTCACTGCATGACAGTGAGAGCGAGTCTAAAGGGTGCATAGGCAGGATGGTGAAGTGATTCAGTGCAGAGACAGAGATGGATAGGAAAGGGTGCAAGGGAAGTAAGAGTAAGGTGGGATGTGAAGGAGGAGGCTTACAACGCAGAGTGCTGGTGATGAGAAGAGAAGGGAAGCAGAGTGAAGGCAAGTGAGATGGGATCCTCACTTTTGATGTTCTCACAAGATCATTGAACCTTTTGCGGCACTGGATCCATGAGCGTGCATAAATGGACCTTGTGCTCACCTCCTGAGCAATGCGCAGCCAGGCTGCCTTGGTCTGCTGAGGAGGCGTCTCCGGCCATCAGGAGGGAAGAGAATCTCCCTGCGCCCTCTGACAGCATCGACAAGAACTTGGAGGGACTCATCATTAAAACGAGGAGCTGCCTTGCCTCTGGAAGAAGTCATAGCGTTTAAATCAAGTGCAGGAAACCACAATGGAAAGGCTCAGGCTGGATGGCAGCTTTAATTGCAGCTGCTATTATGACATCATCAGAGGCAGCCAGCCGACCCGATCCCACTCATTGGACCGGCCAGCGCGCCTCCGTGAAATTAACAAGCTCATGGAATCAAAATTGGACAGCTGCAGCTGATCCCGCCGGAAGCGGCACCCGAACCCGCCCACCACGAAACCTGCCTCGGGAATTAAAATCGAGCCCATCGTCTCTGTATCTACCCTATCAAATCCATTTATCATTTTAAACACTTCAATTATATCACCCATCAGCCTTCCTAACCCCAAGGAATACAGGCCAAGTTTATGCAACCTGTCCTCAAAGTTTTACTCTTTAAGCCTCGGTATAATTCTGGTGAATCTGTGCTGCACCCCCTCCAAGTTCAGTATATACTTTCTGAGATGAGGTGCCCAAAACGGTATGCAGTACTCCAGATTGGGTCTAACCAAGGCTCTGTACAACTGAAGCACAACTGAACCCCCCCCCCCACACTTTGTACTCCAGTCCCCTTGAGATAAAGGCTGTCATTCCATTATCCTTTTTGATTACTTTTTGTATCTGCACGAGCTTTTATTGAATTGTGACATCGGAATCCTTTTGCTGCTCCACAGCTCCCAGCCTCTTAAGAAAATATTTCAATTTGTCTTTCTAATGGATGACTTCACACTTCCCCACATTGAACTCCATCTTTGCCATCTCCCTTACACTGTCTATGTTCTTTTGTAACTTCCTCCTCTCATCTACACAACGTACTGCACCTACTAACATAGTGTCATCTGCAAACTTGGATCTACAACTCTCTCGTCCTTCATCCAAGTCATGTACTTATGTGGTGTAAAGCTGAGGCCCCAGTAGAGATCCCTGGGGAACACCACTTGTCACATCCTGCCAATCAGAGTACATTCCCTTTATCCACTACTCTCTGTCTGCTACCTCCCAACCAATTACCAACACATTCATTGAAACTTAGTGAGAGATTAGACAAAACCCTCAAAGCACAAATTGGCACCCCTTCCAACCAATGCCCTATGGATGGGCTCCTCTTGGGCCGAATCGAAGGCTTAGTGGTCACCAGTGTTTCCTTTGGCACTGCAAGGACCAACTCCGCAGCGGTGAGGCCTCCTCAGAGCAGGTTGGTGGGGAGGGATACCTAGTTTGATAATCTCCCAGTGGGTCTGAAAATTATCAAATAAAATTCTGCTGATATCATTTTACTCTTGGAAAACGAGGGAATACTTTGAAGAAAAAGTACACCTGCTGGTATTTGCTTCCCTTTTAAGCTGTTCCTGCACCCCCCCCACAGTTTACTACAGCTGGTTACTGGACTTGTGTATGAGTAGATCTAATTGATCACTGGATAAGTGCAGTAATATTTTCTGTGATGTCGTTACAACCATGAAATAAAATGTGGTTGGATGAACAGATTAAAATGTATGAGGAAAGGGCTGTAAGAGGGTAAGAGAAAACGTACTGGATACCATCCAGGTTTGCTTCATGGGGAGATGAATGAAATTAGTTAATGGAATTGAAGTGATCTGGTGACAGAGGTCACCGGAAATACAAATTTGAAATTTATTTGATGTTTTTACCTTTTTGATAAGATTGGGGAATGATCTATGTGTGATCCGGACAGGTTTTCTTTTACAGACACCATTCCCTGGGTCCCAGGTGTTTGTTTGTGTCATAAGGTTCACGAGAGCATCCTGGGTTGACATTTTGTCTGATTTTATTTCTACTTTTCTTTACAAAATGTCCCTTGTTTTTTTTCTGGGCATGTGCCTTTTTTATTGCTTGGCTCTCTCTCCGTGCTTGTCCCAAATTCAAATTCCCACGGAGCGGAATTTCGGAGCGTGTTGCTGGCCTTTATTTTCTAACCATTGTTAAATACCTGCTGCATGAAGGTAACCGAGAGCTAATCCTCATTTCTCTATCATACAACATCACTGCTTATCTCTTTGCATTTGACATAATTTCAGTTAAACGTAAGTACTGCATAAATATAACTTTGTCAGCATTCAAAAACAAAAGCTTTCAGCTTCTTTGCCGTTTAAAGTTTGAAGATTGAGTGAATTATTTGTATAGCTGAGTACACTTTGCAATCGGCAATACATCAAGATTTTTTTCTGTGTGCTTTGCATATACGTGGCATCACTAAGATCGCCTCTTTCCACCTTCGTAACATCGCCCGTCTCCGCCCCTGCCTCATCTCATCCGCTGCTGAAACCCTCATCCATGCCTTTGTTACCTCTAGACTTGACTATTCCAATGCGCTCCTGGCCGGCCTCCCAGCTTCCATCCTACATAAACTTAAGCTTATCCAAAACTCTGCTGCCCGTATCCTAACTCGCACCAAGTCCCGTTCACCCGTCACCCCTGTGCTCGCTGATCTACACTGGTTTAACAATGCGTCAATTTTAAAATTCTCATCCTTGTTTTCAAATCCCTCCATGGCCTCGCCCCCTCCCTATCTCTGTAACCTCCTCCAGCCCGACAAACCCCTCCAAGATCTCTGCACTCCTCCAATTCTAGCCTCTTGCTCACCCCTGATTTTGGTGGCCGTGGTTTCAGCTGCCGAGCCCTGGAATTCCCTCACTAAACCTCTCTACCTCTCTTTTTGCTTCTTTAATACGCTTCTTAAAACCTACCTTTTTGACCATGTTTTTTTGCCATCTGCCCTAATGTGGCTCAGTGTCAAATTCTGTTTGATAATCGCTCCTGTGAAGTGCCTCGGGCTGTTTTACTACGTTAAAGATGCTATATAAATGCAAGGTGTTGTATTTTCTGCTGTATTTAGACCTGGCTGCCGTAGATATGGGTAAACTCGGTAGCTTCATGCAGTCACGCGAGTTGAGAGGTGGATTGGCCGCACCACGATTCCGGCTCTTGCTCAGCAGCATTCTCGCAGCACAATTATGTGCTCAAACTCGTATGCTCACACATTCTTCAGCAAGATGAGGAGTCATCATTAGCACTTTGGGTTATTTTTACAGATCAGCCCTGGAGCAACCAAGCTAAGCACATTACCTGAAATAATTTGTGCTGTGGGATGACGTGAAGTAGAGCAAGAGTACAGGCACGGGTCAGTAATGGCCCAGCATGCAATCCAATATCCGTCTATGTGTGGAATAAGTGTCATTTATTTATTTACCTATTTAATTTTTTGGCCGTACCATTTTCACTTTTCTTGATTAACTATTTTGAGTACTGAGTTTCCCTGGCACTTTGTGGAGCAGTATAAGTTTATCATCACTTACAATGTACCTACAAGACATGACGTTTTGCTGAAAATAGAATATTGCATTTCATTAAAGGGTGCAGAGAGTGTAGAATACAACTGCAGTATTCATTATTAGTGCAGGGCTCTTCACTTGTACAAACAAAAAGGTCTCGTGTCTTCCTAATTTGAAAATGTACAATAAGAAATCTGAATTACTTAAAAAAAAATAAAAAAAAAAATTCTTCATAAAGAATTTAGCCAGCAGGAGAAATAGTGTTTCTCTGTCAGCGTGTTGTACACTAAGATTGTGCTGTTGTCTCAAACCTGCTGGTTAAACAAATGGTGCGATAATTGATTAAACTATCAGTTTAGGTTATCTCTTTTTCCCCCCTGACCCCACTGCGGGTTATCAATCACTCCGTATTGCTCCCCTGAACATTTACTCCTTCCTGAATTAGGCCATCATCATCAATGACCTCGTCGGGGGGGTCAATGTATTGATACCCTCGCACTAAAAATATGCAAATCTTTCCTTTCTTTTTATTTAAAGGAAAGTCTTGCGTTTATATAGAGTCTTTCACGACCTCAGGACGTCCCAGTACTTTACAGCCAATGAAGTACTTTTGAAGTGTAGTCACTCATTGAAACATACAAGATTTTGAGGGGGGTTGACAGGGTAGATGCTGAGAGGTTGTTTCCTCTGGCTGGTGTGTCTAGAACTAGGGGCATAGTCTCAGGATAAGGGGTCGGCCATTTTAGACTGAGATGAGGAGGAATTTCTTCACTCAGAGGGTTCTGAATCTTTGGAATTCTCTGCCCCAGAGGGCTGTGAATGCTGAGTCTTTGAGTATATTCAAGGCTGCGATCGATAGATTTTTGGACTCTAGGGGAACCAAGGGATGTGGAGATTGGGTGGGAAAGTGGAGTTGAGGTCGATGATCAGCCATGATCTTATTGAGTGGCGGAGCAGGCTCGAGGGGCCGTATGGTCTACCCCTGCTCCTATTTCTTATGTTCTTGTGTTGTAATGTAGGAAACGCGGCAGCCAATTTGCACACAGCAAGCTCCCACAAACAGCAATGTGACAATGACCTGATGATTTTTTTTTAAGTGATGTTGGTTGAGGGATTAATATTGGCCAGGACACCGGGAAGAACTCCCCTGCTTTTCTTCAAAAGAGTGCCATGGCATCTTTTATGTCCACCTGAGAGGGCAGATGGGGCCTTGGTTTAACATCTCATCCAAAAGCCGGCACGTCTGACAGTGCAGCACTCCCTCAGTACTGCACTGGGAGTGTTGGCTTAGATTTTTGTGCTCAAGTCTCTGGAGTGGGAATTGAACCCACGACATTCTGACTCAGAGGCGAGAGTGCTACCCATTAAGCCACTGGCACTGACAGAAACATGGCTTCTGAGTGGCCATTCCTTCCTCTCACCAGGGTGCGGGCCTGGTTGGGAGAGCGGGGTAGGGGGTCCGGAGGGAGAGCTGGAGGGGGGGCCCGGAGGGAGAGCTGGAGGGGGGGTCCGGAGGGAGAGCTGGAGGGGGGGGGGGGTCCGGAGGGAGAGCATGGGTTGGGGTCCGGGGGTGGTGGGTGGTGCTGCTGGACAAAAGCCTAGAATCAGTACTAAGATCTGCACGTAATCACCATTTGGTGTAAGAGACAGACTGGAAAGTTTTGCACTGAATGGTGGCAGATGTTTGTTACGTAAATATACACATGCCAGCCACTTTGATGTTCTGGACATGTGCTGTGCACCATTCTTGTCAGCAATTGCTTGATCCAGGCCCTTGTGAGGAGCTTTCCTAAAGAAAAGCGCTGACCTCATCCACCCCGCCCCCGCTTATCCCCTCGGCGCAACCCAACCCACCTGTTACTCAGTAACAGGCAGCTGTTTCCCATTTTTACCACAAAACTACCTGACCACTTGGTCTTGGACCTCACATCTGGGCCAGAGAAAGCCCTTCTGTTGCATGCTTAGAACTTCTGTACCATGAAGGAGAACCATCTGGACACATCCGATACATCTAAATTATTAATCTTGTGTTCTTTTTGTCGTCTCTCCACCTTCCCTGCCACGATGTTTGAAAGTAACAGTAAACATCATACACAAGTTTATAATGTCAGTACAAAGTTGTCTGATGTGTGGCAAGTGGCATAGTGGTACTATAAGTGTCCAGGTTATCTGGCTATGTCAAATGAGTAGGGCATGGGTAAGTAGCAATGTCATAAAACTTGTTCCAAATCAATTTTAGCGCTCCAACGTAATTTTGTACCGAGCGTTCCTATCAGACCATCCTTACACTTTTAATTCTAAACATTTGCATGTATTGCCAACAGCTTAGTGAAAAGTGTGGTGTTGCAAAAAATAATAATTCCACACCTAAGTGTCTACTCAATTAAAATGTTGCATGCTCAGCAGCTCTTTCTTGGAAAAATAGTCTTGGATCATCTTACGCTTTCCTTGTTTTTCAATGGTGACATATATACTTAATGTAATATATATCTCAGGCTTGTGATGAAATCACTCCGGCTTTGAAAACTGTGCACAATGATTTAGCTGATGGCTCCATAATGATTTGTAATTTGCGATGGACAAATGGGAAAGATCTGTAAATCGAGCTTTTAAATTGAAAGTAGGAAGGTTGCACTCTGGGGGGCGGGTGGGGGGGGATGACTAGTTTAATTGTATTCCACAGAATAAGTGGAATGAAAGAATAGTCCTTATTTGTTTAATAATCAATTAGTAACCATTAAACTCACTTGACAACAGCTCAATGGAATGCATGAACCGCCCTGGTACTATGACAGTTGTAATAACCTACCTTTCATCAAAATGTTTAGCACCATTTTGTTTTCTCAAACACAAGATAATTGGACATCTAAAAATCACCTTAAAATTACTAAAACAATTGTGAGCATTTCTATCTGGGTAATTAGTATTGTCATTACTAAAATGTAATTGTATGCTGTTTATTCTTATCTATAATTGGTTTTGTAAACACTTTTATATACAGTAGAATTGGTATGCAATCAATGTAGGGGTGTAAAAATGTGCTGAGATATCTAGTTCTTAAAGATAAATCATCCTTTTTTCATAAGAGACTAGCATTATTTATAGTGCTTGGTATGAAACAGACACCTTTTCATAATGCTGTGAAAACTCTAGCAATTGAGCATATTTGTCTCAATATAAAGAAGTCTTGTGGATTTTTATTGATTTTTGATGAGCGATGTATGGTATCATTTTCTTCTCGTAAGTGCCAAATTAACCCTTTTGAACTTATGAAATTTTGGAAGATGCATAATTTTTGATTGACTGGTTTCAACCTTAGTTCCAATGACCTACAGCATAGTATTGTTACGTTGGTGTATAGTATTGGTAAAGCTAAATATTAACTTTTCAAACACATGCCCTGGGAGAAAGTGCTCAGTTGAGTTTTTATTATATGCACACATGCGGAGCTCACGACAACAACAACTTGTATTTCTCTAACACCTTTAACGTAGTAAAACGTCCCAAGGCGCTGCACAGCAGCGTTTTCAAAAAAAATTGACACCGAGGCACACAAGGAGATATTAGGACAGGTGACCAAAAGCTTGGTCAAAGAGGTAGGTTTTAAGGAGCGTCTTAAAAGGAAAGAGAGGGTTAAGGAGGGAATTCCAGAGCTTGGGGCCCAGGCAGCTGAAGGCATGGCCGCCAATGGTGGGGCGAATAAAATCGGGGATGCGCAAGAGCCAGAATTGGAGGAGGGATCGCGGAGGGTTGTAGGGCTGGAGGAGGTTGCAGAGGTAGGGAGGGGCAAGGCCAGAATTAGTAAGTGAGCGCCATTATCAATTTAAAATTTTTCCTTAATTAATTAAATGCCAAGGTTCAAATATGGTCATTTCTTTGGCATATGATATATGAACCCCTGGTACAGGTGGCACTCTGAATGTTTGGGGAATGTTAAAAACGAACATGGCATTGATTCATGATTAATTTCCTTACCTATTCTGTATCTCCGATTCGTTCTCTACGCGTCTGACTTCGATATCCCCTTCCTCCCGCATTTCTCTCTCTCCTTTCCACATCCCTCGTTCCATGTGTCTCTGATGTAATCCCTTCCACCTGCTCCTTTTCCTTAATAAATTAATGCTGCTACCTCCTGCAGCCGGAGGGAGATTCAGGGAATGCAACTGGGAAGTGGGATTTTCCCTAGCTTTCTTGTCCTCTGAAACTGGTGTGTTATCACTGTAGTTAGACCCATTCACTGAATTCTTCAGAATAAAATGACACACTCTTAATTATGCAGGCAAATTGAATACTGAGGAAGCCAATTCAGAGCTACATCAGGCAAGTAGAATAGGAAAGGTTAGTGACTGGAAAGTTTCAAGACTACTAGCCCAAAATGTGAGTTTAGTCCATTAACCAGGGTTGAGTGGCATTCTTTGTTATTTTTCATGTTACGAGAAATCCGGATGAAATAGATTGTATTTCACTAGAAAACAGCATCCTGTTCATTCATGTATTTCATGTAAAGTAAACCAGTTCATTGGTTTACGTTAGGCTGCATCTCCCTAGAGTGTGCATTAGTTTGCCTTGCGGGAGCTGGGAGAATTGTCTGTGATGACAAATGTAAGATCACAGAATCTCGTACATACAATGAGGGGCCGTGCTGTTACAGGCTGCAACTATTTCTAACGCCAAAGTTCTGATTGGTCCCCTTGGACGGTAAGACCAGATTTCTGATTGGTCCTTTTGGAGGACAAGACACACCCAGCAGTTTGTCTGGAATGTGTAGTTAGATCCTGCCTGCCTGAGTAATCAAGTACTTTTCGACGTGTAATATGATCCATTCATTGTGACAGCCAGTTCCAGAGCTCAACCGTGTTAATAATGTTCCTCCTAATACAAAAACAAAATACTGCGGATGCTGGAAATCTGGAAACCCTCCACAGATGCTGCCCGCCCTGCTGAGTATTTACAGCACTTTCTGGTTTTTATTTCAGTATTCTCCCTAATTTTTTTTGGGGGGGTGCACGGTCCCTTTAATGGGCTGCGCGGGACCTCCAAACAGCTGTGCAGGGGTGATGGGTGAATGGGACTTGCTGTGTGTTAGGATACGGGCAGCAGAGTTTTGGATGATCTCAAGTTCATTGAAGGTGGAAGATGGGAGGCTGGCCAGGAGAACATTGGAATAGTCGAGTCCAGCAAATAACACACAAATATGATGTTATGCATGCTGTAGGACCAACACAGAATACGCTTTCATTTTTAAAATTTCATTTATTTATTGCTCATCCCTAGTTGCCCCTGAGCGGGTGATCGTGAGCTGCCTTCTTGAACCGCTGCGGCCTGGAATGGTGGGGGACGGGGGAGGGGAGGGTAGGAGAGGGCGAACGTGGAGCAGGTGTAAAGGGGGTAGAAGAACGTGATCCAGGCCTAACAGAGGGAGGGAGAATGTGATCTATCTTCCCATCTGGATCACGTTCTTGCTCTCATCCACCCGCCCCTCCTTTAGACTTGGATCACGTTCTTCCCTCCCCTTCTCACTGTGCTCCCCCCCCCCCCCCCCCCAACAAGTTCCTGACCTCTCTGAGTTCCTGACCCCCCCCTCCCCACAACTCCTGACCTTCTTCCTTCTCTCTGAGCTCCTCTCTCTCCTTCCGATCTCCACTCTCCCCCCTCCGATCTCCTCTCTCTCTCTCTCTCTCTCCCTCCCTCCCTCCCTCCCCTCCGATCTGATCTCTCTCTCTCTCTCTCTCTTTCTCTCCCCCCTCCGATCTCCTCTCTCTCTCCCCCCTCCGATCTCCTCTCTCTCTCTCTCTCCCCCCTCCGATCTCCTCTCTCTCTCTCTCTCTCCCTCTCCCCCCTCCGATCTCCTCTCTCTCTCTCTCTCTCTCTCTCCCCCCTCCGATCTCCTCTCTCTCTCTCTCTCTCTCTCTCTCTCTCCCGCTCCCCCCCTCCGATCTCCTCTCTCTCTCTCCCGCTCCCCCCTCCGATCTCCTCTCTCTCTCTCTCTCTCTCTCCCGCTCCCCCCTCCGATCTCCTCTCTCTCTCTCTCTCTCTCTCTCCTGCTCCGATCTCCTCTCTCTCTCTCTCTCCCCCCCCCTCTGATCTCTCTCTCTCTCTCCCCTCCGATCTCCTCTCTCTCTCTCTCCACCCCCCTCCGATCTCCTCTCTCTCTCTCTCTCTCCCCCCCCCTGATCTCCTCTCTCTCTCTCTCCCCTCCGATCTCCTCTCTCTCTCTCTCTCCACCCCCCTCCGATCTCCTCTCTCTCTCTCTCTCTCTCTCTCCCGCTCCCCCCTCCGATCTCCTCTCTCTCTCTCTCTCTCTCCCCCCCCCTCTGATCTCTCTCTCTCTCCCCTCCGATCTCCTCTCTCTCTCTCTCTCTCCCCCCCCTCCGATCTGCTCTCTCTCTCTCTCTCTCTCTCTCTCTCTCTCCCCTCCGATCTCCTCTCTCTCTCTCTCTCTCCCCCCCCTCCGATCTGCTCTCTCTCTCTCTCTCTCTCCCCCCCCTCTCCTCACCCTCCCTCCCCCTCCGATCCCTCCTCCCTCTCCCTCCTCCCTCCCCCTCCGATCCCTCCTCCCTCTCCCTCCTCCCTCCCCCTCCGATCTCTCCCTCTCACGCGCTCTCCTCCCCGCTTTCCCCCCCGCCACCAAACTGATCACCTGACCTTCTCTGCATGGAGCCGAGGAAAGCGTGGCAATGCAGGCCGCAACCGCCACACCGTTTGGTACTGCGTATGCGCAACCAGATCGAGTGCACTTGCGCGGTACCAAACGGGCACGTATGCGCAGAGAGAGTCAAAAATGCATTGCAAATAATCACTCTGGCTGTTAAAAGGCCCTGGGTCCAGTTATTGTGTAACTAGATGCTGGATGGTAAAGGTACCGTCAGGTCATAGGTCTGCTTATGGGAGTGACCGGTGAAACCAAACTTGAGCGCATAGCTAATGCAAACCTCAAATTCGTCACCTTGTCCTAAAGGATCAAAATGTAGACATATTTTAAATAGCTTCGTATTCAAAAATGCCTAATTTTCAAATTTTATTTATGACCTGCATCTTGTTTGTTAACACTTAACAATTTCCCCTTCATTTCTCCTGCGTAAAAATCTGAGATGACCAGGATAGGTTTCCTCTGTAACAAAATTGTAAATCAATTTGTAAAGAATAGGTTTACAAGGTTGTTGCACACAGAGAGAATCTTCCCCCCCGCCCCCCTCCAAACTTCTATGGGAACGGTAGCATAGTGGTAATGTTACTGGGCTAGTAATCCAAGAGGCCTGAACTAATGACGTGAGTTCAAATCCCACCACGGCAGCTGGGGAATTTAAATTCAGCTAATTAAATAAATCTGGAATAAAAAGCTAGTATCAGTAATGAAGCTATCGGATTGTCGTAAAAACCCTTCTGGTTCGCTAATGTCCTTTACTGCTGTCCTTATCTGGCCTATATGTGACTCCAGACCCACAGCAATGTGGTTGACTCTTAACTGCCCTCTGAAATGGTCTAGCAAACCGCTACGAAACATAAGAATAAAACCAGACAGAGCACCCGGCATCGACCTCTGCACCAGATACGGACACGACAACGGCACACCCAGCCCAGTCAACCCGGCAAAGTCCTCCTCACCCAACATCTGGGGACTTGTGCCAAAATTGGGAGAGCTGTCCCACAGACTAGTCAAGCAACAGCCTGACATAGTCATACTCACAAAATCATACCTTTCAGCCAATGTCCCAAGCTCCTCCATCACCATCCCTGGGTATGTCCTGTCCCACCGGCAGGACAGATCCACCAGGGGTGGCAGCACAGTGGTATACAGTCGGGAAGGAGTGGCCCTGGGAGTCCTCAACATTGACTCTGGAATCTCATGGCTTCAGGTCAAGTATGGGCAAGGAAACCTCCTGCTGATTACCACCTACTGCCCTCCCTCAGCTGATGAATCAGTACTCCTCCATGTTGAACACCACTTGGAAGAAGCACAGAGTAACAAGGGCACAGAATGTACTCTGGGTGGGGGACTTCAATGTCCATCACCAAGAGTGGCTTGGTAGCACCACTACTGACTGAGCTGGCCGAGTCCTGAAGGGCATAGCTGCCAGTCTGGGCCTGCGACAGGTGGTGAGAGAACCAACACAAGGGAAAAACCTACTTGACCTCGTCCTCACCAATCTACCTGTCGCAGATGCATCTGTCCATGACAGTATTGGTAGCAGTGATCACCGCACAGTCATTGTGGAGATGAAGTCCCGTCTTCACACTGAGGACACCCTCCATCGTGTTGTGTGGCACTACCACCATGCTAAATGGGATGGATTCAGAACAGATCTAGCAGCTCAAAACTGGGCATCCATGAGGCGCTGTGATACATCAGCAGCAGCAGAACTGTATTCCATCACAATCTACAACCTCATGGTCCGGCATATCCCTCACTCTACCATTACCATCAAACCAGGGGACCAACCCTGGTTCAATAAGGAGTGTAGAAGAGCATGCCAGGAGCAGCACCAGGCGTACCTAAAAATGAGGTGCCAACCTGGGGAAGCTGCAACACAGGACTACATGCATGCTAAAAAGCGGAAGCAGCATGCTATAGACAGAGCTAAGCGATCCCACAATCAATAGATCAGATCAAAGCTCTGCAGTCCTGCCACATCGAGTCGTGAATGGTGGTGGACCATTAAACAACTAACTGGAGGAGGAAGCTCCATGAATATCCCCATGCTCAATAATGGTGGAGCCCAGCACGTGAGTGCAAAAGACAAGGCTGAAGCATTTGCAACCATCGTCAGCCAGAAGTGCTGAATGGATGATCCATATCGGCCTCCTCCTGACGTCCCCACCATCACAGAAGCCAGCCTTCAGCCAATTCGATTCACTCCTCGTGATATCAAGAAACGGCTGAGCGCACTGGATACAGCAAAGGCTATGGGCCCCGACAACATCCCGGCTGTCGTTCTGAAGACTTGTGCTCCAGAACTAGCCGCGCCTCTAGCCAAGCTGTTCCAGTACAGCTACAACACTGGTATCTATCCGACAATGCGGAAAACTGCCCAGGTATGTCCTGTCCACAAAAAGCAGGACAAATCCAATCCGGCCAATTACCGCCCCCATCAGTCTACTCTCAATCATGAGCAAAGTGATGGAAGGTGTCATCGACAGTGTGGCACAAGCGGCACTTACTCACCTATAACCTGCTCACTGATGCTCAGTTTGGGTTCCGCCAAGACCACTCGGCTCCCGACCTCATTACAGCCTTGGTCAAAACATGGACAAAGGAGCTGAATTCCAGAGGTGAGGTGAGAGTGACTGCCCTTGACATCAAGGCAGCATTTGACCGAGTGTGACATCAAGGAGCCCTAGTAAAACTGAAGTCAATCGGAATTGGGGGGGGGAAATCTCTCCACTGGCTGGAGTCATACCTAGCACAAAGGAAGATGGTTGTGGTGGTTGCAGGTCAATCATCTCAGCCCCAGGACAGGTGTTCCTCAGGGCAGTGTCCTAGGCCCAACCATCTTCAGCTGCTTCATCAATGACCTTCCCTCCAACATAAGGTCAGAAATGGGGATGTTCGCTGATGACTGCACAGTGTTCAGTGCCATTCACAACTCCTCAGATAATGAAGCAGTTCATGCCCGCATGCAACAAGACCTGGACGACGTTCAGGCTTGGCCTGATAAGTGGCAGGTAACATTCGCGCCACACAAGTGCCAGGCAATGACTATCTCTAACAAGTGAGAGTCTAACCACCGCCCTTGACATTCAACGGCATTACCATCGCCAAATCCCCCACCATCAACATCCTGGGTGTCACCATTGACCAGATACAACTGGACCAGCCACATAAATACTGTGGTAACAAGAGCAGGTCAGAAGCTAGGTATTCTGCGGTGAGCGTCTCACCTCCTGACTCCCCAAAGCCTTTCCACCATCTACAAGGCACAAGTCAGGAGTGTGATGGAATACTCTCCACTTGCCGGGATGAGTGCAGCTCCAACAACACTCAAGAAGCTCGACACTATCCAGGACAAAGCAGCCCGCTTGATTGGCACCCCATCCACCACCTTAAACATTCACTTCCCTCCACCACTGGCGTACCGTGACTGCAGTGTGTACCATCTACAAGATGCACTGCAGCAACTCACCAAGGCTTCTTCGGCAGCATCTCCCAAACCCGCGACCTCTTCCACCTAGAAGGACAAGGGCAGCAGGCGCATGGGAACACCACCACCTGCAAGTTCCCCTCCGTCACACACCATATTGACTTAGAAGTATATCGCCGATCCTTCATCGTCGCTGGGTCAAAATCCTGGAACTCCCTCCCTAACAGCACTGTGGGAGTACCTTCACTACACGGACTGCAGTGGTTCAAGAAGGCGGCTCACCACCACGTTCTCAAGGGCAATTAGTGATGGGCAATAAATGCTGGCCTTGCCAGCGACGCCCACAACCCATGAACAAATTTGAAAAAAAAATATTCTTACAGGGTAGATGATGGGAAGATGGTTCCCCTGGCTGGGGAGTGTAGAGCTAGGGGGTCACAGTCTCAGGATAAGGGGTCAGCCATTTAGGGCTGAGATGAGGAGAAATTTCTTCACTCAGAGGGTGGTGAATCTTTGGAATTCTTTACCCCAGAGGGCTGTGGATGCTCAGTCGTTGAGCATATTCAAGACAGAGATCGATAGATTTTTGGATACTAAGGGAATTAAAGGATATGGGGATAGTGCAGGAAGGTGGAGTTGAGGTAGAAGATCAGCCATGATCTTATTGAATATCTGAAGGGCCGAATGGCCTACTCCTGCTCCTATTTCTTATGTTCTTGCGTTCTCTTTTCTATGATGGCGAGAATCCAATCCTGCTCGGATGTTTTAACATAGTCTGATTTTCCTGAAGAATCAGGCATATTCAGATAACAATACTCCTGTGGTGAAAATGACATGCATTCTGTAAATATAAGGGAGAAGATTTTCTTCTTAAATTATGTGATGTGAAACCATAAACTGTTCATAAATGGGTTTATGACTTTGCCACAAATATCGCAGAGACAAAGTCTTCCTTCACGGTAACCTCACTTTTTTTAATTGAGGAACCGAGGTGAAGGGTCAAGGTTTAATTACCTTGAAATCTGTGAACTAATTTCATTATCTAGAAATGGGTCAATTTGAATCTTACTAATTTCAAGCCCTAATTTGTGCTGTTTCAAACAGTATAAAAATGGTTCTGGGATTAGGATAGAAAGCTGCTTTTGGCCATATACTGTACTGAAGTTGTAAGATAGTCTGTTTGCAATAAAGGACCTCTTATTTTGTCGTGTGCAGTATTCCTTTTCCCAGTTGCAGCCCCTGAGTCCTGACCTACATTCAGAAATTAAAGTGCAAAATTTATCTCAATTAACACAAATATTGAGTTTAGTGTAAATGTGCGATCTACACTGATACTTTTGTAGATATTTTGCTGCAGCTGGTAAAAGTGTTTCTTCTACACTGCTAAACTAAAGCTCCATATGGTGCTTAGGTGTCCCAATTATTTGTATAGTCGTAATGTGTTCTTGCAGGATTATAATTTAGTTCATCTCCAAAATCTTAAATATTGTAAGAAGTTTTTGAAATCATTTAAATTTTTTTTTTGTCGTGAGCCAAGGTGAGATGTGTTGGGAATGGAACATTTTAATGGGCTCTCGTGGGTTGCAATAGGAAACACATTACAACATGGAGGCAGAACGAGAGGTCACTTACTGCAGTATGATTATTTAAAAATGACCCCTTTGTTGGAGGGCTTAAAATAGTATGTAGGACTCCCAAGTCAGGCTGTATAACTTGTTAGAGGCAGGGTAAAGATGCATTTCGTTGTCCCAATAAGGTGAATTGACCCCCAAAATAAGTAAATAGGAGAGAAAATAGGCAATTGTCTCGCACAGCTTGATGTTTATATTCAGAAAAAAGGACTCGTAACGCTTTCATCCCCTCTTATACTGAAGCCTAGAATGTACCCCACTACTCTCTTTAATTAAGAAGCTCTCCATTCCTTTTTTGAGTACTTCAACAAAATCTGTGCTCACTGCAAGAGCTGTGACTCTCTCGCAGAAGTCAGCAGTCTTAACGGTCAAGTAATTACTTTTTGTCATGCCTGACTTGAGATTTTATACTCTTTCTGGTTCAGCACAAAAAAAACTTCAATGTCTACCTCATAAGATTCCCTTTGCGAATTTACGTCCCTCTCCCCATGAAAGGAGTCCTAAACCCGTAATCAGCTCAATTCCTCGTGTTGTCTTTCTCCCGAGTATGATCGTCCTCTTACGACTGAACAGGTAGAATATATTTCTTTTCCCATATCATTCGCCAACTCATTAGCCACTGTTAATTTTTGCAAACGGTGTTGGTACTTTACTGCTGTGGATTAACAAGCCACTAGGAAGAGTATCAAGACGGCGCAGAGTTGAGAGTTTCGTCCAATTCACCTGGGCTGAATTAAAGTTGAACTTCCAGAGGTGAAGAGGAAATGCACTAAGCAACTGTGCTGAGCAGTCTGTTTTTATAATTTTACCTAACGCTGTTTTTTTTATTTTGTATTTTTTTTAAAATTCAGGATCGAAACCTTTCCGATGCACCCTCTGCAACTTTGCAACAGCACAGTTAGGAGATGCCCGTAATCACGTCAAGCGGCACCTTGGCGTTCGCGAATACAAGTGTCACATGTGTGGGTAAGTGCTCCAACAATGCTTTTCTGTTTTCCAAAAGGAATGTACTTGGATCGTATTTTTCTGAGAAGAAAAAAAGTCCAGAGTACCGGAAAATTTGGAAAAAAAAAACTGTGTGCATTTAGCTTACAGCTTTTATTATAGATTACAAATATTATTCGCTTTAACAAATGCTGTATATCTTGCTTTCTTCCATTACGCTTCAGTATGTTTGTAAACAGCAGCTAGTCATTATAATGCTTATCTAGCATGAGAATATTTTTTGACACACGAGTTTCATTTCAATCTGTGATGTAGGAATTAGCTGAATTAAATAGTAGTTGCAAGGACAAATCCTCATTTTATTTTAGAAGCTAGTAAAACAGTAGTTGGATTAAAGGTTTGCCTCTGGTAAATAGTGAGGAACTGGGCTGGTTTCCGAACTAAAGGAACAAGATCTGTCCAAGGAAGACGGTGAGAAAAAGGCATCTAATTTGGGTAGCGGTGGAAATTATGAATGTTTATTATTTTAACAAAGGCGGTTAATTTTATTATTTACAGCCTTGTATATGTTAGTAAATGAACGACCACTCTATTACATAAATGGAGCACAATAAGAAGTAAAGGAATACATACTTGGTGAAGTTTGTTTCATTTTAGTTAAAAGGTAACTAATTTAGAATGCAGACTCGAACCCGTTTATTTCCTTTTGGATCGAGCTACTTTCCTCTAATCAAACAATTACTGAACTTGGAGGAGTGGAAATAGTATGTTAAGATTTCCAAGATAAATCCAACTGAAAGAATGTTTTAAAATGAGTTGATTTATTTATAAATGATGTTTTGAGTCTGTTTATTGCCTGTTGCAAATGGAATAATGAGTGGTGAGTAGGTTCAACAAGCACATTTTTGTGTTTATGTCACATCTGTTAACCATTTAGATGATTACAGGTTTAGGGTTCCTTTTATGAAAAGCAAACCTAATAAAAGCAGGTTCCTCACGTACATGCACCATGATTGCCTGGCTTTGTACTAATGGCTACCATCTTGGACATTTGGACATTGGTGGCAATTTGTAATCAATACAGAATCGATATTTTAATCCCATTAGCCTGCTGCTTTTCATGCTAAGCTGTTGGCAGCGCGCACATCTGCAGAGATCTCAGTAACAAACATGAAAACTCAGCAGCTCTGGTCTTTATGCTGGAGGTTGAAAACAAAACGAATTAAAAAGCTACAGCTTTAGGGATGTCTCCTCATAAGGTGTTTACAGCAATGCTTATTTAATAGCGGGCTTAAACTTTACGGGATACTGTGTAATGCATCCTTATGCTGTTAGTAGAGATAAATGTTTAATAGAATACATGCGAGAGCAGTCATCAAAATCCAGTTATAGTTATAAACTTTGTGCACTTTTTTTGGTTTTGAAATACACTGCAGTTTTTTTTTAAACTTTTTGGACTTTAACCCTCTTTCGTGCAAAATTCCAAAATAAAACACTCTCAATTTGCCAAAAAAAAGGTCAGCAGTTATGTTTGTGCAGCCACATAACAAAAAAGAATGCTTGTGTTTAATCATTGGGTATCTGCTGGTTAATTAGGGAAGAATTACTGAAAAGTAATTGGGTGGGAGAGGGTAAATATGTATTCGAAGTTTCACGTTCTGACCCAGAAATTAAAGTGGTGGGTGATGTGGGAATTTTGGTTTAAGTGACCATTGTTAACATGACCATGCTATTAATTATACTTTGATTAAATGGAATAGTGATTTGACAGCTTAACGCTTTGCATAATTATGCAGTGATGTAACAACTGAAGCAATTGTAATTAGTGGCAGACTTGTCACTAACATCATATTTTAGTCATCAAACTTCTGCAATGGAGATATGGCATGGGTAAAATAAAAAATAAAGCGAGTTGAGTAACCTTTTTTATAAGTATATTTTGTTAATTTACTTGCTGTTTAGTGGCATGTTTCTCCTCACCCGCACCACCACCCCCCCCGCCCCCCACCAAACTGGGCCGCCTCCTCTCAAATTGTACAGAGTCTGTTTAGAATTGCCTCTTTTTCAACTGATTGTAATAAAGGTGGGTAATGAGCCCCTGTTCTCAATTTACAAAAGAAAATGGGTTTGTTAACCGTTTCACTAATCCTTTTCTGCCTAGGAAAACTAACCAACGTTTGTAAATCTAAAATGAAAGCATTTGACTTCATAGAAGAAAGACTTGCATTTCTACAGCGCCTTTCACAACCTCCAGCCATCCCAAAGCGCTTTACAGCCAATTAAGTACTTATGAGGTGTAGTCACTTTTGTAATGTAGGAAACGCAGCAGCCAATTTGCGCACAGCAAGCTCCCACAAACAGCAATGTGATAATGACCAGATCATCTGGGTTAGGGATGTTGGTTGATGGATAAATATTGGCCCAGGATCTGGTGTGGAAACTATTACCAGTGTGAAATTTCTTACCAATTGTATATCTGGTGCCGTCTGTAGCAAACTTCAGAAGAGCTAGTGGGGTAAAATCTGAATTAGGTTGAGTAGAAGTTACAAAACTGCTGGCTAGGAACTGGAGCGTTTGGAAGTATGTTAATTTGGATGCCCTGGTAAAAGAAAAAAAAAATGCCATTTATCAAATTGTTACCATTAAGCGGCACCTGTTGGTAGTGAATTAAATAAGTTTGTACTAAATTGCTGCTTGAGAAGAGGCTGCGATAAATGAATAATTAACCTTGTTCAATTCAGCTGCTATCATGTGTACTTTAAAAAAAAACCAGAAAGGACGACTCATTTTGTTTGTTTCAATAATTTAGCGTGCGCTATTCAGAGTCGGCAAGTTCTCTCATTTTCTGAGACTGTTTCTCGAGTTGGCTATCTTTAGTCATTGTTCTGTGCCTTTTCCTACTGTGAAAGTTTGTATTGATTTTTCTAATTGACTGACTGACAAATTTTTGCTACATATCTGTGAAATCTGATCACAAAGGTTCAGAGTAATTATTTTACTTCATTCTTGTAGCAAAGCATCATTTTACTTTAATTGCAGCAATTTTGTTAAAAATGTACAAAGCTTACCTATTCTAATGCAGCCTCTGACTCTGTAGTCTGGGTTTCCTGTTAGCCTGGCTTGCATTAACCTCAACTATTAAGCATGTTAAATACCGAGGAAAAAGTGCACTGGTAAATCTTGAAAATGGTTTCCAGTGTACAAGTTCTTGCTTGTAAGGATGAATAATTATGCTGTTGGGTCACGCTGGTTACAGTGGAAAACACTGATATTTAATTTGGTCAGTGAGAGTGGAGGGGGGGGGGCAGAGACCAAAGGAGCAGGAGATATTACAATGCTCGGAGAACTGACCCCTTCAGCATTTGTTGAGGCTTAACATTAATTAAGTGAATATGTAAATTAAGCAATAGTATCAGCTCGATGGTTACAATGATGCAACATTTTACATTAATACCATGACAATGTCAATTCATTATCATCAATGACTAAATAATTTAGAGAATGCTCGATGGACCCATTAGTTCCTCAACATAAGCAGCTCATGCTGCATTCCTTTATTACCATAATTTTTTTTAGGATTATATTCTAAAGGGTGAAGTGATCTTTCAGCAACATTAACTCTGTAGTCAAAAGCAGCAATCTAGTTTGGACACTTTGCTGCAACGGCTTATATTTATTTAGTGTACACTAAAATAAATTGTGTCGAAGTGGAATATTTGTGGTACAGCTAATAAATCTGATTTTTTTGTTTCAAGTGTTAATAGTATTGAATATATGTGTATAAATGTACTTTAATGACTTGTTTTTAAACGCAGGTAACATACCTGAGTTGATGCAGGCAGGTTAATGTATATTTTTCTCTCTCCTGCTTATGACTGTTGCACTGTAGATAAAATACAGCTGTAAACAGTTACAACTGCAGTAAAATTGTTGTTAGTTGCATTACCTTGTTTTGAGGATGTGAGGGGATCTCTTTGAAGATGATTATAATGTCACTTTCTGACCTTTGCAGCTTGAATAATTGTAAATCATTGCTTCATAATGTGTCAAAGAATGTCTGAACTAGGCAATTAAATGGTAGAATATAATAGACCAAATTATTGCCTGTCATGTTTTCAACAACACAGTTAGTATTTGAGTTACACTTAATCATTACATGCATTAACAACTTCATTGGAATCTGGCACCAGGCTGGGCATGAAATGCGTCGCATTATTTAAATCTTCAATGGTTTAAGTCACTTATTTCTCGTGAACTGTTCCAACACAGAGATTTTCATGAAGTGGGCAGTCCCAAAGGGCATAATTCATTTACATCAAAGTTTTCGTACCAGATAACCGTACATTGTTTTGCAGCAAGATATCGCAGAGCTAAAAGAACTAGGAGTTCAAAAAAAATCTTGTGTACAGAATAACTTGGAGACAGAGACATCAAATAGTTGTGCGGTCTGACATACAGCGATATTGCAGTTCAGCTGGTCTGTGTTAATAGCACTTCAGGTTGGATGGCTTGATATTTGCTGGGATATAACACCTCCCTGTTTGGTTTTTTTTTGCACTTGAATGCTCTTTCCATTTTAGGAACATGAGGAGGCCATTCAGTCCCTCGAACCTGTTCCGCCATTTAATTAGACCATGGCTGATCTGTATCTTAACTCGTTCTACCTGCCTTGGTTCCGTAACCCTGAATACTAACTTAAGCCTAACAAAAATCTGATCAATCTCAGTTTTTACATTTTCAATTGACTCCCAGGCTCAACAGCTTTTTGGCTGTTATTTTGTGCAAAGGGGCAAAACTAAAAATTCTTACCAATATTATCTTTGAGTTAATTGGCAACATATATCTACAATATCTGCATTTCAATTCTTTTGAAGAATTTTCACTTAACCAATCTGTTTTAGTGATGTTAGTAAGATGTGGCTGTGATCCCCTCTCTACGGTGTGTTCCCAATCTCAGCAATGTCATCGACTGGAGGGGGCAATCAGAGGTCATGTGCTTCTCCACAGGAGGAAAGGGGCAAAAGGGAAACTGGTAGGTGACCATACTAAGCTGCTCTCATCCATTTTCCGATTGACTTGGAGAACCGCAGTCATGGAATCGGGCAAACACATTGCCTGACCACTATTTTGCTGTGGGAATGCTGTATGAGTGAAAAGGTCAAGAAACAGGGAGAGAAAACAAAAAGAAAACATGGGCGAAGGAGGAGTTGTAAATTATGCTATCGGAAGAGTTGAGAAACCACCTAGTTTTGCACCACTTGCACTTTGTACTGGGTTCGTTATAACTCCAGTCTGGTGCAAAGCCACATTTAAAAAGTGCTCAGACAGTCCTTTTGGACCATCTGGCAAGTTTATAAACTCACTTCTGACTCTTGCTGATGTTATGAGCACAAGTGCAGCTCATGCTCGTAATATTAAAAGTTTACTGCCCAGGATGTGTAACTGCGCACACAAGTACATACTCTGTTATCACAAAGTCCATTGTGCGGTGCAGTCAGTGTAACTTGGATCTACTAGCGGAGCAATTAGCTTTATACATCTAACCTCGGAGGCATGATCAGTATTTATGATTAAACTGGAGCATAACATTCTTACCAGGTAAGATTGTGAACTCCATAGGGAATCAATGAGGCAAACTCAAATGCTACAACAGCAGCTTACACATGGACGGACATCTGAATAAGAGGAAAATGGTGGACCTGTGCAGCAACTGAGATTTAGAGGACCAAAGGCATGGTTGAAGGTCTTAAGGAGGCTTTGGAAGTGAGGAAGAGAGATGAGATCGTTGAAATAATGACCCCTAAAGGTGGACCACAAGGCATATCACATGGAGTGTGGAACAAGTGGTAAATTGAAGTCAGAAAATGCAGGCTGGGACCAGGCGAATATTAGAGATGCAATAAAGCATGGTTCAGAACAGTTTTGAGAGCAAGACCAAGAATTTTGAAATTGATCCACAGAGCCATAGTGGAGCTTGGCAAGTGAATGAGACCTTTGTGCTGGAGTGGACTTGGGTCACAGAGTTAAGGATTATTTGACACTGGGGAAGGAGTTGGGGCAGCCAGGGAGGAGGGCATTGCAGACACATATCCTCAAGGTGATGAGAGCATGGTTGAGCATTTTGTGAGCGGAGCCAACAATGTTCTGGAGGTGTTGGAAACAGTGCTTGGCGATGGATCAGATGTGCGTGTGAGGCTCTGATCGGAACACCGAGCGTGTGCACCACTGGGTTTAGCCTGAGGGAGGTTGAAAGGGTCAGGGCTCAAGCCATGTAGGTGCCAGTGAGAGTGGATCATAATAGCTTTGGGATTGTTAATAACTATTGCATGGCAAAACTCATTGGTACAGCTAGATTCAGCATTACACAGATTTACATAGAATTTACAGCGCATAAACAGGCCATTCGGCCAAACTGTGCCGGTGTTTATGTTTCACACGAGCCTCCACCACATCCTTTTTATTCTTTTCTCCCTCATGTACTCATCCAGCTTCCCCTTAAATGCATCTCTGCTATTCGTCTCAACCACTCCATGTGGTAGCGAGTTCCACATTCTAACCACACTCTGGGTAAAGAAGTTTCTCCTGAATTCCCTATTGGATTTATTGGTGATTTATCTTATATTTATGGCCCCTAATTTTGGTCTTCCCCCACAGGTGGAAACATCTTCTCGTCTACCCTACCAGACCCCTTCGTAATTTTAAAGACCTCTATTAGGTTACCCCTCAGCTTTCTCTTTTCTAGAGAAGGATTGTTGGACATCTTAGAATAAATGCAGGTTTGAAACCCAGAATAATTGCAGACATACCTCTCTCATCACCTTTCAATCTGTATGTAAATAATCATTTTAATTGTCCTGCTACAGTAGCTTTTTATTTGCTGTGTTTTTTAAATGTGTTTTTAAATGCTCCACCATTGGCGGTCATGCCTTCAGCTGCCCAAGTCCTAACCGAGAATTCCCTTTCTAAATCTCTCCACCTCTCCACTTCTCTTTCCTCCTTTAAGACGCTCCTTAAAACCTACCTCTTCGGCCAAGCTTTTGCTCATCTGCCTGAACATCTCCATATATGGCTTGGTGTCAAATTTTGTTTGTTTTTTTGATAACACTCCTGTAAAGCGCCTTGGGACGTTTTATTACGTTAAAGGCGATATATAAATATTTGTTGTTGTTGTGTCTGTGTTAGCAAGTTGGAGAATACTGAAGTATGCGATTTTTAAAACCCTGATTTTTTGGTTTTGTAATAAATTAGGATTAACAGTTTTGTTTTTTCCAAGTTCGTAAAAAAATTATGTTGCATTATTTTAAAATGGTGTCTCTCTCTCTCTCTCTCTCTCTCTCTTCAGTTTCTCACACTATGCAGCCCAGGGATGAAAGCTGACTTGCTGCTTAGGCCAATGTTGCTTTTGAGCTGGCTGTTGCGAGCTGCAAGTGTGGCTTCGATCTTCCCGCTCAGATTTCACTCTTCTCTCCATAGGAAATTGCCTTTTCTGTGTCCTCTGCTTCCCCCTAATCGTACTCCTTAGATGGAGAACTTAGCTCGTGGTGAATCCCGAACACGTGTGAACAGGAGCATACAACGAGCACAATGAGCACCAGTGTACGATAATAGCATTAAAAAAAAATACAGATTTTCTTTTATTTTTTAGCGCTCCCTTTGTTTTTCTCTCCATTACTTGATCTCACTGGCAATGCAACAGTTGCAGCCATGATGATGGGCCAGCTGCCGGCAGGCCTGTTGCTCTTTGAACTGGCTTCTTTGCAAGAAAGTGCCTGGTCTCTACTTAATCCCACCAAATGTAGCTGAGGTTATGAACGCAGCAGTATTTGGAGATTGTGGGGCATGAATCAAAATAGCGCCATGGGATCTTTTACATCAATCTGAGAGGCAGATGGCGCTTTGGTTTAACATTTCATCCGAAAGACAGTACCTCTGACAGTGCAGCATTCCCTCAATACTACACTGGGAGTGTCGGCCTGGTTTCTGTGCTCAAGTATCTGGAGTGGGGCTTGAACCCACAAACTTCTGACTCAGAGGTGAGAGTGCTACTCGCTGAGCCATGGCTGACACCTTCAGATTTCCAGCATCTGTAGTATATTGTTTTATTTAAGGACAAAATTGATGCTTGTTGATTGAAGAAGAAGGTTAATAGATCAAATCCTTCGAACTAAGCAGATATCCTCGATTCTATACAACATATAGTGTTAACTTATAAAATCAAACAATTTTTAAAAAATATTCTTCCCTCCTTTCCTAAAAGTGGTGACTAATGTTGTGGTGTGGTTTCATGATCAGCCCTCTGATATCTCACGTAAAGGACTATTCTTCATGTAGTAGTCTAGACAGTAATTGCTCAATATTCATCAACGAGGGTATCAAAACTGAGCCTGATCTTTTCCTCATCATCTGATTTCTTTACATCTGCAGGAATCATAAAATGGCTATAAGGAACTGGAACCCTGACAATATATCAAAAAAATCTTTTGCCCCTTAGCCCCAGAGCCTATTGTAGTGCTCGAACCAATGGACAGAAATCAGCTAATGCAACACAGACCAAAAAAAAATAAGAACCTGGGCCCTTTCCTGCCTTTACAGTTCAGCATCACAGCAGATAGTGCAGTATTCTATTTGATAAAAATTATAATTTTGAAAGAAAGCCATGATTATTATCTACACTTCTGTTGCAAGTTAAAGTGGGAAACCAAGCTGCAAATTGTAATGGAGAGAAAAAGGGAAGAGAGGGGGGAAAAAAACCCCAACTCCGTAGAGAAGGAAAGGTCAACTTTTTTAACATCTTGTTATAGGGGCTGCTGCTGTTGGTAGTTGTGTGGGGATGTTTCCAGTCTGTTCTCGCTGTCCCTCAATTTGAAAATTGGTTGCCAGGTGTCCTCAATCAGATGACTGGATTCTGATAAGGTATAATCAAATTTAAATTTTCCCAGACTGTTGCATTTGTGTTACACAGTGAAACATGCTTATTATCACATCATTTTATATCATAATCTGATTATCATAGAACTCCAAAATGGCAAACCATTTTCAATTAATTTCCATATAATTTAACCCAATTTCTGTTATGATAGAGCACATTTAAAGCTGCACGACCTCTCTCAGTTTTTATTTTTGTTATTTTGGGAGTGCTCCTCAAAATAATTGCCTCCTGCAAAAAAAAAAAAAAAATTTTTTTTTTTGAAGATGTAACAATTTTTATAATAACGAGATGCAATGATATTGCATATCTGGATTGATTGAATGAACGCGAACACAAGAAAGCTTGGCGTTTACATCAGGTAGGTGAATCTTTGGAGCTGATCGGGGAGAAGGTGTATGTGGAAGGCTTTTCAGTGTAAGCTGAGTTAATATTCTGCATTTGTCTGTGTTTGATCATAAGGGAGCTCAATTATATAAACGAGCGGTATTCACGTTTTATGAAAATATAATTGCACTTTATTCTGTACAAATATAATTTAAATTACGGTTTCCCCCTGCCAGCCACCCCCCCCCCCCCACCACAGCCCCCCCCCTCCCCCCCCCCCCACCAATGTCAGTGCAACTTTTGCAAGTGATGTTTTGGCAGCAACGTGAGTCTTGCAAAAGCATCAAGGGTATATTAACACATCAAAATGAATGGATTTCTAATGGCTAGAAAACATGTAATTTGGAAGAACTCAATAATTTTGAAATCAATCAAAACTGAAGAAACTTTAGTAACTCTGCAACTTTACTAAATGCAGCTTTATCAAAACCTCGGTGATACAGAATTAACCCATTTTGTTCTTTTAAAGACATCAGTACTTCAGTATAAAGCGTGCTGTTATTTTAAATTCTGTGAATACATTAGAATTATTTTATGTTTAAAAATTAGCCTTTTTTTAAAAATAAGACTGAAGTGAAGACAAAACCTCAACAGATTAATGTTGACATGAAGTCAGTCACAAAAACTGAAGTTGTTTTTGTACTTGAATTATAAAATATAGTCACTTCTGTATACCCAAACTGATTTGAAGATCTTCGGTTTAAATGAAATATTAACCACATAGGAGGTGCTGATGTTTTAGTGTTTATTATACCTGGATTGATGCACGTAAGAGGTAGCTGATTGGGATTCCTCATGTATAGGCATTCTTGTGAATAGGGAACAGAATTTGTAGATGTTAATTAACAGTGTTGCATTGGACCTATAACATTGTCTCAGAAGGAATTATTATTTAATAAAATATAGCCAAAATCTGTATATGATCAGATTGATTTTTTTCAGTGTAGGGGTTACACAGGGGCCTATATTTTGCATCAGCCTTTAAAAAAAAAAATAAAAAAAATAAAATAAAATCCACATATTGTGCGGTAATTAGGAAAAATCTATGTGAAGACAGCAATGTCTGGATTATAGGCCATTTTTACCTTTTGGGTTTTATCATGTGTTGTCAGTACAGTTTACTACAGCTTGACATATGAAGGGACATCATACTATTAAATGCTTTGTGTGAAGACTTAATATTCTCTCGTAGCTTTTAATTGGAAATTTAGGTGGCTTACCTTTGAAAACTAATTCATTGTCTTTATCTACTTTAAAAAATTTTTTTTTACCATTTCTGCTGTGGCTTGAGAGAGACAATCCATGGAAGTTGTGATTAATAATGTCTTTACTGTCATCTTTAAAAGACAGATCTAAAATACCATGTTTTTGAAAATGACATTATTAAAATAGTGGAAATTGCACATTGGTTATGAAAAAATGTTTTGAGAAGATTCGTGAATCTTGTACTTGCAGTTTTTCAGGAGATGAAGTTAATGACTGATTAACAACAGCAATTAAAAGATGAGAAAAAGGCATATAATTAAAATTGCAGCACTTGCTTTGTCAAGCAAGCGTGTCATCTATTGTATAGTTGTTAAAAGCAAAAGGAAAGAAACCAGCATTTAATTTAGTCTCGTTTTAAACAGGAGACTGATAATTTGCCTGTAGATGCCTGCTTGAAGGTTGTAACTCATGTTTAACCGAGGCTGTGTCATTAGAAGTTCACAGCCATGTATTTTCTGTTGACAGTCATCGACAGCGAATATTTGGCAGTCAGAAGTAATTTAACTTAATTAATGGGATGCATATTTGATGGAGGAATAAAATATTCAAGCTCAGCAAAGTGGAAAAAGGAAAGATTTAGTGGGAGTAAAAGGTTGAAGAATGTAATTTGTGCATTCATTCTGCTGCTCAGAATTATGAATTGTCTTATGGTGATATAAAGCCTAGCTGATCCTTGGATGGAAATGTGCTGTCCCTTAACAAATAAAGCAATCAGAATGACAGTCTATGATTTAATTGATGGTGGGTGTAAGTTCACTGTAACAAGCGTTACACTGTATTTGAAAGCTGTTCAGAATAAAAGTTGACCCCCAAGATTTTGAACATTCAGTATATATTTTTAATAGTATTATTATTCTGCTGTTGAACCAGACCACTGTAAGTTAATGCAGTGCCCTTAATCTCTCATGGCACAATTTAATTGGCTTCCTGTAGAAATAGATTATTTCGTGATGAAATTGCTTCGTAATTTGATAGCGGAGAGAGTGGCACCTGCTTTTAACACCTTGAACACTTGAACTTAGTGCCGTTCTGGCAACTATGGATATAATAAATTCTGAAAGTAGCAGCCAGAGCGCATTCTTGTTGATTGTATATACTGGATAGAACATATAAATTGTATTATGAATGTAATAGCATGTAGCCTGCTATGTACAATCTCTTCTGTTTTTGCACCTTAATCTGTATTGCGCACTCACCAGGGATGACACCAGCAATTTAACCAATGTATAGAAAGAAAAAGAGCTCGCATTTATACAGCGGCTTTCACAACCTCAGGATGTCCCAAAGCGCTTTACAGCCAATGAAGTACTCTTGAAATGTAGTCACTGTTGCAATGTAGGAAAACGCAGCAGCCAATTTGCGCACAGCAAGCTCCCACAAACAGCTATGAGAGAATGACCAGATCACCTGTTTCAGTCATGCTGGTTGAGGGATAAATATTGGCCCAGGACACCGGTGAGAACTCCTCCTGTTCTTCTTCGAAATAGTGCCATAGGATCTTTTACTGAGAGGGCAGGCGGGATCTCGGTTTAACATCTTATCCAAAAGACAGCACCTCCGACAGTGCAGCACTCCCTCGGTACTGGCACTGAAGTGTCAGCTGAGTATGTTCTGCATGAGTTTGTCCATTGCTACCTTTGAAATGCAGAACACTCAAGAAATGCTGTATAGAATGAATATAATTTGCAGTATTACACTGGAATAAGTAAACTGCTGTCACTAGTAATGTTCCTGTTGAGCTGCGTGGCTGCGCAGCAGTCTGGAGGCCCCGCACAGGCTGGCACGCTGGCTTTTAAATGGAAAAACTGTGCATGTGCAGAAGTTTGAATGGGCTGCACAGTCTGTTAAAGGGGCCGCGCACCCAGTAAAACAAATTAAGAGGGAACATTGGTTACTAGTGGTATACAGTGGCCCGTAATTTCCGATAGGAGGCTTCCTGCGTGCGGATGCCTCCTATCGGGAAAAAATCTACGCCCTTACCTGAGGGCTCCCGAGGTCCGGACTCTTCCGCTCCTGGGCCTGTCCACGACGAAATGCGCAGAGCCCACATGTCCCAGGGGCGCAGGCAGTTCGCAAGCATCCCTGGGATCACGTGGGCCAGGCGAGCCAATGAAAGAAGGGAATCCCCCTTCATACTTTTGACAGATAGACCTGTCAAATATATGAATGGGGATCACTGAAAAAAGACACTAAAACATAAATTTTTTTTAAAAATCACGTTTTTAAAATGAGTTAAAATTACATTAAATTAAATATTTTAAACAATTTAATTTTTTGAAAAAAAAATTAAAGTTTTTTACAGGGCTAAAAATAAACTTTTTAAAAAAGTATTTTAAAATTATAAATGAGTGGAATTTTTTTTTTTTTTTTTAACTTTTTTAAACTCTCCAGGGCAGGTGATTCTTGACAGATCGGAAATGCCGGTTTTCAGCGCATGCGCTTCGCATGCCTGAAACCGGCATTTCCGATGTCCCTACGGGTGTGTACACAGCTCGTACACACCCGCAGATATCGGAATATACGGGCCACTGTTTAATAGATTGGTGTCTATTACAATAATGGATTAGCAGGTTAAAACATAATGCACTTGGAGAACAACAGAGGCAGAAGATGCTATCTTCTTTTGTTGTACAAAATGTACCACTATGTCAGCTGCCAACGAAAAAAAAATTCTGTATCAAATCCTGCCTGTAGTAGGAACAGGGGGAGGCCATTCAGCTCCTTGAGTCTGTTCCGCCATTCAATTAGATCATGGCTGATCTGCATCTTAACTCCATCCACCCGCCTTGGTTCCATAACCCTTAATACCCTGACCTAAAATCTATCAATCTCACTCTTGAAATTTTGAGTTGACCCCCAAGGCTTGACAGCTTTTCCGGGAGGTGGGTGGGTAGGGGGGGGAGGGAAGTGAGCGGCAGAGTTGGTCAGTGGGAGGTTGCCCAAAGTTGAAACTTAGAGAATCTGCACGCAGTGTAGATGAAAAGGCTTGGCTAATATTGAACTACTGAAGTACGATGTTGACTAAAAATATCCTGATTTTTTTTTTTTCTTTTGCGCAAACGTATTGCACAATTGTATATATGAATAAATCCAATGACTATAATTCATAATTATTAAAAATGTTTACAGGTAGAAGTTTCCACTGAGCCGCTGGAAATGACTGGTCCAGAAGGTAGTTTTTCCTATTTGTCAACAAAATGCTGAGGTTCTGAGTATGAACTTTTTAGCGTGAATGGAAATCTTCTGGCCCAGTTCAGCGTTATCGGTGCAGTTTCCTATTCAATTTAAAAAAAAAAAAAAAGGCGCTTTTTTGTGGTGCATTTCTTATTCAGTAAAGCTCATCTTGGTGCATATCTCTCCAACTGACAATTCGTAGTCCTTCGCTGGTCCTGTACTGCAGCCACCTGCCGGGAGATGCACGACAGTCATCTCAGTTGGCTCTTCTTATGGAGGAGTGCCTGGACCTCTGCTGCATCCTGATGTTGAGTTTGTGAAGTGGAAACCTGTTGGGTGTAAATGCGCTTCCTAACGCAGAGCCCATTTAACTTGTAGTCTCGGTGATCTTACGCTCCTTTCGCTTAAGGCTGGTAGACCGACCGTATCTTTTTGGTACGCAGCGCAGTTCTGAAGCATCGCCTAAGATTGTGTCCGAGTTCCACTTGTCTCTGGAAATTGTGGCTTCTGCGGTTTCTCCTCATGGCATTGAAATTGTGATGTTAGACGATGACGTTCAAAAATGTCTTCTCTGGGAACACGAACCTTTAGATGAACCCATGCCAAACCGATGTTAGCAAATTCAGTAGCAGGACATACCCGGGAAAGGTACAACCCAATTCTGATCATTCATGGGTCACCCCATGGGCCAGTATATGGAGGGTTCCTCAAAGGCAGTGACCTGGAACAGTGCGCTTACTTTTACCAAGCATTTTGACTTGGCCTGACCAATCCAGTTGATGAGTGCCATTGCGCTGCTGTGCGGTTAAGCAACGCCTTGATTTTAAAATTCTCAACCTTGTTTTCAAATCCCTCCATGGCCTCACGACCCTCCCTATCTCTGTAACCTCCTCCAGCCCCACAACCCTCTGGGATCTCTGCGCTTCTTCAATTCTGGCCTCTTGCACATCCCCGATTTTCATCGCTTCACCATTGGCGGCCGTGCTTCAGCTGCTTAGGCCCTAGGCTCTGGAATTCCCTCCCTGAACCTCTCCGTCTCTCCACCTCTCTCCTCCTTAAAACCTACCTCTTTGACCAAGATTTTGGTCGCCTGTCCTAATATCTCCTCTTGTGGCTCGGTGTCAAATTTTACCTGATAAGCTCCTGTGAAGCGCCTCGGACCGTTTTACTACATTAAAGGGGCTATATAAATACAAGTTGTTGTTGTTGTGCTCCGAGCCAGCCTGAAAGTGTACGGGCTCAGGATCATGTTCTTTTTGTGCTGCAGTACATATTCATTTTACATGTGGAGGTTGGAAGATTAAGAATCACCTCCCGTAGTTGTAATCTTTCTTATCCTTTGAAAGATGTTTAACTTCTACATATAAAATGTCTTCCTGCCCGGCCCTTTGCTTTCCTTTCTGACCTGGTGTGGTTTGGAGCTATTTTTTGCCTTTTTGTTGGTTTATGGTTCAGTGCTCTTGCTGTTACTTGAGGTCTCAGTGCTGTCAGGGGCAGAATAACGCACGGGCCTGTGTGTCCCCTGGTACCCATAATACAGAAAAAAAAACACAACCTCTGGATCAGTTTCATTTGGGGCATAGTATCTTGTGGTATGATTTGCTTTGTTATTAATGCAGCGTGTGAACATTTTACAGGCCGACTCATTTACACATTTTGCTACACATTTGCGTGTTAATGGATGGGGGAGTGGCGCGGAGGGGCCGCAAATATTCTTGATGCCCAGGACCCCAAGTATTCTTAATTCGACTGTGAATGCTGTCGCCTCTGGGCAAAGGGTGAAGCCTTATAGCCGAGTTGGGAAGATCGCTTGACTACTGTTATTTTCACCTCCCGCCCCCACCCCCCCACTTGAAAAGACCTATAGACATACTAAGGCACACACCAGAGAGAGAGAGTCTCGGGCTCAATTTCTGGTCTGTGCTCGTTTAACTGACCTCATCGGTCAAGTGGAAGGGCAGGCAAGTTTCTTGGCCTCCCCCTACTCTGTTGGGGTCAGGCACTAGGAGGTACACGGGAGTAACCTGTGTTGATTTAAATCCTGAGAGGTCAGAACTATTGGGAAAGATTGAACAGGCTGGGGTTCTTTTCTCTAGAAAAGAGAAGGCTGAGAGGTGACCTGATCGAGGTCTTTAAGATTATGAAGGGGTACGATAGGGTAAACGTAGAGAAGGTGTTTCCACTTGTGGGGGAGACCAGAACTAGGGGCCATAAATATAAGATAGTCAATAATAAATCCACGGGGGGATTCGGGAGAAACTTCTTTACCCAGAGAGTGGTTAGAATGTGGCACTCGCTCCCATACGGAGTAGTTGAGGCAAAAATAGCATAGATGTATTTAAGGGGAAGCTAGATAAACTCATGAGGGAGAAAGGAATAGAGGGTTATGCTGATAGGATTAGATGAAATGGGGCGGGAGGAGGCTCGTGTGGAGCATAGACTAGTTGGGCCAGATGGCCGGTTTCTCTGATATACATTCTATGTAATCTGAGGTGGCATCTGGGGTAGGAAAATTTGCCTCTGCACCCGTGGGCTAAGGAGGGGATAAACTCAGCTTGGGATCCCACCGCTGGAAATAGCACATGTGTGGACGTTGGGTGAGAATAGGACTGGACTTTTCTGTGGTGCTCTCTGCGGTCAAGTAGCCTGTTGACTCGAGCCTAGATATCCATGTAGCTGGGATCCCCAGCGTTTATTTGGCAGTGTGGGCTCTGTGCTCCCCCTGCCCCCAATCCCCCCCAACAAGACTGCCACTGATGCTCGAGTATTTCCCAGGGACAGACTAATGAACAATTCCTGGACTAAATTCCCAGTGGGATAACCTTCTGCTATCTGCTTAACTTGGCACAAAATATCAACTGGCAGTCTCACTCAGAGGGAAATAACAATGTCACAGTAAGGGGCGGGCGGTTACCCTTCTGAGGGTTGAGTTAAAGCAGATTGTTACAATGGAGTAGAGGGACCTAATTATATCTGACGTGGCCCTGCTTAATGCTGACACCGAAACCATCAAATTGCAAGACTACCCCTGGAGTAGAGTCTAATTCCAATGGGTGCACCGATCGGAGAAGCGGACGCAGAGGTCGGTGTGCAGTCGGTAATCTCCAGCGTGCGACCATTAACATGCTTCAGTGTGGTGAGCTTGCCACTGGGGGCGGTGAGGAAGCGTGAACCCCCATGTGCTGTCGCGCCCCAACATCTCCAGCAACTTAAAAAGGGCAGCTAGCCTCTTTATTTTATTTTTATACGTTATTCCTGATGCGTTTGAAATGGCAAAATCTACCCATGTAGAATTACCACTCCATTGTACCTCAGTCCATCGGTCATCCTTGCTTCAATATTTAAACACTGGATTCCATTGCGCTTCTCCCCTAGCAACGCTGGATGCCTGTTGTAGAGCGTTCAGTGTCACGAGGGTGATGACAGAAAATGTTATGTCATTATCGCCTAAATTGAATATTTGGTTGAGCGCTTTCTCGGATTGGCTTCATTTCTGTTGGAAACTCCAGTGGGCTAGAGAATGGACGGGGATTTGGCGGTGCAGTGCCAGCCAGTGCCTGATTTCCCACCCTTGCTTGCCCGGTTTAAGGACACTGAAGCGGTGAAAACAATGAGGAAACTCATGCCTTCGCTGACACATGAGAAATGAACACAGTTCCAGAAGGCTGCCTGCCAGCACTTGTTCAACTGCACCTCAGTTTAAAAATGAGCACTTTCATATCAATTAGGGATTGCTAGAAATGTATTTTTTTTTTTAAAAACTTGTGCGTGCTTGATCTTGATGAAGCAGCTGTAACTTTCAAAAGGGAATTGGGATATATACTTGAAAAGGAAAGATTTGCAGCGCTATCAGGAAAGAGCAAGTGGAAGTGGGACGACTTGGAGAGCGCTTTCAAAGAGCCGGCACAGACACGATGGGCTGAATAGCCTCCTTTTGTGCTATATGATTCCATGTTAGAAAATAGTAACTAAGATCTCACTTTATTAATTTGGGACACAGGAAGTCTTGCATTTGCATTTAAGCCTTGTATTTGTATAGCGCTTTACAGACAATGAAGAACTTTTTTTGAAGTGTAGTCACTGTTGTAATGTAGGAAACGCAGCAGCCAATTTGCGCACAGCAGCGATGTGATAATGACCAAATCATCTGTTCTTTGGGTGTTGGTTGAGGGATAAATATTGGCCAGGACACTGGGGGAGAACACCCTTGCTCTTCTTCGAATAGTGCCATGGGATCTTTTACGCCAGCTGAGAGAGCAGACGGGGCCTCGGTTTTAACGTCTCATCCGAAAGACGGCACCTCCGACAGTGCAGCACTCCCTCAGCACTGCACTGGGAGTGTCAGCCTAGATATTGGTGCTCCAGAGTCTGGAGTGGGGCTTGAACCCACGACCTTCTGACTCAGGCGAGTGTGCTACCCACTGAGCCACGGCTGCCACAGAAAGGAAATAACCAGGTATTTTGGGGCCTCTCAACTCTCCCTCTAGAATTCCAGCATGTCACTGTGAAAGTGCGCTGAACATCCTTTTTAAACTTGCTTTTGAACATTTAGTTACTACCTTGAAATACTAAGCAGAATAACAAAGCTCAAAACAATACCTTCATATATTAGCAAGTTCAATTTGAAAATGTTCTCCTTTTGAAGTAAGATATCTTGATACTTTTATTGCCAGTCCATTGTTCCTATTGGTTAACTTTCATTGACTTGTTTTTTTAAAATTCATTTATATGTGTGAGTTTCTGTTTTGAAAGAAATCCAAGTCACCAAAACCCTTGAATATTCTTAAATAACAACAGAAAATGCTGGAAATACTCCGCAGGCCAGGCAGCATCCGTGGAGAGAGAAACAGAGTTAACGTTTCAGGTCTGTGACCCTCCTTCAGAACTGGAAAAGGCTAGAGCTGTAACAGATTTTAAGCAGGTGCAGATGCAGGGGGAGGATCGGATCTGAAGGAACATTCTGTGCTAAGGTAGGAGGCAGGAAAGATTAAATGTTGCAAATGGGGATGGCAGAATCATACAGCCTGAAAAATGGGGGCAGGGGTTATAGTCTGAAATTGTTGAACTCAGTGTTGAGTCCAGAAGGCTGTAAAGTGCCTAATCGAAAGATGAGGTGCTGTTCCTCGAGCTTACGTTGAGCTTCATTGGAACAGTGTAAGAGGCCGAGGACAGAGAGATCAGAGTGGGAGTGAAGCGGAGAATTAAAGTGACAGGCGACCGGAAGCTCGGGGTCACCCTTACGGACTGAACGGAGGTGTTCCGCAAAGCCTCTCGTGGACTCGCTATTTAGATCTGGCACAGTGTTTAATCGACCAGGGTCGGGTTTAGTTGAACTGAACCAAGACCTGATCACTAATCTCTAATTTTAATGATGTGGAGATGCCGGCATTGGACTGGGGTGGACAAAAATGAGAAGTCGCACAACACCAGGTAATAGTCCAACATATTTATTTAAAATTACAAGCTTTCGGAGCTGTCGCCCCTTCTTCAGGTAGGGTAGCTGTGAGAGAATCTCCCAGAATTCACAATATAAACACAGAAAAAATGTATTCAAATCTTTCCCTACATCAAAGACACACTAAGAGCACAGCCAAGACAATGAGATGTGTCCCAGGGGGTCCAACGTGTCAAAACACCTGCTGGCTGCATATCCTCTCCATTTGGGTTTAAAAAAAAAACCTGGAAAGACCGGCCATGATGTCAAGTCACGTTCTGTATCGTGACATGAACCCGATATCGCGATTGAGGCCATCCTCATGAGTGCGGAACTTGGCTATCAGTTTCTGCTCTATGATTTTGCGCTGTCGTGTATCCCGAAGGCCGCCTTGGAGAACGCTTACCCGCAGATCCGAGGCTGAATGCCCCTGACTGCTGAAGTGTTCCCCGACTGGGAGGCAACCCTCCTGCCTGGCGATTGTTGCGCGGTGTCTGTTCATACGTTGTCTCAGTGTCTGCATGGTCTCGCCGATGTACCATGCTCTGGGGCATCTAATTTTAAGCCTTTGAAGAAGAGTAGCATTTTTGACCCCAAATTCTGTCCAAAAAGAAAGACTTTCATTTCAATAGTGCCTTTCACAACCTCAGGATGTCCCAAAACACATTACAGCCAATGAAGTACTTTCTGAAGTGTTGCAATGTAGGAAATACGACAGCCAATCTGCACACAGCAAGATCCCACAAACAGCAGTGTGATGGTGACCAGATAATCAGTTTTGTAAGCGAGTCCAGTGTAATTGTAAGAGTTTCTGTACGTTCTATTATAATCAGTATTTCAGAGACATTCGGCGTATCGGATGCTGTGGCTGCTTCTCCGATCAAAAGTTTGTGCACATTTCTGAAATTCAGAACTCAATGGGTTAATCTCATGTGCTGGAGGAGATTTGTGTTCCGAGTTATATTTTGAGAGTGGTCATTTTTTTTTTCTGTGACTCGATTGTTCAACAAGCAGAAATGACCTTGGGTTCCACGTAGAACACTTCTGCACAGGGGCTGGTTTACTGGGGCTCCGGGTAGAATTATGAATTAGTCACTGCATAATTGCAGTTTCTCTTATTTGCATATTGATGCAAATCGCCAAACGTTTCAAAACAGTGAGCTGTAAATAATAATTTGATACGGTTTTTAGGCGTTTAGCTGTATTATTACAATGCACTATGGGAAGCTTAGACCTTTTTGATTTGTGCAATAGCATTTAAAAAAATTCCCTACCTGCGGATCATTGCGTGTGATTAGTCAGCAAATTCATAGCATGCTGTGTCGCGTTTTATATCTTTGGGTAGTAAAGGGGGTACCAATTTATTTACTTACCGTATATAGGCTGCAGTTAATCACACACAAATTTTTAACTCAGAATTCAACAGCAACTGCGACTTGTATTTATATAGCCCCTTTAACATAGTAAAACATCTCAAAGTGCTTCACAGGAGCGATTACCAAACAAAATTTGACACCGAGCCACACAAAGGGATATTAAGACAGGTGACCAAAAGCTTGGTCAAAGAGGTAGGTTTTAAGGAGTGTCTTAAAGGAGGAGAGAGAGGCAGAGAGGTTTAGGGAGAGAATTCCAGAGCTTAGGGGCCTCGGCAGCTGAAGGCACAATGGTGGGGCGATGGAAATCGGGGATGCGCAAGAGGCCAGAATTGGAGGAGCGCAGAGATCTCGGAGGGTTGTAGGGCTGGAGGAGGTTACAGAGATGGGGAGAGGGCGAGGCCATATGGAGGGATTTGAACACAAGAATGAGAATTTTAAATTTGTGGCGTTGCCGGACTGGGAGCCAATGTAGGTTCAATAATAATGACTTAAATATTTTGTAATTACTCTAAAGGATATGGACTAAGTCTGTTGAAGAACAGGTCTGCTGTCTCTGTCATGGTGACTTCTCTTTAATCTTGACATTAATCCTCAATTGGTATCAACAAGAGCATGGCTGCTGAATTATGTAGTGTCTTCGTTCCCTTAACTAGCTAATGTCTGACAGAATTTTATACCTTAATTATATTATTGTTTTGTGATTTTTTTTTTTTCTTTTCCCCACATCCCATATGCTCCAAAATCCTGAATTTCAACTGTTGCATGTTCAATTAATTCAAACACTGGACAAAACAAAGGTTAAACTGCAAATAAAGAGAAACCAGGGGCAGTGGAAATCTGAATAAAACCAACAAATGCTGGAAGTACAGAGCAGGTCGATCAGCTTCTCACTCTCTCTTATTGATCTGTGCATTTCCAGAATATTCTGCTGCTGTTCTAGCATAAAAGTACAAATAGAAACCAAGATGACGACCTCCTAGAACGGATTTTATTCAAATTAAATAAAGGGTTTGTGCTGGGAAAGAGTTTAAACTTGCTAAATTCATCCACTAGTTTTTTTTTATGATTCCGCTTGATACAGTATTTAAGTAGCTTCTATCGCAGTCAGTTTTCCCCTTTTTAAAAAAGTTTTAACACTGCAACAACAACTTATATTTATATAGCGCCTTTTTAACGTAATAAAATGTCCCACCGAGTGTTATCAAAAAACAAACAAAATTTGACACCAAGCTATATATGGAGATGTTGGGGCAGATGAGCAAAAGCTTGGTCGAAGAGGTAGCATCTGGAAGGAGAGATGGAGAGGTTTAGAAAGGGAATTCCAGGTTAGGACCTGGGCCGCTGAAGGCATGGCCGCCAATGGTGGAGCATTTAAAATCACATTTAAAAAACACAGCAAATAAAAAGCTACTGTAGCAGGACAATTGAAATTATTATTTATATACAGATGAATGATAAACACCATTGTTTTTGTTTCTAAGTTGTGTTTTGTTTTTGGAACACTTGGTGAGTGCTGGTGGCATCGTCGTGGGAGCAGGTCTGAAGGAGTTGCAGAGCCCAACAGCGAAAGGGCTAAATGCACATTGTCCAGATGCAGTCATTAACCGAAGGGTTCTTCCACTTCAACTGTGCGTGTTAGTTAAACTCCCCTATGGCTTTGGCTCAACAATTCCTTCATGCTGGCTCTGCCTCCCCCCCCCCCCCCCCCCCCCCCCTCGATGGTATCATCAGCACTCGCTACTTTCATATAAAGGCAAAGAGAAAGAAAGTAGAGAAGTTATGCTGAACCTTTATAAAGCGCTGGTTTAGGCCACAACTGGAGTATTGCGTCCAGTTCTGGTCACCACACTTTAGGAAGGATGTGAAGGCCCTTGAGAGGGTGCAGAGGAGATTTACCAGAATGGTTCCGGGGATGGGGGATCTTAGCTACAAGGACAGGTTGGAGAAGCTGGATTTGTTTTCATTAGAACAAAGGAGGTTGAGGGGTGATTTGATGGCGGTGTACAAGATTATGACTGGTTTAGATAGGCTAGACGGGGAAAGGCTGTTCCCGCTAGTTGATTGTACAAGGACTAGGGGACACAGATTGAAGGTTTTGGGCAAGAGATACAGGGGGGATGTGAGGAAAAGCTTTTTTATGCAGCGAGTGGTGAGGACCTGGAACTCACTGCCGACGGAAGTGGTGGAAGCGGACACACTCAATGTTTTCAAGGGGAGACTGGATAGGCACTTGAGGGAAATAAACTTGCGGGGGAATGGGACTGACTGGATTGCTCTACAGAGAGCCGGCACGGACTCGATGGGCCGAATGGCCTCCTTCTGTGCCGTTATAACTCTATGTTAAATTAATGAGATAACTTTAATAAGTTTTATATTAAGGCTGGCGGCCAATGTTCCCTCTAAATTGTCTTTGTTGTGCGTGGCCTTTAAGCTACGGTTTGCTATTTTATAATTTTGTACCAGGCATTGAGTTTCCTGATTTTCCGCTGAAGATTATTTTTTTCACAAACCTGCAATAATCATATTATGACAGTTAATCCTCTTGTGCGAACATCATCAAGCATCGAGCATGTGGCAGTTTCTATTCTCGCTGAGAGCCATTACTGGTGCAAATTTGACTATAACCTGAATGCCATCCCCACATAAAATTAAAATCGGATATATCGACTTAAAACTCCTGATGAACTGTAATCTTCATTATTGAATATATGACACACGTATAATTCTACATCTAAGTGGAAATTGAAATCTAGCAATTGTCATTTTTCATGTGAAATTATTAAAGCATGGACCTGATAAGTATCAACTTCTAGCAATCCAGTGCTGTTCCATGGAATCCCCATTGTGTCTCCACTGTGGGGAAACGATAGAACGGTTTTCTCCGACAGCACCTTCCAAGTTCTTCGACAGCACCTCCCAAACCCGCGACCTCTTCCACCTAGAAGGACAAGGGCAGCAGGTGCATGGGAACACCACCACCTCCAAGTTCCCCTCCAAGTCACACACCATCCTGACTTGGAAATATATCGCCGTTCCTTCATCGTCGCTGGGTCAAAATCCTGGAACTCCCTCCCTAACAGCACTGTGTGGGAGTACCTTCACCACACGGACTGCAGCGGTTCAAGAAGGCGGCTCACCACCACCTTCTCAAGGGGCAATTAGGGATGGGCAATAAATGCTGGCCTTGCCAGCGACACCCACATCCCATGAATGAATTTAAAGAAAAGTCCACTTGGGAGGCAGCGGCCTTAATAGACACAGAAAAAGAAAAGTTCGCCAGTACCTAATATCCTTACCATCCTGCATACTTTTTTTTTTACTATCCATGGATAACTTGTTCAAATAGATTTCAAATAACAGATACCTGGGGTGGGGGAAGGTGAGCAATTTCAGGCTATAATCTATTCTTGGATGTCGATCAAGGTTCCCAATCATTCTCACCGCTTGCAATGTCGCCTAAGCAAGCTCGCATTAAATTTAAAAAAATATGCTGGAAATACACAGCGAGTGTGCCCGCACCTGTAAAAAGACACGGCCATGTTTTTGGGGATGTAAACCTTGGTTAAAATTGAAAACATTCATCTGTCTTTTCTCTTTTACAGGTGCTGATGTGTATTTCCAACATTTTCTGTCTCGGTTTCAGATTTCCGGCATTTTCAGTCTTTTTTTTTAAACCACCATTAAATCAGAGCTTTGCAATTGCTTTTTTCACAATTTTTCTTATCTAATGGATGCGTTTTATGTACTTAAAAAAAAAAAAGTTCCCATGTGTTTTCTTTATTTTGGTAAGTTTTACAGTCAATTATTTATGTTCACATCCAGATCCAGGTGTAGTTCTAGCAAAGGTTCCGCCAGCAGCCAATTGATTGAATAAACGATTCCCTGCAAGTAAGGCAGTGGCCAGCAGGTGGCGCCTGGTCATTGCTCATCTGCGTGACCATATTTTCTAATGGCTGAATGACTTGTCTTATAGATGGAAGATGCCTTGCAGTTAATTGATCAGTTTACTGATCACATTTTATCATTTCTCTTGTGCTGAAAAAATTCAAACAACCGATAGAGAAATAATTGTTCATGGTTTTTGTTCTATCCTGGTGCGTAATAAAGCAGAATGGAAATACCGTATGGATTTTTTTTCATTTTACTTTTAAAAAAGGATACATTATCAATATTGTGCTAATAATTATGTTCATTTTATCTTTTTTTAAGTATTTTATTTTTAATAATTGATAATTATAAATAATGAATCGGGTCAGTATGAAGCGTACAGGAGCCCAGTGCTTGTTAGTCACTCCCAATACACTCGCCGCATTGTCATATAAAACTAGACTTGGAAGGATAAGGAAGATTGTTTATGACTGCCCCCCCTCTCCTCAGGATCTGGGAATATAGTGGAGCTGTGTTAAGGGAGACTGAGCCTGCATGAAGTGGAGCGAATAACAGCCCGTGTCATTCTGTTCAGTGTTTCCTTTTTCATAGTTCAACCTAAAAAAAATTTTTTTAAATTAATTTTTAATAAAAATGTAGGGGGGGGGGGAACAGGTTTGTACAGTGGATTACATAGAGTTTTACAGCGCAGAATCAGGCCATTCGGCCCAACTGGTCCATGCCGGTGTTTATGCTCCACACCAGCCTCCTCCCACCCCTCTTCATCGAACCCTATCTGCATATCCTTCTATTCCTATCTCCCTCATGTGTTTATCTAGCCTCCCCTTAGACGCTGTCCTTTTATTTCAGGGACTTTGGTTCAACGTCTCTCTTTGCTGACTGTAAGGCTCCGATGTGAACGGGTTTGGACAGGCTCGAATGGGCATGGGCCTACAACACAAAACTGCCCCTCATTTGGCACGAACTGGCAATCTCATTTGACTGAGGCGTTAAACCGAGGCCCCCGTCTGCCCTCTCAGGTGGACGTAAAAGATCCCATGGCCACTTTGTTGAAGAAGAGCAAGGGAGTTCGTCCCGGGCCCAATATTTATCCTTCAATCAACATCATTAAATCTGGTCATTATCACATTGCTGTTTGTGGGAGCTTGCTGTGCGCAAATTGGCTGCCGCGTTTCAAGCTACACTTCAAAAGTACCCCATTGGCTGTAAAACACTTTGAGACGTCCTGAGGTTGTGAAAGGTGCGCTATAAACGCAAATTCCTTCTAAATGCAAAGTCAAAGTACAGCTTCAGCGGAGGAGAGGGGTGTGCAGTCGCCTTCCTGTTGCAAGATATGAGAAGCAGGAGTACAGCAACTGATCTGAGCAAATAAAAATTTAAAAAATCAATAACTGGGTAGCGTCGAAAATAAAATCAGAGACTTGTCTCTGCAAAAGTGACACAGTTAAAAGGAAAGAAATGAAGAACTCTGAGCAAGTTCTTGGAGTTGCTGTGTTTTGGCAGGTAAAGCAGTCAGCAGCAGAAACAGAAGTAGCAATTAAATAATATACCAGACATTTATTGAGGAGTTTTCAATTTAACACTGTGGAATTCTTTATTGACTAAAAGTATCTTTTTTTTATATTAAAAGAGGAACACTCATTAAAAATTCTTGTTATTAAGTTAAAGTGGATTTTCAGGTGTCAGCTGTGACTCAGTGGGTCACTCTCTCTCTCGCCTCTGAGTCAGAAGGTTGTGGGTTCGAGTCCCACTCCAGAGACTTGAGCACAAAAAATCCAGGCTGACACTCCAGCGCAGTACTGAGGGAGTGCTGCACTGTCAGAGGTGCCGTCTTTCGGATGAGACGATAAACCAAAGTCTGCTCTCTCAGGTGGACTTAAAAGGTCCCATGGCCACTATTTTGAAGAAGCGCAGGGGAGTTATCCCTGGTCTCCTGACCAATATTTATCCCTCAATAAACACCACTAAAACAGATAATCTGGTCATTATCACATTGCTGCTTATGGGACCTTGCTGTGCGCAAATTGGCTGCCGTGTTTTCTACATTAGACTTCAAAAATACTTCATTTGTAAAGCGCTTTGGGACATCCTGAGGTCTTGAAAGACGCTATATAAATGCAAGTTCTTTTTTTAAATGTAAACTTTTCTCCAAACAAATGTTGTTGTAAATAAACATTTCTACCTTTGCTGATGATATTTGTAATAAGTAGTCTCCCCCCATCAGTTTAAATGCCATGCTGCGGACTGGAAGTGGAACCTCCTTTTGAAAACAACAACTTATCAAAGCTGGACTGTGAAATAACTTTTTTTTTTCCTTTTTCTATTTTTTCCCGTCATTCCAGCCAGTATAAGTGAAGGGTTGCTTCACAGGTGACTACAGAGAGTTACTGGTGCCCCTGTTACGAGCGTGAAAGGGTCAATAACTCACAAGTGCCACAATTACAATAGCCTTTCAGGTGAAGGAACACCAGGAAAGAATCAGAAGCCTATAATTGGTGTTCGCAGCTTGTACGGCTGAGAAAACACTGGGAAATCTCTTGTCTCCAGTGAGGTATTCGGTTTATATCACTTCCGTTTAGCTTTCTATAATGGATTTCTGGCCTTAACGCGCACAAAGAGCAGGAAATCTGTCATTCGTGATTGCAGGTGTCATAAGTGGATGGTCTCGCTTGCCAAGGTGAAAGGAATTTAAAAAAAACATTGCTGTATTGACTGAGGTGTGCAGTAGTGCTCATTTTCTGCTGTCTGAATGTAGACCAAACTTTTCACAGAACATAACTTTAATAACCTACAATAAGAACCTGATCTAATCATGTGTCACACTGATGTTTTGCGACCTGATACAATTTGTTAATTGTCCCCTTATTGTGTATATAAAAAAAAGCAGATGAGGATAAAGTAGCATTTTTTCCAATGCATATTATACAGCAACTTAATGTATTAACTAATGTGATCTTTATTAGATTAATATTGTATTACAAAAGAGCATTCTTTGCCACATAAAGCAGTTTGCAAATTCATTCTAGACAGCTTCCATTGACTGAAAAGCTTTCAAGATGAAAGATCATCTTTCTATTGCACATCTCAAGTGTGCACACCAGGGGGCAGCAGAACATGGATTTGTTAAAAAAATATTTCCTTTCTCCTCCTCTCAGCTTGCTTCTTTCTGCCCTTTCTCTGGCTAGTGTCCCCTTGATCCAGTATCGAGGGGGAAGGGGGAGTGATTTTAAAAAAGGGGACAAAATGTTTTTTTTATTAGAAAGAGCAACAAAAAAAGGAACATTATGGGGGGGCGAGGAATTGGAAATTGGCAGGGAGTAAAAACATTAAAGTAAATCGTCACGGGGATAAAATAGGAACATTACAGCTAAATGATGAAGAAAAAGAAAATGAAAGGAAATTAAATGTGAAGATTACAACAGAACGACAAATAAAGGTGGCAGGAGAGTGAAAAGTGATTGCAGAAATTGCAAGATAACCTGAAATAGTATTTCAAGATCGTCACATCACTTATCATGAAATGTTTAGGTATCTTGTGCTGCCTTATTTTTATATGCTATCAGTCCTTTCCAGGAGCTGTATTGCCTCCACCATAATAATTGCTTTTATGTGGTTGTACCTAATTAAATAATTTAATTGTTTTCTTCGCTTCACTACGGTAAGATCTTAAGTCACAATTTTCAAAATAATTGCAGCTGAAAAAAATAATAAAACGAAGATGAGAACATGAAGCATTTATCCTCCAGTGATAATTCACATTTGTGTTATTCTCAGTTTTGTTATTCACATGTGAATTATTGTTACTCCATTGACCAGCGAAGGATTGTTCTGTCCGATGCAGCACAAACATTAATATTGTTTTTTGTGTATTCATCTACAGTACATTTGTTCCATAATGTATTGCAAATGGTTAATTGTAAAGTCAACAACAACAACATATTCTCACCACTGTATATCTTTTCAGGAGAATGCTTAACATCGCCATTCACATACCTCTTGACATTGTGTTTGAATTTTACTTGATTTTTTTTTTCCCCCCAGTCATTTTGTTATGGGGCTTGCTGGTGAGATTTGTGGACATTTAGTCTAAAAGCTCAAAACGTGAGTGGTGGGGGGGGGGGTACACCGTTAAAGGAGGAACCAGGGTTTGCTGGTGTGGACAGATTTGTGTCACAGTAACTGAATGAGTGAGTGAAATCTCCCTCTTTGAACAAGCTTTTGATCACCTGTCCTAATATCTCCTTATGTGGCTCGGAGTCACATTTTGTTTTATAACGCACCTGTGAAGCGCCTTGGGATGTTTTACTACGTCAAAGGCGCTATATAAATGCAAGTTGTTGTTGTTGAAGTACTCATTCTTCAGCTTGTAATGAAGGTACTGCTGCATGTACTAGTCTGTTTGTTTCTTTTGCAAATAATCTTCTAACTGCCCTCATCGAGGAGGAAAGCCAATCTTAAAATATGCGACACTTTTCATTCTGCAGTGTGATTTCTTGGGGGTGCTCGTAGCTGATGATTGCAATTCATAAGGGGAGTCCATTAAAGTGCTCAGTCACATTTGTAGCTGCAGGGCCCACACAGTAACCTAGGAGTGCAGGTTGCTGAGCACTTGACCTTTAAGCATAAAGTGGAGAAGGTTTAGCTGACGTACGGACTTGTTTTGCCCAAGTTGGGAGAGATTCCGTAGTTTCAGCTTGGCCATTTCATAAAGTCTACTTCCTGTCCCCACTTAAAATGCACTTCCGGTCCCCACTTAACGCGTACTTCCTGTCCCCCACTTCCTGACCCCACTTAACGCGTACTTCCTGTCTCCCACTTCCTGACCCCACTTAACGCGTACTTCCTGTCCCCACTTAACGTGTACTTCCTGTCCCCACTTCCTGACCCCACTTAACGTGTACTTCCTGTCTATCAGTCATGGTGTGGTGGTTATCATGGAGGACTTTGGAGGAACTTTTCTGCACTATCCCTTCTTATTGACATACTGTATGTTTTGTTACTTCATAGTATTACTAGCAAAAAAACTCCAAGATATTGTTGTAGCTTAAAAAATGCCACATCATCATTTGGGTTCCTGAGTTGAAGACCTTAATTAGAATCTAATTTTTGACTAATATTAACAATTGGGCTTTTCTTGGAGACAGACATTTTGTCAAGGGTTTTGTAGGTTCTCTTTGGGAAGAGGTAAGGAGACTGACCATAAGCATCAGTACTATATTTATGGACTTGGACTATCTTACCTTTCTTGGCAACAGTTTAGCATTGATGCGCAAGGGTCTTGTGTTATGTGCTGGGCCTTATGAGAAATATCAGAGCCAAGTTGGGAATATAAAAGGGAAGAGGGTTCCTTGATATTCAGTGACTTCAGCCAGTGAATAACTTGACGCGTACAGACTAAGAAGGTCCGGGTTTGATCCGCTCACTGTGATGAGTTAGCTGGTCTCGGCTGAGGTGACGATTAGGGCAACACAATTGGCTGGATCAAGTGGGGGAAATATTGGCGAGGGGGGAGAGAGCGCCAGCTGCTGAACGCTGTCCAGTGATCGCCGCTGCAAGCGTGGACACGCGTAAAAGCAGTAGGAAGCGCTCCAGTCGCCAATTTTCTCTTGACACGTAGAGAGTCATAACGGCACAGAAGGAGGCCATTCGGCCCATCGAGTCCGCACCCGGCTCTCTGTACAGCAATCCAGTCAGTCCCGTTCCCCCGCTCTATCCCCGTAGCCCTGCAAGTTTATTTCCCTCAAGTGCCTATCCAGTCTCCCCTTGAAAACATTGAGTGTCTGCGCTTCCACCACTTCCGTGTTACATGCGATCTCTGAGAGTGACACTTTCATCTGGGAGGCCCATTATAACTCGGCCTAATCCTGTCCTCATCTGATTTCCACGGGCGTCCACAGATTGCAAGGATCCCTGGATAGTGATCAAGAACAGAAACTTTGGTTGATTGTTCCCCCCCCCCCCCCCCCACTTTGCTCCCTAACCTAAAGGTACTGAAAGCAATTATACAGCTTTAACTACCACCCAGGCTGGGATCAACTGACTCCGCGTAGCCTAGAGCTTCGAACCTAAAATCTTCCTGCTCTGTATGGTTCGCCTATTTGGCTAGCCTAGATGAGTAATTGGGGGAAAACTTCTCTAAAGCAGCCTGAAACAGCGATATTATTTAGATTTTTTTGTTTATTTGCAAAAACAAAGGTTTGGCAAAAATAAAGAAAATGTCACAATCGAATAAAAGCAACGTGAAATTTCAAATGAGGTCAATAAATGCCTTATGAAGGTTTCATCTGCTTTCAAATGATTAACAATCTCCAATTTTAGTGTTATTGCAGGTTTCCATTACTTCTATTTCAACTTTTATCAATTTAGTATTTAAGAATTCGCCAAAGTTCAGTTTCGGAAAGGCTGCACTGCTGAAAAAGGATCTATTTTGAAAGTGCCTCTTCCCAGAGTTAAAGTGCAAGTTCTTCGTTTTCTTGGTGAAAGTAGTACTTGGTATTTTTGGCTGAATTAAGTGTATTTTTTGCAGTGCAGCGTGTCCTTTAGTTAACTAGAGGAAGGAGTGATCACACGTGAAGGAGTCTGTCAGATTAAGTCCAGCTACGTGAGAGTCGATACCTAAGATTTCACAAATGTTTAAAACTATGCAACAAGAAACCTCACTGCGCGTGGAGCAGCTCTTCAGGTATCCTACAGTCTTCAAATGATACACCGACCGATCATCGATTGTATATTGAAATGTATAAAATCAAAACCAATGCAGTGTTTTTCCTACAGGGCAAAATAAGATTGAAAGCAATAGATGTGAATCACTGACTCTGCTTCAGATAAAACCTGGGTTATAGCATCAACAATCTTCCTTTAGCTCCCAATACCTCAGCTATTATGTATTACATTTCAGCTCGAGACTGATCAATGCTCTCCTTCCTATGTGTTTTAGAGTATCCTTTTACTCCGTCTTTACTTGCTGATTTGTTTTTTTTTCTGCTGTTAAAATTTGGCACAGCTTTATTTTACGTGGCTCCGTTTAAAAAAAAAAAAAAAATTCTAAAATAAATGTTCGATTCCGGTACAATTCCAAATTGTTCATGGACTTTACAGAAACTTTAGTAAATAACAGCAGTGGTAATTTTCATCCAAAGTGTTCTTTCGATTCAGACTTGCTTTGCAAATCCTTTTTTTTTAAACAAGTTACACTATGAAAAAGAAGAAAATAATAAAAATCAATCGCAATATTTTCTGCATAGACCAATCCGTTTGATTCGTTGTAAGCCTGAAAACTATAACCTGGATTTTTCTGAACAGTTTTCTTCCCCCATATTTTTGGGGATTTTCATAGTTACGTTCGATGTGTTTCAATGTGCACTATTTCTGGGTTATTGCCTCTATATTTTGTATTTAGCAGATGTGGACTATTGGATTAATCTACATGATTTTTTTAAAGCTTAAACGTTAATAGGTTTGTCCCTTCTGGCAGTCCTTTTAACTAGGGCACACAAGTGCTGCTTTCTGCCTCCAGAAACCTTTGGGGGCTGTCTGGGCAATCCCAATCGGTACCTGGTCTCTCACGGAGTATCTCCGTCTTGACGTGGCTAGTGCCAGGAGGACAATTAGGCAGAGAACATGGAATACACAATAATGAGTCTCTGTAGCAACAGCAATAGGACTGAGCAACCAAATTAGAACAGGTAACAATTACTACTGAATGGAAGGTCTTGAGGACTAAGAGCAGATTACTTCGACGGTGCTTGTCTCTATTTACAAAGTACTATAATGCCACCTTTGAATCCTTTTAGCAATTCAGAATTGGAATTGTCCTCGGCGTCGAAATAAATTCTCGGAATTTGTTACAAGTGCCATTAATTTTTGATATTTGTTGTAAAGTATTTTTTTTTTAAACCAGCAAGATGTATATTTTAAACGGTATTATTTTATTGCACTTGTCCACACTTTTGTTCAGTGATGTGATTGCTTCCACTGACCAAGAAACAAAATATTTTTTTGGCTAAGCGCCGTGAGTTTTATTGCAGGAGTTTGAAGTGTTTTAGGCGAATTGCTTCAGTGTCTAGTCGTAGGATCGAGCAAACGCTTGGCAAGTATATTGGAGGCTGGAATAGCGAGTGCTGGTGGTTTAGTCTTTTATGCTTTTTTTTTGCCTGGGGAGGTCTTACAAAAATAGCTGAAACCACCACGCACAGTAACTGCTTTCAGTTTACATTTGTTTGGGTCGCATAGTCGCATGAATAAAGCATTTTTTTTTTTGACGGAGGTTTACGAACAAAACACCAAAATATTATTTCTTTTCGATTTGAGTTAACAAATGATCGCCCCCCCCCCCCCCCCAAATATTTTCACCGATCATTGCAAATGGAAACGATTTGCCGCATGGCCTATTTATGAAGAAACAAGTAAAATGGCATAAAATTAGTGCTATTTTACGCGATGTGGACAACAGTGCTTTAAGGTGGCATCTGCCACCCTTTCAAAATGAATAACATCTTAAAATTTTGCAACTTTGTTTTTGTTGATTTTAAATGTGTGCCCTGGTAGCAACGCGCCCCGCATTGTGCGCAGGAGAGGCTCGTTTAAATGATCCAAGATATTTTTTTGTGAAGCCACAGCTTCTATATTAGCTAAAGCATTTCAGACAGGGGTGACAGGAGACACGTTTGACGGTTGTTTGCAGACTAAGTCGGCCAAAAAAAAAAACAGTGGTGGATCTTTAATGATTACAATTCTTGATAGGTTTCATAAGAGTGCACATAATTTATGACAACTCCAATAAGAAGAAATGGCAGCCAAACTTTGCGAGTTAGCAGCAAAGCAAATGGGGCAGGCTTTGCATTTTGAACACAAATTTTATGAACTGTGATTGAATTTGTCGTGAAAGTGTGTCAGAATTAATAATGTATTTACACGCAAGGTTGCCGGGCTTTGCAGCATGTTTTAGGGCTGAAGACTGGAGCGCATGGAAAGCCTTTTCCTTGCGTTTAATGCCAGGCAGCAAAGGCCAAATGCACTTTTCCCTACATCTTAGACTCTGGTGCTATTCCCGATATTCAACCAATTTTTTTTTTGTCAAAATACCCAGCATGAAACGATGATGCTTTGAGGACATAATTAAAGATACCCGTTCAAAGAACAACTTTTTGCATATTTGAATTATTACTGTCGTGAAAAGCATACAAATATGAAAATATGATTGCCAGAAGCACATAAATCAATGATCAGCTTGGCCCTAAAATCCAATAAATATGTAGTTAAATACTTTAAAATGCAAAATAGCACCTAAAAATTTACATATTGCAGAATTTTAGGGAACTCTTCTCGTCTTACAACCTCCAAGGTAGTGGTAAATGTTGTGGGTAAACATAGAATTTTATTCATCACCGACCAAGTCATGGATTTGATAAATGATAGGAGACTGTTTTCTTGGGTAAAAATGACTGCACTCTTTAGTGAATTCTGAAACTGCCTCGAAGTCATCTGAATAATTAAGAGTTAATTATTCTTCATCCATCTAAATCACAAAAGGACAGATTTAGGGAAGGAATTTATAATTTTTGCCTAGCATCCTGTCACAATGTAATATGATAAACTAAACTGACTCTGTATAATACCTAGTGACCTTATAGTAAATCTGCCTCTTAATATGTTTTTGTTTATTTAAAAAAAAATCCTAAGTCCATTCTGGAAATGTTCATTTAAACGGACGTTTGCACTTGAAGGCATTGATGTCCGAGTATTTTATTGATTTTTTTACTTTAAAACTTTACCCTAATCAAAAACACCCAACCAGATATCACAGGTAGTAGATATCACTCGTCTTTTGTAAATTGAATATAGTCAGAGAGTTGAAACTATATGTTAAACTACAGGTAAGGGAATTAAGTAACCATGGGGATGTTTTATGTTTCTGTTGCAGAGGAAAAGCAAAAGCATGATAATGATTACATGCGGATCATGGTAACTATAAGCTGACTCTGTGCAAAGACAGTATGTGGTGCTCCCATTAAATAAATTTGAGCAATATTTTATCACTTACAGTGCATTAGATCAGTTGTGCAGCTAGAATAATTTCATTGTATTGTTGAGACCTGTACATAATAGCAGTGGTGATGCCAATGCTTCTGTCTTCACTGAAACTCTTCTGATCCCTGCCAGTAATAACACAGTTTTACTCAGTACAATTCCTGTTAAGAGTTACGATTTGACGTTCTTTATCATTGATTTGTTCTTGCCTTTTTCCTTTGACTTGCAGTCGGGAAGGAGTTAAACTCTACCCCATTTATGTTCCAGAATTAAGTACCTTTGCAACTGAACCAGTCACATACTAGGCATGGTATGTGTGTAACTGTGCGACTTTTTAAAAGATAAAGAAATCCAGTAATCTGCTTGAACTGTAGTCTTTATAAATGTTTTCTGTTCAGGCAGAATTGGAACAAGAAACGGTCATCAGGAAGAAAAAAAATCAATGTACATGATGTTTCTCATGTAGTACAGCAGGGTTACATTGTTAGGTTAAATACAGGCTATAGAGCTAGCTGCTATTCCGTAAAATCAATTTGTTTTAAAGTCTACAGCTCCTACTTTATCCTCAAAGAGTCATTTTACATACTACTCACATTATTGACTACTGCATTAGTTCTTTCAATTTGTAATGAATAGTAGCAGACCTGCACGCATGGTAACATGATTCAGTTAAAAGTACTACTGTAAAATTTCATTTGGAAAGGGACTCTGATTATTCAGTTCCAATCTTTGCGTTAATTTCTTGTATTTAAAGCTGATGTAACCAGGTCTTTCACCGTCTTTAAAAAAAAAAGAAATAGCTTTAGTTAGAAACATTGTTGAACCTTTACTATTTAATTCTGTTTTTCTTCCCTATCTTACTGTTTAATCTATGTTCCTGCACAACAGCAATAGTACAAGGGCTGCCCAAGAAACAGTCATCTCTTTTGTTTTAGGCTAAAGATTTGGACTTTTTTTTTTGCCTTTTTAAGTAATATTTATCTTAAATTAGCCAGAAACGAAATTCAAAACCGAAGTCTAAATGTAAATATGTAATTGTGATTTTTTTTTCTGTTTTCTTCATGCTTTTGACAATTTTTTTTTCACACCAAATGTAGCTGCTGATTATAGTTTGTGTTTCCAAAGTCTTAACGGCATGGAGATGAAAATACATTATAAAAGCTTTTAAAGATTTTTATTTTTAAAGAAAATGTAAGACTCATACATTTGGTTTTCATCCTCCATTTAGAAGAAATGCTTTTAATACAAATCTTAACTTCTTTCCTTAAAATGTTGTGACTGTCTTTGATGAAATGGTTAAATTGTGGAGACAATCTTTTGCTTTCCTCATGCTTTTCACTGTACACATCTTGACTGACTCTGACTTTTCTTTATATTTCTGTCAAACCAATTATAACATACCTTGACCCTACTTGTTTATTTGTAGAATACGCTTGTGCAGTCTAGGGCGTAAACATAAGCAATGTTAGTTTAGTTAGACATTAGTTTTTAAAGCTATGTAGGCTGCAGTAACATTACGTATGCACTCTCGGCAGAAACAGTAACGGATAGTCCTGCTGAACAATGAAACACTTTTAATAACAACCTGCTTTTTCAACATTTAAGCGGAGAAAACATTTCGTGGGAAGATTATGGATTATAGTTATTACAAATTATCAGTCTTGTGCAAAACCTTTTAGCTGAATAAAGCCCGCTCTAATCACCCAGCCAGTTCTTGGTGAAATATAAATTGCCGATTACTTTTTGAGGACCGACTGTTGTGGAAAAAATAATTTGTATCGTTTCGGTTTAAGTGTAGTTACAGTGTTTGATATGGTGCCTTTATACAGCTGGGCTGTGTTGTAGTGACATGCCTGATGGTGCCTAGTAATATTTTAAAAAGTCTGAATTTAATTATACATTGTGATATGTGGTTGTGTTGGGACATAAGATTATTGGGATGGCAATATAGACCAAATTCTAGATACCTGTAGATGAAAAGATTTTATTTGCCCGTGAGACACGCAGCCTTATTTGATTCAAATAATTTAAATTGTTTCTAAGCGATTCTGGCAACTTGAAGGCTTGTTTCACTGTCTACTTGTCAGTCAGTTGGTAGTGTGAAAAGTGTCTGATTGCCACTCTTGTCACTCAATGGAAATGCAAACTGTCAACCTAATGGGTTTCTTTACATCTTTGTCTGTGTGGAGATGGAAGTAAAATCAATGTGTTGTCATGTGTGGTTCGGTTGAGCTAAACACCCCGGCGGAGTTGGAAATGTAATGCTGTAATATTTATATTTGCATATGGGTTTTTAAAAAAAAGGAAATGACAACTTTGTTTGCAAACAAGTTTGTAGTAGGGTTGCGATGAAAAAGGGGTGTTTGTAAGACCCCCGTTTCCCATTGTCCGTGGTGTTCCACGGCTCCCAACTAAATCGAATAAATAAATTCAACTATACCACACCTTGTCACAGCGCTTAGAAAATTGTATTCTGAAAGTCTAAAGGTTACATTAAACAAGTCGAAAAGGGATATGCTCTTTAGTCTGGCGAAGTGTGTTGTTCCCCCAGAATGGTTTTGTCATCTGCGTTATAGACTGTAGTAGATTTGAGTGCAGTCATTTTACTCTTGCTTCTGAAGCATGTTTTCTCAATATTTGCCTCATTGCAGTTTGTTTTCGTTTTTTTTTCTTTTGCATCCCATCAATCATTTTTGACTTTTTTTAAAACCAGAACAGCAACTGGTCAAAATAAAATCAAAAAATGAAACGATTAGATTTTATGTCAGAATTGTTTATTATGGGAAGCACTCTGAATCAAATGCAAGACCTCAAAAGCAGCCTGACTTCTTTATTTTAGCTTTCTGAAATGATTGCAGCATCTTAAAAGGTGTTAACGAGAACCAACCAGTTACATTTTCAATAAGCCTGTTGGCAGAAGCACTTTGGTTTCTCCCCAACTGAGCAACTGATACCCCCTGCCCCCGGCCATCCAGACTACAGAACAAATCCACAATAGGGGGATATGTAGAAAAAGTGCTGGGAATATGCAGCAAGTCATCAACAGATGAAAAGAGCGAGTACTTTGGGGTTGGTATACTTGGTCAGCGCAGTTACTTCTGTTCTGACCAGGGCTCTTGCCCTGAAACTCCTCCTTTTCAGATGTTGACTGGCTCGGTGTGTACTTCAGCAACAGCGACTTGTGTAGAAAATTGCATTCTGAAAGTCCTAAAGGTTACATTAAACAAGTAATGAAGGGATATGCTCCCTTTAGCGTAGTAAAATGACCCAAGGCGCTTCACAGGAGCATTATCAGACAAAATCTGAAGCTGAGCCACATAAAGGAAATATTAGGACAGGCAGAGACAGGTTTTAAGGAGCGTCTTAAAGGAGGTAGAGAGGAGAAGAGGTTCAGGGAGGGAATTCCAGAGCTCATGGCCTAGGCAGCTGAAGGCATGGCCGCCAATGGTGGAGCGAAGGAAATCGGGGATGCGCAAGAGGCCAGAATTGGAGGGGCGCAGAGATCTCGGAGAATTGATGGGCAGGAGGAGGTCACAGAGATGGGGAGGGGCGAGGCCATGGAGGAATTTGAACACCAGGATGAGAATTTTAAATTCGAGGCGTTGCCGGACCGGGAGCCAATGTAGGTGAGCGAGCACAGGGGGTGATGGGTGAACCGGACTTGGTGCGGGTTAGGATAGGGGCAGCAGCATTTTGGATGAGATGAAGTTTATGGCATTTGCTGTTTTTATTTCAGATTTTCAGCATTCACAGTTTTTTCTTTGTACATCATGAGGAATATGGAGTTGGTTATTTGTAAAAGGTTGGTTGTGATTTCCTGCTGTGCAGTGCAATAACTCAATGACTGATAGATTTGAATATCAGCAGCACAGAATTAAAAAGCGATTGCCATGTATATTTAAATTCATTAAACTTTTGATTTTAACATCTGAAAATCTCAATGGACTTGCTTTGTTACGGTGCCGTTTCTTACGGCGAGTAGTGTAAGGACATAGAAAGTAAAAATTGATTCCCAGTGTCAAAGAAAATAATGTATTTCAATCTCTTTCTTTCTTTAAACCATTTTTCTCTTGATTTTTTTCCCTTCTTGGTTGCCTATCCCTTTCATTACCGACTCTTATGGGAAATAATGAAATGGTGCACCAATGAGGAAAAAAATTAAACTTAACTGTGGCACATGGCCTACCTAGACGATATAGAATCACCTGGTTCTGTTCAAGAAAATCTATGTAATGCATGTGTTTGTTTCTGTGACATGCAATTTCTACTATCTTAACAGGGCACTTCCTCTGTGCTGAACAGTTGTCTATTTTTGAGGTAAGCCAGACCTCTGGGAGAAAAAAAATCAAATTATTTCATCATGTTAAAAATGAAAAGCTGTAATTACTTACAATTAAGCTTCAGTTTCTTTCCCCCACCCCCCCCCACTCTGAAATTAACAAATTCTTTCCCAAAGCTTTGAGTCTTGTTCTAAATCAGTATATTTTGAAAAGTAGGAAATCATTTTCTGTTTGGTTGAAAATGGATTTAATTTGTAATGCTGACAACAGCTTGAGTGTGTGCGTTTTATTTTAAAAGGGAAAAGGGGTTAATGAATTCAGTATTTCATGCTGCAATGCTCTCTATTAGGATCTGTTTATATATGGTTTTTGCAGGGCAGCCATGCATTAAAACATGAAATGCTTCAAATGTGGAGTAAACGAAAACAATAGATGTCAATTTCAGGCCGATTAATAATGCATTTTAAGTGCTGTTCACCTCAAAAGTTAATTTCAGGAATGATCTTAAAAGTAGAAGTCATATTATTGCGGGAGGTTGCGTAAGCATCTCTTGTTTGGGGACAGGACGGAACAAAAGAGGAGGACACCAAAATCAGCATGCAAGCAATCGAACCCACTGTGATTGTAAAAGCAGCGCCTGCCCTGTGTCTGTGAATCTCCCAACTCCTAAACATCTCGGCAGAAGAATGACACGATCAAGGTGCACTTTTATTTGAGGCTCAGCCGTGCAATTGTCAAACTTGCGTTATAAGTACAGCTGCTAAAGATACTGTTTGTGAAGTTGCCTTATCCGTTTTCGACTCAAAGCAAAGTGATTTCCACCCCCCCACCCCAGCACGATCCATTAAGAATAGGACCCTGTATGTTGCAGCTTGCCGGTGGCCTGATAATGTCACTGGCGCACTGCAATCATGTTCCAGGCAGGAGTTGTCGCTGAAACTGTCACCGCACCACAGCTTTTCTTGGCAACATCTTCACATAATGATAACCTTGCAAAGCGCTACGCAAGACTTTTTTTTAAACACTGACCTAATGAGTGCTTTTTATAATTATTGGGGGGGGGGGGGGGAGCGGAGGGACAAAGTGTAGCCTTGAACTTGTTAGTTCTTAAACCCTTCATTAATTCTGTTGGAAAATTTTTGAAGTACAGTACATTGTTGCAGAGATTTTCCGACATGCAAGCCTGACATCCCTGTGTACAAACTGTCTGTCTCTGTTCTGTATGTGAGTATCAAAGCTGGCTTTAGTTGTGCTACAATATTTACAATAGTGATTTTTTTGTTGTTGAAGCAGTTGCATATTCAGGCATTTATTGTATATCTAGATCGCACCTTTTAAAACTCCTCCAAATGTGTGTCTCTATTTTTTTCTCTCCTGTTTTCCCCTCCGCCCACCACACCTGGTCACTCTTTTTTTACACCGCTTGTACACACTGTTTTTTGTATGCAGTTTTACCAGAGATTTCTGCTGAGCCTGGCAATTTATTAGAGTACAGCTGTAGTTTTGAACACTGCTTTGTGCAAATGGCCTTTTGTGTCAAGAGCTTACAATTGCTGAAAGCAATGTGTGCACAAAATCACCTTGTGTTTGTTCGATGGGTGACTGTGTTCTTTGCATTTCCCCATTAATGTGGTAACTGCTTGGAGTAGTACTAAACAGTTAATAGTCTTGTGTTGAAATGACTGGAAATAAAAATCATAATTGCACAAGTATGGCATTAAAACAGTCAATGACATTGTAAAATAGCCTCAACCTATGTTCCTGTTTTATGAAAATACAGCTTTTTTTCCCCCTCTGAAAACATTCAATGGTGATAAGTATAATAGGTGCTAACTAACCAGTCAGGACCTGTGATCAGAATCATGAGGAAATATACCTAACTTCTAATTTTGGTACTCACAAATCCTTCAGTGACATTCACCAGTAGAAATATTTACCTGATATGAATAAATATTTACACTAACTACTAAGATATTGATCCACTAATAAAGTCAAAAATTAATGACCTGGAATTTGCAGTCAGCGGCGAAGCGAAGGTGTTCGCCGCGGCCCCCGAAGTACGCTTCGCACAAAGATCTCGCGATCTCTGTATCGAGAACTGTGGGTTTCCCGACCTTCGATTCAAATCAACGGAGTTTAGTGGGGATCCCCTTGCGCGAGCTGCTGTGACGTCAACTGTGACTGTCTGAGCAGCCAATCAAAACGCAGAATTCTCACAGACAGCGAATCAGGAAGAAAGTAAGCCCTTAAAATTTGAACTTTTTAAAAATGTTAGAGAGAGCAGAACAAAGATTGGGGCTCTCATGGGGAAAGGGCAAACCTGAAATAAAGATGGACAAACTTTAAAAAAAAAAGTTTTTTTTTAAAGTTTCTTAAAAAATTAAATTTTTATTAAAATGGCTAAACTGCACAAAATTAAAATTAGTTTTTCAGGCCCATAACATGTGTTTAACAGTCAATATGCTGTTAAGACCCCAGTTACACCTAATCCCTTTGGATCTAACTTTTAGTGAGGAATTTAACAGCGTAATTGCTGCAGAAGAGCCAAAGTTTTTGTCAGTTTCCCTGATTTGAGAGATTAGACTGATTGCCGGCTCGGTGGGGTGGGGTGGGGGGGATGGCACAGCCCAGCCTGTGTCAGAGCTGTGAATGACAGACCGCAACTGCAGGATTTCCGCATGTGCCAAATCCCGAAGTTACGGTCCGTTTCAAAGGCAGAATGATGGTGAACGCTGCCAGTTCACTGTCATCCGGACCGAAAATTCCAGGCCAATGCAACAAGAAAATTCTCACTTCTTGGTACAATACTGGCTTGAGTTGACTCGTGTTAATGGGAAATCTTGACGTGCTGGTGAATTGAAATCAGTGAAGTGCTGTCATGGCTGCATTTATTGTCTGGGGGAGGGAAATGATGAACTTACCGTCCAGTGTAAAGTTGATTCACGCCTGTGCATTTTTTCAATTATTTCCCCCACTGCCATGAATTACCATTGATACCATATGCTGAATTATGCAGGCCATTAGATGGAACCCATCAGCAGTGAGGGCATGAATCCCCCTTCCCAATTTTCCTACACCATAACCTACCTGTGGTCAAGAAGCAAGGTGGGGATGGCGGGTAAAGAGAAGGGAATTACCTGCTCCTGGAGCTCCTGGAGCACTCTTCTTGAGCTGACCCCTAAAGTTGAGGTGCAACATCTGTTCGAGGATGATTTTCTCTGCTGTTCGCCCTCCCCTCCTCCACTAAAGGACAACTGAGATGGACAACCTAGTGCCTGGGAGATAGTTTTGTGGCATCGTTCAGCAGTTTTTACCCTTCTTGGTACCAATCACTTTACAAAAATCATTTTCTGTTTATTTTCACTGTAGAAGTGGGAAGGCTGTGAGTCGCGATGTTGAATCCTGCCGCGGGTTCCATTTGCTCGTGCACCACTGCCTAGATAAAAAAACGTGCAAAGGAAGAATACCCGTTGGTGGTATTTGCTTTGCTGGGTTTTCTCTGGTCACTGAGAAGGGAGCTGTAGTTGCAGTGTCATTGCACACCACATTGGTGCCACTTGTGATGATTAAAGATGGTCGGTCTGTACACCCTCCTTCAGATCTCCAAAGTTTCTACTGTATCGATTGGACTGAATTAATTGAAAATGTGAGCTTTTGTTATTTCTTTTGACATCTGTGCAAAAATGTTTTTTTTTTCTTTATAGTTTCCCCTAATTTTCGTTTGGGTGTGCGCCCCCTTTAAGGCTGTGCGGCTCATTCACAGATTTGCGTGAAATTTAACATTGAGAAAGCCGGTCCCGGGCTGCACAGGACCGGCAGAGAGCTGAGCAGCCGCATAGCTTAGAGGGAACGTTGGTTGTCTAGTGTTGCAATTTTTCTCTCCTTCGTCTCTCTCTCTTTTCATTTATTTCACCCATTTTTATCTTTGTGGCTTTTTTCTCATTGCAACAGTGACTCCACTTCCAAAGTACGTCATTGGCTGTAAAGCGCTTTGAGACGTCCGGTGGTCGTGAAAGGCGCTACAGAAATGCAAGTCTTTCTTTCCTGTTTCCTGTGGACGTAAAAGATCTTGTGGCACTATTTTGAAGAAGAGCCGGGGAGTTCTCCCCAGTGTCCTGACCAATATTTATCCCTCAATCAGCATCACTTAAAAAAAAAAATCAGGTTATCTGGTCATTATCACATTGCTGCTTGTGGGAGCTTGCTGTGCGCAAATTGGCTGCCACGTTTCCTACATCACAACAGTGACTCCACTTCAAAAATACTTCATTTGGCTGTAAAGCGCTTTGGGACGTCCTGAGGTCATGAAAGACGCTGTATAAATACAAGACTTTCCTTCTTTCTTTTACAAGTAGGTGGTCACACTCTCTCTCTTTGTCTTCCACTTGTTGTCTCTTCTTCCCTCTTTTCGCCTTTCCTCTTTTTACACGTGTTTACAAACTTTGCTTTTATGAAGATTATTTCAGATCCTAAGGTAGAAATGGTTTTGAGCGAAGCTAAATAGAATGTGAATCAGACACATTACAACCTGGTGTTTGTTATTTCGACTCTGTGTTTTGATTCTCCTTTTGCTTGTTTCTCCTCTTTTGCCTGCCTATCTCTCACTTTGCTTGTTTGTCTGTTAAATTGATGCACTGTACAAATGTTAATCTACTTTTTTTTTTATATGAAGGACGTTACAGACTCCACAGAGTTTTATGTAAGATAAGGTTTGAGCAAAGCTGAACATCTGATCCAAATCTGAGAGATTGCACATTTGTCACGAATTCAGCTGGGCTACAAAGCACATACAATTCCTCTCTCTTTTTGTTCTTCTTGGCCCCAGAGCTAATTAAATTTACAGTAATCCCACGAATGAAGTGGGATTTTTCACACAAAAATGTACACTTTTTTTGCTTGAAATAATTGTAATCCTTCAATCTTGATGGTGATAGTTTTGAAACATTTCTCAACTAAATATTCCTTGGATTTTGATGTAGGATTTCTTTCAATTGAGAATTTAACATGAAGGAACAAGGGTTTGAGTGACAGTCTTCATTGAACTTGCAATTGGACCAATTCTTTAGCAGATGTTTTACTAGCCTTGGCCAGAGTTTTTCTATTAATTAAACACACTTCCCGGAAAGAAGAAAGAACTTGCATTTCTATAGCGCCATTTACGCCCTTAGGACGTCTCAAAGCACTTTTCAGCCAATGAAGTACTTTTAAAGTGTAGTCACTGGTGTAATGTCGGAACCACAGCAGCCAATTGGCGCACAGCAAGATCCCACAAACAACAATGAGATAATGACCAGTTTTGCTAATGTTGGTTGAAGGACAAATACCGGCCAGGACACCGGTGGAGAACTCCACTGCTCTTCTTCGAAATAGTACCGCGGGATCCCTTGCTTCCGCCAGAGAGGGCAGACGGGGCCTCGGTTTTACATCTCATCCGATTGACGGCACCTCCGACAGTGTGTTGTCAGTCCTTCTTATAAGCTGGTGGTTCTTGACAAAAGTGATTGTTGCTTTTTTTTTTATAGCCTTGAGCTCCTCTTAGCGCTGCAGGTGAGATGAAGGAAATTGTCTGTCACCACTTGGTTTGCGCATGCGTGCATGGAATATTTGTAGAGCATCATATAATTTTTCCAAACGTCTGTAAACTTACAGCACGCCGTCACAAATATATTACGTTTGCTGCTTTTCATCTTGGGCACCAGCTCTTTCCACAATTCCTTTGAGGCAATCACAGAAGTACCATTGATCCTGAAAGCCTTGTGCTTAGATTTTTCCACTTGCCGTTACTTTGGCTGCCTTTATTTATTTTAAACTGGTTAATGCAGGGGTACTAATGCTGTGCAGAAAATCTCGGCTACAGTAATTAATGCTTGCAGAATTAGCGTAGGCTATTGTGTGAATGGATTGTTAATCTGGGATGGAGTTTTTCTGATCAGACAAAATCCACCCTAATTGGAGAAAATCTATAACTAAAGGTCCACTCTAATTAGCGAAATGTAAAGTTCCTTGGGGAATTGTTAAAGTTAACACTGATCACACCAGATTACATATTTTCAATGGAATAAATCATGTTACTACAGTAATGCCTTTATGCTTGGTATTATATACTGACGCTTGCAGTTATGGAGGGTTGGTCAGACTTTCTGCCAAGATTGTGACATAAACAAAATTCCCCAAGGATTTCATGTTGACTCTTTAATCAGGAATTTGTAGGTTAACCCCCTTATCTTTTTTAATACATAATATCAAGATTTCTGATCCTAGCTTTAACGTGAAAAACAGGTCTGCTCCAATTGTCTGCATATTTGACTAAACTGTAGATGTAAATCAGAGAAACAGACTTTTGTTCAGATCTCACACAAGGCTGGCATGTGGCCTTTTCAAAGAAACTTCTTGACCTTAATACTTCTGAATAGTAGTCATATTTGTCTGACTGCACCAAAAACAGAGAAAGCTGACATACTGCCCGAGGAGGTTTCCCAATACATTTCCATACTTGTCGCTACACATCAGGGAACTGATATCTGTGTATGTTTTCTTCCCCCTGCGTAGGGGAGGGGGGTGGGGGGCTGGTGGCGATGGTGCTATAAAATGAATGATGCATCTGGTTTGATCAGCTTCTTCCGTTCACTGGATGAACGTGTATCGCACAAGGCAAATTGTGCATCTCCAGGAATGCTCTTTGCATCTTTGCATTACCTGAAGATGCCATTTCTTTTGCAACAAATGCACTTGGGTTTAGTAGTTACCATTTTAATTCTCTTCAGAATTCTATCCGGTTGAATTCCTTCCACTTGGTGTGAACTCCAGCCTTTGCCCTGGTTTCCCTCCTGCTCTTTTTGTTCATTCAGGGCAGTGACAAATGGCAATTAAATGGCAGTATTTACAGTTGATCATAATAGTACGAAAATGATTCTTAAAGTAGACTATGCATGCAGTTCCTGTAACTGTAACACTTCCTATAACACGCTGTTACTATTTTTAGCATTATTTCTTTTACTTGAGTGGGGCAAGAGTGCTCTCCCCCCCCCCTAGGCCTCACAAGGAAGGCTTGTGCTTCCCTTGCATCGGGATACCCCCCCTCCCAATCTCTCCCACCCCCTTGATTGTGGTCCGATCCTCTTTCCAGCCACCCTCCCACCCCCCCGATCATGGCCTAATCATCCCCCTCTCCCTTCTAATCATGGCCCGATCCAACCCCTTCCTCCCCCTGCCTTCCAATCCTGGCCAGATCCTCCCCCCTCACCCCTCTGATTGCTCCATCGATCGCGGCCAGAGGCTTCTCTCCCCACCCCCCTCCCCCCCCACTAACTGCTGGGGATCGTTTCCCCGGCTGTGGCCACCTGCCGCAAATTCCTGCTCACGCCTGCTGGCCACGTAGTCAGTCTGGCCGGCGTGGGGCGGGACTCTGCAGAATTTACTTAAACATAGCCCTGCCGTTAAGATGGTCGGGACCTTCACAGCCCTGGCCTCGCCAGGTTCATCGCCCACTATCGGGCTCCCCTGGACCCTCTCTCCACCCTGTTAATACTGAGGCCAAGGTGTTTTTGCTTATCCAAGCTTGAATTTGTTTTTCTCCCCCCCCCCCAATGCTACAAAAACCCAGCACCTCAAACTGCTGCTAAACCCTACAATGACCCCTCCATGTGCATACCTATTGAAAGGCTAGGTGCGAAGAGAGTGGCAGCTTGAACTGGGAGGGTGGGGGACAATAAGAGGCCAATTTTGAGCAGATGGGCGGAAGAAAGAAAGAACTTGGATGTATATTGCACGTTTTGCAGCCAGTGATATATTTTTAAGTGCAGTCACTGTTATGTAGGTAAAGGCAGAAGCCAATTTTCACATCACAAAGACCCATACACAACAATGAAATAACGGCCATTTAAATGGGTTTGTGGATGCTGGTTGAGGGATGAATTTTGGTCATGAGTCATGACACCATCAGAATTTTCTTGCTCTTCTTCCCATGGCGCCATGGGATCTTTTACATCTACCTGAAACAGGTAAACAGGACCTCGGTTGAATGTCTCATCCAAAAGACGGTACCTCCAGCAGTGCAGTACTTCACTGAAGTGTCAGCCTAGGTTATGAGCTCAAGTCACTAGAGTGGGGCTTGAGCCCATGAACTTGTGACTCCGAGGGGAGAGTGAGCTAGGCTGACAATATTTGAAACAGATCGGCAACATTATGGGCGTCCAGCCTGTGTGTTAACATTCGTGGATGAAAATCAGCAGGGATTGTACTTGGAGAACTGAACTGTTGGTTTGCTATTGTGAGGTGTTAGCTGTGGCTCAGTGGGTAACACTCTTGCCTCTGAGCCAGGTTGTGGGTTCAAGTCCCACTCCAGAGACTTGAGCAAAAAAACTAGGCTAACACGCCAGCGCAGTACTGAGGGAGTGCTGCACTGTCGGAGGCCCTGTCTGCCCCCTCAGGTGGACGTAAAAGATCCTATGGCACTATTTCGAAGGAGAGCAGGGGAGTTCTCCCCGGTGTCCTGCCAATATTTATCCCTCAACCACCATCACTAAAACAGATTATCTGGTCATTATCACATTGCTCTTTGTGGAACCTTGTGTGGTAACACTTTTCAGCTTCCTGTATGACATCACTTCCTGTAATCAGTCCAGGATAAATACTGGACTGATCAGTTAGCTCTGGAAGAGGCATAGGGTAAGACCTCTTTTGTATGCAGCACCGTTTTAAGTTGATTAAAGCTTACATTAAGTTTACCACGCGTAAGGCTCATTCTTACGACAATTTAATCAACTTTGGAAAAACTTCGCACTCAAACTTTTTGGACGAACTCGGAGCTAAGGATCCAGGGAATCACCCATCATGGAAAACATCCTTAAACCATCGCGTCTTGACTTGGACCCAAACACCCCAGCAGCCGGTAAGGTGTGGAAACACTGGTATCGCACGTTTGAGAATTTTCTTGAGTATTGCAAAGCTGATGATAACTCAAAGTTGCGGATACTCATCAACTGTGTCACCCCGAATGTATTTCAGTATGTGGAAGACTGGGACAGTTATGAGGAGGCAATTCAGACGCTTAAGAGACTATATACTAAGACACCGAATGAGGTCTATGCTAGACATCTACTAGCTACAGCCCAACAAGGGCCGGAGGAATCCATTGATAAATTCCTCCAAGAGCTTCGCAGACTTAGTATGGACTGTAACTTTCGGGCAGCCTCAGCTGAGCTATACCGCGAAGAAATGATCCGTGATGCGTTCATCTGCGGGCTTGCCTCCCCATTTATACGCCAGCGTCTACTGGAAAGTAAGACACTTGAGCTGCAGAGAGCTTATGACCTGGCTTGCTCTCTAGATCTGGCAAAAAGGAATGCAGACCTTTTTACAGTGCCCAGACCTCGGTCTGCTGCCTTAACTACAGTCAGGCAATTTAAGAGGCCACAGGTGAACTCTATTAGGGAGGACTTTATCCCTGACGATCGATCTGATGACTTCACTGATGAAGAGGATGATGACCCCACTGTGGCAGCCTCTTGGCAATCTAAGAAATGCTTTTTTTGTGGTGATGAGTTTCACCCTCGGAGATTCTGCCCTGCTCGCAATGCGTTTTGCAGTCATTGCAACAAAAAGGGTCATTTTGTAAAGGTTTGCCTATCAAGAGCCTCTACAAGGGCTTATCAAGCTAAGTCCTACCGAACTGCCCCAGTAAGGGCCTATCAGGATGTTCCAACTAAAAACTATCGTGCTTCCTCTCGGGTTTTTTCTCGAAGAAACACACCTAGAATTTCAGCCACTCTTTGTGCAACGACACCAATTACAGCTGCTTGTCCTCAGAATCTATTCCATGCAGCTACAAAAGCATCAATTAAGGGACATACTTTAGATGCCTTAATTGACTCAGGTAGCACTGATAGTTTCATTAGGGAACAGACTGTTGCACAGTTAAAGCTACATGTTTTTCCATCGGACCAGGCAGTTGCGATGGCTCAGTCATCACTTAATACCAGAATTTCTGGCTTCTGTGTAGTTGAAATAATGCTTAAAGGTCACAGGTATCCCTCCACCCGGCTTTCGGTGCTCAAGGACTTATGTAGTGATCTTATCTTAGGGCTGGATTTTCAAAAGCAGCATAAGAAGCTTACCATTGAGTTCGGCGGATCCAAACCTGAACTCACTATTTCTAATATACGACCTCGATTACCGTTCTGTGCCTTGTCAGCAGCTTCACTGGATGAACCCTCACTGTTTGCCAGTATCCCTCCTCGATGCAAACCGATTATAACAAAGTCACGCCGTTTCAGTCAGGAAGACCAGTCTTTTATTGCGGCTGAGATTTCTCGGCTTTTAGCAGAGGATATCATCGAGCCTTGTTCGTCGCCATGGCGCGCCCAGGTCGTTATTGTTAAGAACCCTCTACAACCTCACAAGAAACGGCTGTGCATTGACTATTCACAGACCATCAATCAGTATACGGACTTGGACGCATACCCATTGCCGCGCATCGATGATATGGTTAATAAATTGGCTGAGTACACGGTGTTCTCGACTTATGATCTGAAAAGCGCCTATCATCAGGTACCCTTAAAGGTCTCAGACAAGCAGTATACAGCCTTTGAAGCCAATGGGCGGCTGTATCAATTTCGTCGCCTCCCCTTTGGGGTCACTAATGGAGTGGCTGTCTTCCAGCGAGCAATGGATGACCTGGTCAAACAGGAAGACTTGAAGGATACGTTTCCTTATCTGGACAATATTACTGTCGCAGGTCGCAATCAGCAGGAACATGACGCCAATCTCCAACGATTTTGGGATGCACTCCAGCACCGTAATTTGACATTGAATGCGGCTAAATCCATTGAGTCACAACCAACTATCAACATCCTTGGCTATTGTGTGGGCAATGGCATCATTAAACCTGACCCTGAAAGGCTTCGCCCACTCCAAGAACTCCCGCCACCTAAGAATCCGGCCTCCTTGCGCCGGGCCCTCGGCCTGTTTGCATACTATGCGAAATGGATTCCTAACTTCTCGGACCGAATCCAACCTCTACTGAAGGCCAGCACATTCCCACTAGACACAACGGCTGTTGCAGCCTTTAACCTCCTGAAAAAGCAGTTGGAGAAAGCGGCTCTTCACTCCATCGATGAGAGTCTTCCTTTCGTGGTTGAGTGTGATGCCTCGGAGGTGGCAATCTCAGCCACTCTGAATCAGGAAGGTCGTCCGGTGGCATTTTTGTCCAGGACTTTTCAAGGGGCTGAGCTACATTATCCTCCAGTCGAGAAAGAAGCTACAGCCATCATGGAGGCAGTACGGAAGTGGAGTCATCTCCTGGCTCGCCAGCACGTTACCTTAATCACGGACCAGCGATCGGTCGCCTTCATGCTCGATAATCGAAAACGGACCAAAATTAAAAATAATAAAATCCAGCTTTGGCGGCTGGAATTGGCCTCTTTTGGTTACACCATCCACTATCGACCTGGCAAGGAGAATGTGGCTCCGGATACCCTCACACGAGCATTCTGCTCCGCCATGGCACCCTCTACGCTCGTAGACATCCATGATGGGTTGTGTCATCCAGGCGTTACTCGCATGCTGCACTTCGTGCGGTCCCGAAATCTCCCATTCTCTACCGGGGATGTAAAGAAGATGTGCTCGGACTGCAGAGTCTGTGCGGAATTGAAACCTCGGTTTTTCCGCCCCTCGGGTGGTATACTCATACATGCGACCCAGCCAATGCAAAGGCTTAGCATCGATTTTAAGGGGCCGTTGCCCTCTTCGACTCGCAACACTTATCTATTAACAATGGTTGATGAGTATTCTCGTTTTCCGTTTGCCTTTCCCTGCCCCAATATGCTGACAACCACGGTTATCAGCTGCCTTGAACAGGTATTTGCTTTCTGTGGCATGGCATCCTATGTTCATTCAGATCGGGGCCCTTCTTTTATGTCGGGAGAACTCAAGGCCTATCTCTCGGAACGGGGTATTGCTGCCAGCAAAACGACGCCTTATCATCCGGTTGGGAATGGGCAAGTCGAGCGTTTTAACGCTATCATCTGGAATGCGGTACGTCTGGCTTTGAGATCTCGGGGCCTACCCAACCAGCAATGGGAAGCAGTACTTCCAGACGCATTACACTCCACACGGTCCCTCCTTTCGACCGCCACAAATACGACGCCTCATGAACGGTTCTTCCGATTTCAGCGTCGCTCATCCTATGGGACATCTCTCCCGTCGTGGCTGACTACACCGGGACCAGTGCTACTCCGAAGATATGTCCGGGCGTCTAAGAATGACCCCCTGGTAGATGAGGTTGAGCTCACTGACGTCAACCCTACCTACGCCTATATTCGGTATCCTGACGGTCGGGAATCTACCGTGTCATTGCGGGATCTGGCTCCCTGCCCGCCGAAACATAGAGGGACACCAGGGGATGATATTGTACCAGGCACATCTCTGGGCTTGCCAGGTGCCTCTCATCATGATCGGGATCTGACGCCGGCTGGTACCTCACTCCAGCGTGCCGACCTGGGGCAGACTGACTATGAGCCCGTCGGGGCTCGCACGCGCAGCCACGATCAACCCTGTACCGTACGCTCAGAAACGGATCTGCCACAGCCCTGCCCGACACCCATTCGGGTACCAGTACACGGTCAGGATCGTTCTGACCCCTCACAGAGCGGGCTGGAGCACTCGGACTCTGGTCCATGGCCCGCAGCGGGTAAACGGGCTAGGGGCCCTCTACCGCTACGAGAACCCAAACGGGTGCGGCTCTCCCTCATCCAACGGCTACGAAATGGAGGGAGCATTCCGGCCTCCTAATCTTTTGGGGGGGGAGAATGTGGTAACACTTTTCAGCTTCCTGTATGACATCACTTCCTGTAATCAGTCCAGGATAAATACTGGACCTTGTGTGTGGAAATTGGTTGCTGCATTTTCTACATTACAACAGTGACTACACTTCAAAAGTACTTAGTTGGTTCTAAAGTGTGTTGGGACGGGAAAGGGGCTAAATAAGGGCAAGACCTTTTAGTGAAAAGTGCAGATCAGGCTTGGGAGTGATGCGAGATTGCAAGAGGTGCTGGGAAGACTATGGGCAGGCTGGGACTGGCAAATAGCCGGCAGCAAGCCCTGACCTGTTGGTGTGTCCCAAGACCGGGGTAGGGGGAATAACCATTGAGAGGGCAAAGAGTGAGAGGAGAGGGAGAAAGATGATCGGGGTAATTGAGAGATATAGAGAATGAAGTAGGAAGGGGAGGGTGATTTGGGAGCTTATTGTCAGGAGAGTAAAGTGGTGGCGAGTTGTTATGATCTGAAATGCGCTGCCTGAAAGGGTGGTGGAAGCAGATTCAATAGTAACTTTCAGTGGAGAATTGGATAAATACTTGAAGGGGAAAATTTGCAGGTCTATGGGTAAAGAGCAGGGGAGTGGGATTAATTGTCTACCTCTTTCAAAGAGTCAGCACTGGCACGATGGGACAAATGGCATCCTTCTGTGCTGTATCATTCTATAAGTAGAAGAAGCACTTAGACTGAGGGTATGCTCGCATATGGTGCGACTGAAGCGGGTTGCGATGCTGCAACACCAAATGTCTTGCGAGGGAGGTGCAGTGCCTTTCCCATCACCGTGTTTTCCTCACCCTCTGAGTCACAAGACAAAAAGCGAGAGAAGTAAAAGTGGACAGAGTTGAGCAGAAAAAAACCCCACAGAGAACTAGACGAGGAATGACTGATAAAATCAGCAGTACAAAGATATCTGAGACGCACAAGACACAGGCTATATTCTGCAACTCATGGCATAGCACACCCACTTATTTAAAAAAAAAAACTTGATCTGTCATATTTACCTATTAATGTTGGAAAAAAAACAGACCCCCACTTCATCAAATCCTTTCATGTTTTGCCAGAACTTCAAATGAAGTGTCCATTATTTTCCAACTGATTTGCAATCAGAACAGAATTGTACATGGTAATATGAAAGCATCTTGATTTTTTTTTTATCGGATTTCAAAAGCCTTGAGGAAATTTGCTCCCAACACTTGTTGAAGATCTCAGTAGCCATTCTTGTACAGAGAAACTTCTCCCACAAACAACAGAGAATACCTCATTGACACAGCAATCAAAATGTCTCTCTGACTAACCTAAGCCATCACACTTTTTTTTTTAAAGAAGAAAAAAAGAAGCCAGGTTTTTCATCCCAGGTTTTGACCCACAGTCTGAAGTTGGGATCAGTGAATATATCCAAGAGAATGTAATTTTATCCCCAGCAAAGAATGTTATCCTCAGTAGAAAGTAGAGAACTTACCAGAACAATCATATCAACAAAGTGTCTTGGGTTCAGACCCAAAGCCTGTGCGTTTTATTTTCCTGTTCTACACATTGACATTCCAAATGTTCAGGAAGTTGTGGTAAAGTGGACAATCTGTTGCCGTGATCGTTCGGAAGTTATTTACCGTCCGCTGAGGATAAAATTGACTGATCCCAGTGCGGTGCTCCACACAGCAAGCACGGGCAGGAGAATCGGCACTGCACTCTTCCAGCCGTATCTCTGACCCGCATTCCCTCTGATCACAGCTATCCGCTGGGACTGTGCCCTTCTGCCTCTTAATCTTTCAGCTGCTGACAGCTCCAGGGGATTCCCAAGCTCCCATGGCTATTCATTCTTTCTTGGCTCCCCTGCTATGATGCTGTAGCAAGGCAAAATATTAAAATAAAGCTAATTTAATATCAGGAGTTTTGCTGTTGTAACATAACAACTAAATGAAGAGTTTAAGAACAATTTTAAATAAAATTTAAAAAAAATATTTGCATTGTCTTTCCTAACTTCCTCCAATCTCTTTGCCATTTTCTTGCTTTCTCTCACTTTTGTTACGCTAACTATAACTTATTTCTAATTATGCGCACTAATCGCTGGTTTTTAACTTTTTTTGTTGGAGCGGGGGGGACACAGCCCCAAACTATTCCTTGCTCAGAGGCCACTCAGAGCAATGCCGTAAACTGCTGTACAACAACAACCTGGAACTGCGCCTGTGAATCTGCACACAGTAAGCTCCTGATTTCGATTACACCATTGTGGACAGTTACTCAAAGAAAGCCTGAAACTACCCAACAGTAACACGGGGCGGGGGGGTGGGGGGGAAATCCCGAAAGAACAGATATTGTTGTATTTTAATAGTTGTCGGAAATAACCTTCAATTTCTCCACGGAAGCTGGAATAGCCTTTTTTCACTGGGCAGTCGAAAGGGAAGGGGCAACAGCATGATAACATCCGGCAACGAGGTGGATGAATGGGACTGCAAGGGCTTGCACAGAAGCAATCCATCTAAGGGTGATAGATGAAGTGGAGGTGAGAAAATACTGTCCCCTGGGTTGCACTATGGTGCCACTGTCACTTCATGTTAGCGGGGTGAGTCCAGGACAAGGGGATATAACCTTAAAATCAGAGAGAGGCCATTCAGGAGAGAAGTTAGGAAATTAAGAATTAAAAAAAAACTGGAGTATTGTGTCCAAGTCTGGCACCACACTTTAGGAAGGACGTGAAGGCTTTGGAGGGTACAGAAGAGATTTACTAGAATGGTTCCAAGATGAGGGATTACAGTTATGTGGATATACTAGAGAATCTGGAGTTGTTCTCTGTGCAGCAGAGAAGACCAAGAGGAGATTTGATAGAGGTGTTTAAAATCATGAAGGGTTTAGATAGAGTAAATAAAGAGAAACTGTTTCCAATGGCTGAAGGATCGATAATGAGAGGGCACAGATTTAAGGTGATTGGCAAAAGAACCAGAGGTGACATGAAGAAAAACTTTTTCACGCAACGAGTGGTTAGGATTTGGAATGCACTGCCTGATAGGATGATGGATACAGATTCAATAATCTTCAAAAGTGAATTGGATGAATACTTGAAGGAGAAAAAATTGCAGGGATATGGGGAAAGAGCGGGGGAGTGGGACTAACTGGATTGCTGTTCGAAAGAGCCGGCGCAGACTCGATGGGCCAAATGGCCGCCTCCTGTGCTGTACTATTCTATGATTCTATGAAACACTTCTTCACACACAGGGTGGTAGAAGTGTGGAACTCTCTTCCACAAAAAGCAGTAGATGCTAGCTCAATTAATAATTTTAATTGGGAGATCGACAGATTTTTTGCTAGACAAGGGTATTAAGGGTTATGGAGCCAAGGCGGGTAAATGGGGTTAGGATACAGATCAGCTATGATCTCATTGAATGGCGGAACAGACTCGAGGGGCTGAGTGGCCTACACCTGTTCCTATGTTCAACTCATCACTATGAGGGAATGTTAACTCATCGCAGCTTAATGTCCCACAGGCAGTCCAACAGCACAGAAGCGGCTGGCGGGCTTGGGGAAGTGCTGGAGAGGTCCAGCTGGTGAATCAACATACATATGGAAGTTGACCACCTGCCTATAGATGCTATTGCAGAGTGTTTTTACATAACATCCCATTGCTAAGTCTTGTTTTCATCTCACTGAGGTGGGGGAATTTGTAGGTGAGCGTTAATCAAGATTACATGCCTCAAAAAGTATTTGAAGAAAAATTTTACTGATGAATTTCTTTGTGTAATGACTCAGTGGGTAGTACTCTCTCGCCTCTGAGTCAGGAGGTTGTGGGTTCAAGTCCCACTCCAGCGTCTGCCCTCTCAGGCGGAAGTAAAAGATCCCATGGCACTATTTCGAAGAAGAGCAGGGGAATTCTCCCCGGTGTCCTGACCAATATTTATCCTTCAACCAGCGTCACTTTAAAAAAAAAAAAAATTATCTGGTCATTATCACATTGCTGTTTGTGGAACTTTGCTTTGCGCAAATTGGCTGCTGTGTTTCCCACATTACAACAGTGATCACACTTCAAAAAAGTATTTCATTGGCTGTAAAGCGCTTTGGGACGTACTGAGCTCGTGAAAGGCGTTATAGAACTACAAGTCTTTTAAAAAAATAATTCAAATGGTAGATTTGTCAAATAAGGGAGAAGATCATTCAGGGAGGTTTCCTTGTAACAGTTAAGCAAATTAGCAACGAGGGGGTCACTTGTGGGTCCCGTGGCTGTTTTGAGTATTTGATATTTTCAAAATACCGTTCACCATTCTACAGCAGCATCTGTCAAGAACAGCAGGAATGATTCCGCTAATTTGAATAGTCAAGTGTTTTTCACCTAATACTATTTATAACCACAGAAAATAAAGATGCAGGAACAAAACCTCTGTTTCAAATATAATGCCCTGAGAAATGGATTGCCAGGTGTTTAATTAGCACAAACAAAATGAAAACCGAGGAATCTTGCGTCAAAAAAAATACATGAGATGGGGGGGGGGTTATTTTTCCTTCTGCTATAGTCAATAATTAGTTATGTGGCAAATGTTTGAGAGTAGGATCATGTTAATTTACACTGTTCCATTACAAGTGCACTTATGTGAATTGTTAATTGGTACCTATTTTTAGTTAATTTGTCTTTTTTTTTCCAACACCATTTGTTTTATATCTTCATTACTCAGGAGCAAAGCTTTTTTCACTTTAAGATGTAATCTTTAGGGTATAACACAAACATCCATTGCTTCTGTACTCTTTCCGCCCCCCCCCCCCCTCCCCCGCATTATTTTCTCTCCTTACCTGAGCATGATGACTTGCACTGAATCAGCCAATTTAATGCTTATCACTGGTGTGGCTGCGACCTCGGAATCTGAAATTATTAATCCTAATATATCAAAGCAGAAGGGCATAGAGGACTGTTTAACTTCATACCACGGATTACGTTGGGACATAGACTCCAACGGAAGCTTATCAGCATCGGGAGAAAAGAACCCACAATAGCAAGTTAAACACGCCAAAGCCTTGGGCACAGCACGGCTGTTAAAAGCCGTCCATGGTCTCGCCCCTTCCTATCTCCATAACCTCCTCCAGCCCAACAATCTCACCCCACTGATCTCTCTGTTTTGCCGGCTCTGGCCTCTTGTGCATCTCTCCCCTCCCTTTGCCCCACCATTGGTGGCCATGCCTTCAGGCATCTAGACACCATGCTTTGGAATACCCTCCCTAAACGCCTTCTACCTATACACCTTCCTCTCCTCCTTCAGGACCTTCCTTAAAACCCGCCCCATTGATCAAGCTTTTGGCCACCCCTCCTAATATCTCCTTCTTTGGCTTGGCGTCCATTTTTGTTTCATTACACCTCTGCAGAGCACCTTAAATGTGTTTCGATGTTGAAGGTGTTAAATAAATGCAAGCTGTTGTATATTTCCAATATTTGGGAAAGGAGGGGATTCACCAACAACATTGAGAAGCTAAACAAGTGGCTGGTAGTATGGCTAGGACAGAACGATGCAACTTTCATAAATAACTGGGAATCGTTCCAGAATAAAAAGGACTGTTACAGGGTAGATGGGCTACACCTAAACCAAGCAGGGACATAGACACTTTCGAGGAACATCGAGGCAGCAACAGAAAACCATTTAAACGAGACAGGCGAAAAGAAGGAGAAGGAACTTGCATTTCTACAGCGCCTTTCACGACCTTAGGACGTCCCACAGTGCTTTACAGCCAACTCATTACTTTTGAAATGTAGCTGCTGTTGTAATCCAGGAAATGCGGCAACCAATTTGTGCACAGCAAGGTCCCACAAACAGCAGTGTGATCATGACCAGATAATCTGTTTTAATGATGTTGGTTGAGGGATAAATATTGGCCCAGGACACCGGGGAGAACTCCTCTGCGCTCTTCGAAATAATGACATGGGATCTTTTACGTCCACCTGAGAGGGCAGACAAGTCCTCGGTTTAATGTCTCATCCGAAAGACAACATCTCCGACAGTGCAGCACTCCCTCAGTACTGCACTGGTCAGCCTAGAGTTTGTGCTCAGGTCTCTGGAGTGCGGCTTGAATCCACGACCTTCAGACTCCGAGTCGAGTGTGCTACCCACTGAGCCACGGCTGACACAGGTTGGAGTGGAGGGTACAGGGAAAATAGGATTCCAGATGAGACAGATCATAGGGTAGAAGGCAGTCAGTAGGTAGGCATGGTCACTTACCAAGAGAGATTAGGGTTGCCAACTCTGGTTGGGTATATTCCTGGAGTTGTCATCACGTGACTATCTGCCTCCAACTGCCCCGCCCCCACACTCCTGCCATTGGCCACCCAGCATGTCCATCCTCGTGGTGCCCCGCCTTCCCATGGCCAATTGGATCCCAATTGGCTGATTCTTGACTGTCAGTCAAACAGCCTTTTTTCCCATGTCCAATATTTTCTTAATTAGTAAACAAAAGTGTTCAAAGAGAATTTAAAAAAAATACACTTTTTTTTATTGTCCTGATGATTTTTCACTTAGATTGCTTGCAGCAGGAGAGTAATCTTTAATTCCTGGAGACTCCAGGGCAATCCTGGAGGGTTGGTAACCCTAAGAGAGATGCGCATGTACCCGAGACTCAGAATAGGCAGAAACAAGGGGACGTGAGAGGCGGTAAATCTATAATAAGATGAAGATACATGAACGGCTGAAGCATTAGAAATAAGATGCTGAAACTACAGGCTGTTGTGGCAGTAGATAATTGATATGGTGGGACTTTTATTTCGGGTTAAATGCGGAGAATAGAAATAAGTTTAACATTCAGTGGTACAGACTGTTTAGAAAAGACAAGCTTGGACAAAAAATGAGGTGGTCAAATGTTATTTGCTGGGGACATCTGGGAGCTAAAAGATGTTCCTTTGGGAGGTTGAATGTTATAGAATGTACCACTGTGGCTAGATCACTCTAATGCAAAAAAAATCCCAGCTAACCGTGGTGTATGCGATAGAGCACCAGGTTGGCGTAAAAAAAAGGGTAGTTTGCTCCATGAAGAGACGGAAAGGGTTGTACAAACAGGAATGTTATTTTAAGGGGAGACTTCAATCAACTTAAAATAAGCTGAAAAAATTCAAGTGGTTTAGAGCCAGAGTTGGCAGATGTAATGGATGACCACTTCTTGACACACTTGTGTGAAGGAAGCCCTGAGAGGCAATGCACATTTTAATCTGGTATTCGTAAAAGACCCAGAAATGTACACGAAATGGAAGTTGTAGCACCCCTAGGTGACAGCAAATGCAGAATGATAAAGTTTAGCATGCGGCATTCAGAAGTGCCAAAGACCAGGAGCCTGGTATATAACTTTACAAGGGATAATTTCAATGAAATGAGGAAACAAATAATTTTAGGACGGATATTAGAAAATTTTTCACACACACAGAGGGATCAACGTGTTGAATAGACTTTCAAATGGACTCAAAAGGAGGGTCTTAAAGGAGCAGGTGGAGAGACGGAGAGGTTTAGGGAGGGAATTCCACAACTTGAGGACTAGACGGCTGGGGTGAAAGGAGTAGGGGGATGCACAAGAGACCAGAGTTCGAGGACCGCAGAGTTCTCAGAAGGTTATAGGGCTGGAGGAGGTTACAAAGAAAGGGAGGGTTGAGGCCATGGTGGGATTCAAACAGGAGGATGAGAATTTTAAAATCGAGGCGTTGGTTACCTGAGAAGTCACATTTGTATATCCAGGGCTTAGTGCTAGCATGATTATGTTGCAAAGAGGCAACTAGGTGAAGTTCTGCACCTCTGACTGGTGGAAGCATTGTTCTGTGGGCTATGATATGTGTCCATGCTGTGGTCAGGAGGATGGTGGCAACGCTCCTTCACATCCTCGGGGTGAGTTGTGCTGCTCACCATGGTGTTCAACTGACAGTGCTGTTTACGAGGAGCGGCCAGTAACCACTGTCCACCTGGTGTGGGCTCAAACCTCTACTTGTCAGTTAGGAAGAAAGAAAGACTTGCATTTTGAAGTACTTTCGAAGTTGCAATGCAGGAAACATGGCAACCGATTTGTGCACAGCAAGCTCCCACAAACAGCAATGTGATAATGACCAGATAATATAGGGTTTTAGTGCTGTTGGTTGAGGGATAAATATTGGCCAGGACACCGGGGATAACTCCCCTGCTCATCTTCGAAATAGTGCCGTGGGATCATTTACATCCAGAGGGCAGACAGGGCCTTGGTTTAACATCTCATCCAGAAGACGGCACCTCTGACAGTGCGGCGCTCCCTCAGTACTGCCCTGGAGTGTCAGCCTAGATTTTTGTACTCCAGTCTCTGGAGTGGGACTTAAACCCACAACATTCTGACTCAGAAGCGAGAGTGCTACCCACTGAGCCACGGTTGACACTTTGTCTGATGGCCTGCTAAGGATGCTCCTCCTCATGGGAGGCGGTAAGCAGCTTCTGTACGGAGCGGCAGAGATGGAAGCCCGTAACTAAGTCAACCCTCTTTAATAACAACAACTTGCATTTATATAGCGCCTTTAATGTAGTAAAACGGCCCAAGGTGCTTCACAGGAGCGATATCAAACAAAAATTTGACATCCAGCCACATAAGGAGATATTAGGACAGGAACTTGGTCAAAGAGGTAGGTTTTAAGGAGCATCTTAAAGGAGTAGAGAGACCGAGAGGTTTAGGGAGGGAATTCCAGAGCTTAGCAGCCAGGCAGCTGAAGGCACGGCGATTAAAATTAGGGATGAGCAAGAGGCCAGAATTGGAGGAGCACAGAGATCTCAGGGGGGCTGTAGGACTGGAGGAGGTTAGTAAACTAATAGCTGAGTCAGGCATATTTGCAGTACTCCAAGGCACCATTGATGACCTGACCAGGCAGCCTTGCTCACTAATGAAGCTTTGCGAGTAGAGCTGCCACTGGGGGCCAGGATTCAGCCCACTTGGCTCCAGATGACCCTTGCATGCCGATGCCCAAACATATATCCCAAATTGCATCAGCCAAACCGTCTCCCATCCTGAGTAGGAAATTTTACCGCGTCACAAACTCTCCATCTTATTCGAGAACAAGCACACCTCAGAACTGTGGAACAGCATTATTACTGAGAGCTGGCCATCTTCCTAACCGAGGACAGACTGGAAACCAGGAGATTAGCAAATACGATTGGCAGGAGGAAATGGGAGAAAGACTTCTCTTAAATTTTTTTTCATTAATTTCAAATGCTTCCTAAAATTTAATGTGCCTGAAAACTTTTTTTGTGTAGAAGTTGTTTTTTTAAATAAAAATAGTGTTGTTAAATATTTGTTATAAAGGCTAAGGTTTGCAAAGACTGATACTTAAATCTATTCAGTTATATTTTTCGAAACCTATTTTGTACACGATCTTAAGCCATTGCTTTAATTCAAACTTCCCGCGTTGAGCGGTCATAACCAAGTGTGATACTGATTTGATTTGTTAGGTGGGCCATGAAAGAGCCATACTGAAAGAGCGAGTAAGGATTATTTGCAGCCTGGATTAGTACCTCAACAAATTTGCTGCATTTGCTTTTCTAATGAATTATAATAGAAAGTCTCACGATACATATGTGTATTTTTTTTAAAAAGTCACGTGGCTTGTATATGTTGGAAAGTTGACAATTTGGAAAATGGTGTTCTGTTTACTTACAGTGCATGCTGGTGCAGGGCACAGTCTAGAATAGCGATTCACTAATTTATTATAAGTTGCGTGCTGTGCAAGACATTTCAGAGATAACAATGACTTTTGCTAGCCATAGCGCTTTTTTTTTTAACTACGGAAGCATGTCCCTTCAGGTGTACTATCTAAGCTTGCAAAGAATCAAAGCATCTTGGCCAATCAAAGATCTGCCTGATGACCTTTATCTCTTATATCACTGTGATGCATTTTGAAGGCGAGGGCTGGTTACAGTCAGGATCAGGGGGGCCCTACCGTGGTGTGATGGAAGGCTCGAATCAAAGCAAATAGTTGCTCCTCGTACTTTTTTTCCACATGTCCTGCCAGCTTGCTGTATGGCTGCCACAATGGTAACACAGGGAGCAGCTTGATTTGCGGGGATTTACATGTGTGCTAATTAGAGTGGAATAAATGATTGGCTGCTTGCTGCATCGCCATAAAGGGTGCCCAGATGTACACACTACGTGAACATAATGTGCACGGGCATGGCGCATCAAAGTTTGTCAGCTGCATTACCTCAGCAGGCTTAGGGCCTGTCGGAGAGGATTTGCTGATAATCATCCCTACGTTTCAGTACTTGACTTGGGGGTTGGGGGTGGGGGGGGCGTGGGGAATAAAATCCCAAAGTCGTCATCCAAAAAAATAAATAAACACGATTTTACAAGATACTGTGCAAAATGACTGAGAAATGCAAATCTGCAGTTAAGATATTAGATTTGCAGTGAAAAGGGAACATTAATCTGCTCATAGAAGAATCCAAAATAGCACGGTCAGTGTGATATGTTCTTATTTGTCGTCCAGATTCGCTTCTTCATCCGACTTGCATTTTTGTAGAACGAGACACGCAATTTGTTGGCTTAAGTGGAAAAACCTCCCAACGTGTATGCTAGCTGTTGTTTGCATATCACTTCAAAAACTACAGTCTTAGATTGATCAGCCTATTGTTTCTCCCTCAATTTATAAGAAGCTCAGGATTTTTTTTTTGAAGTGGATTTTTTTTTCAGGCGAGTGTCAACGGTGCACTGACTTTATTAATACAGTAGTGATATGTCTCGAATCTGTGATTGTTTCCTTTTTAAATAATGATGAGGAAAAATACACCATGTTGTCGCTGAACCATCCTTTTAGAAAGGAGACCATCCTTTCTAGAAAGACAAATTGTGATCACATTTTTGCACCGTATAATTATTGGTTGGACAAATATTTTCTATTTAATTTTTCTCCCCAACACCTTCCCTGGATGTTTTCATTCACAAAAAAAAATTGGCTAAAGCTGGTGAAATTTCTTCTCTAGGGATGCCAAATGTCAATTCCAGTTGATCTTCTGAAAAATAGAGAGCTTCAATAAAGAATCCTGTATATAACGAGTTCAGGTTGCTTCTTTGACCTTTGCACCTGTTTTTGAGCCCCACATTACGACAGTGACTACACATCGAAGGCTGGTTAACAAAATTGAGGCTCATGGAATAGGTGGGTCAGTGGCAGCTTGGATAAGGAATTGGCTTAAGGACAGAAAATAGCGAGTTGTGATAGATGGCTGTTTTTCAGACTGGAGGATGGTAGACAGTGGTGTTCCCCAAGGGTCAGTGCTGGGGCCACTGCTTTTTTTGATATATATATATATATATATGAATGACCTGGATATTGGAATACAGAGTAGAATTTCTAAATTTGCCAATGACACCAAACTTGGGGGTGTGGCAAACAGTGAGTATGATACCAATCGACTGCAACGGGACATAGAGAGGCTGGCAGAGTGGGCAGACAGGTGGCAGATGGAGTTTAGTACAGAGAAGTGTGAGGTGGTGCATTTTGGCAGAAGGAACTGGGAGAGGCAATATACACTTAATGGCACAGTTTTAAAGAGTATGCAGGGGCAGGGGGACCTGGGAGTTAATGTGCATAGGTCCCTGAAGGTGGCGGGACATATTTAGAGGGTGGTTAGCAAAGCATATGGGATCTTGGGCTTCATAAATAGAGGTATTGAGTACAAAAGTAGAGAATTTATGCTGAACCTTTATAAAGCGCTGGTTAGGCCACAACTGGAGTATTGCGTCCAGTTCTGGTCACCACACTTTAGGAAGAATGTGAAGGCACTTGAGATGGTGCAGAGGAGATTTACCAGAATGGTTCTGGGGATGGGGGAATCTTAGCTACAAGGACAGGTTGGAGAAGCTGGATTTGTTTTCATTAGAGCAAAGGAGGTTGAGGGGTGATTTGATAGAGGTGTACAAGATTATGATGGGTTTGGATAGGCTAGACGGGGAAAGGCTGTTCCCACTAGTTGATGGTACAAGGACTAGGGGACACAGATATAAGGTTTTGGGCAAGAGATACAGGGGGGATGTGAGGAAAAACTGTTTTACGCAGCGAGTGGTGAGGACCTGGAACTCGCTGCCGACGGAAGTGGTGGAAGCGGGGACACTCAGTACTTTCAAGAGGAGACTGGATAGGCACTTGAGGGAAATAAACTTGCAGGGCGACGGGGATAGAGCGGGGGAATAGGACTGACTGGATTGCTCTACAGAGAGCCGGCATGGACTCGATGGGCCGAATGGCCTCCTTCTGTGCCGTTATGACTATGACTTCAAAAGTACGTCATTGGTTGTAAAGCGCTTTGGGACGTCTTGAGGTCGGGAAAAGCGCTATAGAAATGCAAGTTCATTCATTCATACTTGGAAAAATGCCCCATAGAAAATCTTCCTCTGAATATAAACTTACATTATTCTTTGTCACAAAATTTACAAATTTTGTTTTAACTTTGTTTTAATTCAACTAAATGTCAAGATTGGTATAAGTGTTTTGACACTGAAATTTTCGAAACAAACTTTCAATAGGCTTTTAACAAGCCTATGTTTCTGACCGTGTAATAGAAGCAATAACCAAGTCCAAATTTGTTTCTGATGGAAATATGACTTCTGTTATTTGCAACTATATTGACTATAAGCTTATCTTCTTCATCTCAATTTATTCCAAAGTAAATTGTTTGTATTTTAATTGAGGAACATGCAATAATTGTAAGTAGATGGATTTATGATTACTAACATCAAATTGTAACCATGATGTATATAAAATTCCTGTTTGCTGCAATCTGGTCCATGGAAATCATGTATGACCAATAAATCTTTTATGTGATTTGCTTATGCTAACTGCCTCAGCTCATCTGATGCTGAAACCCTCACCCATGTCTTTGTTACCTCTTGACTTGACTATTCCAACGCACTCCTGGCCAGACTCCCATCTTCCACCTTCCATAAGCTTGTGCTTGTCCAAAACTCTCCAGCACGTATCTTAACTCACACCAAGTCCTGCTCACCCGTCAGCCCTGTGCTTGCCGACCTACACTGGCTCTCGGTCCGGCAATGCATCAATTTTAAAATTCTCATCCTTGTTTTTCAAAGCCCTCCATGGCCTCGCCCCTCCCTATCTCTGTAACCTCCTCCAGCCCCCACAGGTCTTTGAAATCTCTGCGCTCCTCCAATTCTGGCATCTTGTGCATCCCCGATTTAACCGCTCCACCATGTAGTAAAAACGTCAAGGCGCGTCACAGGAGTGTTGTCAAACAAAATTGGACACAGAGCCACAAAAGGAGCTATTAGGATTGATGACCATAAGCTTGGTCAATGAGGTAGGTTTTAAGGAGCGTCTTGGAAGTAGGGGAGAGAGGTTTAGGGAGGAAATTCCAGAGTTTAGGGCCTAGGCAGCTGAAGGCACGGCCACCAATGGTGGAGCGATGAAAATCGGGGATGGGCAAAAGGTCAGAATTAGAGGAGCGCAGAGATCTCTGAGGGCTGTAGGGCTGGAGGAGTGTGTCTTATAGGGCCTTGGATCTGGCTCCAGATCTCTGTGGGAGTTGTGAGAAAAAGGAGAAAGTGAGAGACAGAAAGGAAGAAGGAGACAGCCATACAGAGAAATAGTGAGAAACTGCGAGAGGCACGCATGGTTGGAGACATGCAACAAGAAGCGTAACACACAGAGCCGGTGCTTGAGAGGCATGTAGAGAAATGTCGAGACAGGGAAGGAAAGCCTTAAAGAATGAGAATGAGAAACGAGTGGGATACAGATGTGGAAATGACAATGAAAGTGTGGGAGAAGCACACAAAGAAAGATAAAAGGGAGAGAGAAAAAGTGCAATGCAAACAAATGAAAGACTGAAAGAATTAGAGAGTGGAAGATGGGAAGAGAGAGACAATTTCTTTTTCTTTTTTTTCTTTTAGCAATGCCAGGGAGATGAACTAGTTATGTTGAATGTGGGTTGTAGTCATTAGATTTTTTCTATTTTATAATTAAACTGTTAGTGAGACTTAATTAACAACGTTTTAATTTTACTTTTATTCATCATTTGCATTTTTTAGCCTTTTATATGTGATTAAGCATAAACTGTTACTATTATTTTCTTGAATTTAAAAATACAGTCTTGCTTAAGAATACAATTAGTGTTGGTATATGTTATATGTTATGCTAAACTTCGCTCACACACCGGAAACAATACTCACATCATTTTATGGTCACCAAATTATTCGGGCTATTATTTGCAATGTAATCCCTTGATTGTATAGCAGTTGCCATAATGACTTTTGAATTACTTAAAAACTCGACTTGAAATCAATTAAAATTGCTTCATAAAACTATGAAAGTCTCTATTATACTATACAATTTCTTTTCCCCTCTTCTGATCATTAGACTTAATTACATTACCACCACAAGTGGTTAAGATATTTTCTACAGTTAAGTTTACATCCGTTTAATCGTCTTTACCATATATCATCCGGTTTTATGTTTAACCCTCGTTTAAAAGCATACAAATGAATTGCACTTCAGTTGAGCACAAGGTAATAAAAATTCAAATGAAGTTAATACGTTTGCAAAAACTGCAGTCTCTATTATCAACTACATCTGCACAACAGCATAAAGTTTTGAATAAAACAATAATTAGTTTGAAGATGGCACAGCATTAAACTTAAAAAAATAGAAGCAGGTGGGGTGCTAAAGATACCATATTGAATAATTTTATTTCAGTTGCAGTATGAGAGCCTTTGAAGTTTCATGGCAAAAGAACTTGGCAATCGCAAAAAAAAAATGCTCTCAACAATAGTTTTTTTGGTTATAATATTTGGTGCGGGGGAAGGAACCTGCAGATTCAATGCGCTGTTTCTGATTGGTTGTAACCTTAATACTCTGACTATTTCTTGTCACCAGCTCTTGCGTTGCCGTATATTTACTCTTGTCAATTTATCTTTTCCGTGCCAATTTTCTCCCCTCCCCTCCCCTCACCTCCTGAAGGTGTTGCCTTCTTGTTGGGGTCTGTTTCCACTGTGCCAGTCACCCATTGGTATCTTCTGCAGGTAGCCATTGTCCATGTGCGCGGCTTGATGGGGAGAACTGACTGACTGACTGTTTGATCCCCGCCCCCATGATGGAGGGTGTCTTGGACCAGCTCAATCTGCCACCCAAACCCGCACTTGCACACTTCCAGCCAGGATCACTGGACAATAGGAATCCCCGCTAATGCCAGTTGCTCCTACCTTTTATTCTGGCTGAGATGATCTAACTCTGCACGGACTGAAATTGAACGGGGCCATTTTGGTTTGCATAATGTATTTACTCTCCAGCCCAATGTAACAGGAGGAGAGCAACAAACAGTAGCATGCTAGGGTAAATCCAACGATCCCGCACATCCACTGCACAAGCCACATCAAAGAGCCCTCAGGAAGTGCTGTTGCCCGGATTTTCAGAACAGCACAAGCCACATCCAAGAGCCCTCAGGAAGTGCTGTTGCCCGGATTTTCAGAAGCGTACTGCCTTTGAGCAAAGGTCCTTACTGGGAAAACGGGATGGCTGAATTTACCTCACAAATGTCTTTCTGCACCTAAAGAACATTACGTGCATCAGAACCCGCACTGTTCATTTAGACAGAAAAGGGCAGGATTTTTGAGTTTCTTTTAAGCAATGGCAACTGGCAGATCACGTGAAGCATAGTTGGGAGGTTTGAAGATTCTTTGTGGGCATACGTTTGTATCGGGGTCCTGCTATTTTCAAAAGGTTCAATACCTATCGAGTATGCAATGTTTCAGTTCCTTCCCTGGCTTTTCATTTTTCAGCATTTCCTTGTGACTGTCCAAAAATCAATGGGGAAAATCCTCTTACCGTATCATTACCGTTAAGGATAACGGATCAAAAAAAAGTCTGTGGGTAATAGTTGATCATCATTAAAGGTGCATAGGAAGTGTGAGGTGGCTAAAGGGAACGCAAATCAGATTTTAGGTTGTACTACAAGGGCCATCCGGTACAAAACGAAAAGTACAGTACATGGGCTGTATAAGGCTCTGGTACATCCAAACAGATATTACCAGTTCTGGTCCCCTCACGTGGTGGAGGATGTTGAGGCTCTGGAGAAGGTTTAGAGTAGGGCATGTCACCAGGTTATTAGCTAACCTAACATAAGAAATAGGAGCAGGAGCAGGCCCTTTGAGCCTACTCTGCCATTCAATATGATCATGGCTGATCTGTGGAGTTTGCACATTCTCCCCGTGTCTGCGTGGGTTTCCTCCGGGTGCTCCGGTTTCCTCCCACTGTCCAAAAATGTGTGGGTTAGGTTGATTTGGCTATGATAAATTGACCCTTAGTGTTAGGGGGGGATTAAATATGTGGGGTTATGGGGATAGGATGGGATATGTTAGGGGGAATTAAATACGTGGGGTTACGGGGGTCGGGTGGGATATGTGTACTGTGGGGATTAAAGCAGGGACAGGGTACTGGATTTGAATGATCAGCCATGATCGTATTGAATGGTGGTGCAGGCTCGACGGGCCGAATGGCCTACTCCTGCTCCTAGATTCTATGTTTCTATGTTTCTACCTCAATTCCACTTTCCTGCACTATCCCCATATCGCTTGATTCCCTTAATATCCAAAGATCTATCGATCTCTCTTGAATATACTCAACGACTTGAGCCTCCATAGCCCTCTGGGGTAGAGAATTCCAAAGATTCACCACCCTCTGAGTGAAGAAATTTCTCCTCATCTCAGTCCTAAATGGTCGACACCCTTATTCTGAGACTGGCCTCTGGTTCCAGACTCCCCAGCCAGGGGAAACATCCTCCCTGCATCTACCCTGTCAAGCCCTGCAAGAATTTTGTATGTTTCAATGAGATCACCTCTCATTCTTCTAAACTCTAGAGAGTATAGGCCTAGTCTACTCAATCTCTCCTCATTGGACAATCCCGCCATCCCAGGAATCAGTCTGGTGAACCTTCGTTGCACTCCCTCTATGGCAAGTATACCCTTCCTTGGGTAAGGAGACCTCCTCACAACCTATCTTTGTATGCTCTCCACAAACTCCCACAGGCTGCAGTTGCGGCACACTACCTGCACTGCCATGACCTTGTTTTATTTAATTAAATTTAATTACATTCGTATTTAAGTAACTTAGTTTACAGTTCAGTTTCTTGACTACTTACTTGATCTAGATTAAAGTATGGGTACTGAAATTAAATATCTACCTGTAACACAAAGCACTACAAGTAGTGTAGGCAAAAAGCAGCAACTCCTTCCCCCTCTTCTCCAAATTCCCACTCTTTCCAAATTCCCAAATAAAACACTCTGTTTAAGTCCACTCTGTTTAATGCCGCTCTGTGCAGACCACTCACGGATATTAGTTACGAGGGTAGGCTCCGAGAGTTCAGAGATTTACTTTGAAGATACGCCGGTTTAGAGGGAAGGTGATTGAAGTTTTTAAAATGAAGGGATTGGATCGAATTCAATTAGATAAATGATTTGAGATCGATAGGGATGGTAGAACTCCAGGGCATGCATGCAAAATCCTTAGGCAACGAATTAGATTAGATGCCAGGGAGAGCATTTATTTTCGTAAAAAGCCACTGCCCTCTGGAACAGGCTAGCAAACCATGCTGTAGGTATAGATTTGCTACAGTCCTTTTAAAAGGGAACTTGATAATCTCCTGTGGAGATGAGGAGATTTCTAGTTATAGAGGGTAAGTTACTAGTTAGCTGGAATTATGAGGAGCTACGCCAGTCTCCTGGAGCCTTGATTGATTGCCTCAGGGAATCGGCGAAGAATTTCCCAGGGTTGTTCTGCAACTGGCTGCAGGTTTTTTTTTAATTCTCTGGTTTCTTGCCTCTCCGAACAGATTGCATAGTTATAGGTGGGGTGAACAGTGTACAAGATTGCACTGTTGTCTGGATGGGCAAGCTTGAAAGGCTCATTGGCCTTGCCTCATCTTTTTTACGTCTTGGTGCAAATTTAAAATTATTCAAATAAAATCTAAAGATGTTTACACAGTTTTATTTTTTTTTACAGTCTTTCTCTCCCTCCCCCGGTTTAGGTTAGAAATGCATTTTGCACAGGAGTGTTATTAGAGCATTGGCATAAACAGGCGTGAAGTTTCCTATAATATCCCTATCGATGGTCTTAATTTTGCAAGCAGCAATGTAAAATAGCTGCAGTTTGTTTAATTTGGGAGAAAAAATATATTTTTTTCATTTTCTCTCCCTTTCTGGGTTGTGTTCCTCAGCCAGTTCGTAGGGTTTAAAATATCTCCACGATCTTCCTTGTTCCTTCCACTAGAAGGCTGTCAGAAAGGTACTTTCCCCACCCCTGTTAGTTCTTTCCATTTACGCTAGACAACTTGGCCAAGACCAGTACACTCTCTCTTCCACTGGGAAGGTCAAGTGCAAATGGTACTTAAGATTTTGAATTTGAGTCTCCTAGTCAGAGTTTCCACACTTCAGCATTATAGGTATCAGACTGCATTATTCAATAACAACAACTTGCATTTATATGGCACCTTTAACATAGTAAAATGCCCTTCAAGGCACTTCACGGGAGCATTATCAAACAAAGTTTGACACCGAGCCACTTAAGGAGATATTAGGACAGGTGACCAAAAGCTTGGTCAAAGAGGTAGGTTTTAAGGAGCATCTTAAAGGAGAAGAGAGAGATAGAGAGATTTAGGGAGGGAATTCCAGAGCTTAGGTCCAGGCAGCTGAAGGCACGGCTGCCAATGATGGAGCGATGAAAATTGGTGATGCTCAAGAGGCCAGAATTGGAGGAGCGTAGCGATCTCGGAGGGTTGTAGGACTGGAGGGGGTTACAGAGATAGGGAGTGACGAGGGATTTGAAAACAAGGATGAGAATTTTTAATTCGAGGTGTTGCCAGACCGGGAACCAATGTAGGTCAGCAAGCACAGGGGCGATTGGTGAATGGAACCTGTTAGGGTACGGGCAGCAGAGTTTTGGATATGCTCAAGTTTACGGAAGGTGGGAGGCCGTCCAGGAAAGCATTGGAATAGTCTAGTCTAGAGGTACCAAAGGCACAGATGAGGGTTTCGGCAGTGGATGAGCTGAAAAGAGGTGGGTGTTTTGCTTAATGTAAAGATGTGAAGACATTAACCTTGCATTTGTAGTTGCTTTAGTACAATTAATCTTCACAAAGGACTTTATTTAATTCTGGTCAAGATAACTTGGTACAGCTGTACAATCTTATTTTACTGTGGAAGTAGCACGATTACAAAAATTAACTTGTCAATTTCTCCATTCTAGAAAGCTAACTGAAGTACAAGTCTCTGGTCACAGTATGTTTTTTATATTTGGCATCAGGCGCTGTGGGGAACTGATGGCTTCTATGAAGAAAAGTACTGTAGTGAGCAATTATATGCAAAATGACAGAATGAAATGCAATTATTACAGTTGTTCAGAAAGAGCATTTATGAGTTTTTGCAGATAACTGTCATTTTATCTGTTAGTATTTTTCATTTGCTTTGTTAACTTAATGCCTTAAGTATGATTTGTGTGAAGTAAGGTAGAAAACTGACTTAATTCCTTTAACAATTTTTGTACCCTTTTTGTGTGTTGGTTTTGAATGTGAGTGAGTGTAACCTGTATTATCTTCCACTTCAGAATTAAAATGCAAGTTTAAAATAATCAAAGTCAAAAGAAGTACATCATTGCAGCTATAACAAAACTTAGATATTTGATATGGAACAAACATTTAATCTAGTCGAATAATGGAAACTGCACCATTCTCTGTTTTAAAATTTGAATCATTCGCGAATTGATGAATAGTAAATAGTTACTTTATTGAAAAAAAATACATTTTTAGTTTCCATGAAATTGTTTCTGAACTGATGATGAGTAAATCTAAAATATGACAGATTTCCAGTATTCCGATTAGATTTATTTTTTCTCTGCTGGATGCTTGAAAAATAACTTTCCACGAGCATATGAGCGGTAAATTGCTCAGTGTCGAGAACATACAGGATCTTTGTAAAAAAAAAAATATATATAATAATTTAAAGTGTTCTCTGCAAGGTTGTGTGTTATTTTTAAACCCGGTAGTCTTTTTGCAACTTCCTTTGCAAAAGTTGGGAACACTACACGCATGCCAGTGTGTCTCAGTTGATCCTCCACCTAGCGTCAGGCAGGTTTGCAAGGATTGCTTTGCTGGGAGGAGCACCCAAACATGATAAATAAAACATGAAGCTGGGAACCATACTAACTATTGATTCTCATCAATGAATGAGCTCCGATTTCATGCAGGCTGTGTTGTCAGTGTAAAAATTATTCTGTAATTATCTGGCCTCCTCTCTCTGTGCCACCTTTTTGCAGCACTCTGGGCTTGACTAAACTGGCAGATTGCAGCACTTGTTTTGAATGTGCAGAGCGATTTGATGCCAGATGAGAGGAAGCCTGGCATTGATTAAGCAACTAGTCTTTTGAGTTCTATTTACCATGATTAATTCAAGCTCTCGCTGGGTATGTTTGCTTTGAGTCGTAATGTTTAACAGGAAAATAATTCACTTATTGCTCATAATGATGATTATCCATATTTCTGCTGTCTGTCAGGTCCTCTGATATTTTTTTTTTCTTAAGAACAAGGGATGAATGAAGCAAACAAAAGATTGAACAATTATATATTTTTATACGTGGCGCAAAATATCAAATTAAGATTTGTTAAGCGGAGGTGACAAAGTAGTATTTTGCAGAACACTATCGTTTTAACAGAATGTGATACCACTAAAAAAAAAAGTAACAAATTTTGCCAACATTTGCGTTTAAAATGTACGTGGCAGACCAGATTGCTTGTTTTATTTCATTTTGTTTTATTGATATGACCAGGTTCAGATTACCGTTTTTTACAATATGTCGTTAGCTTGTTTTAATGGGGATTCTATAGGTATCCAGTTTTATATTTTTCTGGAGTATATTTACCATGTCTCCCATTAATGACTCCACTAGTCTGTGTCCTGTGCAAAATGATAGCATTACTTTAGAAATCAATATTAGAATGCCTGAATTGCCCACCTTTTTTCTAAAGGACAGATAAGATGACAAATGGTTTACCCCACAAAGTTTGACACTTGCAGTCTGTTGTCAAGAGGGGAACAGTGTGGTTGCTATTATGTGTGCTGTGGTAGACGCAGAGAAAAGGACCAGCCTTTCGCAGCCTGAGTTTTCCTCTTAATTCTATTTCTTTTTTACCTCATTTTGTGGTCGAGTTAGCTCATACTTACCGTTCCATTGTCACTGGTAATGGGCCTTTTCTTGTGTCCTGTAATGCTGTACTAGCCCAACATTGATTATATGTAATAGAGTGTAACCATTATTTTGGTTTTCAAGCTGTATTATTCTCAAGTGGCTACTGCCCGCTGTAACCTTTGACTTGAGATTATTATTAGGCTGTAAGACCATTATAAATTCATTCACTTTTTTTTCCCCCCACATACAAAGTGTCCTTCAGGAATAGCAGGGAATGATATATGGTGCCAAGAGTTTTTAACAACAAAGACACATTTTGAGCAGAAGGTTTAATTGAAGGTTGGTAGCCATTAGTCATTAAAGGAACATGGTAGACAAATACAGTACCTTGAATTTCCCTTGAGATCCAGTGGTGCATATATCTTTTGCTCTTGCCGAATCTTTTAAAGTGTGCAGCACACACTAAAACACTACCAGTATGGGACATAACAAATAGGCTTCATAAAATTATCCCTCTTATATACTTGATGGCTGTTGATATTAATCTTGTTTCATTTTGCAAAATTTGCATACCATTAACTCATGAGTAATGACGATACTTATTGCCTGTTTTAAATGGGTTAGAAATAGTTCTAATAGTTATTAATGTAAATACTGCTCTTTGTGTACAACAGACCCAAAATAGTTAATCTTTCGTTCAGTTCAATTTAGGTGTTTGCCTTTAAGCCCAGTGCAATTGTACCAGTGGCACATCACTTGTATTACTGCATCATGTTACAGTGCAGAAAGTAATGTCACAAATCTTAAAAGATGGTTGATGCATGGATGTCTTCTGTCACAAGCAATCATGGTTTTACTTGAGAGCCAGGCCTATCGAAACTGAACTCTGCTGCTTTGCTGCAGGTCACCTTTCATGCACAATTAGTGTTGTAACAGTACTTTGGTCACAAGTTGTCGCGAATGTTTATCGTAAGAGCATCATTCCGTGGAAGTGCAGCAGTGATTAGTCCGGCTTCTACTTTCTTCAGCATATCGGCGGGAGCCGCCACTTGGATCTGAGTCAGAAAAACTGTTCCATAAGGCCCTGTCCATTGATTCTCCGCGGCTTAACTGCAAGGAGCCTTGGGCTTTTGGAATGCACTTGCAAGGATATTTTTTCCCCCTATGCTCATGTTGTTTCATGTCTTTCCCCTCTCAGTAACTGTCACCGACTCCTGTCACAGCACAGTTTGACAAGAATGAAAAGAGCTATCTTCCTGCTGTTTGGCCCCGTGTCAGTATCGACAAGCTGTACGTGTGACACTGCATTCACTGACCCATTCCAGCACTATTCAGAAAAGCCACCAATAAATCTGCCGTGTCGCTAAAGTTGCATTTCATTGATCATGTAATGAAAAGGGTTTAATAAATTGAATGCCTTATAAAAAAAAATGTTTAAAATGATGTCTTCGTTTCTCTTAGTTTAATTAATGTCCCATTAAAATAAAGCTAGTGCAACTGCTCTGAATTTAAGCGTCATTTTTTGAACGCTTTAATGGAATTCAGAGGTGACAAATTATCATTTTATATTGCTACGTCGATCAGCTTTTAAAATTTTCTTTTATAAAAATAATTTTTCTGGTGAGCTTTACAGGAAAAAAATGTAAATGTTTCAGCATACAAAATTCTGACAGGGCTTGACAGGGTAGATGCAGGGAGGATGTTTCCCCTGGCTGGGGAGTCTAGAACCAGGGGTCACAGTCTCAGAATAAGGGGTCGGTTATTTAGGACTGAGATGAGGAGAAATTTCTTCACTCAGAGGGTGGTGAATCTTTGGAATTCTCTACCTCAGAGGGCTGTGGAGGCTCAGTCGTTGAGTATATTCAAGACAGAGATCGATAGATTTTTTGAATATTAAGGGAATCAAGGGATATGGGAATAGTACGGGAAACTGGAATTGAGGTAGAAGATCAGCCATGATCTTATTGAATGGCGGAGCAGGCTCGAAGGGCCAAATGGCCGACTCCTGCTCCTATTTCTTATGTTCTTATGTAAGCACTACTGCCAGAAAGCCAGAAAGTAGCAACCAATATTGATTTTGTTATGGTGTTGGACCTATTGACTTCCCTTATTAATAAAGGTTGCTATTCATTAATTCAGTGAGCACCTAACATCAAGTTTCTTAACCACGGTGCCCAAACCTTTGATGCTATAGACTGAAGAATGTTATTCTTTGGAAAATTGCTACAGATTCTCTCCTTTGATGGTTGGGTAGGGGAAAATTTAACTGCTGCATGGAATCAAGTTGCTAACTTGTAGTAAATTTTAGTAGTTTCATAGAATCAAACAGCGCAGAAGGAGGCCATTCGGCCCATCATGCCTGTGCCGGCTCTTTGAAAGAGCCGTCCAATTAGCCCCACTACTTTTTCCCCATAGCCCTGCAAATTTCTCCTTATCAAGTAGATACTCAATTCCCTTTTGAAAGTTACTATTCAGTCTGCTTCCAACTCCTTTACAGGTAGCGCATTCCAGATCACAACAACTCGCTGCGTAAACAAAATCTCCTCATTTCGCCCCCCAGAGTTGTTGTTAATTCTTCACAAAGAATTTGCTGCAAAATTATTTTTAAATAAGGACAACAATCAGAGTATATCTAGATACAAGGAGAGTAAAAAATTTAACTGCAAGTTAAAACTACAAGCCAGTAATAATAATTAGTATACAAAACTGCAATATGCAGCAGATTCTTTGAGTCCTGAGTTGTGTGTTCATAAAATGCCTCATACTCAGCTATGGTGTCAGCTGTGGCTCAGTGGTAGAACTCTTGCTTCTGAGTCAGAAGGTCGTGGGTTCAAGTCCCATTACATAAACTTAAGCACAAAATCCCAGTGCAGTATTGAGGGAGTGCTACACTATCGGAGGTGGAGTCTTTCAGATGAGACATTAAACCGAGGCCCCGTCTGCCCTCTCAGGTGGACATAAAAGATCCCATGGAACTATTTCGAAGAAGAGCAGGGGAGTGTCCTGGCCAACATTTATTCCTTAACCAATACCTAAAAAAACAACAGATTATCTGGTCATTATCTCACTGCTGTTTGTGGGAGCTTGCTGTGCACAAATTGGCTGCCGCGTTTCCTACATTACTACATTTCAAAATTACTTCATTGGCTGTAAAGCACTTTTGAACGTCCTGAGGTTGTGAAAGGCGCTGTATAAATGTAAGTCTTTATTTTTTTTAAATCAGGACTATCCTCCTTATTTTAAATAGCCATTTTTACTATGAACTTTTCCTAAATATTAACCGTCAGAGACTAATTTAACACCTCCCTCTGCACAGACACCGTGCAGCCAGCAGCATTCCCAGAGAGAGCAGGTTGTCACTGTGCTCGATCTGCTCCTCTTGTGTTGCTGTTGCTGCAGTGCTGAGGTTTGGAATTCAAGTTTTTTTTTTATACATTCATGAGATGTGGGCGTCGCTGGCAAGGCAGGCATTTATTGCCATTCCCTAATTGCCCCCACCTTCTTGAACCGCTGCAGGTTGTGTGGTGAAGGTACTCCCACAGTGCTGTTAGGGAGGGAGTTCCAGGATTTTGACCCAGCGACGATGAAGGAACGGCGATATATTTCCAAGTCAGGATGGTGTGTGACTTGGAGGGGAACCTGGAGGTGGTGGTGTTCCCATGCGCCTGCTGCCCTTGTCTTTTTAGGTGGTAGAGGTCGCGGGGTTTGGGAGGTGCTGTTGAAGAAACCGTGGCGAGTTGCTGCAGTATCTTGTAGATGGTACACACTGCTGACAAGTGCACAGACTTCCTGATTTGTTTCAACCCTTATACTGAATAACCCACAGACTTAGCGGGAATAGTGAGAACATTTGCTTTAGGAAATTAATAATACTACACTAGCAAGCAAAGGAATTTCAAAAGTAAGTAACTCACATGAGAAAAGGAACACAGAAGATTAAAACGCAAAAGAATAAAAGCAAAATATTGCAGATGCTGGAAATCTGAAATAAAAACAGTAAATGCTGGAAATACTCAGCAGGTCAGGCAGCATCTGTACAGAGAGAAACAGAGTTAACGTTTCAGGTCGGTCTTTCATTATGTAGTGTTTGTTCCTGATGAAGACCGGCACATCCTTAGAAAGGTTTCACTTCTGCTGGCACAGTTTGAAGCCCTGTGTCCACACATCGCTTTGATTTATCTTGGTGCCACATTTGCATTGTTCTACCTGGGAACTGAAAATCAAGTGTGATAGAACAGCAATAGCTGAAAACACCCTACAATTCACTGCTAATTAATTCCAAAGTAGAAAAAAGAAAAGAAGGAACTTCCATTTCTATAGTGCTTTTCACAACCTCAGGACGTCCCAAAGTGCTTCACAGCCAATGAATATTTTTGAAGTGTGGTCACTGTTGCAATGTAGGAATATTTAGTTCATGGTGTGGGTAATTCCGATTTTAATCGCTCCACCATTGGCCACCGTGCTTTCAGCTGCCTTGGCCCTAAGCTCAGGAATTCCCTCCCCTAAACCCCTCCGCCTCTCCACCTCTCTCTCTCTCTCCTCCTTTTAAGATGCTTCTTAAAACCTGCCTCTTTGACCAAGCTTTTGGTCATCTGTCGAGATATCTCCTTCTGTGGCTCGGTGTCAAAAATCTTTTTATCGATAATGCTCTTGTTAAGCACCTTGGGATAGTTGAGAAATCTTGTGCATCCCCGATTTAACTGCTCCACCATGTAGTAAAAACGTCACGAGGCGCGTCACAGGAGTGCTTGATGTCATTAATGCAAAGTGGGTAAATGTTCCATTTCCTCAGGCAGTTATCATAAGAACATAAGCAACGTCAGGGATAGGGAAAGACTGAAATAACAACAGAAAACGCTGGAAAAACTCAGCAGGCCAGGCAGCATCCGTGAAGAGAGAAACAGAGTTAACGTTTCAGGTCGAAGACCTTTCGTCAGAACTGGAAAAAAGCAGGAAACGGAACAGATTTTAAAGCAAGTTTAGGGGCTGGCAAATGGGGGAGGGGATGAAAGACTGTTCAGCCCATCGAAGCTCATCCCTCTAGTACATTAACTCTCGCATCACGGCATCTAATATTATTTTGAATAAACCCAATGATTCTTTTCCTCTGTTACCTTGCTTGGTACATTGTTAAAGGAGTGCTAAATGTCTTGAATAAATACATTTTCCCTGATATCTGCTCCAAATTTGCTTTTCATTAATCTCCATCTATATCGCCTGGTCCTTCTTTACTGGTGTACTTTGAAATAACAATCAGGGTCCCTCACTTTGTGCACAAAATTTACATATACAAAAAGCATAACTTTTTTGTCTTGCTGCTGTCTCATTAAGATGAACGAACTGCGCGAGAAGTGACAAAATTACCCTTCAGTGTGGATAGTAGAGTCAGATAGCATGAGACCAACATCTTAACTGCTGCGCTACAAAACAGAGAGTGAATTTACAAATCAGGACAAAATACGGAGCATGTTTTCTGAAAAGTGCAGTCGGTTCATTTAGGAAAAAACACCAAATCGGGGAATTTGTGTCTGTTCCTCCATTGTATTGACCGTCCGGGAAACCTGATGGAAAGATCCTGCAGGATTTTATGATTGTGTGTCGAACTTGACTTCAGGCATTCCATAGCTGGAATGGTAGGAGCTCGGAGCAGTGGCAGTGCCGCCATTTATTGCAAAGAATAATTTCTACATTATTTTAAGGCTTGACTTGAGTGTGAGTAAAATGTACTCAAAAAAGGAATACGGGAACTATTGGTGCTGAATTGAGAACAATTAGCTCTCGGCTTTGCCCTAAATCTCAAGCCCAGCATGCACAGCAGGGGATTTGAGAATTGTACATTAATTCTGTTAAATTATTAAATAGATGCTTTAAGTACTCCTATCCAGTATTTTGTGACTGATTTTAGTCTTCATTCCTTTTAAACTGCTTATTTCACTAGTTTGAATTGGTAGGATCATGTTCATGTGTGATTGTTTTAATTTTCTCAGGATATTTTCTAGAGGTCATCTTTGGATCATTTTGTTTTTTTTTATCAAATATACATCAAGAATATGCAACCTTTTTTTCCCTCTTTTGAAAAATGAGTTGGATTATGGACGATATGCCATACAATAAGGATATGGGTAAACATTTGAGGTATTTTTGCTGCAGAAATACTGTCAAGGCACAGCATCGAGGAAAAAAAATTAATGAAACCAAAATGAGAGGGAAAAAAGATGAATTTCTGTTCCACCGGGTATTAAGCAAACGAAGCAAAGGTTTGCACTAAGTGTATAATTCATTCCAGGTTGGGAGTGAAGACTGTGAGTTAGTGATAAATGGTTTCTCCCTAAGAAAAATCCCCATCCAAGAGACAGTATTAGTTTTACTTTAATTACCAGCTCTAGTAATGTTTCCTATCCATTACTGTCTGCAAAATAGACTGTTACCGAGCAGAGGGTATGGCCTGTTTACTCATCCGTTGTGAAGTGCACCTAAGTTTTGCCTCGTCTTGCTGATAGTCGCAGCTTCCTCATGGGAGAAATTCATGCGCTTGAATACTTAAATATTAATGTTTCATTTTGCAGTTAGAACAGTTCGGTAAGAAAATGCACCGTCTTCTTTGAATCTTGATAAACACACACTAATCTCAAATCTGCGTCAGTTAGATGGACACCACCTGCTGCCATTTTGAGAGAATTGACAGACGTTAAGTTGTGGTTTTTGTCGTTTGCAGCGCGATGAAAGATAAGCTGTCTGGACTGGCTCTCTTCAAAATGGTTCGCCTGACATTAGCTGCAAATGAGCAGAGAGACACTAACTACTAATTGATTACTGTAATTACGCAGACTTTGGCTAGTTTGTATTGGCAAACTATATATACTCCTTGCATAAATTTGAACTTGCAGAATGCACAGAAAAGGTCAGTCTAATTTGCATGATAGGCTTCATTAGAATATGCTAAGGACAGGACCTAGTGGTTTATGACTTCAGGTGATGAATAGCTACCATATTACAGCAATCGCTGAAAGCATGTTTCAGTCTCCTTAATTTGCATGGTTTTTTTTTTAATACTAAGGAAAATTTGTTGGCCGTTAGGAGATCAACAGACGACATTGCAGGGTAATTTTAGCCTGTTTTGCATTTTGGGACTGAAAGCAGTAGACTTTGCAGCAACAAAATTCATAGCATTGTACCTTGATATCACCTTCCCAAGACAAAGTCTGAACAGTCAAACACATGACTGTGAAAAGGGGACGGCAGTTCACCACTGACTTGTTAAATGCAGACACCATTCAGCGATATTTAAATGAAAAGTATTAATTTTGCTATAGCTAATTGCCAACTCTTGTGATGAACTGATAAAACGCACGGTGTATAGAGAGCTTACAATGGCATGTAAGCAACGCAATATGTGTACCTCAGTAAATGGAAGGTATTATAAGATCAGATGTCTGCTTGTGGGTTAGTGTTGAAGGCAGTCAATAAATGTCTGAATATCACTTAGTTTATGTTCACCAGCCACTTTTAATCTTGCCACCAATAAACAGTGGTCGAACTCGTGGTGTCACCATATTGGTTAGCAGACACAATAAACAAGTACCAGAAGTGACCTCAGAAGCATAGACTTTTGTGTCTCTTAAAAAATGACCAATTTATAATAGAACCATTAATACGTTGTAATGCGCAGTAGTAGTTTTCAATTTGTCACGGTGTGCAAGCAAACAAAGATTAATATTTAGATAGGGGAGCGACTGTTTATTCCCCTTTCAGTTTAAAAAAAAAAAAAATTGTATAGACATGACAAATATGATGCACCATAATTAGGTGTGTAGACTTTCAGAAAATCATAAGTAATTGCTGGTGATTTGAAGGTGTTTTTATAATGCCCGTTCTGTTTTAAAGGAGGGTAGTGTTGGCCTCCGGAAGGGTCGCAGTCACTATCTCCAAGGTGGATGGTGGTCGCTGCTTCGAGCAGCTTTGTAGTGGCTTGAGGGAATGGCAGTGCGAGGATGGGATTGGATGTGAGCGGATGTGTTGGAGGATGCTACAGTCTGATCCAATTACACTCAACTTTTTCTCCAGTTCTGTTTGCAAATGTTTTGTTCTATTCAAACGGTTTCATTGTTTAAGCAAGTTACATTCATAGAAACTCTCGGCACCATTTGAGATTCTGAATGAAACTGGTGACCTTATTGGTTCACCTTCGATATCGCAAGTGGGTAGGGGTTTACTTATATTCCCTCTGAAGCAACAGATCCTTCTTCAGGTCAAACATATTCTCCCATACTCTTTTGTATTTTACCGATATCAGTTTGGCATGATTCTTCACCTTCCCGACACGACTGGAAAAAATCTCCAAATGAAAAAGTAAAAGAAAGACTTGCATTTATATAGCGCCTTTCACGACCCGAAGCACTTTACAGCCAATGAAGTACTTTCTGAAGTGTAGTCACTGTTGTAATGTAGGAAATGCGGTAGCCAATTTGTGCACAGCAAGCTCCCACAAACAACAATGTGATAATGACCAGATAATCTGTTTTTTAGTGATGTTGATTGAGGGATAAATATTGGCCAGGACACCGGGGAGAACTCCCTTGCTCTTCTTTGAAATCGTGCCATGGGATCGTTTATATCCACCTGTGAGAGGAGATGGAGCCTCAGTTTAACGTCTCATCTGAAAGACGGCACCTCCGACAGTGTAGCACTCCCTTAGCACTGCTAAGAGTGTCAGCCTACATTTTTGTGCTCAAGTCTCTCGAGTAGGATTTGAACACACAACCTTCTGATTCAGAGACGAGAGTGCTACCCACTGAGCCACGGCTAACTAAACTATAATGAATATCTAATACTTCAAGTTTTCTTATTATTAGTTGATATGAAATAATAGAGATCTAGGAGTCATATACAAGGCAGTAATTCCATCTTGTTCCGATAACAATATGTTGCTCTTGTACTATTATCCCAGCATATGCCATCATCTGAATGCTTTGATAGAATTACTTCCTTGTAACTCTTTCCTAGACATCTATCATATATAATAGAAAACGCTTAACCTATTAGATCTTACAAAGTTCTTTCTCCCCGAATGGGTTAGACAGAAAGTGATAGATAGGCAAGAAACATGCTTTTGAAACACCAATACTAAGACCTGGTCATTCTTGTATGTGGGAGAAAATATTGACAGAATGCCTTTAAAATAGTGTAAGTACCTCCTTGTAGAAACTGAGGAGAGAGGGAGAAACTTAGCTTATTTTCCACCATTTGTGTAAATGAAAAGCAGATTTTTTAAAAAAATGTGTATTTGTTTTTTATTATTTTATTTTTATTGATTTCCATCGCCCCACCATTGGTGGCTGCGCCTTCAGCTGTCTAGGCCCTAAACTCTGGAATTCCCTTCCTAAACCTCTCTGCCTCCCTACTTCTCTCTCCTCCTTTAAGATGCTCCTTTAAACCTACCTCTTTGGTCACTAGTCCTGTCTTGGGATGTTTTAACTACGTTAAAGGCGCTATATAAATGCAAGTTGTTGCTGTAGTGGTACAATGCTAGTCAACATAGTAAATATTTCACCTTTTCTTAAGAGTGATGAAGATTATTGAGCAAAAGCAACAGACTATTGAAGAATAGGTCGAAACAAAGCTAAATCTATAGTGCTAACTCTTTTAATGAAATATTCAATTTATGCCAGAAGTGATTTTTTTATTTCTGGTAGATATTAGAATAGTACTTTACATTTGGTCGATTGCTTCATCTGTGACTACTAACTGTAAATAAGAAGTGATTGTAGTATATAATGGTGTTTGGGAATGATAGTGAGTTCAGTTAGTTTCTTAATATTATTGGCATCAAATGGTTAAAAATTACATCCTGTGGTGCATTGTTAATTTTGGGTACTCCTGTGATAAACCAGTTTTGTGACGAATTCTTGCAAGAAATGGGAGTTGCAGTGAATTGATCTGAAAAGCTGGAACATGTGTGGTCATTAGGTGCTGACATTATCAGTTGCGAAGGCTTCCATGGTGGAAGTGGTTGCCAGCACTCATTGTCCAGTATCACATGTGAAGAATTGACCATTTGGCATGGTACTGAAGAGCTGTGCATGTAGAAGGATCCCCTGGCCAGCTTTAGTGTTTTCAGGAGAGAAGGAGGGGGCAAATAGGGCAGGAAGATAAAGAACCTTTGCTTATGGGATCTGGGTGTCGCTGGCAAGGCCAGCATTTATTGTCCATCCCTAGTTGCCCTTGAGAAGGTGGTGGTGCGCCGCCGCCTTGAACCGCTGCAGTCCGTGTGGTGAAGGTACTCTCACAGTGCTGTTAGGGAGGGAGTTCCAGGATTTTGACCCAGCGACGATGAAGGAACGGCGATATATTTCCAAGTCAGGATGGTATGTGACTTGGAGGGGAACCTGGAGGTGGTGGAGTTCCCATGCGTCTGCTGCCCTTGTCCTTCTAGGTAGAAGAGGTCGCGGGTTTGGGAGGTGCTGCCGAAGAAACCTTGGCGAGTTGCTGCACTGCATCTTGTAGATGGTACACACTGCAGCCACGGTACGCCAGTGGTGGAGGGAGTGAATGTTTAAGGTGGTGGATGGGGTGCCAATCAAGCGGGCTGCTTTGTCCTGGATGGTGTCGAGCTTCTTGAGTGTTGTTGCAGCTGCATTCAGCCAGGCAAGAATTACATAGAATGAACAGCACAGAAACAGGCCATTCGGCCTAACTGGTCCGTGCTGGTGTTTATGCTCCACCCTCTTCATCTAACCCAATCAGCACAACCTTCTATTCCGTTCTCCCTCATATGTTTATACAGCTTCCCCTTAAATGCTATTCGCCTCAACTACTCCCATGTGGTAGCGAGTTCCACATTCTAACCACTCTCTGGGTAAACAAGTTTCTTCTGAATTCCCTATTAGATTTATTGGTGACTATCTTATATTTATGGCCCCCAGTTTTGGTCTCCCCCACAAGTGGAAACATCTTCTCTCCGTCTACCCTTACATAATCATAAAGACCTCTATCAGGTCACCTCTCACCCTTCTCATTTCTAGAGAAAAGAGCCCCAGCCTGTTCAGTCTTTCCTGATAAGTATAACCTCTCAGTTCTTTGCAAGATCCAACAGGTTAACATCACAAGGATTGCTCTGAATTGATATGGGAAATGAATACTATTAGCATTGCATGTCATTGGGAGAAATGAGAAGGCCCTAATGATCAGCTGCACTAAGAGAGCAAAACTACAGGAAGATTGCAAACTCTTGCAAGAAACTAGAGTGCGTGAGCAAACTGATGTTTGACCGACAAAAATGTGGTCTTGATCCCACCAAGAATGAGAGTGATGATGAAAAAGAGTGTCGCAACATAATCATATCATGTAAAAAAAAGAATAGCAACAAATTACTTTAAGAAGAAAAAGAAAGAACTTGCATTTATATAGCACCTTTCATGATCTCGGGAAGTCTCAAAGTACTTTACCGCCAATGAACTATTTTTGAAGTGTAGTCACTGTTGTAATGTAGGAGACTAGAAACTAGAATGTCAATAGTATGTGGAGAAGGCTTATGAGAAATAATGATGCAGAAAAGCTCTTAAACCATTAAGTCCATGAGCGTGAGTCATTGTGAGGAGAAATTATAAGCTAAAGAAACATCAAATTAAGCATTGCACAAGGAATAACTAGTTACCGCTTTGAATTTATTTACAGAATAAGCTGCTACCTAGGCTAATAAATGTGCCCTTGAAGCATTCAACAGAAAGAAATAGGCCAAATTCAGGGTGTAGTAGAGGGGTATGAGACAGGCACCAAAGACAGAGGGCAATGAAATGGCCTGAGCAAGCTCTATGCATCGATTATAACACTTAGAACAACCTTGGGGGGCTTAAGGGGCCTTTTCTGTTTCCTAACTTTTTGACATGCTAAATCCGATGGCTTGTTGTGAAACTCGATAGCTGTGAGTGTCAAATAGAATAAAGGGAAAAAGAGCATTGTAACCATCATTGTAATTTGTTGTGAAAAATATACCACTGAATGCCTGCAAGAAAATAGTGTCAAAGTATTGCAGCGAGAAATTAAACCATTGCGGCAAATTGCTGCCTTTTTAACATGAGAATCTGTTATTTTTATAAGCTGCTAATGATTCTGAAGCTTGGACATTAAATTTCTTTGTCTTGAGCAGTAGTGTGGACAAATGCACTGAATAAATCGAATCAGGAAATAACTATTTTGCGTTTGCAGTAACATTTACATGTCTTTCTTTTGTTCTATTCACGTCAGAAAAGTCATGGCTTTTCATTGACTTTCAAAATCTTCTCGATCAAGCATTGCTCACATTTCTAGTTTAACATTTGCTTTTTTTTGTTGTAAAGGGCAGTGATGTCCAGCTGACATGATCTGTTTTAACAGCACGATGCTTTCAGGTTTATATTTCTGGACTTGCAAGTTCCAGTCAGCCTCGCAGGCTGCAAAACAATTCACACAACATTTGGTTCTTTGATCTCTCTCTTTATTTTTTACTTAAAAGTTTGGTTTAAGGTGGCTTTTGCGCACCAGCCTCTTGTTTCTTTTTTGGTGTATACGAGCCATTAAAAATAGCCAAGTTGAAAACTTCGCCAGACAAGCTAAAATTCTAAAACGATGGGAATTTTCAGTGTGTAATAACAATTAAACATGCTCAGTCCTCCTTAAGAATATCATCATCATTAATTTATTTAGGGTTAAATCAATTTGTGATGCTACTGTGTTTGCATAAACACGAGCATCACCTCATTAAGTTCAAAACTGTCTCGATTGATTTTAATAAAATTATATACATCCGCCTCTCATGGGACAATGGATATGTTCAAAATGTGCACCCTTGAAACCTCTGTGTGGTCTATTAACAGAACTATAAGAGGCTGTATATCACTTTAGTAACTAAAATTCCTCAATGGATTTCAGCCAAGCATAATAATTGCCAGCTTTTCAACAGTTCCTTTATATAAATAAATGTATACTGATGGCACCGTTCACCTGTACATCTGTAAGTAGAGATGCATCAATTGAAACACTTTAAAATACATTCAAAAAAATGAGATTTTTACGAAGCATTCGCTTTCAGTTTCTGGATTTCCTTCAGAAATAGGTATGTTCAGGATCATCAGTGAAGCCAAATTGCATGATGTAATTTGTAGTTGAATGGCAAAATGTCACTGCAGTAACTTTAAAGAGGGGGGCAAATCATCAGGACCATTGTTTGAAACATCAAGCCATGACAACGAATTCTGTTTAGCCTTAATATGGATTTGTTTGGTCCTGTCCACTTCAGTTTTTTTTAAATTTAAACAGTGAATTTGATGATATCTTCAGGAGATGACTTGGAGGGATTACTCCAAGTATAACGTGCGCACAGCTGTTATCAACTGATGGTAATGCAGCTCGCTTTCACTTGTCAGAATCAACAAATCTTTAAAGCCAGTACTTCAGAGAATACCATCAGAACTAAAAAAAAATTCAAAAGAATAATAACCGGCTTCCATGACGGCTCAGCGATTAAACTCACCACATGGTGTAATACCAAAACAAAAGAAAGACTTGCATCTCTATAGCGCCTTTCACGACCTCGGGGAGTCCCAAAGCGCTTTACAGCCAATTAAGTACTTTTGAAGTGCAGTCACTGTTGTGATGTAGGAAATGCCAATTTGTGCACAGCAAGCTCCCACAAACAGTAACATGATAATGGCCAGATAATCTGTTGTGGTGATGTTGAGTGAGGGATAAATGATGGCCAGGACTCCGGGGAAAACTCTCCTGCTCTTCTTCGAACTAGTGCCATGGGATCTTTTACGTCCACCTGAGAGAGCAGAAAGAGCCTTGTTTTAACGTCTCATCCGAACGATGGCACCTCCGACAGTGCAGCACTCCCTCAGTACTGCGCTGGAGTGTCAGCCTAGATTTTTGTGCTCAGGTCTCTGTAGTGGGACTTGACCCCCACGACCTTCTGACTCAGAGGTGAGAGTGCTACCCACTGAGCCACGGCTGACGCAAGCCATGGAGGCATGCAAGATACTGATCTGTGCTGCCCTAAGTGATCTCAGCCAGAGTGGAAGTGGGCAGGCTACATCTGGCCTTGATGTCAGGGAAGGAATGTGTCGGCCAGCGCATCCATTGGTATCCATCGACCCCCCCGAGGGAAAGTTCATATCAAGTGACAATCGAATTAGACTGGATGATGCCCATCCACTTTCAGAGATTCCATCGACGCTGTCTAGGCTCGCACGTGAAGAATGGATACTTGCGCAAGGTGCTGGATAGCAGCTGGGGCATTCATGGCGCCTTCCCCCAACATCTCCAGGAGAGGAGCGGAGAAAACATGGAGGGAAGGGAACAGAGATTTTCAAGTTGATCATAATGTTTTGTGATGGTTCCATTTTTTTTTAAAGAACCAACCATGGTGGCGAAACTCCATCATTATGAAGCTTCATTGGATGTTTCAACAAGCTATTGGTCAGCAAGCACTTGGCTAATTTCAACATATGGGAAGCTGAAAATACATACACATTTAATCACACACAAGTGCTTACGTGACCTCACAGAAAATAAGTTAAAATGGCTCAGTACTGTGGTGGAGCAAGGCTGGGGTAGGAATTTCAGTCCTAGACCCTAAATTAGCTTTATTCAAAAAAGGAAACATGTGCTTTTGATTTCTCTTGCCTTGGAGGAGAAAATCTAAATACAGATATGGGCAGCTTACTGCCGGTCCAACAACTTGTGCAACAAATTCATCAATGGGCAGTTCTCATTATGTTGAGCAGGGATTGTCATCCTTCCTGACCCAGCATTGATGCTGTTTCAAAGGCCAGTACTGAACTCTATTTAGCTTTGCTAATTTTCTCTGCCAATTTTTCTTCACTCCCCTCTTTTACAAAACATTGTCAACTCCTTGATGGTTTGTTTTCATGGAAATCCTCCAAGGGGCCATTATGCAGCAACGGTGAGTAAATGGAGTTGAGGTACAGATCAGCCAATGATCTAACTGAAGGGCGGAACTGGATCGAGGGGCTGAATAGCCTCCTCCATTTCCTATGTTCCTACTATTCATGTGCGAGGCTTCATCTTTAGTGCGGCTTGACCAAAGGAGCACTAAAGTCGAGTCCAATCCTCTCCTCGCTGGCTGCCACAACCACACTCTCCAGCGAGAATCACTGCACAGCAATTAGGATTGAGAACCCTGGCTGATTTTCTTCTCCCTAACTCGAAGGTCTGTGGCCCTCCAATCGCTGCCCAGTTGAGCTCCGCTGACTCAGCACAGACTGGGACTGCAATCAGGGACATGCCTGAACCATTGGAGGAGGCGATAGTGAACTTCTAATTAGCTTTGGAGTGGCATAAATGCAGTCCATCACCTCGATTGCTCGTGATTCGCAAAAGGATGAGAGCCACACCATCAGTGTTACAGTGACTTTTATTTGGCTGGGAGACGTTTGTACCACGCTGGCAGATTAGCTGTGAATCTGAATATTGGAGCCTCTTTTGGGATTGAGATGGCTCAAAGATGACATCTCCCGGTGATGGAAGCGGCAGACTGGGTCATACAATACCCGAGCTGGGCCGGCCTGCGCTGCTCCAGGGCATTGTTGAGGATTGACCAGCCAGCTTGGCTTGCTAAATGGAACCTAGAGGGGGGTAGACCTGTCACGAGGGACTGGGATACTTTCCACTCAGCTCTTGGTAACCCTGCAAGCCAGTGCTCCTACGGGTAAGGTAGTCCGCGATAGATTAGCAGCGCTCGGTGCTGGTGAGCTGAATGGTTTCAGCTGGTTGAACTCCAACAGTACCCCCGCACATACTTGGTGGTCTCTAAGCCTTAGCTGTCTGGACTTTGGTTAGTAGAGTGAATTCCTACTGTGTGCACCACATATTGGGCAAGTGGAAATTCTACCTGTGTGTATTTCTCAGTAGCTTGTTTTGGACACATGAGGATGAGCTTTCATGTGTGTCAGATAACCCGATTAACCCAAAAACTCCCCGGGGACAGGAAAAATTGAAAGCAGTACTTTATTATGTTTATAGGAGGTGCACTTTAAATTGACCTCTTTCCCCGCAGTTCCCTGCGTCTCTGAAGACTTTTAGATTTTAACAACAATGCTGAAGCCATTTCCTCTCGCCCTAACCCAGCTTAGGTGTCAGAAGTGTGTGGAAGCTTTCTATTTGTGCATGTCTGATCACTCATTTAACTTCAGGTATTGCACGAAATTTGTGACATGCCGCAAATTGCCAAACAGTTACGTCTACTAAAAAGTGCACATTTTACAAAGTGCCCAAGTCTGAAAACAGTAGAAATGTCTTGCACTAAAACAGATTTGTGTTCGTGCAATTGCCTTCAACATCAGTCTGTTTTAGTTTCCCCTGACATTTTCATGTCTATGTGCACTTTCTTCTCATGATATTTTGACTGCTTTTGAATGATGTCCACAGCCTTCTCGATCACATTTCCCCAAGGAGATATTTGTGAGCATTGCTCACATTGCTTGTTTACTATGATATACATACAGTATATTACATTAATGTCTATAAAGCACAGCTTGAGAACAAAAATATGCAATCCACTTCCACAAAATATCATTGCTGACAGTGCACAACACTATAATTTATTTATTTTAGCTCCCAGAGACCTTTTAATTTGAATAAGTTTTGTTAGCCAAATTAATGAAGGTAGAATATGTCAGGTAAAATATTTAATCAGTTCATCTTGGGAAAAAAAAATGTTCTTCCTGCAGAAATCAAGACAACTTTGTACATTTTTAAAACTGCACTAAAGGAACAATACTTTAAAGGATAATAGCTTAAACCCCTTTTGAAAATAATGACAGTTTTGGAAAAGTGTAAATAATAGTATTATTGGAAGATTGAGTCATGCATGGTACTGGATTATAAAATGGCTTGGCCACAGAAAGTGGCGTTGAATGTAAAAAAAAAAAAGGTTTTGTCTTGGGATCAGTGGAGGGGGAGGGGGTGTGGGGGGTTAAAGGTCCTGTAGAGGTCTGTTTTGGGTGTTTAGGAAGAGGGTATGATTAGTCATATAAAGAATTGTTAATAACACCAAGGAGGTTACTGGTCTAAGGGAGATCAAAGCATTCAACAACAACAACTTGTATTTATATAGCGCCTTTAATGTAGTAAAACGTCCCAAGGCGCTTCACAGGAGTGTTATCAAAAAACAAACAAAATTTGACACCAAGCCATATATGGAGATGTTAGTCAGTGAATTTGGGCAAATTCATTGGTTGGATGAAGGAGTGGCAGATGGATTTTTATGTAGCTATAGATGTACGGTAGTGTACATTGGAACTTGAAACATGGGTGAGTGAATGTTTATTAGGAAAGGTAGAAAAGGATTTGAGTGTCATTATTGACCATTTGTTTAATGTTTCAAGGCAATATAAAGCCACCATCAACTGGGCTAATCTACTAATGGGATAGTAAACTCCAAATTTAAGCTTTAAAAATTTACAGGTGGTTCAATGGACACTTCTCATTTCTAAAGAGTGGCCAGGGCCATGTTAATTAAAAGTATTTAGCATTTATTTTTTAAAAACCATCCAGATGCAGTTTTCAGTGGAACTGTAAAATGTGGCGAAAGTATATAAAGCCATTCTTGAATAATTTTATTTCTGTTGCTATACACTTGGACAGGCAGGTCTTGGACTATGTCCTCTTCCTTAGGGGAGTAGAATAATGCAAGCAATGTATTGGAAAAGGCTGATAACATGTTATGTTATGTATATCTACAATGATTCCTGTTTTCAGAAAGTCTGAGGTTCAGAACTGTAGGAGCATGTTTACTACTGGAGAGGGTTTAGTTTCAGCGCCAAAACTATCCACAAAGTTCCCGTCAACATAAGCAGCATAACTGTAGTAGAAACATCACCATATGTTCATGTTACTTTGGACAACTGGCTCATAATAATGGTATCCTCCAGCTCAGCAGATTGCACTCCTATTTGGGCTCCGAGTGAATCAAGAGTAGTCCAAGCTGGTTCCTTCTTGCTAATTTCAAAGGGCATCACTTCCAGGTTGATTTAGTACAGGATCCCTGCCATAAAAAACCCTCCGCGCCATTTGGTGGTTAGTCTACATTCCATCCAGGAGGTAAAAGGCCAGGCAAGGATTTTCTTGCATGAACCGAGGCGGTTTTGTCCTTTACCATTACCAGATTGCTGATGGGCGCAGTGTATAAATTGAGGAGAAATTTGTGTAAACAAAGTATTTTGGAGATGTTTGTCCTGGATAGTCCACTCCGGTTGCATATTGCTTTACATTAGGCCTTTGTGGAAGCACAGCTGTTGTGAGTGTTTTCCTGGCGCATTATTGGCCAGGGTATCTTACCAGGGTATTTTTAGCATTCGCTTGGATAGGATCTCAAAATGCCTCAACCAAAAATATGCTACCTTAAATACTGAAGAGTTCAGTATCAATAACTCTTTCAAGGAATGCTTGAGCACGAGATCGCTTACCCACTTCTGTAAAGGTAAAAGCTCTCTCCATTTGCAAACATACTCCTTGTTGGATTGGCGGACACATGGGTAATGAAGACGGCCAGAAAAGCTGATAGGAGACTGTTAAGTTGTCAAGAAAGTGCAGACTTTCCGCAGTTTGTGGCATCAGGGTTCCACATTACCTGTATCCATTCCAATGATGGAATATTGTAGCTCTATTTAGTAGCTTGAAAAGAAAACTCCTGTATCTTGCTCAACCACACCTCAAAACTACTTCATTGGCTGCAAAGCACTTTTGGGACGTCCTGAGGTCGTGAAAGGCGCTATGCAAATACAAATCTTCCTTTCTTTTCTTCTTTGATTCCATATAATCCAAAGCCATTAAAGATATTGCCCGAGATGACTTTAGACTACTCCAGTCCAGTGTCCATTCTCTTCAAAATTTCAGTCCTGACTAGAACTGGACCACAAGAGTATGTTTCTGCTAGGCACAAAAGCGTCGCTGCAGTTGCAACTCCTTATCAACACCAAAAATCTCTCCATGGAATGCCAGTGAGAAAGCGTTGTGCATCACTTCTCCCATCAGTGGAACTCAGAGCTTTATTGCTTTTATTTGCAAAAGGTGGAATACAATGTTAACCACCACCTGCTAAACCAATGTTGTTGGAACATGTACTTGACTATGTGAAAACTTACCCCATGGTGCCCAGCACAAGTTCTATGGTACTGTTTTATTCTAAGCAATCATCATGGCCAAGCTTTTGAGACATAAGCCACCTAGATCTGACTCTGCAATTAGGAGCATAGGAACAGGAGCAGCCCATTCAGCCCCTCGAGCCTGCTCTGCCATTCAATTCCCTCCCTAAACCTCTCCATCTCCTCCTCCTAAGAACCTCCTTAAAACCTCTTTGAACAAGCTTTTAGTCATCACGCTTACTCTCTCCTCATTCGGCTCAGAGTCCATTTTGCCTTACGAAGCTGTGAAGTGCCTTGGGACATTTAGCGAGGTGAAAGGCGCTATATAAATATATGTTGTTTTATTTATTTTCAGTTGCACTTGTTAAGCCACCATGTGAACCAGACATTCCCAGAAGCTTAATCACTGCATTTCCTCCTTAACACCGTCACTGCTTGGTATAAGCCTTAGATTAACCTGCCAAGTTGAGGGACAGACTTAGAAAAAAATTGAAGCTGAGCGGCTCTTTGTTTTTGGTCACCCTGGTGATGGATGTAAGCTTACAGGGCTTGGGTACAGGGTTGGAATAAAGGCCGCAGAGGGGACTGGCGCAAAATGAATGAATTGTGACTGATGCCAGGCTACCGGGCACAGACCTACATGATGTGCTTGCCTGTGGTCGTAAACAAGCTCTGGACATTGAGGGAATGGAATCAATTTCTATTCAGAAAGGTGCCAGGATGGTGATTGGGGGGGGGGGGGGGGGGCATGCAAATTAATGCGGGGGCAGTCTATGGCACCTTGCACCCTGGGGTAACTTGCAATGCGGGTAAAGCCTAGTGCTCTCAGGTCCTGCTTCGCTCTGTCCACGTGGCAAGAGATGTAGCTGTTCCCCCTGGCATACAGAGTCTCGGTGACCTGCTTGATGAAGCGGTGGACTGCCCACTGGGAGATGTGGCTAATGCCAGCTGCTGCAGCCTAAAAGGTTTCTGTTGCATAAACGTTAAAGGACACGGTGACCTTGACGGTGCTGTCCATGCCCTGGTTCGAGGCTTGAGTTGTGGCTGCAGCAGGTTACCTAGCTCAGCGACAGCCTCCTTGGTGAAGCGAAGGCACCTGAGACATTGGTCCTCAGTGAAGTTAAGGTAGGAGAGGTGCTCCCTGAAGACACTCTGTGGGTATGGCCTCCTGCCCAGTGCCCTCCTCCTCCTCCCTCTTTTCCCAGCTTCTCCTGCTCTCTCTTTTTCTTGGCTGCTCCCCCTCATCCTTCAGCTCCAAAGGCAGTCCGACCAGACCATCCATTACTGCAATATAACTGAAGACAGTGAAAATCAGTCCCTCATCAGCAAAAACTTCAAATCAGAAGTCAGAACTAAGTTGTAGAAGTCGGAAAATAGGCCAAAAAAAGGCCCAGAGGTTAACCAGCCACCGAAGGGGACAAGCCAGCAACTAACTTGCATGAAGTGATGAGCCCTTTAAGTAGCGCTGCTGAAGGGTCCTTCCTGCCTGTTAGCACCACGAGTTGTTGCGCAAGTTTATCACGTGCCGAGGCAGGGGCTGGGTCAGCCCAATTTCACAAAGGGGCCTACAACCAGTGTAGAATCCCTTAATTAAACACTACAACGAGCTTCCTGAATCACAGGATTCCTGACGCATCCCCTGAATGCCTATGGAGGAGCCCGATCCAAAATGGTGGGCGACTCACTTTCTGCACGGGACAGGCACATGCACGCTGCCAACCATAATGGATGCCGAGGCGTCCGTTTTACGCCTGTAAAATGGGCGTGCACCGACTAATTTCTAGGCCACTGTGCGTACAATTCTTGATGTGCTTCCTAATTTATTTTTTTTATTTCAAATTTGTTTTAAGCACTGCTCCCACAACTGAGGTGGATAGCAAAGCATGGTTCATACTGCAAGCCACAAGCATATTTGCCTTTAATTATTTACATTTTTTTTGTGAAACCTTTGGCTGCTGACAGTTTCTTGCTAGAAGTGAGTCACGGAAACCTTTAAAATGTGTTATACCAGCAATGGCACATTGTGACTGTTGCTTCACAAGTGCAAAAGACCTGTAGCTTGGAACTAAATTAATGTCTGCCACGTGCTATCCTAGCTACCACATTCTGTTTGGGCAATATTTAGATTTGGGGTGCGGTGGTGGGGGGGCGGGTGCGCGTGGGGATGTTTTAAAAACATTCAAGAATGCAGCATCTGGTACAGTCTCTTAAGTTTCTTAGCCCACAAAGACAACGGCTTAGTGCAGTACGGGCGTTATCGGATCAGCCGCCAATTATACGCAGCGCCTAATATTCAGTTCTATTGCAGTCAATGTAACTGACTATCGGGTGCTGCGTATAACGGGTGGCCGATCCGATACTGCCCGTTTTGCGCCACTGTCCGAGATGAATTTCTAGGCCACATGTGATTTTAATATATATTTTTTAATTATCACCTGTCTAATTTTATAGTCCAAGAATGGAAAATAGCTAATCTGAATCAGAATGGATAAAAGATTTCCTCTTTATGCTTGCTCAACTATTAATCCCCCTCCCTATAACAGTACCTGCAAACCTGTTTTGGTCTAGAACTTCCCCTAATTGTTATGCTCCATATTCATATCATATCTCTAGACTGTATTCCTGCACTGCGACGAGATTCCTTGCACTTGTAGTTAGTTCAGGTTAAAAGGATTTACATAGAATTACATCACATAGTACTTGCAGCACAGAAACAGGAAATTCGGCCCAACTGGTCCATGTTCGTACTGCACACGAGTCCCCTTCCACCCTACTTCATCGAACTCCATCAACCTATCCTTCTGTTCCCTTCTCCCTCATGTGCTTATCTAGCTTCCCCTTAAATGCATCTATGCTAGTCGTCTCAACCACGCCTGGTGGTAGCGCGTTCCACATTCTCACCACTCTCTGAGTAACTACCTGACCATATGCTATCTCTATCGAGCCTTAGAATCTCTTTCTTGTCCCCTCGTACATTTCCCCCTATCCTCTAAATGGCCACAAATCACCTCACAGCATGTTTCCAACAACTTGATTGATATTATTCCAAGAGCCGGCACAGGCACGATGGGCCGAATGGCCTCCTCCTGTGCTGTATCATTCTATGATTATAGAGCCTTTGTGAAATCTCAATCCAGCCTCTTCTTCCACCTCCCAGGTGATACGAATGGCACCAATGATATCCAGCATTTACGGCAGTAAAAGAAAATAGATTTCAACCTCTCCCTTAGTTAGACTAATAATTATGCATTTCCTCGTACATTCCATGAATTTGTGGCATCGTGATCTGTAGAGTAAAACTGTGGTTAAAGATCATCAGTCCACTGTTTTTAATTAATTTTCACGAAACATAATACAAATGAATATAAGACATGTACTTGCAGTCTGTCATTATTTATCTAGGATTAGTCCTTTCTATTAACCAGATTCAGTCATCATGTTGATTTGTAGTAAATTTTGTCCCATGCTGCATTGACTTACATTTTGAAAATGTATATTTTTTAGTGGTTAGTTTAGTACTTGGGAGCAATTGGTAATATCATTTGAAAGTGTTTTTAAAAAAAAATCACTATTTTAGCAAAACGATACTTAAGCATCTGATTTTACATCTATAAGTATGCAATAAATGCAAATTTGAAGCTTTTGCTTTTAAGTGAAGCAGCATTTTCTAATGACCTGAGCATGGGCTATATTTTGTCAAGCATGGGCAGTCGGACCACAACAATGAATATTGAAAACATCCACCATGTTGTATGCTTACGGTTGCCTACAGGCACCAGCAAATCAAAATGTTATTTATAGATTCTCAAATGGTAATGAAATTATTATTAATGACATTCATTTATTCCAACTCCATTTGTATCAAGCATCAAAAAAAAGTTTGCAGGAAAAATTATGGAATTGAAAATTATTTCATTGTCCACTGTGCAGTCGGAAAATCGGCACAACTGTACAACAGAGGTACTTTTTCAATCCATCGGATAAAATCCCAATCTTTTCACTTACACTAATTGGGAGCCAATGGCAGCACACCATCTTCCATTCATAAGTTTCACAGACCTGCTGTAAAATCTATGAATCTTACACCCCCCCAAAATAACAGCTAAACCTCAATTAAATTTTAAAAAAAAACCATCACATTAATAAAATAAGTATAGTTAATTAAATTAACCATTTTAAATAAAAAAATTAAATTTTTGAAAAAATTTAAAATCTTTTAAAAAGTTATAAAAATAAACTTACCTGTCTTTAAAGTCTCTAAAAAAGATACACCTGTAAAAAAAAAATTCAAAAAAATACTTAATTCACTACTTACCTTCTTAAAAGCGGGTCTTACTCCTCCTTTTTACATTTCCAAAATCTTCCCTACTTACCTGCGCGTCCAAAGCATGAAGTGCACAGCGTGCGCGCAGCCTGTAGCGCGCACGCGATGCACCCAGGACCCGCCCCCTTTTCAGAAGAGCAATTGCCGGTTTTCAGCGCATGCGCAGGGCATGCAGAAAACCGGCAATTGCAGAGGGAATACGCGAGAGTACGCAGTGCGTACTCTCGCGTCCCGGGATCAATTTTCGGCCCATATGTCTAGTTTTAAAAGTTCTGAAATTGTGAGGAGTATTCAAGTTATATTTTTGCATATCAAACCTGAAGAATTGTCAATGTTTTGCCCAGTCTTGGCTGAATAACTCACAGACACTTAAACATAGGAGCATTTTAAGTTCATTTATGTGTGCATTACTAGATGTTTTGCTTATCAGTAAGTTTTGTTTCAGCTACATTGTGGCCTCATGATTTTAAACAGAAGGGACTTTCTTGTCAGTTGCCCCTGTTGGTCTATTTCAATGCACCATTTGATTTCCTCTTTTGGTGCTTTTACATTCGCACATGTTTAGTTCACATTACAGGAGAGTGTTATCCATGCTTCAATCAGATCCGTGCACGCACACACTCACTTACTTTCTCATTCTTCCCACTCTGGTCTCTCTCTCTCTCTCTCTGCCCGTTTGTGTCTGTCTTTCCCTCTGTGTATGTAACTTTTTCTCGCGTGATACCTCTCTCTATGTGCCTCTGTCATCTGTGTTTTTTTCTGTCTAGTCATATGCGTGTGCACCTCTCTCTGTGAAGCCATGTTTCTCTGTCTGACGCTCTTCCTCTGTCCAGTCGTCGTCTTCTTCATTGTCCTCCTCTCTTCCTCTTCCTCTCTCCCTCTTCCTTTCTCTTCTGCTCTCACTCTTCCTCTCTCTCTGTCCAGTCTTGTTCTTCCACACTGTTGTGTGTGTGTTTCTGTCTGTCCCTGTCTAGTTGTTTGTGTGTGTACGTGCCTCTCTCTACAGCTTTCTATGTTTTTCTATTGTGCTCTCATTCTTTTTCTGTGTGCAATCTTTCTTCCTTTCTATATTTCATCTTTCCTTTCCTTCCTTCTTACCCTACCTGCATCCCCAGTCTTCTCTTTCAGGTAAATGTAGTAATCCTTTGTTCCCAGTGGGAGCTGTGCATGAACAGATTCTGGGTTGGAGAATCAGGGCTGTTATCTTGCTAGGAGCACGAGATCATTGAATATGCCTTTCAGTCCAGTCTTCTGTCTCTGTCCAGTCTCCTCTCTCATGCTCTTTTGAACATACTGTATTACTAAATGATCTGAACAGCTAGACCTTCAGACCAGATAAGTGATCATGTGGATCTGTCGGTTGGAAGATTTATGTTAACTGATCTACAGAAGAGTTTGTCAAAAAGTCGAAAGTACATGTCAAAGGTCCTGCTGAGTTGTAACAATGACCTCTTTTTCCACAGAAAACTCAATGGAGCGTACAATCGGGCGGGGTACAACACGGGCTTCCATCGCGAACCCAACTAAGACCCGTTCCCACCGAGCGGGTTAGGTTCAAAAAAGGAAGAACTTGCATTTATATAGCGGCTTTCACGACCCCGAAGCGCTTTACAGCGAATCAAATACTTTTGAAGTGTAGTCACCGCAGGAAACGCGGCACAGCAAGAACCCACAAAAAACAATGTGTTAATGACCAGATATTCTGTTTTTAAGTATTGGTTAAGGGATAAATATTGTCCAGGCCACTGGGGAGAACGCCCCTGCTCTACTTCCTAATTATGCCCTGTGATTTTTTTCACATCGACCTGAGATGGCAGACGAGGCCTTGTTTAAAGTCTCATCTGAAAATCGGCACCTCTGACAGTGCAGCACTCCCTCAGTACTGCACTGGGAGTGTCAACCTAGATTTTTATGCTCAAGTCTCTGGAATGGAGTTTGAACCCATGACCTTCTGACTCGAGGCAAGAGTGCTACCGACTGAGCCACGGCTGACGAGATCGTGTTAAAATTGTGTTAAAAGGTTAAAATCGGGGCTTTAGTATTTTTGCATATTTCAGTACATATAGAGATGTATGCTAGGGTGACCACATTTTCTAAACTGAATCCGGGGACACGCGGGGGTGGGAGCACAGTAAAGTAGCCAGGGCGAAAAATGCAGGTTGTGCAGCGTAGCGAAGCAAAATTTTTTGTTATTTTGATGCAAACTGAATCTGCAAAAAGCAGCGGCAGAGCTTTCCGCCAGATTAATGTGGCCACTGTTCACGGCTCCTCCGGCAACAATCACCGGCTCCTCCCCCTCCTCACAGCCCGACACTCAGCCACACCATCCGAGGCCGCAGAGCGTAGCTCCAGCCGCCCCTCATTAGTCCTGATTTGATCCCTTGCGTATTTGGGGACGAGTTTCCTGAACCGAGGAATTTTCCGGGGACATTGTTTGCCCGGGGACACAGTCTTTCATCCGGGGACTGTCCCCGGAAAACGGGGATGTATGGTCACCCTAATATATGCTTGCTAGAATAGATTTTAGTTTTCCCTGTACCATGTATTTGTATAATTGATGAGAAATAATTATTGAAGATACTAAGATTGATTAGCATTAGTGTTTTAAAACAACACCATCAGAGTGCAGCGCTTATACATCACATCTACTGTGTCCCTTTCATAGGGGAGGGCAAGATATTGGTCGTCCCCTCTGTCTATTGATACCAAGTAATGGAAGCAAAATAATTTGAGGAAGGCTTCACAGATCCATGTCAACTTTTAATGAGAACTTCGAAAAAGTTTCTTTCCTTTTTGAAGATTAGACAGATTTAAATTTCAAGATGGTAGGTTCTGGAGAGATTCATTAAACATGCTGCTATTTATCCTAGATAAATATACTACTGTTTGTAAGACAGAGAGTTATGGGTTATGGGGAGCGGGCAGGGAAATGGAGCTGAGCCCAAGATCAGATCAGCCATGATCTTATTGATGGCGGAGCAGGCTCGAGGGGCCAAATGGCCTGCTCCTGCTCCTATTTCTTATGTAAACAAATTACATAGAAAAGGAAGTGTTACAAGCAGTTAATGTTCACTTAGAAAGTGAATAAATTCTGTTAAAGTCTCCCAAAATGTTGTTCAACTCCCAAACTGCATAGTGTGCTGCCCAGAGCTCATCTGACCAGAAAGGTCCCTCCTGGTGCGTGCTCTGTTGTGATACTTCATAAAACCAACACAGCGCTGCTGCCAGCCAATCAACAGTGCTGCTTCATTCGCCATCTTAAATCTCTGAATGAGCGGGAAGGTGCCTCAAATGTGCGCGGTGAAATCAGAGAGTGCTGAGTTTCCATGGAAACGATCGTTTGGTTCTGCCACAGTTAATGAACACCTCTCTCGGCTAGAAAATGGCGTAGCAGGAAAGGATAGAACAATAAGCTGTACTATATTCATCAGCATTTGGATTGCGTCCCTCCAGTTGGTGAAAGTGTGCCATTTATACTGCGAGGTAGTTCACCAACAGGGGCGTAGCCAAACACCTGATGGCGGAAGAAAAATATGGCTTACTGTTTAATTGCCTTAACACCCTGTCTTGGCTGCTGTAGAGATTTTGGCCAATTAGTAGCTTATCTCTAGACTTTCAAATAATCAGGATCGACTGCAAACCAATCAGCCAATTTTGATCTGGTTGTGACTTCATTCTTCCTTCTGTGGGACCAAATGTATCTGTTCAATTTTTTTAAAAAGTGCATGTCCCAACATGATATGAATGTACCTGCACAGATGTAGTGTGACGCTTAATGTGCAGCTATTGTCACAATATAAATTTGTCCTTTTTACGTGAGAGGAACCACATTGCAGATGGATACTACTAAAATAGTTTGATAGACAAAGGAGATGGGCTGGTGATTACCATAATTCCCAAATATAAAGCTGTTATGAACTATGGGACTAATTGGACAGCTCTTTGAAAGAGCCGCCACAGGCTGGATGGGCCGAATGGCCTCCTTCTGTGCTGTAAGATTCTACGTCTGCCAGCATTTAATTAAAGTGGAAAAACTAAGGCATTTCAAATTCTGAGAATTCAACATAAAGCAGTCACCAGAAAGATGTGTTTCATTTAAACTTTTTTTTCTTTTTAATTCACCATGTGTGCAGTGGCAGATGGGAGGTAAATCATCATTTTGTTCATAGTTTTGGCACCAGTTTCCCCACAACAAGCAAATTATTAACACGGCAATTATTTTTTTTATTCATTTATGCGATGTGGGCGTCACTGGCAAGGCCAGCATTTATTGTCCATCCCTAATTGCCCTTGAGAAGGTGGTGGTGAGCCGCCTTCTTGAACCGCTGCAGTCCATGAGGTGAAGGTACTGCTGTTAGGTAGGGAGTTCCAGGATTTTGACCCAGCGACAATGAAATAGTATACACTTCTCGTTATATTCAATTTTTTTAATTAATTGTAAAATTATACAAGAAAATTTGGCCATTAAATATTTCAGATTTAGTACACCTTGTGTGACGATGCTGTTTCCTTATTGCAAATGGGATGAGATTGGTACATTTTTATTACTGGAATTATCTTCTTCCTTTGAGAATCAGCTGCTACAGCATTATACTAATTGATGATTCCAAAAATATAATGTTTAGAGCTAAACAGTGTGGAAAAATATTCAGATGATTTCATTGGAGCCATTCTGTACTGGAACAGTCAAAAATACAGCTGATTAAAATACAGTTAAACTATGTGATTATTTTTATGCAGAATATGGACGGAATATGTGGAGACAGAACCTTTGTCACTAGTTGTGAGCTCGTAACGTGCATGTGGCTGGCTTTTTTTGTGGGGGGGCTGGGGGGGGCCGTGGAAGGAGAAGCTGGTACTCGTTCAATGGTGCTCGTAACTGAAGTTTTAAAAATGTATATAAGCTATCTTTCTAAGCATGTTTGGCGTCTGTTGGAATAGATAGGTCACTGTCATGAAGTGCAGTAACATGCTGAGCTTTGCGACCTGTCATATCATTGTGCTGCTCTTTACATTACATATGTTTGTGCACCTGTTGGAGCATTCACAGATTTTTTTTTTGTTACCCTCCCCCACCCGGCCCAAAAAGAAAAGCAATATGAGTGGCAGATACTGTGATTCCCCAAAGAGTGCATTTGTTGAATTAGAGACGGGAGTTGCAATAAACTGGTACAATAAAATAAAGGGATTATTGGAGTCAAAGCTGCTGTTTGGATAGTATTCTTTCCTTGGCCAATGGAAAGGCATATTGACATGTCTTCTTTCAAGGTGTCTCCCAAGTTTGAGGAGGTTGGAAGCAATGTTTTTTTTTGGGTGCGCGGCCCCTTTAAGGGGCTGCGCGGCCCATTCAAAATACCGCGCATGCGCAGTTTTTCCTATTTAAAAGCCGCTGAGCCGGCTGCGTGGGAGCTGCAGAACGCTGCACGCACGTGCAACTTAAAGGGAACATTGGTTAGGAGTCATCATTACTGGTTTATTAGTTATTTCTAAGTTTGGGGGTAATTGTGACTTTGGGTGATAGTGTAAAACGGGCGATATTGATTCAGCCGCCTGTCATACGTCTCTCGCGATTTTAATTTCCATTGACTTCAAATGACTTTGACAAAAAATTAGTAGCACTGATTTACACCAAATACGTTTTCTTTAAACGATAAGCAATCACCTGTTCTCATGTCACTAGCATAGTAAACAAAGTGCAAACCCTGTTACTGGCCAATTAGCACCTCATCTAAAATACTAAAAATTAATACGCAATAATTTATCAGCCATTTCATTTGAGTTCCAACAGAAACAATATTATCTTTGGGCATATTTATAAAATATGTCGTTGAATTTTCATGCCATTTTATAGTTTTCACTGAGTCCCCTAGTCTGCTATACATGTGGGGAATTCTAGTTTGATTAGAGGCTGATAATCTGGTTATATCTCTTGTCATAGAGTCATAACGGCACAGAAGGAGGCCATTCAGCCCATCGAGTCCGTGCCGGCTCTCTGTAGCGCAATCCAGTCAGTCCCATTCCCCCGCTTTATCCCCGTAGCCCTGCAAGTTTATTTCCCTCAAGTGCCTATCCAGTCTCCTCTTGAAAACATTGAGTGTCTCCGCTTCCACCACTTCCGTCGGCAGCGAGTTCCAGGTCCTCCCCACTCGTTGCGTAAAAAAGTTTTTCCTCACGTCCCCCCTGTATCTCTTGCCCAAAAAATTAAATCTGTGTCCCCTAGTCCTTGTACCATCAACTAGTGGGAACAGCCTTTCCCCGTCTAGCCTATCCAAACCCATCATAATCTTGTACACCTCTATCAAATCACCCCTGATCCAAAGCGAAAGACTCTGCTATGGACTTTAATATTGCTATGACAACAATCGGCTGTTAGAACAGTGTGCATAGCCTTATTAATGAAATGCTGTAATTTAATATATAAAATTACTCCAAAATGGGAGTTTTTTTGACAATACCTAGGAGCTGTTTTGTCATTATTGGATGCTTTGTTTAAATGAAAGACTGACGATATGTGTCTATGTGTCATACATTTACCTCGGACTGTATAGGGCGTTGGTGAGACCACACCTGGAGTACTGCGCACAGTTTTGGTCTCCTTATTTAAGGAAGGATATACTTGCATTGGAGGCAGTTCAGAGAAGGTTCATGAGGTTGATTCCGGAGATGAAGGGGTTATCTTATGAAGAAAGGTTGAGCAGGTTGGGCCTATACTCATTGGAGTTTAGAAGAATGAGAGGGGATCTTATTGAAACATATAAGATTCTGAAGGGGCTTGACAGGGTAGAAGCAGAGAGGATGTTTCCCCTCGTGGGGGAATCTAGAACTAGGGGGCATAATTTCAGAATAAGGGGGAACCCTTTTAAATCGGAAATTAGGAGGAATTTATTTTCTCAGAGGGTCGTGAATCTTTGGAATTCTCTTCCCCAGAGAGCTGTGGAGGCTGGGTCATTGAATATATTTAAGGTGGAGATAGACAGATTTTTGAACGATAAGGGAGTCGAGGGTTATGGGGAGCGGGCAGGGAAGTGGAGTTGAGGCCAAGATCAGATCAGCCATGATCTCATTGAATGGCGGAGCAGGCTCGAGGGGCCTAATGACCTACTCCTGCTCCTACGTCTTATGTTCTTATGTACTATACTTGGTAACAAAAGGAAAACTCATCTTTCAATATCAAGTTGCTGAGAAGCCAATGGTTATTGCCGACTTGAGCGAAGGATGGACATGGGAAATATTGAGACAATGGTGCTGGAATTTCCTGAAGACTGAACAACGGTGTCATGCCGATTTTTGGTGCAGTAGATTGAGGAAATTCGGGCATTAAGTGGCTTGCACCCATTTTTCGCTCGAATTTCCTCGGCCTTTTATGCTGATTCTGCGAAGCCTTTGCCGAAACCCTCTGCCGCTCGTGAACATGGCTCCACCCACCTGCAAAAAATGCTGGTCATGCAGATTTCCTGAACTTGCATCAGTTCTGAACGGGCTGTAAATTTACGCCTAAATATGCGAATAAGATTTTCAGGGAATTTCGGCGTAAATCGCTAACGGGAAGTTTGGCATCAATTTTGGAGCAACTTGCTGGTTTTACACTGTTTCGGGCACTTCTGGGCCACTATTTCTTGAATTTCTGATGTTTTACTCTTATATCCCTGGAGTTGCCACCCCTCCCTGAAGTAGTTCCTTTCGGCTCAGAAGACCAGAAATGCTGGGCTACAAGCTTTTCCTGAATGTTATCGATGCCGCTCAATTATTGACCAATGGAGAGAAAAAACCTGCATTTCTATAGCGTCTTTCACAACCTCAGGACGTCCCAAAGCGCCTTACAGCCAATGAAGTACTTTTGAAGTGTAGTCACTGTTGTAATGTAGGAAACGCGGCAACCAATTTGCACACAGCAAGATCTCACAAACAGCAATGATATAATGACCAGATAATTTGTTTTAGTGATGTTGGTTGAGGGGTAAATATTGGCCCAGGACACCGGGGAGAACTCCCCCTGCTCTTCTTCGAAAGAGTGCCATGGGAGCTTTTACATCCACCCGAGAGGGCAGCCGTCTCATCCGAAAGACGGCACCTCCGACAGTGCAGCACTCCCTCAGTACTGCACTGGGAGTTTCGGGAGTGGGACTTGAGCCCACAGCCTTCCGACTCAGAGGTGAGAGTGCTACCCACTGTGCCGCGGCTGACCCTGTGAGCTTGTAGCGGGCGCAGGTGGATAGTTCTCCCCTCCTTCTGAGATGGAGTGCTTCACTATAGCACGGCATTCCATTGAACAAGCTGGGCAAGAACGAATGAAACTTGCTCCTAACAGTGGCAAGCCAGCAATACTCCCAAGTGTTGCTGAGACTCAGACCTGTGACTATCGAGTTGGGTAGCAGGCTCACTACCACTTGGTGCACCAGCCATTTTTAACTCTTACAAATATCCTTCTTACGAATAACATATTTCAGTCGAGACATATTAAAATTGAAAGCTTGTAACAACGGATTTGTCTGTCTATATACTGTGATGTTTGACAGAAAAATACTGTGACATACAATAGTAAAGAAAGAGGCAAAATCATCATTTTTTTTGTAGAGGTTGAAAAATATGCCCACCAACGAATAATAGGCAACATTTTTTGTAAAACTCCTGCCTTCCTATATTAATTGTTTGATTTTAACGATTGTTACATTCATTAATAAATTAACAACAGGACTACAACAGATTGTCTGAAATTGTACCTGTTGAGGGAGGTTTCTATAGTCAGAGGTTGCTGTCGTACTGATGGCTTTCCGCCGTAATTGCCACATAGCAACTGCCTAAGTGTCAGTTTGTATCATCACCTCACCACAGCTCTAAGAACTCCCCTGAAGCTAGTAGAGGTTGCACAGTCCTAGATGAGGTCTTCATGGGTGCTGACCATAAAAAGTTCATCAAAGTAATGAGCCGAGGAGAGAGATTGCAGCTCATGGGCAGAACTCGGCACTGAGAAGTGTGAACCTGCTCCAGCTGTGACAATAAAACAGCAGGTGGCTGCCGTCATGAGGGGTGGCAGATGAGGCAGGGGACTAACATCCAGCCTCCAGAACTCTCATTTGTTAGCCATAGTCATTGTTCCATGCAAAATAGCTTCCATCTCAGTCAATTTTCGTTCTGCAAAGTAATGCATAGTGAAAGAGAGCGATAAATTCTGGGGTGTGAGGTTCCAAAGCTTTCTGGTTATTGGATGCTTACTGAATGTGATTCATTTATGCCTCCTTTCTCTCTTGATTTTTAATGTTATTGTGGAAGATGTTTACTCCATCCCTTTTAAAATTCTCGCACAGACTTTTTTCTTGCCATCTCTTCCTGCTTTCCTCTCTCTCTTTCGCACACACACACATGAAAAGTTTATCTTCCCCATTTCACCAGGAAAATTCTAATTCTAATTTGAAAGGAGCAAAGCAAATAAGAATGTCAACTTTGTAAATGTGTGCACATTTGTGGAAGTATACATCTATTACAATAATGTTGCGTTCTGTTATATTTTTGGATTTTTTTACGTTATGTATTTCTTTGGTAATACGAAAATGACGGACGAAAATTCCTCTCCGACCCCCCTCAGGCGATCGAAACCAGCCCAGGAGATTACATTGACCGTGCGTACTTTAACTATTAATCCACTCACCTTCTACGTGATGCGACCTCTGCCACAGCCAAGAACCAAGGTTCAATGTCATTTGCTACTGCTGTAGTAGTCCTCATAGAATACAATCACAGAATGGTTACAGCAAAGAAGGAGGCCATTCGGCCCGTCGAGTCCATACCGCACCTCTGCAAGAGCACATCAGCTAGTCCCGCTACCCCGCCCTTTCCCCGTAGCCCTGAATTTTTTTTTCCTTCAGGTACTTATCCAATTCCCTTTTGAAAGCCACGATTGAATCTGCCTCCACCACCCTCTCAGGCAGTGCATTCCAGATCACAACCACTCGCTGCGTAAAAAAGCTTTTCCTCATGTCGCCTTTGCTTCTTCTGCCAATCACCTTAAATCTGTGTCCTCTGGTTCTCGACCCTTCCGCCAATGGGAACAGTTTCTCTCTATCTACTCTGTCCAGAACCCTCATGATTTTAAACACCTCTATCAAATCTCCTCTCAACCTTCTCTGCCCGAAGGAGAACAACCCCAGCTTCTCCAGTCTATCCACATAACTGAAGTCCCTCATCCCTGGAACCATTCTTGTAAATCTTTTCTGCACCCTCTCTAAGGCCTTCACATCCTTCCTAAAATGTGGTGCCCAGAATTGGACACAATACTCCAGTTGAGGCCGAACCAGTGTTTTAGAAAGGTTCATCATAACTTCCTTGCTTTTGTACTCTGACTCTATTTATGAAGCCCAGGAACCCATATGCTTTTTTAACCGCTTTCTCAACCTGCCCTGCCACCTTCAACGATTTGTGCACATATACCCCCAGGTCTCTCTGTTCCTGCACCCCCTTTAGAATTGTACCCTTTAGTTTATATTGCCCCTCCTCGTTCTTCCTACTAAAATGCATCACTTCGCACTTTTCTGCGTTAAATTTCATCTGCCACGTGTCCTCCCATTCCACCAGCCTGTCTATGTCCTGTCTGTGTCCCCTACCAGCCAGAATATGTCTTTACCTCTCTAAATCTACTTTAATTAATAATTAAACATAGCAAGACTCAAAGGCCAAACAGAGATCCCTTGTCACTATATTGTGTCAGCTGTGGCTCAGTGGGTAGCGCACTCTCTCACCTTGCGGGTTCCACTCCAGAGACTAAGCACAAAATCCAGGCTGACACTCCCAGTGCAGTGCTGAGGGAGTGCTGCACTGTCGGAGGTGCCGTCTTTCGGAAGAGACGTTAAACCGAGGCCCCGTCTGCTCTCTCAGGTGGACGTAAAAGATCCCATGGCACTATTTTGAAGAAGAGCAGGGGAATTCTCCCCTGTGTCCTGTCCAATATTTATCCCTCAATCAACATCACTTTAAAAAAAACAGTTAACTGGCCAATATCACATTGCTGTTTGCGGGAGCTTGCTGTGCGCAAATTGATTGCCGTGTTTCCTACACTACAACAGTGACTACACTTCAAAAGTACGTCTTTGGCTTTAAAGCACTTTGTGACGTCCTGAGGTCACGAAAGGCGCTGTATAAATGCAAGTTCTTTTTAAAAATTCTGGCTTACTGGAATATATCATGTGCAGTCCCATGATCGCCTCATCTTTGGTTGGCAGAGGAATATATGCTGTATCAGTTCAAAGCTCAGGATGGAAATAACTAGACAAGTTTATTGAACATTAAACAGGTAAATAAGCAATACCAACAGTTGCAGTAGTTACAAATTGTTTCTAATCTCAGAAGCTCAAAACACCAATGGTGCCTCTCTTGTGCTAACTCGGGACCTAACATTCACCTTTGGAATCTTGGTTCCTTTATTACTTATGCGGCTGTACACTACCACATAGTTGCTGACCTGACTCCATTGCCTGTTGGTTTCAGACTGACTTAGATCTCGTTGGAATGTAGCCAAGATAGTGCTCCAGGTTTCATTGAAGATGCCCTGGAACAAAAGGGAATTAAAAACTGCATCACCGTCCCCACCGCTTAAAGCGGGCATGTTCCTGCGAATGCAATTTGCCTGCTACACGCGATGGCCGGTATAACGTGGTGGCGCTAGTAAAATTATGAAAATAAAGAAGCACCAGCCGAGATTCAAAACAATCATATAACACACGGCACTGGTTGGGCAGCAGCGAGTTAGCGGCAGTGACCTAATCGGAGTGTTCAGGTACTACCACCACGGCTTTTAATAACGCCACGCATTGCAGTTGCTGTCTTGTCATTCACTTCCTCCATCCTACTATCTCCTGTGCTGTGGATGTGGATTTTTCTGTGCTAGTAAACCTGCATTTTAAGTTGTAGAAGAAATGGAAACCTAAGGGAAGGGAAGTCTGCGAACTAGTTAGCAAAGACAGCTGCTTCTGCCCGAAATAAACGGAGCACTTAGGAACTAACACTTATCCAGACAGCTGCCGGGAACGCCGCTGGACCGAATCATGCTAAGGCTCTACAGTAACAGATACTGGCATATTAAATCACCTTTTGCTCCACAAGAACATCCCACTAATGCATATTAATGCCTATGAAATGGCCTGTGATCCAACAGACTGTCATGTATATTCTATTCCCTTCAGCTTGCAGCAACAGCTAGCAGTACTGGTGCCACGGGATCTTTTACGTCCACCCGGGAGGGCAGACGGGGCCTCGGTTTAACGTCTCGTCCAAAAGGCGGCACCTCCAACAGTGCAGCACTCCCTCAGTACGGCACTGGGAGTGTCGGCCTAGATTTTGTTCTCAAGTCTCGGGAGTGGAACCCGCGACCTTTTGACTCCGAGGCGAGAGGGCTACTGACTGAGTCACGGTTGACACTAATGTTCTAATTGAAATGCTAATGTTTTATTTTCTGATGTCTGCTTGCAGCGCTAAAGTCATGGACCACATTCAGGGGAGTGTACGGGTCAATTGAGAGTTCACGTTTATGCACCATATCAGAGGTACTGGCAATAAATAAGTGTGGGCACCAGTCCCAAAAGCCATGTGCCTAAAACACTTGAGCACCACGGTTCCTTATTGCTTTTGTCCTTCTGTTAGCTGCTCATCCTCTCGTGCAGCTATTTCCCTTACTTACATTGAGCCTACCATACCTATCCTGGCTGTACAGCTAGGATCAAGAACTCACTGTGGTGAATCACAGGAATTTACACCCATTGTGGTATAACTGGAGCAGCTACCAACATTTAAAAAACAAATATCGATAGATTCCTACGCTGTATAGTGTTTTGGGACTGAGTGCTGGCTAGGATTTTGATAGGTGCTGCAGTAATCTTTCTTAGCTTGATTTCAAAATTCTCATCCTTGTTTTCAAATCCCTCCATGGCCACGCCCCTCCCTAATCTCCTTCAGCCCCACAATCCCCCGAGATATCTGCGCTCCTCAAATTCTGCCCTCTTGAGCATCCCTGATTATAATCGCTCAACCATTGGTGGCCGTGCCTTCTGTTGCCGAGGCCCTAAGCTCTGGAATTCCCTCCCTAAACCTCTCCGCCTCTCTCCCTCTCTTTCCTCCTTTAAGACGCTCCTTAAAACCTACCTCTTTATCTGCCCTAATTTCTTATGTGGCTCGGTGTCAATTTTTTCGTCTTACAATACTCCTGTGAAGCGCCTTGGGATGCTTTACTACGCTAAAGGCGCTATATAAATACAAGTTGTTGTTGTTGTTGTTAGCTCTCATAACCCTTTAAGGTGGAGTTATGTTACAATGCTACATATATAGCAGGCTCGAAGGGCTGAATGGCCTACTCCTCCCTTTTTTCTTCGATACTAGGAAACTTGCTACCACATGGAGTGGTTGAGGCGAATAGCATAGATGCATTTAAGGGGAAGCTAGATAAGCACACGAGGGAGGAAGGAATAGAAGGATATGCTGACAGGGTGAAATAAAGTAAATAGAGTGGGAGGAGGCTCGTGTGGTGCGTAAACACTGGCACAGACCAGAGGGGCCGAATGGCCTGTTTCTGTGCTGTAAATTCTATATAATTCTATGTGATATTTTATATGAAATCTGAGGGGTTTTGTGCAAAAATAGTATACTGCCTGTTAAAAGAACTATTTCATCTATTGGATAAAATTGTGGTGGAAGATTATTTTTTTAAATGACTGGAGTGAAAAACATAATATTTAAATAGTGATGCTACAGTCTGAAGCTTTAGATTTGTCAATGTGAGTGTTTACCCATGTTTTATCAATATTTTTTTCTATTCTTTCCCTTCTTGGGGGAAGGGAAATATTTTTATTTTTCACTGATCGTTCCTGTAGTCCATTTCTTTGTTTTCCTTTGTGATTTACGTGACATTTTGCACGGCATCACATTCTGCTGCATGTATGTTTTATGTTGCGTCTGAGACATTTTTATCTTGTGGCGTCACACGTGATCAATGTAAATGGCTTGTAGCTGATTGGCTTAGTTTTTGAATTCATAAAACAGCAAGAAATTGCAACTGAATAGGTTGCAAGGGAATGCAATCAAATGCAAGGGAAGTGGGTAGATAAGATTCCAACGATGAGCTATTAGGGATGTATGGAAAAAGCAAATCAAGCATGGACAGTCAGCAAAATTTAACAAGAAAAGAAAAAGGGGAGCTAATCAAATCGTCCCAAATATTTTATGAAAATCCAATCAGCCGCCACCTTGGTTTCTCCACAAATCTGAACACTTACTACTACGAATAAAGTTTGCAGCAAAATGAACATAGAAATTTTCAAGAAAATGATTATGTTAGACAATTGCATTCTCTCTGTTTTCTATGTCAACACACGAAGCCTGAGGTTTAGGCTCATGCAGTTTCCTAGATGTATTCTAGTTAGCTGAAGAAACTCAACAGGGGTAGGCAGCTGCAGCTCGCGTCTTAACACCCGTGCTTGCAACTTCTGGAGATTTTAATGATTGACAGTAAGAGCAGCCAGCCACAGAGCATGCCAGGTCTTGCCCCTGTGTAAGCTCCACCTCTCCAATAGAAAGTTACTGGCAATGAAACCCCCCTCCGCCACAAGACGCACCATTGAAAGTAACCAGAATATATTTTTCTTGAAAACGCCAGACCAAGGTAAAGCACAAGCTGATCAACTTTTTCTGAGGTACCTTTGAAAGCAGATGTGTGTACTGTATTACTAGCTGATCTCTGGAAATATAATTCACACGCACAATAAGAGCCAAACACCGATACAACAACTTCTAGTTATATAGCGCCTTTAATGTAGTAAAACGTCCCAAGGCACTTCACAGGTGCGTTATCCAACAAAATTTGATACCGAGCCACATGAGATATTAGTGCAAATGAGTTTGGCCATAGAGGTAGATTTTAAGGAGCGTCTTAAAGGAGGAGAGAGAGGCAGAGAGGTTTAGGGAGGGATTTACAGAGCTTAGGGCCTTGGCAGCTGAAGGCACGGCCGCCAATGGTGGAGTGATTAAAATCAGGGATGCTCGAGGCCAGAATTGGAGGAGCACAGAGATCTGGGAGGGTTGTAGGGCTGGAGGATAGTTACAGAGATAGGGAGGGACAAGGTCATGGAGGAATTTGAAAACAAGGATGAGAATTTTAAAATTGCTTAACCATGAGACAGTTACTGAGAAATTTGACAAATGGAGAAATACTCTGGTGGAACAACTTAGAATGGGTCCTTATATTTTATTATGTATTCTAAATGGTTACACCTGTTCCTTTAAAAAAAAAAAAAATCTTTTTATATTCCGAACTCAAAAGTGCTGCTGTTCATATGAACAGTTACAAGTCCAAGGATTGCACCATTATTCAAGTTTGGAGGGAGGTTCTCACCAGAAGTCCTGATTTTAAACATTTACATTTACTTAGATCTGGTTTTTTTTTAAATTCATTTATGGGATGTGGGCGTCGCTGGCAAGGCCAGCATTTATTGCCCTTGAGAAGGTGGTGGTGAGCCGCCTTCTTGAACCACTGCAGTCCGTGTGGTGAAGGTGCTCCCACAGTGCTGTTAGGGAGGGAGTTCCAGGATTTTGATCCAGCGACGATGAAGGATCAGCGATATACTTCTAAGTCAGGATGGTGTGTGACTTGGAGGGGAACTAGGAGGTGGTGGTGTTCCCACGCGCTTGTTGCCCTTGTCCTTCTAGGTGGAAGAGGTCGCGGGTTTGGGAGGTGCTGCCGAAGAAGCCTTGGCAAGTTGCTGCAGTGCATCTTGTAGATGGTACACACTGCAGCCACGGTACGCCGGTGGTGGAGGGAGTGACTGTTTAAGGTGGTAGATGGGGTGCCAGTCAAGCAGGCTGCTTTGTCCTGGATGGTGTCGAGCTTCTTGAGTGTTGTTGGAGCTGCAGTCATCCAGGCAAGCGGAGAGTATTCTATCACACTCCTTACTTGTGCCTTGTAGATGGTAGAAAGGCTTTGGGGAGTCAGGAGGTGAGACACTCGCCGCAGAATACCTAGCCTCTGACCTGCTCTTGTTGCCACAGTATTTATGTGGCTGGTCCAGTTAGGTTTCTAGTCAATGGTGACCCCCAGGATGTTTAGGTGGGGGATTCAGCGATGGTAATGCCATTGAATGTCAAGGAGCGGTGGTTAGACTCTCGCTTGTTGGAGATAGTCATTGCCTGGCATTTCTATGGCACTCCTTCCCGACTGTATACCACTGTGCCGCCACCCCTGGTGGGCCTGTCCTGCCGGTGGGACAGGACACGCCCAAGGATGGTGATGGAGGAGTTCGGGACATTGGCTTAAAGGCATGATTCTGTGAGTATGACTATGTCAGGCTGTTGCTTGACTAGTCTGTGGGACAGCTCTCCTAATTTTGGCACAAGTCCCCAGATGTTGGTGAGGAGGACTTTGCAGGGTCGACTGGGCTGGGTGTGCCGTTGCCGTGTCCGTAGCCGGTGCCGAGGTCGATGCAGGATGGTCCGTCCGGTTTCATTCTTTTTATTGTTTATTGTAGCGGTTTGTTACAACTGAGTGGTTTGCTAGGCCATTTCAGAGGGCAGTTAAGAGTCAACCACATTGCTGTGGGTCTGGAGTCACATATAGGCCAGACCAGGTAAGGACGGCAGATTTCCTTCCCTAAAGGACATTAGTGAACCAGGTGGGTTTTTACGACAATCCGATAGTTTCATGGTTATCATTACTGATACTAGTAATTATTCCAGATTTATTTAATTAACTGAATTTAAATTCCCCAGCTCAGGTCTCTGGATCATTAGTCCAGGCCTCTGGATTACTAGCCCAGTGACATTACCACTACACTACCGTTCCCTTAAGAGATAAAAGAAAGACATTTTCAAATTAGCTTAATATTTGCATAAGATTTATGTGTTGTTTGGTGTTCACTATAAAAATGAAAACCCTAAACAGGTGAGCAGTAAAGGGCCACTCTCCCATATCGCGGGAAGAAATTTATTTACGTAGAGATGGTACAAGTGTATTTTATCTGTCTGCAGTGGATAAGGAAAAGACAACACATTTACTTTCCATCCAGTACCAATCAAAAAAGCACTTCAATGTCTCGAACAAACGTCTTTCTAAATTGCTTCAGTGGAAATGTTCAGCCCGATATTCCGAACATACAAAGAGTGATGGACAGGTAAAGACCCTCTGGTCCATCGAGCCTGTCCCACGCAATTGCGATGCCTTATGTATCACAACATATTCACTCCACCCCACCCGAAACCATGTGATGATCTGAGAGAGGCAAAAAAACAGATAAAAATACCTCGGCCAATTTGGGGGAAAAAATCTGGGAAATTCCTCTGCGACCCATCTCGGTGATCGAAGCTAGTCCAGGAGATCACTCTGGCCCTGAATTCCTTGCTGTACCTACCTTCTGTAAGAGGTGATCTCCGCCCCAGCCAGAAACCGGTCCAGCTCTCGCTTGAAGGAATTCACGTCCATACCCCAGCAAACCCCACCCCCCCACCACCCTTCACCCCAGCAATGTGACTCTCCGTAAGCAATGCCATGGTAGATGTGTGTGCACCATGGCAATGTGACTCTCCATAAGCAATGCCATGGTAGATGCGTGTGCACCATGCATGCATGTGTATGCCTGCCTGCCACACTTCAGGGATCACGTGTGCAAATTTCTGTTACTTTTGTTTTCATTCTCAATTGACGTATGCGTCTTTTAAGATTAATCAGTCTCTAATCGTTGACAGAGTGAGATGAAGTAAGGTTGTAGGAGGCTTGTGCGTAGCATAAACACCAGCATAGACCTCATTGGTTCAATGGCATGTTTCCGTGCTATAAATTCTATGTACAGTAAACTCTCTTGTTTAAACAGCACTTAATCATCTGGAATTCTTTAATAACCGGCAAAATAGATAACCGGTAATCTTGCCGAATCCATCCAGCACTCATTTTTCCGAGTCCGAGTTTCCCGTGGTGGCCGAGTTAGTCAGTGGTTTATATTTTTTTTGTGTTTAAAAATTGCCTACCTCTCTGTTATCCAGAATTTTTCATCAACCGGCACCATCCTGGTCCCGTAGGTGCCGGATACGAAAGAGTTTACTGTAATTGACTGAAGATGTACAGAAAATACCTTCTAATTGATTTCGGGGTGGGGTGGGGGTGTTGGGGGGAGCGGGCGGGAGAGTGTTACCTGGCCTCTAATTGGTCTTCGCAGATTCTCAGGTTAATCCGAGTCTAAGTAACCTGCGCCAGGCTCAGCAATTACACCTTGTTGTCATCAGGAGATGGCGTTACACTTCAACAACAGAATAATACCTTGTTCATTAAATGGTATAACGCTCCTATTCTTATAAAATAACAGCATACCCTGCAACCTACTGTGACCGCAGTGTGCCATGGAGGATTCGCTGTTCAAGTCTTGTGTCCACTGCATGTACGTCACGTTCCAGACATCTGTACTTTGTTGCAGATGTAAAACATTCTTTTTTTAAAAAGAAAGGCACATTATCCTAGCTTCTTCTGACCTGGAACAATTTGCGGACCTCTAACTGAACTGACCCCAGGAATTTTCGAGCAGCTACAATTACCTGAATTCCCAGAGCCCCTATAAGGGACAGGCTGGGTTTGTGGCTAAACATGACAATGGTGCTCCAGACCCAGACTACGTGTGATTAACACTGCAGGAGATCGGGTAATGTATACTTGGAAATCAACAATTGCATTTTATGAAAAGACCATCCATTGAAAGGTCATCGCAGTCGTTCTGCAAGTTGGCCTTGCCAAAAATAATAATCCATATATCTGACATCCAGGTTTAGCTCACAAAATGCTCACAGTGTGCCTCCTACACTGGAATTCCAGGCCCGAAGCTCTGGAATTCCCTCCCTAAACCTCTCCGTCTTGCTAGCTCTCTCTCCTCCTTTAAGACATTCCTTAAAACCTATCTTTTTGACCAAGCTTTTGGTCACCTGTCCTAATATCTCCTTAAGTGGTTCCGCGTCAAACTTTCTTAATAGCAAAATACTGCGGATGCTGGAAATCTGAAATAACAACAGAAAGTGCTGGAAACACTCAGCAGGTCAGGCAGCATCGAAGAGAGGAGAAACGGAGTCAACGTTTCGGGTCGTACCCTTTGTCAGAACTTATATTTATTAAAAATGAAACTGAAGCCTCCAGACTATGACTATTTGTTCCTTGAGGGACTGAGGATGATGGTGCATGTAACACCCACTCTTCTAAACAATTGGTTTTGCTGTTCATTCCAGGCACACGTAATACGTAGATGCACATGTGCTGATGCTGCTTTTTTTTCTTCAATACATTACTCAGTCTGCTATTTAGTTTGATATTGAAGTTGCCTTACAATGGACTTGAGTCCTCCTTCCCCGTTAAACGTGGCTTTCTCGGCACTGCCATCATCTCTTGTCATCTGAAGATAGTTGTTTGTCCCGCTGCCAATATCAGTAAATCTATCTTTTCTCCCAGCGAGTAGTTGATATGGCTGTAAATACACAGGGCAGGTTTAGAGACCCAGTATGGGGGCAATTCTAGAAATGGGTATCCAGTACATGACGTACGGGATTTATTGTCCAGGGGAGGGTCTGGGGCCAAGCATTCCCAGAAATGTTGTGCATGTTCCAGCATTTTAGAGTGGACTATTTATAAATATCGAATTATTTTATGATGTGCACACTATTTTTCATTGGGGAATATGCCCCACTAAATTGGACAGAAAATTAATGTTGAATCATGTACATTGTGGTAATGTGTTAACAAAATAAACTACTTCTTCCTTGACTCTTTTTTGAGGCTGTCTGTTGCTATACCGCTATACTTTTCGAGTCTAGAAATTACTTTTGGTGATATTAGCAGATGAATGCTTATCAGATTTGAATGATATTAATTTGTCTGCTGTTTTAATACAGGCATTAACCTATTTATTTTAAATGAGCTAACACCTCTGCTACAATACTAGAGATAGGAATGTCATACTAATCCATTAAATGTACAGCAGTAACATTCATTTCAATCATGATCCCCATGTGCAGGAAAATGCTTTACATGAAGGAAAACAAAACCGTAAACATCAAGTTGTATTGGTCAAGGGAAAAAGCAAGAGGGTTAGAGAGAGGGACTGAAGGCAGGCCAAAGAGAAGGGTTTTGGAGGACATTTTCAAAGCAGGGAGGTGGAGGGAACCAGGCAGGGAATAGTGGTTGAATGAACGGTCACCAATAGTGGAGTGGAGGGAGTGGGCGACAAGGACCAGCGCGGTGTGTTAGAGGAGCGGAGGGTGTGGCAATACAAGGCTGGAGGAGATCACTAAGGCAAAATTCTAGCTGTGGAGGGATTTGAAAGCGAGAATGAAGGTTTTAAAGTCACCTTGCTGGGGCATTGGGAGCCAGTGGAGTTTGGAGAAGATGGAGGATGATGCGAATATGCGTGAGAATTATGGGCTGCAGTGTTTTGAATGAGTTGTAACTTGTGGAGTTAGAAGGGTTAGGGCCAACTTGGAAATGTTGGGGTGATAAAGGCATGGACTCAGATTTTGATTATGACACATGGGCACAGCTGTGTAGGGGTTATGGCACAACAATGGCAAGCCAGAGGTTCCAATCTCACCGTTGCTATTTGCATTCAATAACTCTGGTAATTTGTGGCTCAGCACCAGAAAACAATAACCACGAAAGCTGCTGAATTGTTGTAAAAACCCAGCTGGTTCACACACACCTGGACCACATGGTCCACCTTCAGGGAAGAGAACCCGCCACCCCTCCCCATTCTGGTCTATTGTAATCCCCTTAATGGACTCTCAGGATGGGGAAGGCGTGTTGCCTTAGCCAGGGTCGCCCATATCCCAAGAGCCAAATAAAGAAAACTACAATTGTGGGCTGGTGGATGGGGGTGGGTGGGCGGGGGCGGGAGGAGGAAGCTGAGCTCAGAGTTGTACAGTCGAAACCTCTCGACTCAACCTGAGAAGGCAGCAAGGAGATCGATGGAGTCAAGACCAAAAGCACATAGCAGTCAAAATAAATTATATGTTTTTGGGTTTTATGCAAGATATTGTATCCATGTTCAGCATCAATAACCATTCACATAATTAGACTTTGCATCCCTTATGATCCAGAGTTTGTTGTTATGCCTAATATTTAATAAACAATAGTGTGACCCAGGGATCAATAGACACTCGAGGATTAAACGGTGTACAGTGGGTTACTGAAATTGGACCCACATCACCATGTGATCCTTTTTCTCTTCATTCCAGCAAACCAAGGCTTAAGCTATAAGCGAACAAACAAGTTATTTAACATAAAATAGGTACATGAACAGTACATAGAAGTATTTTTACAGTAATGATTCACCTTACTGCCCTTCTTAATATGGTTGTTTCTCCCGCGCTGTCCCAAAAGATACAGTCACCGGTGTTCACTTCTGTTGAAAATCTTACTACGTCGTCACTGACTTTGCACAGTCTCTCTGCTGACTTCAGACTGACTGGTGATCTGGTTACCCATTGCCCCAGATAAACCCACACTACAAACAGCCAACCACGACAGCCAATCACTGATCCTGCCCCTTCTCACAGGCCTCAGACACAGCTGTCATTCACAAGCTGGTACAATCCCTTGATCTGTGCCAAATAACCGGAACTGCTTGTGATGATTGGCCATTTATTCATTGTCCAGCCAGCTAGCAAAGGCACTATTTGACAGACAGACTGACACCAATCAGTCTGCAGTCACTCACTATTAGCATTTAAACTTTCCTTTGTTTGATAGAAGCCTGGCTTTTGGTTTGCTAGACCACAATCTAGATTCCTATACCTTACATAAACAGTTAAAAAGAGGCTGGAGTTAAACCCTGTTGACAAAAATAAAGTAACACAGACAAAAATACTTCTGGTCGCCGATGGCTTTGGTTTTGCTAACAGTAATTTCTAGGCTTTTGGTTTCGAAATGAAATCAATGATCATGTAAATAGTAGTGTAAGTTAGCTCTTCATTACAGTAATTACTACAGACACTTGGGATCTTCGTCAGAAGCCCTGCTTCATGCATCCAATGACCTGTGTCAATTGTGGTCTCATGCTTTTGGAGCCAGATCCGATGTACATCTTTGAATCCCACAAGGGTAGTGATAATCTGTTAAGGTTCACAATTTGAGACTTGCCCTGTTCGAGATGATAACTTCGATTTTCCAATTAACATTATTTTAGCCCTAGTTGTATGTTTTAAATGGGTAACTGCCAAAGTTAAATCTCGCCAATCAGATAATCTAGGGTTAGGCGTGTTGCTATATTGGCCCGGATTTTGTGGTCAGCGGTGAAGGAACGGCACTTGCCGTTTTTCCTGGGCTTTTGAGCGGCAACATGCTGTCATCACGTGTCTGATTCAGTGTGGCGCCCTCTACAGGGGATCTGTGGCAAGCAACAGCGTGGCTCTTCAACCAATCAACAACAACTTGCATTTATATAGCGCCTTTTAACATAGTAAGACATCCCAAGGTGCTCCACAGGAGCGTTCTCAAACAAAACTTGACACCGAGCCCCACAAGGGGCTATTAGGACAGATGAGTTTGATCATAGAGGTAGGTTTTAAGGAGCATATTAAAGGAGGAGAGAGAGGTGGAGAGGTTTAGGGAGAGAATTCCAGAGTTTAGGGCCCAGGCAGCTGAAAGCACAGCTGCCAATGATAGAGCAAATAAAATGGGGGATGCACAAGAGGCAAAAATTGGAGGAGCGCAGTGTTCTCAGAGGGTTGTAGGGATGGAGGAGGTTACAGAGATAGGGTGGGGCAAGGCCATGGAGGGATTTGAAAACAAGGATGAGAATATTAAGATTGAGGTGATGGCAGACCAGGAGCCAATGTAGGTCAGCGAGCACAGGGGCGATGGGTGAACGGGACTTGGTGCGAGTTAGGATATGGGCAGCAGAGTTTTGGATAAGCTCAAGTTTATGGAGGGTGGATGATGGGAGGCCGGCCAGGAGAGCATTGGAATAGTCAAGTCTAGAGCTAACAAAGGCAAGGAAGAGTGTTTCAGCCGCAGATGAGCTGAAGCAGGGGTGGAGTTGGGCGATGTTACGTAGGTGGAAGTAGCCAGATTGAAGACTCCTCACTGAGACACGCAGAGTCTAAACCAGGTAGTATAAATTAGAGTTAATTCATTGTAAAATCATGTACAGAAAGTGAAATAAATGAGAGGGAATTAAAGATGGGATTAAGAGAGAGAGTTAAAAGAGACAAAGAAAAAAAAAATATTTTAATTTTTTTTCAAATTTCCAACACTAATTAAATTCTGATGGAATGAAACTCCACACTTGTAATAGTAAACTTTCAGGGCCAGAGAGGTTGTTTGGCAGTAATTATGACTTATCACGCCATTAAAAATTCACTTACACCCGAATGCACAAGCCCTAACTTTTTCTGCCGTGTCTAGTGGGTAATAGTGGGTAAGTACAGCAACTTCACGCCCTTACATGGATTTCAATGCCAAGTCTATCAGCAAGGTATAGCGCAGCCTGTGGAGGAGCAAGGTAACTCAGACAGCGATTTCCGCGTTTAACTGCGCATGTGCGGACTCCGGAAGTTGCTGTCCGATTTACTCCATAATAATGGTGAGTGCTGATAGCCTCACCGTTATTCCAACTCAAAATCTGGGCCATTGTCATTTTTCTTTTTGCGTTCATCATATTATTATTCTGTGCCTTTAATAATATGTAACTCACTGACTCCAACCTGGCCACTGTCTCAGGCTGAACTAGGCGGTTTGCAACCTTGGTGTCCTATTCGAACCTGAGTTGAGTTCTGACCCCATAATCTCTCCATCATGAGGACTGCCTTACTTCCACGCTTTAAAGCAAAGACCATTGCACTTGTTGAGGGAAAATTGAAGCAGAGTAAGATTATGGGGAGAGTTTGGGGCAGTGGGATTAGTTTTGGATTGCTCCAGCAAAAAGTAGGCACAAGAATTATTAGACAAATAGCTGCCTTCTGTGCTATAAACTGCTATGGTTCATTGGTAAATCTGGAACTTCACCTGCCTCTATCCCTACCTCAGCCCATCTATGGTTGAAACCCTTGTACATACCTTTGTCACCTGCAGACTCATCTACACCAATGCTCTCCTGGCCGGCTTCCCATCCTCCGTAAACCCCAGCTCATCCAAAGCTTTGCTGCCTGTATCTAATCCCGCATCATGTTCCCTTTACTATCTTTGTTGACCTACATTGGCTCCCAGTCCTCTATCTCCCTATCTCTGTATCCTCCTCCAGCCCTATAACCCTCCAAGGTCTCTACGCTCCTGCTATCCTGGCCTCTTGCACGTGCTCAATCTTCATTGCTCCACCATTGCCTTCAGCTGCCTGGGCCCTAAGCTCTGGAATTCCCTCCCTTAACTGCTCCGCCTCTCTTGCCTCTCTGTCCTCCTTTGAGATGCTCCTTAAAACCTACCTCTTTGACCAAACTTTTGGTCACCTGTTCTAATATCTCCTTATGTGGCTCAGTGTCAGATATTGTCCGATAACGCTCCTGTGAAGCACCTTGGGATGTTTTACTACGTTAAAGGCACAATATAAATGCAAGTTGCTTTAGGTGCACAAATCATTGAAGGTGGCAGGGCAGGTGGAGAAAGCGGTTAAAAAGCATACGGGATCCTGGACTTCACCTGACGAAGGAGCAGCGCTCCGAAAGCTTGTGATTTCAAATAAAACTGTTGGACTATAACCTGGTGTTGTGCGACTTCTCACATTTGTCCACCCCAGTCCAACACCGGCATCTCCACATCATGGCTACTATCGACTTCATAAATAGAGGTATAGAGTACAAAAGCAAGGAAGTTATGACGAACCTTTATAAAACACTGGTTCGGCCTCAACTGGAGTATCGTGTCCAATTCTGGGCACTGCATTTTTAGGAAGGATGTGAAGGCCTTAGAGAGGGTGCAGAAAAGATTTACGAGAATGGTTCCAGGGATGAGGGACTTCAGTTACGTGAATAGACTGGAGAAGCTGGGGTTGTTCTCCTTGGAGCAAAGAAGGTTGAGAGGAGATTTGATAGAGGTGTTCAAATCATGACGGGTCTGGACAGAGTAAATAGAGAGAAACTGTTCCCATTGGCGGAAGGGTCGAGAACCAGAGGACACAGATTTAAGGTGATTGGCAGAAGAACCAAAGGTGACATGAGGAAAAACTTTTTTATGCAGCGAGTGGTTAGGATCTGGAATGCACTGCCTGAGAGGGTGGTGGAGGCAGATTCAGTCGTGGCTTTCAAAAGAGCATTGGATAAGTATCTGAAGGAAAGAAATTTGCAGGGCCCTGGGGAAAGGGCGGGGGAGTGGGACTAGCTTGCAGAGAGCCGGCATGGGCTGAATGGCCTCCTTCTTTGCTGTAACCATTCTATGATCCTTGTAGTAATGCCAATGTAGTTGCACTCTGTTCTGAAAAGGTTTCAGTTATTTGTCCTGTTACTCTAATGAAATGCTCTATTATACGTCTTCCTTCGTAAAAGATAGAAAATGGTTGATGGTGCTGATTTGTGTCATTTTTGCAGTAAGCAAACTTACTTCAAACACGCTCCTTCTTTGACTGACACATACAGCTGTAGAGCTGTGAGGCACCTGCTAGAGGTGACTTTATACAGATGTTATCAAACAGTCACTGATAATTAATTAATAGATGTTCAGAATCTGTTAACTGAAAGAGACACTAAGGGAGACTTTTGTAACAATTTTGCCAACTGCTTTCACAATTTCACGTTAATACTTAACACTCATCAACAATTATGATGCATGTTCCTTTTTACATTAATATCTTTAGCTCAGTAGATTTGAAAGCCATGTTGGGTACTTTTTACATTGCAATCAACAAAGTCTACAGTTAAATTTACGGCTTACGTTTTGGATCTTTGGAAGGAATCCTGTAATGAATGCAAAGCTTCCACTCCCCCGAAGGAAAAATCAGGTATCTAATTGCAACACATTATTTACATAAAGAATAAGTTGTTTCATGTGGTTCATTTTTTTTTTGTGGTGTGAGATGATCATTTGCATATAGGTTGCTTTGAGTGACTTCCGGCAGCTGTTAAGGATCATAAAATGCTTCCAGGGACAACAGATTTCACAGTAAATTTCTCAGAGCCATCAGAAAATTGATGAGGTTTGCTATATTGTCAACAGTGAATCTGACAATTTCATTTTTCCAAAAATATGAACAGCTTTCTACATCATTCTCCTCCTTCTCTGTAGTTTACAGCGTGCATAAAATGTCTGCTTTTTTTTTTGTTCATCAATACAGCTCGCATTTTTTTTTGTCCTCGATCGAAAACAAGTCACTTCTAGATTAAGACAAAAGCAGAAATATTGCGGATGCTGGAAATCTGAAATAAAAACCGAAATGCTGGAAAATACTCGGCAGGTCAGGCAGCATCTGTGTAGAGAGCGAAACAGAGTTAACGTTTCAGGCCGATGACCTTTCATCAGAGCTTTCATCACTTCTAAATTGCATAAGCTTTCTCAAGTCCGAGTAGTGGCTTGAAAATTTCAGGTGAAAGGCTGCTCAAAGTGTTGTTTCAAACTGATAATCAAGATGGCAGTATATTTTTATAGTGCAATGCAGGTGCTGCTGCCATTTGATTTTAAAACCCTTCATTTACAAGTTTAATCTCAATTTTTTTCTTGCCTGTCACCGTCTCAGGAACGTCCCAAAGTGCTTTACTTTTGTAACGTAGTCACTGTTGTAATGTAGGAAACGCGACAGCCAATTTACGCGCAGCAAGGTCCCGCAAACAGCAGTGAGATAATGACCAGACCATCTGTGCTTTTAGTGATGCAGATTGAGAGACCATTATTGGCCAGAACTCGCCTGCTCTTCTTCGAAATAGTGTCATGGGATCTTTCACGTCCACCTGAGAGGGCAGACGGGGCCTCGGTTTAACATCTCAACCGAAAGACGGCACCTCTGGCAGTGCAGCACTCCCTCAGTACTGGCACTGGGAGTGTCAGCCTGGATTATGTGCTCACTGGACTTTGCACTGGGTACAGCTTGTGACAAAGCCTCATTTTAAAATGTCAGTGTGGGCCATTGCACTTCCTTGGAACTTTACAAGCTTATTTCTCTAATTTTTCTAAGTCCTGTTCCTGCCTGTGCTCACCTAACATTGAAAATGAGCCCCTGAGCAGTAGAGCTCCTTGCTCTGCTCTTTGCATGATCAAAACTTTTCTGCCCCAGAGCTCAGAACGAGACATAGTCAATGATAGAACTCAGATCTGCCAATCGCATTCAACATCAACAACCTATATTTATATAGCGCCTTTAACGTAGTAAAACATCCCAAGGTGCTTCACAGAAGCGTTATCAAACAAAATTTGACACTGAGCCACATAAGGAGATATTAGGACAGATTGGTCAAAGAGGTAGGTTTTAAGGAGCGTCTTAAAGGAGGAAAGAGAGGTAGAGCGGAGAGATTTAGGGAAGGAATTCCAGAGCTTAGGGCCTTGGCAGCTGAAGGCACGGCCGCCAATGATGGAGCGATTAAAATCGGGGAATGCGCAAGAGGCCAGAATTAGAGGAGCGCAGAGATCTCGGAGGGTTGTAGAGCTGGAGGAGGTTACAGAGTTAGGGAGGGAGGAGAGACCAGAGATACTGGTCTGAGAACAAGTTGGGTAGCATAACTATACCTTTAAAAGAGCATTATCTGTTTTCAAATCAAATGTTATCAGCTTCTGAATGTAGCCATGCCATTGTGGAGAAGCACTCTGTATTTCCATAGAATTTACAGCACAGAAACAGGCCATTTGGCCCAATATGCTGGTGCTTATGATCCACATGAGCCTCCTCCCACTCTATTTACTTCATCTCCCCCTATTAACATAACCTTCTATTCCTTTCTCCCTCATGTACTTACGTAGCTTTCCCTTAAATGCTATTCGCCTCAACCATTCTATGCGGTAGCGAGTTCCACATTCTCACCACAGGACTTGAAGGAACATTGAAGCAGTGTCATCACTAGCCAGTCTTCTAAACCCTTTTGCAGCTGATTATGGAACAATGTTGGGAGAGCCGAGGGAGCAAATCCTTTCCGACAGGAATGATACACGGCATGGGAGGATATCGGAGGAAAAAGAGAGGAAAGAAAGAAAAGAATGAGCTTTACATTTTTTTTTAAAAGGCTGTGTATTAGAGTACTCATTAATGAAATACTATGTTATTTCATAGTAATTTGCTATTCCCAGCAAAACAAAAAGTATATCATTTCAATACATGTCGACAATATCACAGCAGATTGAGCCATGGAATACAGTCACAGGTGATTGCCATCCAAAAGTTTCCAATCTTTGTAAAAGTATTAACACATCATAAAGTACGCGCAAGTTTAGTAAACTACCCTGGGTCCACTCTCTAGGCATGTGATGCCACTTGAACCCCTTCAGGTATCACTGCCCCGTAACACATTGCTAACTGTGTGTTGTCCTTGTCCCTCACTGGAACAGGAACGTGATAGGAATATGAAGAAAGATTTCCCTGCTTACTCCCTGATGTATTATCAGTGCCTGAACCGGGTGTATCTCACTTTGCATAATTTATTCTACCACCAGAAAATGTAGCGTACAGCTTTGTATCTGGGGTTTAGGGAAACTAAATCTGTAGGTGACTTGAAAAGTAGTTTTATATGCACTACTTTTATCAGTTTAGTTTAATTATATTTATCTTTATTTTGCATAGAATTTACAGCACAGAAACAGCCCATTTGCTCCAACTGTTCTGTACAGGTGTTTAAGCTCCACATGAGCCTCCTCACAACCCATCATCCTATCCTTCTATTCCTTTCTCCATCATGTACTTATCTAGCTTCCCCTTAAATGCATCTATGCTATTCGCCTCAACCACTCTGTGGTAGCGAGTTTCACATCCTCACCACTCTCTGAGTAAAGAAGTATCTCCTGAATTTCCTACTGGATTTATTAGTGACTATATTATTATTTATGACCCCTAGTTTTGGTCTCCCCCACAAGTTGCAACATCTTTTCTACCCTATCAAACCTTTTCATAATTTTAAAGACCTCTATTAAGTCACCCTTAATACTTCTCTTTTCAAGAGAATAGAGTAGCCAATTTCTTCTGCTTATTTTTACTCTTCAGCTATACCTTGCCAGCTTTGCCTCCTTCAGTTGGCCAGCACCACGCTGTTTATTTCACCTCTTTATTTATCTCTTTTTTTGAATATTAAGCCATCATTTTCATTGGTGCATTTTTCTTCCTAGTGCTTTTTGCTCTTTTTCTGTTGCCTTCCATTTTCTGATGTTGATTTCCTGGATATTTCACCACCTCCCAAATTGTATCAGGTTGGAAGGACAAGTATAAGACACGAGATTAAATATTATGGCTGTGATGCTGCTTGGGCGACTGGAATGATATCCATGAAACTCAACTTGCCAGAGTTGAATAATACAGGATGTGATGTCAGATTGCTATGCAAACGTCTTCCAAATTACCCCTTGGAATAATCGGGGACACATCTCCAAGCTTTATGTTGGAATTTTTTATATTCTCTGCTGTTAGTCATCTCTCTCAGGAGATGAAGTAAGTTGGGCCTCGAGCAGGAAGCTGCTACCTGAGATTGGCAATCAACCTACTCGCCAGAAGATCCAGACTTCAACGGGATAAGCGGGCTGTATCAGGGCTGCAGGGGCGCCAAGCCCAGTTAAACATTCTAAAAAATTAGCATCAGCACACAGCCTTGGTTTACTGAAAGAGAAAGTGCAGACATTGCCAAAAAGTGATGGTTTCAGGAGATGGGAAAGACCAGCTAACCCAAAAGACAAAGGAATTTATTCTGAAGCAAGTCCCAATGTGACAAGATCATCAGCTCACCAGAGGTAAAAGTCTAAGGGCCGCTGAACCCACTTTGATTCCTCGACAGGTTCCAAAGTTTGCGGAAAGACAGCCAAATCTCTTTCCAAAACCATGCCAAATCCTGCTATCCATCCTCATGAAAGACAGAGTCTCGACTGCACCTGTCTTTATATGCTAAAGCTGTTGAACACCATAGGGCTGATTTTTCTCGGCCCTGCTCCCAAATAGTGCCCAAAAGATGGGTACAATGCAGAGGAAAAATGGGTGGTATTTCTGCAGAGACTTCCACTTTAGCTTTTCAGATGTCTGCACCTGAAGAGGCTGGAGTAATGTAACTGACTGTCAGACGGCTTTGTACTCATATTTCCTCCAACAGTGCCAGGTGTAGTTCAATTGCTCCCATTAAAAATCTGATGCTACTGATTCCTGAGCTGTTTTAATCCCGGTTAAGCAACGCCTCGATTTTAAAATTCTCATCCTTGCTTTCAAATCCCTCCATGGCCTCGCCCCTCCCTATCTCTGCAATCTCCTCCAGCCCTATAATTCCCCTCGATCTCTGCGCTCCGCCTATTCTGGCCTTTTAAGCATTTCACCATTTTAATTGCTCCAGCCTTCAGCTGCCTAGGTCCTAAGGTCCGGAATTCCATCCCAAAATCTCTCCGCCTCTCCACTTCTCTTTCCTCCTTTAAGACGTTCCTTAAAACCTACCTCTTAGACCAAGCTTTTAGTCATACGGCTGAACATCTCCTTATATGGCTTGGTGTCAAATTTTGGCTTTTTTTTGATAACGCTCCTGTGAAGCGCCTTGGGAGGCTTTATTACGTTAAAGGCGCTATATAAATATATGTTGTTGTTGTTGTTGTTTGGGCTGTCTGAATCCTAAGGGGCAGGTTGTTAAGATAGGTCTTTATTTTTGACCTTTGAATAAAAAGTAGTTTTGCTGCTTGAATATAAAAAGAAACCTCACAGTCAAACTAACACTTCAAGAGTCCTCAATTATATATGAGCCTCATTGAAAAGATGGCGTGCCTAGTGAGCTGCGGATGGCTGCAAACATTGGATAATGGTAAATACACATTCAGTGTCTTATCACATCTCTGCAGTGTTTCCTTCAGGGAGGTGTGCTTGCCCCAACTTGTTTTATTGTCTTCATTGGCGACTAAAGCAATCTTCTCTCTGCTGAAGAAACCAAACATCTACAGAGTTGTTAACTTCCCATCAAAAAGACAAACACAGTAATCAAGTCACTGCATAGAAGGACAGATTTGGACAGTGAACAGATAAATGATGCATTATCTTAAGTGCTGAGTAGAACAAATCGATAACTCTTGTCAAGAAAGTTGGTTAGATTACTGGTCAACCAGCTCTACTTTGTAAGGATAGTTAAACTCTTTGCAGTTACAACATTTAGCACCTTGCTTTGGTAATTATATCTAAACCTGCACCGGAACAAACAAGTGATAAAGATACAAAAGCAAAATACTGCGGATGCTGGAAATCTGAAATAAAAACAGAAAATGCTGGAAATACTCAGCAGGTCAGGCAGCATCTGTAGAGTGAGAAACAGAGTTAACGTTTCAGGTCGATGACCCTTCGTCAGTGATAAAGATGGTTGGAAAAAATTGGAGAGAAGTGGGAAAGCTTGGCCTATTTATAAACAGTAACTTTGGTGTTCCATCTATCAGCCTATATCTGCTTGATCCATGCGCGTTTATTGTAAGTCGATGCTGAAAGCAATGTTTTTGAAGGTTTGGAAGAGTCTGAGGGCTTGAGTGCCCATTTTAGCCAGAGGTGGATGCCTATGGGAACCGTTAATTATTTGTGAGTGTTGCAGTTACGTGCTCAATAGCTGTGTTTGAATATCAGCCTTTACTGACACCAGCACCAGTATCCCTAGTGGGATTTGTTTGCTGGTGCTTGGCCAAGCTATTAGATTGAGTGCCTCACAGTAGCAAGAGTTGACCCATCTAAGGATGGATGAAGATAAAACTGTTGGGGAAAACCAACCCTTCGAGGAGAGTGCATCTCTTGGGCAGGTGATACCGAACGGCACTCTAGGCCGACACAGTCCAGCCTGAGCTACCTTGCTAACTGAAGGAGAAGAGAATGCGAGTGGTGAGGTGATGGGGAGGAGCAAGAGTTTATTGTTTTGAAGCTTTGTGCATGTGCAGCATATTTTCCATTTTATGTTGTATCGTTTTGAACAAATGAGTTAACACTAAGTTACAGGACCTTTTAAAAGAGACTTGTTTTTCACAAAAGTTAAAATGAGAAGTTTGTTTGGGTGCTCAGGCTAAGAGTGGGTTATCCATGTCCGTTTTGAATATGGAACTCTATACTCTTTACAGCAGGTGCCACGAAGATAGTTTCATAATGCTGCTGTTAACTTTACATTGAATCTTGCCAAACATGCGTACCAGGTTTAGTTCTGTCCTAGAACTAAATTAAGATACTGAATGCTATCTAAAAGCTTTTTCCCGCACACTGTCATTTTGGAATGGATGTGTAATACAATGAATGTTGCCTCTTAGCACATGATAACTACATACATGAAGGACAGCTACATTTAAAACAATCACAATAACTTTTACAGTTCATGTTGCCTTGAATAACTTTTACAAATTTTGCTTTTGTGATTTGAGGCATTTGACTTTTTTTCCATCTGAACTTGTTCCTTTCTTTTTGATGTAAAAATTAGATCTTTTCAAATTCTCATTGGACTCATTATTGCAGTCTCATTGTGTGATGTAATTATAATGTTAATTGTAATACAACAACTACAACTTATATTTATATAGCGCAAGGCGCTTTACAGGAGCATTATCAAAAAACAAATTTGACACCAAGCCATATAAGGAGATGTTCGGCCAAATGACCAAAAGCTTGGTCGAAGAGGTAGGTTTTAAGGAGCGGCTTAGAGGAGAGAGAAGTGGAGAGGCGGAGAGATTTAGGGAGGGAATTCCAGAGCTTAGGAGCTAGGCAGCTGAAGGTACGACTGCCAGTGGTGGAGCATTTAAAATCGGGGATGTTCAAAAGGCCAGAATAGGTGGAGCGCGGAGGTCTAAGGGGATTATAGGGCTGGAGGAGATTACAGAGATAGGGAGGGGCGAGGCCATGGAGGGATTTGAAAACAAGGATGAGAATTTTAAAATCGAGGCATTTTAAATTACAGATGTTTTAATAGCATCAAAAGCAACAATAAAGTTTGTTTTGTATTCATATTGCTGTATTAAGTTAAATATATTAATGTTAACGTGTAATGCATCTTTTTAACAACGTTGCCGGTTTGTTGCTAGCTGTGTGGTTAATCAAATTGCTGTTGCCGTTGAGATACTTAAGGTTAGAAATATAGCACAGTGGAGCAGTGTATTGGAGGACTAATGCTCAATGTTGTTAAGCAGGAGGACTCCCACTCTGCCCAGTTCACTGTATGCGCAACTTCAAGCTGTGGGATGCTAATTGGAAGTTGTGTGTTTTCTGGGAAGGGGAAATAAAAATCAGACGGGATAGTCTGGTCTCAATGGTAACTCGCACCCCCCAGCACATGGATAAGAACATAAGAATTAGGAGCAGGAATAGTCCATACAGCCCCTCGAGCCTGTTCCGCCATTCAGTAAGGTCATGACTGATCTTCAACCTCGACTCCACCTTCCCGCCCGATCCCCATGTCCCTTGCTTCCCCATGAGTCCAAAAATCTATCGATCTCAGCCTTGAAAATACTCAACACAGACACTGGTGAGAGCAGTCAGCCTGCCTTCCTAGCAGCAGAGGCATGAACCTGTGCAGACTGAGCAATGGGAATGACTTGGAAATAAAATGACCAATAAAAATATTTATAAAAAGTACAACACCATATTGCCTCACTATTATTCTAATATGCTGGTTTTTTTTTAACTAAGATGCTCATTTACAGATATTTACATAACGTTGTGAATTGACTATTTTTGTGCAAAGTTGTGAATCACCTTGACTTGCGTGCTCTTTAAAATTTGTCAGCCCAAATATAACTACTTTGATTTACTAGTCAGTAAACAGATCTACAATTTTTGTTTGTGGCAATCATTTCTCTATAGGCTGTCTGAGTTCCTGCATACTTCATGATTTGTTTCAAAATCAGAGACTTGTAGACATGTTAAATGTTGTATCAACACGCAACTTGACTGCAAGGTATTGATTTCAAATAAGCATGTTAGTTTACAGGTTTTGACAACTTCTGCCATTTTTGTTCCCTCTCTTTGAATGGCACTAATACCACATGTTACATTGATTTTTTTTTTTGGCGTTGCATTCACGTCAATCTAATGGCTCGACCAAAACTACTCCTTGCTGTACTGACAGCAGTAAGGGCCGAGAAATTTGTCTCGCCGGTGGTGCAAAACAGGTGATATCGGACCGGCCGCCCGTTATACGCAGCACCTGGTATTCAGTTCCATTGAACATAGGAACAGGAGGAGGCCATTTAGCCGCTCGAGCCTGTTCTGTCATTCCATGAGATCATGGCTGATCTGTGACCTAACTCCATTTACTCACCTTTGCCCCATATCCCTTAATACCTTTGGTTAACAAAAATCTATCAATCTCAAGATTTAAAATTAACAATTGATCTCGTATAAATTGCCGTTTGCGGAAGAGAGTTCCAAACTTCTACCACCCTTTGTGTGTAGAAGTGTTTCCTAATTTCACTCCTGAAAGATCTGGCTCGAATTTTTAGGCTATGTCCCCTAGTCCTAGATTCCCCAACCAGCGGAAATAGTTTCTCTCTATCTACCCTATCTATTCCCCTTAATATCTTGAAATCTTCGATCAAATCACCCCTTAACCTTCTAAATTCCAGGGAATATAACCCTAATTTGTGTAATCTCTCCTCATAATTTAACCCTTGGAGTCCGGGTATCATTCTGGTAAATCTTCGCTGCACTCCCTCCAAGACCAATATATCCTTCCGAAGGTGTGGCGCCCAGAACTGCTCACAGTGCTCCAGGTGTGGTCTAACCAGGGCTTTGTATAGCTGCAGCATAACGTCTACCCCCTTGTATTCTAGTCCTCTAGATATAAAGGCCAGCATTCCATTAGCCTTTTTGATTATTTTCCCGACCTGTTCATGACATTTTAATTATCTATGTACCTGGATCCCCAAGTCTCTATGCCACTGTTTTTAGCTTTTCACCATTTAGAAAGTACCCTGTTCTATCCTTTATAGGTCCAAAGTGGATGACCTCACATTTGCCTACATTGAAATCCATTTGCCACAGTTTTTCCCATTCACTTAATCTATCAATACCCCTTTGTAATTGATTGTAATGGAACTGAATATCAGGTGCTGCGTATAACGGACACCTAATCCGATATTGCTCGTTTTGCGCCACTGTCCGAGATGAATTTCTAGGCCAAGATCTCTCTACTACTACAACAACAACAACGTGTATTATATAGCGCCTTCAACGTAGTAAAACCTCCCCAAGGCGCTTCACAGGAGCATTATCGAACAAAATATGATACCGAGCCACATGAGATATTAGGACAGGTAACCAAAAGCTTGGTCAAAGAGGTAGGTTTTAATGAGCATCTTAAAGGAGAGCGAGGTGGAGAGATTTAGGGAGGGAATTCCAGAGCTTTGGGCTCCATGCCCCCTCTACCTTTCCCACCAGTCTCCAAAGTGGTGCTGTTAAGAAATACATTGCTTCTTCTTGGCACATTACGTAGTGGCCCATCATGAGTACTGATAAAACCTGGCCGTCTAGCAGTGAGGCATTTGAGTGATGGGCAGCTCAAGATTTTCCACTTGTAATTGTTTCGGAGTGAGTGTAATTGTTTCGGAGTGAGCGTCATTATAACAGAACCACATGGAGGAATGTTAAGCAAGCAACTGGTGAGAGTGAGGTCATAGACTGAGGAGGCACATCTGTGTTCATGCATGTACAGAAGCACTTGGAGAGAGCCAGTTGTAATCTGTTGGCTTGGTGGATTGAACTGAAACCACAAGGAGTAACGAAATTAAGCCCAGCCTTCCTTAATGCGTGAGTTTCTAAGCCCTGTTCCTATTATTACAATTAGCAATGTATTTTCCTCACTGCACTATTTCCTTTCATCTCCTTTGCTATAGTACAAGGCACATGGCATGAGCTAAAGTAGAAATTAACAAAATATCTGTTTCTGATATTTTTTCAGATGGGCCTTTGTTATGAAGAAACATCTTAGCACCCATTTATTGGGCAAACACGGCATTGGGACTCCGAAGGAACGGTAGGAGAACCGGCTAATAGTACTTACTCATTTAATTTTCTTTGTGTTGTGTCACCTCCGAGCTGTATGCAAATGCAGTTTACAAAGTCAAATGCGTCTTAATTTTTTTTCTATCGTTCTGTTTGTGTAATTAGCAAAACTGCAGGAACAAAGTAAGTCAGGTGATCGAATACATTGTCGGTAGATTTAACTGCTTGATATTTTAGCAATTTATACTTATTCAACTTTTTTTCCCCGAACATGAGGTGGTGATTTTAACCTAATTTGTCGGGTGGGAAACCCGCGGAATCGGGTGGAACGTTGGTTTTCACCCCGCCCAGGATCACTCTCCGTTGACCTCAATGATAATTCACGATTTGTTTCAAAATCTGAGGCTTGTTGACATGTTAAATGTTTTGTCGACTCGCAACTTGACTTCAGTGGAGAGTAAAATTGGGCGGGGTGTAAAACCTGTGTTGCACACGATTCTGTCAATTTCCCAACAGGTGACAGGTTAAAATTGCCCCCTTAGTAGTCTTCTATAGGGACATTATATGCAGCTTTAGAGCTCCCGTAGCTCCCATTTAGCAGCAAGCTAGCCTTTGTGGCTACGATAGAAAAAAAAATAGGAGCAGGAGTAGGCCCTTCGAGCCTGCTCTGCCATTCAATATGATCATGGCTGATCTTCTATCTCAACACCATATTCCCGCTCTCTCCCCATACCCCTTGACGCCTTTTGCGTCTAGAAATCTATCTATCTCCTTCTTAAATATATTCAGTGACTTGGCCTCCACAGCCTTCTGGGGTAGAGAATTCCACAGGTTCACCACCCTCTGAGTGAAGAAATTTCTCCTCATCTCAGTCCTAAATGTCCTACCCCCGTATCCTGAGATTGTGACCCCTCGTTTTCGACCCCCCCCAGCCAGGGGAAACATCCTCCCTGCATCCAGTCTGTCTAGCCCTGTCAGAATTTTATACGTTTCAATGAGATCACCTCTCATTCTTCTAAACTCTAGTGATAACTGGTAATTTACATAGAAGTCCATTTATAATCCTACCAACTGTGCTAATATATGCTCGATTTAACTATCCAATAGGTGTGGGCTGCCCCATGGTTGTTTGGTTAGAGTAGGTTTAAATGCAATCAGGTGGTTAATGGTTCTTTGCACTTGTAACTTTTTTTTTGAACTAAAGGTGTAGCCAACCTGTATTTTCTTTTATATTGGGTTAGGATTCAAACAATTTCTCATGAGAACATGCTTGTCATTAAGAAGCAACCTATTAATTTGAATTTATCAGATTAAACAACAATCACTCATGATTTACCAAGTAAACTGTGATTTCCTACCGACTTTTAAAGGTAATTGCTGTCCTATTTGAAAAACTCTTCTTATAGAAATGTTTCGAAATGAATTTGCACTGCTTTTTTTTCCAATGAGATTCAATAAAAGAGAAAGTGTAAGTAGTATTTTATTTACAGTTGAATCGCCTAACTTCTGAGAGTTGTCAAGTAACAACTTTTAGTTTCCCGTAACTGCATGGTTTTCACACACGTGTTTTGAATATAATAGTTTTGGTGCTGCAGCAAATAACATACTCTTCTGGAACAGTGAAAGATAAAGAAATTTGACATGTTTGTGCAACCTATTATGCCGTATCTAAAACACATGTGCAGTGAACAAACTTATAAAGAAACAGATGAACATGTTTAACTATAACATTATGGTGTCTCATATGAACTAGAAAATTGCAGAGCTCTGAGATGCAGAGGGATCTGGGTGCCCTAGTGCATGAATCGCAAAAGGTTAGTATGCAGGTACAGCAAGTAATTAGGAAAGCTAATAGAATGTTATCGTTTATTGCGAGGGGAATTGAATACAAAAGTAGGGAGATTATGCTTCAGTTATACAGGGCATTGGTGAGACCACATCTGGAGTACTGTGTACAGTATTGGTCTCCTTATTTAAGGAAGGATGTAAATGCGTTGGAAGCAGTTCAGAGAAGGTTTACTAGACTATTACCTGGAATGGGCGGGTTTTCTTATGAGGAAAGGTTGGACAGGCTAGGCTTGTATCCGCTAGAGTTTAGAAGAGTAAGAGGTGACTTGATTGAAACATATAAGATCCTGAGGGGTCTTGACAGGGTGGATGTGGAGAGGATGTTTCCTCTTGTGGGAGAATCTAGAACTAGGGGTCACTGTTTAAAAATAGGGGTCGCCCATTTTAGACAGAGATGAGGATAAATTTTTTCTCTCTGAGGGTCGTGAGTCTTTGGAACTCTCTTCCTCAGAGGGTGGTGGAAGCAGAGTCTTTGAATATTTTTAAGGCAGAGGTAGCTAGATTCTTGATGAGCAAGGGGGTGAAAGGTTATCACGGGTAGGCGGGAATGTGGAGTAATCAGATCAGCCGTGATCTTATTGAATGGCGGAGCTGGCTCGAGGGGCCGAGTGGCCATACTCCTGCTCCTAATTTGTATTTTCGTAAGATTGTGGTTTTCATATGTTTCAGCAAATATGAGTCCCGGCAGGAATGTAAATGGCATATAGTTCTTTTCAATCAAAGTGAACCATGCCAGTGCTGAGAAATGGAACACTTGCGCCATTCAAGCATCCTTTAACACACCGGAGGAACGTATTCAGACTTGATTGGCACTGGGTAATATTTCTTTTTGCCCTGTCGTATAAGGACTGCCCACCCCATCTGATCCATGCTCCATTCTATATAGAGCCCCAGGACCTACACTCTAACTCCGTTTGTTTTCCTTTCCAGTTGTGAGAAGGTCCTCTAAGCTTCTCTTTTCCTGATCACCCTATAGATATTGTAGAAGGCACGCACTGACTGTGTAAAACTATCATCTTGGTGGTGATGTCAATGAGCAGAACCAGTATTCTCCAGAGGCAGAACGTGCTTCTGCAGTGGCAGATCAGGTTTTGTATCTAGAACTGGAATGTTATTTTTCTGGATCAACTTCTTAATCAAGGTCTTCTCTCATCAGTGGTTGAGAACCTGCTTAGTTCCAAGAAAACTTCCACTATCTGGATTTATTAAGTCAAACACTAGGCGTTTCTGGTATGGTGCATGGCTAAGTTCATTCTCCATGCCACAAGTGAGATTCTGTAGAATATCTGCAGTGATTGTTTGACCTGTGTCTAGTGCTCAGTTCTGTTCTACTAGATATAGCTGCCATCATGGCCTTTCATGAACCATTAACGTCAGGTGTGATAGGTTCTCATTTAAAAAAAGGAATTTTCGAAATTTGATTGAAGTCAAGGCTGCATTTATTGCCCATCCCTAGTTACCTTCAGAAGGTGGCAGTGGGCTGCCTTGAACTGCTGCAGACCTTGTGATGATGGTTTTCCCACAATGGTATTAGGGAAAGAATTTCAGGATTTTGACCCAGCAACAATGAAGTAACAGTGGTACATATGCAAGTCAGAATGGTGTGTGACTTGGGGGTGGAAAATTGCAGGAAATAGTGTTGTTCCCATGGTGCTACTACTCTTGTCTTCTCAGTGGTAGAGGTAACAGGTCTGGACGCGTGGTGAAGCAAGTTTGGTGAGTTGCAGCATTGGATCCTGCAGATAGCATAGTTTAGTGGCAGGGGAGCCGATCAAGCAGACTACTTCAGCCTGGAAGGACGAGCTTCACAAATGTTGGTGTAGCTGTACTAATCCAGGTGAGTGGCTAGCATTCCACCACACTCTTGACCTTGTAGATGGTGGAGAGGCCTTTAGGAGTCAGGAGGTGAGTCAGTCGGTGCAGAGTATCCAGCCTATGCCCTACTTTTGTAGCCACGTTGCTGATATGGTTGGTCACTTAAGCATCTGGTCAGTGGTGCCCTCACCCACACCCCACCAGGATGTTGATGGTTGGGGACATCATTTCTCACATTACAACAGTGACTACACTCCAAAAGTACTTCATTGGCTGTAAAGCGATTTGAGATGTCCGATGGTCGTGAAAGGCGCTATATAAATGTAAGGGGGAAAAATTGGGTTGCGCCCCTAAGGGGCGCTACTTTTAGCGCCCCAAAAAAGTTAGCGCCCCTGCGCCGTAAATTGAGTGGTAGCGCCCAAGCAGGAGGCGGGACGCTACTGGAAGCACTCCCCCTTCTTCCTGGGGTGTTACCATTCAATATCGCAGCGCTACTTGCCACAGCGCCATGCGTGTCAGCACGTAGCGTCGCGGCATTACAGGCCTCCCTCCCCTGATTAAAGGGGAGGGGCCTGCTGGACCACTGGGGAGCAGGGTGCCGGGAAAACAGCCCGGCACTCGAGGAGTGCTGGGTTGACCGATTGCGGCTGGCACCCCGCATGAGGGAACGGAAAGGGGGCAGGTGGCCCGAAAAAAAATGGCCGCCCGGCACCTGCCCTTTAATTAGCGCCGCCGCAGCCGCAAAAACACCACCCTGACCCTGTCGGACATATCGTCCAGCGGTAGGTCAGGGGACGTGACTGAAGTTTGTGGCCGGGGCGTGAGCGGGGCGCTAAGCACGGCATTGACATCATTGCTGGAGGCGCAGCGCCACGGTGTGCTACCGCCGCCGCTAACATCCCGCTGAATTTCGCGGGAGGCATTAGCAGGCGCAGCGCCCAGGCACTCGGTGCTTTGCGCACAAAGCAGCCCAATTTTTCCCCCGAAGTCTGTCTTTCTTTTGGTAGTGCAGTTGAAAATCAAGAGTCGGGAGTTGGGTATTTTCTTGTAGGAGATGGTCATTGTCTGGCACTTATGTGGCACACATGCAATCTGCCACTTGTCAGCCCAAGTTTAGGTGTTGTCCAGGTCCTGCGTTACATGGGCTGCTCCATTATTGGAGAAGTTATGAATGGAGCTGGACGCTGTAGTATCAGCGAACAGCCCCAATCCTGACCTTATGATGGAGGGAAGGTCAATGATAAAGCAACTGAAGGTAATTGAGCTGCCTTGGGGAATTTCAGCAGCAATGTACCTAAGGCTACGGTGATTGGTCTCTGACAACCACAACCATCTTCCTTTGCGTCCGGTATGATTCCAGCCATTGGAGGGTTTTCCCATTGATCCTAGTTGACCTCTGTTTTGTCAAGAGCATTCAATTCTCGTGTCCCCCGTATGGATCAATTAAGGCTGTAACAAGATCAGGAGTTGAGTGATTTTGGAGAAACCCAAACTGAGTGTTGGCGAGCAGGTTATTGGTGAATAGATGTTGCTTGATAGCACTATTAATTACTTCTTCCATGACTTTGCTGATGATTATAAGGAGGCTGATAAGGCAGTAGTTGACTAGGTTAGGTTTGTCTTGTATTTTGTGGATACTGCATACAGGGGCAATTTTCCTCATTGTTGGGTAAAGGCCTGAAATAGCAAGGCTGGGGGGCCGACTAGTTCTCGTGCTCAGGTCTTGAGCACTACAGCCAGGACGTTGTCTGGGCCCACAGTCTTTTCTGTGTCCAATGTACTCAGCTGCTGCTTAATGTCACATGGAGTGAACCAAATTGGCTGGACATTGCATCTATGAGGACCTCGGGAGGAGGTCAAGTAGGATTGTCCACTTGGCACTTTTGGCTGAAGATACTTGTAAACATTTCAACCTTGTCTCTTGCACTGGGGATGTTCATGGAGGCTTCTTGTTGCCTAATTGTCCACTACCGTTCTTGACTGGAGGTGGCAGGACAAAAGAGAATTGTTCTGATTTGTTGAGTTGTGGGGCGGCTTAGCTCTGTCTATAGCCTGCTTAGTTTGCTGTTTTGCATGCAGGTAGCCCTGTGTTGTAGCTTCATTAAATTGGTGCCCCAATCTAATGTATGCCAGATGCTGTTCCTTCTGCACTCCCCATTGAACCAAGGTTGGTGTCATGGATTGATAGAGAGGGAGGGATGTGCTGGGCCATGAGTTTACAGATTGTGGTGGTCTGCAAGTCACCTGCTGCCAATTGCCCAAAGTGCCTCATGAATGCTCAGTTTTGGGCTGCTAGATTTGTCCTTACCTTGTCCCACTTAGGAAGGTGATAGTGCAGCAATACACAATGTAGGGTGTCCTCACTGTGAAGATGCTACTTTTTCTCCACAAGGACTGTGCAATGGTCACTCCTACCAATGCTATAGTAGACCACAATACATAGGAACGTAGACAGGTATATAGGAACAGGATTAGGCCATTCAATTAGATCATGCCTGACCTGTATCTTAACTGCATCCACCTGCCTTGGTTCCGTAACCCTTAATACCCTTGCCTAACAAAAATCTATGCATCTCAGTTTTGAGATTTTCAATTGACCTAGCTTCAACAACTTTTTGAGGGAAAGCGAGTTCCAGATTTCCACTACCCTTTCACACAAAGGTATATCATGGTGTGTGACTTGGAGGATATCTTGGAGGTGATGGTGTCACCATGCACTTGCTGCCCTTGTTTTTCTGGGTGGTGGCAGTTGTTGGCTTGGGAGGTGCTATCGATAAAACGGTGGCAAGTTGCTGCAGTGCATCTTGTAGATAGGGCATACTGCAGCCACAATGCGTTGGTGGTGGAGAGCTAATCAAGCAGACAGCTTTGTCCTCAGTGGTGTCAAGCTGCTTGAGTGTTGTTGCAGCTGCACTCATCCAGGCAAGTGGAGAGTATTCCAACATACTCCTGACTTGTACCTTGTAGGAGATGAGAAGGCTTTGGGGCATCAGGAGGTGAGCCACTCGCCGCTGAATACCTAGCCTTGGGACCTGGAACGTCAGGACCCTCATGGACAACCCCAACAATGACAGAGACTGTAGGTCCCGCATTGGACTCATCACTCACCTGAGAACTCATTTTTAGTGTGGAAGCAAGTCATCCTCGGTTCCGAGGGACTGCCTAAGAAGAAGAAGGATTGTTTGGTCTGCTCGAGTAGCAATGGTATTTCGACAGTTGGCCCAGTTGAGTTTCTGGTCAATGGTGACCCCTAGGATGTTGATGGTAGGGGACTCAGTGATGGTATTGCCATTGAATGTCAAGGGGATGTGGTTAGACTCTCTCTTGTTGGAGATGGTCGTTGCCTGGCACAATATTACCTGCCACTTATCAGCCCAAGTCTGGATGTTGTCCAGGTTTTGCTGCATGCGGGCACGGAGTGCTTCATTATCTGAGGAATTGTGAATGGAGCTGAAGATTGTGCAACCATCAGCGAACAGCCCCACTTCTGACTTTATGATGGAGGGAAGGTCATTGATGAAGCAGCTGAAGATATTTGGGCCGAAGATGTTGCCCTGAGGAATTCATGCGGCAATGTCCTAGGGCCTCCAACAACCACAACCATCTTCCTTTGTGTTAGGTATGACTCCAGCCACTGGAGAGATTCGCCCCTGATCCCCATTGACTTCAGTTTTACTAAGGCTCCTTGTTGCCACACTTGGTCGAATGCTGCCTTTATGCCAAGGGCAGTCACTCTCACTTCACTTCTGGAGTTCAGCCCATGTTTGAACCAAGGCTGTAATAAGGTCTGGAACTGAGCGGTCCTGACAGAACCCAAACTGAGCATTGGCAAACAGTTGAGTAAGCACTGTTGACAACTTCTTCCATCACTTTGCTGATGATTGAGAGTAGGCTGATAGGTCGCCAATTGGCCGGGTTGGATTTGTCTGATCTTTTTGGGCAGAACGTAACTAGGCAATTTTCCACATTGTTCAGTAGATACCAGTATTGTAGTTGTACTGGAACCGCTTGGCTAAGGGCACAGCTAGTTCTGGAGTACAAATCTTTAGCACTACAGCTAGGATATTGTCGGGGCCTGTCGCCCTTGCTGTGTCTAGTGCACTCATCTGTTTCTTGATGTCTCATGGAGGTAATTAAGTTGGCTGAGGACTGGCACCTGTGATGGTGGAAACCCCAGGAGGAGGCCGAGAAGAATCATCTGCTCTGCACTTCTGGCTGTTGATGATTGCAAACACTTCAGCTTTGTCTTTTGCATTCACGTGTTGGGCTCCACTATCGTTAAGGATGGGGATCTTCACAGAGCTTCCTCTCCCCATTTGTTGCTTAATTGTCCACCACCGTTCATGACAGGGTTGCAGACCTTTGACCTGATCCATTGGTTGCGGAATTACTTGGCTCTGTCTATAGCATGCTACTTTCACTGTTTAGCATGTATGTAATCCTGTGTTGAAGCTTCACCAAGTTGGCGCCTTGTTTTCAGGCATGCCTGGTGTTGCTCCTGGCATGCTCTTCTACACTCTTCATTGAACCTAGATTGATCATCTGGCTTGAAAGTGATGGAGGAATGAGGAATATGCCGGGCCATGAGGTTACATAGTGTGGTGGTTAATAATTCTGCTGCTGCTGATGGCCCACAGTACCTAATGGATGCCCAGTTTTCAGCTGCAGATCTGTTCTGAATCTAATCCGCTTAGCACAGTGGTAGTGCCACATGACACGATGGAGCGTGTCTTCATTGTGAAGATGGGACTTGGTCTCCACGAGGACTGTGTGGTGGTCAGTCCTACCAATACTAGAATGGATCAATGCATCTGCAACAGGTAGATCGGTTAGGATGATCTCAAGTAGGTTATTCCCTTGTGCTGGTTCGCTCACCACCTGCCACAAGCCCAGTCTGGCAGCTATGACTTTCAGGACTCGACCAGCTTAGTCAGTAGTAGTGCTATCGAGCCACTCTTGGTGATGGACATTGAAACTCCCCATCTAGAGTACATTCTGTGCCCTTGCTAGCAATGCTCCCCCTTAAGGAGCGCGGCCGCGCATCACTCGGGAGATCCCACGCAGGCTGCTACAAATTGTTGCCACTGGAAGATACCGCAAATTTAAAGGGACCGCACATAAAAAGAAATTAGAGGGAACATTGCTTGCTACCCTTAGTGCTTCCTCCAAGTGGTGTTCAACATGAAGAAGTACTGATTCATCAGCTGAGGGAGGGCGGTAGGTGGTAATCAGCAGGAGGAACTGAACATACCCAGGGATGGAGGAGTCTGGGACGTTGGCTGATGGGTATGATTCAGTGAGTATGACTATGTCAGGCTGTTGCTTGACTAGTTTGTGGGACAGCTCTCCCAACTTTGGCACCAGTCGCAGATCTTAATGGAGAGGACTTTGCTGGGTTGACTGGGCTGGGCGTACCTTTGTCGCGCCCTGATTGAGTGTCAATTTAAAGTCAATGGAAAGTAAAATCAGGTGGCATGTCAGTTTACCACCGGGCGGGTTAGTTTAAAATAGGTATTCTGCGGTGAGTGTCTCACCTCCTGACTCCCCAAAGCCTTTCTACCATCTACAAGGCACAAGTAAGGAATGTGATGGAATACTCTCCACTTGCCTGGATGAGTGCAGCTCCAACAACACTCAAGAAGTTCGACACCATCCAGGACAAAGCAGCTGGCTTGATTGGCACCCCATCCACCACATTAAACATTCACTCCCTCCACCACCGGCGCACCGTGGCTGCAGTGTGTACCATCTATAAGATGCACTGCAGCAACTCGCCAAGGCTTCTTTGGCAGCACCTCCCAAACCCGCGACCTCTTCCACCTAGAAGGACAAGGGCAGCAGGCGCACGGGAACACCATCACCTGCAAGTTCCCCTCCAAGTCACACACCATCCTGACTTAGAAGTATATTGCTGATCCTTCATCGTTGCTGGGTCAAAATCCTGGAACTCCCTCCCTAACAGCACTGTGGGAGTACCTTCACCACACGGACTGCAGCGGTTCAAGAAGGCGGCTCACCACCTTCTCAAGGGCAACTGATCCCATAAACGAATTAAAAAAAAGACTTCTTAAGTCTCTCTCTTTTTCTCTTCCCTCCTGAACTTAGTTTATAAAATGCAAAACAAAAGCTGCAACATGTGTATAATTAATACATTTTCTCATTCTCCCTCTCACACGCACAACCTCTCTGCGTTTTTAAAAACACAATCAATAAAGATTTTACCGCATCAAAGCCGTTGAAATTTGTCCTCTTGTTTTTCAAAATTAATTGGAAAAAAGAAAGCTATTGAGTAAAAATTGCTAGAAAAATATTCCATTAGTGGAGCTGACCGAATGGTACTGATGTATCCCGGGAAATCAGGCTCACTGCAAATAATCAGACTGTGCAATCCAAATTCAACTCCGAGTCACAGCTCTGACTAAAATATCAAGCCGAAGCCTTGGCTTTTGGGGGAGGCTGAGGTGTTCAAATAAAAACTAGTGAAGATATCAAAAGACAATTCAGTGAATAAATGTAATCATGTTATTGTCCAGTATGCAATTAAAAAAAAATAATAGTTCAAACGTTTTATTTTGGACATTAGGAATGTCCATTTCTCAGGGGGAAAGAAAAGTAATTAAAAAATTCAAGAAGTATTTTGAGTAATTTGTGTGAACCCAGCGATCAGATTGTGCAATAATAGGATGACACATTCTCACTACATTATAGAATTGTGGGTCATATAGCATGTGTCTTTTAACACCGAGAAGGTACCGCGCAGGTACTTAGAAAGGTGTTCAATGAAATGCCAACCCCACGTATTAACTTTAATATATAAAATTAATAATAGGTGAACCCAGATCTTTGTTAGGATCAGGCAGCAGGTAACATAATGGAGGGAAAGCTTTAGTAGGACATAGAAAATATTGTTGTGTATTTGTAGAGTGTACACTTGAGCTTTCAATTATTTATGCCATCTTTTTTGACTCTCCCAAAGACAACTTAGAACAGTTTTCAACTAGTGAATTTATTTCAACTTCTATCCCTACTACTTGTTATACCATATTTCTTTAATAGAAGAGAAGTACAGTTGACTGAAATGCATCATAATTTTGATTGTTATAAATAGAGATATCTCTGCATTTACCACAGTGGGTAGCACTCTCTCGCCTCTGAGTCAGAAAGTTGTAGGTTCAAGTCCCACTCCGGAGACTTGAGCACAAAATCTAGGCTGACACTCCAGTGCTGTACTGAGGAAGTGCTGCAGTGTCGGAGGTGCCGTCTTTCGGACGAGACGTTAAACCGAGATCCCGTCTGCCCTCTCAGGTGGACGTAAAAGATCGCACGGCACTATTTCGAAGAAGAGAAGGGGGTTTCTCCCCAATGTCCTGGCCAATATTTATCCCTCAACCAACATCACTACAGAAACAGATTATCTGGTCATTATCACAATATTGTTTGTGGGAGCTTGCTGTGCACAAATTGTCTGCCATCTTTCCTACATTACAACAGTGACTACACTTCAAAAGTACTTATTGGCTGTAAAGCACTTTGGGATGTCCTGATGTCATGAAAGGCACTATATAAATGCAAATTCGTTCTTTTTTAAAAACAATGGCCCAAAAATTAGTGCCGCTACGCGAGAGTACGCACTGCGTACTCTCGCGTATTCTGTCTCCAATTGCCGGTT